>CM057008.1:49358501-50558501 GCA_029891345.1 Dryococelus australis
TATTCTGACAAACTCTGTGTTATTATGTTTATGTATTTTCTTTTCTGAAACCAGTTGTTACAAGGCAATTATTTGCAATAAAACACTTTCAAAAATTCCTGAACCTTAGCTAAGATATATAGGGTACACTTACATTTTATACAACATAGTGTACATATACAATAAACAATCATCTAGGTTCTCTATTTAGAAATATGTGTTTAATTTGCTTATTTTCATTTACGTGGCGGTAACACAATCTTCATCTATAAGTGGCCTTCATGTCTGTTTATTCGTGTAACATATATTTTCATGAATATACATATGAAACTAGTTTTAAAGGAGTGTTTCACATGCATGGTTGCAGTTTACATTCGCTCAAATGTGTATGTGGTATAAAATAACTGTGAATAAGTGATGTATCAATAATGTTGCCAAAAACATAGACCAGTAACAATGTAAAAATAACAACAGCTGGCGAGATCATTCACAAGACCACCGACATAAAAAAAAGTGGGAATTTCTAGTTTTACTCTAATGCTGAAGATGCCATAGAACCTACTTCGGCTTGCTTTGACAAACAAATTAATAGGATAAGATTCTCTCGAGATACTTTAGAGTTACAGCTCACTACTTGTATGTGCCTTGCAGGTACCGCTCCAAGGCTGTGTCCAAGAAGGTCTGCAGGCGTCATAGAGGACACTTCCGGCTAGCACGGGGCAGACACTCCATCTGCTCCAAGATAAGAAGGCGTGGGTAGCTCCACCTCACCATCGGCAACCTTCGAACCACGAGTTCAGTCCAGATAAATTAAGTATTGGTGTGCTTTTTTTAAAAATTCAAAACCATAAATGAAAAAAAATCAACATGTATGGGCTCCTGTTTTTTTTTTTTTTTTGCGAACAATTATCTAGCTTATTCCAGAACATTTCAGTTCAGATCCACTTTCGTAAGTGAATAATTTTAATTGTCATGCGAGTCAAAGATATCCAGAATCGGAGTAAATAAATCTGATCGGCCGAGGTCATGAAAGGAAAATGTCTCCTCACGAAGACTCGTGAACAACAAACAAAGAAAATCTGTAGGTGTGCACAAAAGATATTGAAGTCTAGTCCTCGTGTAATCATTTTCGTGGAAACAATGGTGACGCTACTTATGAGTAAGGCATGCAGAATATTATAAGAATAATGTTCTTAATTGACTCATCAAAAATTTTTCAAACTCGTCACTTGTGAGGCTGTGTTAAAATTTCAAACTTCTTCAGAGAATATTAGGTCAAGAAAAGTGGTGTAGATTGTGAAATAAATTCAAAGTCATCAGCATCACTATGTATGTCTCAGAAAGTTTGGCAGCTTCAGTTTCCATCATGTATTGTGTATACATGACCAGTTTTAAATTTTCTCTGATGCCATCTCTGATGCTACCATGCTTAAAAATCAATAACAGTAAATGGAAATTGATTAAAGCTGTGTAAACCGCAAATAATGTATAATAAAAGTTGTCTTCTGTTGTGCGTGCAGTAAAGTAATACCACAAATGTCCGGAGCATTAAATTGTGCCGCAGATTTTCAGAAATATTCAAGATTCATTTTAGCAGCTCTTTTTCTTAATGGAAAATCTGGTAGCAATATTTCACTAAATAGGTATTCTTTCCCAGATTTTTGCGCCAATTATAATTTAAGGTACAAATTTAATAGTTTCTTTTCTACAAGAGTTAATGTAATCTACCATGGAAAATACACATGTATTTATTAATGGCATTTATTATTTCATTGTAGTGCCTTCAGGTATGTCAAGGCACAGGGCACTTCCTACCTGCCTCGCCAATTCATACCAGTTTTAATTCAGTCAAGTGGTCAGTAAGTTGTCTCAATAATATAATTTAAGGCATGTAGGTCAGCCTTCAATACACCTACAGTTTAGGAAATGTAATAACTGAATGAGTAAGTACAAGGGGCTTCAATAATCAGTGAAGTAAAAACTACGTCCGGGGGAACGGCCCGCAGCACCCCAAGAGCTGCTGAGTCTCCAGCTCAACAACATCGTCACCACCACTCCTGAGGAAAGAGATCAGTCAATTGGCGAAGAGGAATTGTTGAGGGGGCCAACACGGATAGGGGATATGGAGTCAAGGGATAAATCGGTTACTGAAGCCGAGTCAGGGTAGGAAGGTCTAAGTATCCAAGATTTTAGGTGTGAATGCACCACCAGAGCGGGCAGAGAGGTTAGGAAGTCTGGGTATCTCAGTGACTTTGTAGAGTAGTGATCATAGCAAAACACCTGTTGCCCTTAGTCACACCACCACACAGCATTAAATGTTACCCTTCCATGAGGCATCATTTTTCTTCAAGAAAAACCCTGATAATATGAACACAAAAATAAAAAAACTCGCCAAAATTCCATTACCTGAAATTTTCCTACTTAAAATTTTCCCAACACTTTCCAGCAATATTATCTACCCGACTTTAATGGGAACATCGGGGAGGAAGCATCATGCCAACAACAGCATTCTTACGCCTTCAAGGCACCTGAAACGACGCACCATGTGGCGTGGTAAAAGCATGCCAAACTAGGCAACAGCATCGATCGGAACAACGGGAAAACGTATGCGCAAGAGAGGCAATTTTTGGACGGCGAGGAGACTGCACCTCACCCACCACCTCTGTAGCACTGGACAAAGGAGAAAGTGCACTCCGCACTTCTCACCGCCATGCTCGACATTAAAAACAGCTGGTGAGTATCGATCGTGCAACAGGTCATGTGTGTGGCTGCTCACCCACATGCGTCTCCACCAGTTGGTCCAAATCCCCTAGCAGACACAGAGGGCTCCGATATAGGAGGGGAAGGCATACTCTCCCTCCATCGCCATATTGCGCATCAACACCGAGCTTGTGTTGTCATGGCTGACCAATTCCATGTGGCTGCACCACTGCACCAGCACAACTGTATCTGCAGTGCATATACCCCGTACCACAGGGCATGGTGGCTAAGTACAAGTTACATACTTTATATTGAAGATGCGTTTGCAAGCCCAGCTTCACCCTCAGCCACTCAGCCAACAACCACGAGTGGAAAGACAGTTGCAGATAAACAGAAAGAAAAAAATCCTAAAATTTAGTGAAACTCCCGGACAACCCACAACAACCATACAAAATTTTTCCTAATTATTGTTGACATCAGTCAAATCCTAGGAAAGAACTGTATGAGGCACTGTGAAATTGATGGTCGGTTTGCGGAATGGAAAAGCCCCACAGGAGGGCGATATTTGACGTGGTGTGGAGGTGGATAGAGGAGTCATTTTGTTACGGTGATAAGGTTTCAGAGAATTTTGGATATAGTTACCCAGGTACCATTCATCACGAACATGGTACCATACTCTGGTAGAGAATTCTCTTGTAATCTCTGCGTCGTTCTGCCGACGACCAAGGTGGTATCCTTCCAATGTGTTGGTACTCCTAGTTAAATAATAATTACTGATACTGATTAAGTGGTTTGCGTGCTAGCCACGCACCCCAGTTACACTTGAAAAACAGCACAACGAATTAGAGCACATAAAAGCAAACACACATGGTATGATAGACAAAGGATACACTTAGGCGGGAAGTACGCCCCGCACCCTATAAAGTCCATAGACTGACCTGAAATAATGAACACTGATTCCTTGATGTAAGATTTATGTCTGGTTACGCTTACAAGTCTCTCTAGGAGAAAACTTATTACATACTGTCTGGGCTTAAGCCTGCCAGTATGGCTTAAAATATGCCACGTCTCCCGCCTCATAGACCGTTTGCCTGGCCTTGCACCAAGGCCCATACTATGAGCAACATACACAGTGGAAACTTCGTGTGAGTGTTGCGCCCGTGCGCATAGTGCAACATGAGGGTGAAGTACAAAGCAGTGCAAGTTAGGGCACAGAGTGTAAGGTGTAAGAGAGGTGCAGCACCGGGCACGTCCCTGCAAACAAAAGTACGGCCTAGTTTAAAAGGGCTTAAGACAGGTACTGTGAAACGTTCCTAATGGAATACATAATAACTTACGCGCTAGTATAGTCTGTTTCATATAACTTCAATAAAGTTTGACAGTTCTCGAAAAGATTTCCGGCCATGATGTATCCCTCCACCACAGCTGTTCTGTCGCTGAAGAAACTGATCTTTGTAAACAGACTACGAATCTAATGGCAAGCATTGAATGACTGACAATTTCTGTCCAGTAATTAGCCTACTATAACTGGGTGCCATTACCAACTGTTTTATTTTTGTTATGATCACATAATATACTAGTTATGGTTCTGTTCTATTTTATTGGTGGGGTGGGGAACTATACTTTTACATATTTCAGGAGACGATTTTTTTTTTTGCGGTCTTATAAGAGTATGGTGCTTGGAACCTGCATTGTTTTGATGATGCAGTGGAAAATTTTGTTCGAGCAGTAATAACATTCAATGAACTGTTAGGCCTACTAAAAAGATTTAACTTCATCAAAAAACTAAATGTAATAAATGTGTCGCTGTTCGTACCGATGCGAGAAATGCTCAACAGATAAATATCGTTGCATTTTTTAATATAATGAACTACAGTAAAAGGGTGCTTATTTGGCCACATACATTTGAAAACCCCACGCAAAAAAAAAAAAGTAACAAATACGGAACTGTTAATACCGATGTGCCAAATGCACATTATAAACATGTTAAGCAAATTTAAGTTCTACGTAAAAATCGTTAGTGTTTCAATCAAATAAAAGTCCAAATACATTTCAAATATTCTAACAACAATTTAAGAAAACATTATTAACAAAACACACAAACTTACTGTTCACTTCCTAATTCCTAAATACGTACCGAACTTTGGATGATTAATCATGTGACGGCTACTGATATGAAATAATTTATTTGCTGACTTTGGAATTAACAAAACTCTTGTTCTACTTCTTGAAACCAACAAATTCACACTTCACAAAGAAAATAAATTTTTGCGAATGTCGCAGAAAATGGCAGACCACAGCATATAACTAACCATTTTACAAAGTGGCAGACACATGTCGATAATTCATTTCACTGAGGAGACTTTTCTAAAAAGGCACCTACGACGAACTACACTTAATGAAATGCGTAAATACAAAATTAATTACCTGCATATATAATATTCCGTCTTCATCAGCAAGGGATTCTCGCATATTGATTAATTATGATGGAAGAGAGCACAATGACAGCAACAGCTTTTCAGCGAAGGCGGGTAGAGACCATAGACAACTGACTCAATAGAGATTGGTGGAAACCTTTCACATAACCGTGATGTTCACATGCTCTACCATAATATTTGTAAATATTTTTAAAGCCCTTGCTCTATAACTCAGAAAAATTGTGTATTAGTATATGAGCGTAATTTTAACTATAAGTGTTGTAATTATCATTAATTTTCCACATTATAATTTTTAATCCCGAGTATTATTTTCTTTTACAATCATCGCCAAGAGCACCAACATAAAAACATGCATCCTGCAACAACCATCAACTAGCACAGTACTTTGGGAATGGGGGCGTTTAGTGTTTACATGCTGTGTAGGTTGGTCACAACATCTGTCAAATTTTATTGAAGTTATATGAAACAGAGTATATCAACCCTATTTAAATTGAAGTAATAAAAGCAAGAGTTGTAGTGTTTTGTATTTTCATTCCATTTGTCTTCACTGTTCACATCATCCATTGCAAATGTGTTGTGTTTAGTTTGATAGTTGAAAATGTCTTTTCAAATAGCCATGTTTCATTTTGAGCAAATAAGCTTTTATTAATGCAAGTGTGAGAGTTGTTTGTTTTGTGTACTGCAGGAAATAATTCCTGCTTGGCACATTCCCCCCTCCCCCACCCCAACAAATGAGCAGTGAAGGCACCAAGCCGGCCATGTTAGTAGCGCCTGAGACTCGCGAGGGCAAGGCTGCATTGTACACATCTCACAGCTTTCGCATTTGCTACTAACCATCTTAACTACAATAGACTTTAATTTAGTTCGGAACCATTGTTTTAGCCACCAGAATGCCTGCCCTCGCCCCCTATGGTTTGCATTGCCTAGGGGGACTTCGAAACCACCGTAAGCCTTATTGGCTGCTTGTCGTTTTATCTGTGTAGCCCTGCTGGTGGGCAGAGCCCAGCGTAATTTTAAGTATTCTTATTTGTATAACCGTAATGTTCGTCAGGGCTTGGGCCCTTAGAATACCTGCTATTATCATGCAAGTATTCAGTGTTTAAATGTCTTTTATTACTATTGTAAGATCATCATATTTTTGGGTGTGTGGTCAGCCGATAGTCCACCCGGCAGTGCCGGCAAATATCACGTAATCTGGTATGACACCCACTGAGAGGTTGCAGAAGGGAAATTCAGTAAATCTTCTTAAGCATCTACAGGAAGGAATCAGCACATCAGTGTGGATTGTTATGCCCTGGGTGAACAGCCCGTAGCCAGGAGATAGAAAAGTCAGCTCTACCAACATTGACACTGCTTGGCCAGTGTCTGGCACCCTGGATAACAACGTACATATCCCAACCTCAACCTGGCCACCAGCCAAATTTCCCTTCACCCGTCCATGGTCCAGCCTCACCGTGTCAGGCTACATTAAGAAACGGCATGTGGCCAATAATGATTAAGTTTAAATTAAAGCTTCCCCAGGTGATGCAAGTACTGGGGAAGTAGAGGAGAGGTGTCCAGAGCGGCTAGGACGAAACGGTTTTATAAAATGAAGTCTGTTGCAAATTAATGATATGTTCACAAAAGTTGAAGTGCCGCCCGGGTGCGAAACGCGAGAGACACCATCCATGCAACCTACTCCTCCGGACGCTGAGCACTGACTAAGTAAATAGATGTGGTGCGCTGGCCGGCTTGCCATGCTGGCGAATCACGTGGAACTACTTTCTCACACAATAGCACTATGCTGGACTTACTATGCCTACTGCTCGCTAATAAGACATAAACAAAACCTCCTTCACAACACACTTATAAGTAACATAGAAGGGACACGGTGAGTGAGATGTAGATGGTAACATGTGGGATGAATAAAACAGAAAATCACCCAACAAATTACAATGTGATAAATAAACGAGTGGACGGCTTTATGTAACGTCTGCCCACGTCTGAGAGCTGTGTATTGATTGGCATCAGCCTTAGCCATAATTTGCCCTTAAGAATAAAAATAGATTGGGAGGGTTCTGATTCCTCTGCGCCATGCGGCTCGTGGCCTCTGTAGTAAGATGCTGCATTCTGTGGCACTTACATGTACACTATGCTGCACTACCTACGTGATGTTTCTCACACTCATGCTCACTGGTTACACAGGTAGAATGTAGATGAACGCTGCACTACAATTCTGCTGAGTGGGGGGCAATCGTTCTTAGAGGGGAACATGGCATTCATCACCGTCAACTAAATTTGTGCAGTATGATACTGTGCTTAGACCATTTGTAAACTTGACATCCGAATTATTTCGATATATTATTGAACCTTTGGAAATCAGTGTGTTAACTTTTAATTTTTTTCAAAAGGCGTTCTAAAATTCATCGGTTGATGTTTTGGTGCATATCCACCATATCAACCGACCTTTCAGGCCGGTTGAATGAGTGGATCAACCGAACTCACCCAAAACAGTAATTTTTGAACGTCCGGTGTACATGTGTGGATGCACCGGTATATTTTCGAATATGTGGCAGTATAGTATAACCAGATGCCAATAGCCACTGTAAGGTTTATTCTATAATTGATATTATACGTAATATATTCTATAGTCACTTTATTATTTACGATATTAAATATAAATATTTTCTAGAATTAAGCCTTGCCACACTAAATCCTACAGGCAGCCATTAGGCTCAGTTAAATTGTGTTTACTACTGCAATGTTTACGGTAACGATTAACCTATTGGAATGAAAAATATTTTTATCAAATATCAATAGTTATGAGGTGATTTTCTCTATAGTGATCATAAACGTTGAATTTGACCACTCTTCAGTTATGACACACATTAGGAATGGTACGTTAATTTTAAAAATCATGTATTTGCCTCACGAAAGTGCTTGCATGTATGTTCAATTTTGGGTTTTGTTGATATAATCATCATAAAGCGGAGACAACGTTTGATGCGGACGATTTCTAATATCAAAGACGAACTACTAATGAATTGGACATGACGATTTGTGGGCGGGGTAACGCCAACTAACTGCATGTACATAATTTAAATACTGCTTGTAGATTTGATGTATCTTGGAGGGGGCTGGCCAAAACATAAATGTTGCAAATATCAATGTTTTCTCCGCAAAAAAAAAGACAATAAATACGGTAAAGGAAAAAACAGTAAAGATCAAGGAAATGAGGGGAAAAAAGTAAAAATAATAGTATAAAAATTTTGAAGAGTACAACAACGCTAAATACCTCCACAAACAGCTCCAGAAAAGTAATTCATGCGTATCTGTACCACTTTGCCTCCCACAGTGTGAACAAAGTTAGTAATTAAGAATTAAGGCTGCGCCAATTTACCTGTTTTATGCTAGGTATGCATGAAGCAGTGTAAACTTAATGAAGCTGGTAAATATCTTTAAAGCAGGTAAATTGGTTCAGCCTTCCATGCTCCTGCAAACAGAGCAGTGGAGTTCTGCGTGTAACCACGTTAACTTATTAATTTTCTGGAGCAAGTTGGTACACTGTATAAATTCCCAATAATCACACATCTTGAGTCGGCAAAAAACAGATTTGTAACAATCACCAGATTCAGAAACAAAATCATTGAAAGTACTTGCCCAATAACAGAAAGAGTATGAACAATCTACATTAGTTTTTTTTTTTTTTTTTTTTTTTTACCATGACACACATACACTCGCAATTAGGCTACCACCCGGTGGCGAGCTCTCTCACCTCTCCTTCACCCAACCAACTTCTTTTCCACTCCCTTCCTGAACTTACTAACCCTCACACAGATACCAATTCCTCCCTCAACACATTCCACTCCCTCACAAGCATGGACTTCCTACCCCGCTCTGTTCTCCTCCCCATCCTCCTCCTTCATTCACCACTCTTTACATCCTGACTAACCGTTCAACTTTCCTCCTGTCCTTCAATGAGCTTCACCCCATTTCTTTCATCATCACTGATGGCCTATAGTTCCCTTCTTCCTCACCATCTTGTCCCTGCCTTCTCCACCTACCCTTTACCCATCTTGCTGCACTTCTTTGCACCTTTTCCAGTTCTCGCACCTCCACCTCCACATACGGGTCCCATACTGCTGCAGCATATTCTAACATTGGCCGTACCATTGTGCCATACGCCTTCACCTCACAGCTGACTCCGTTCAGCACCCTTCCCAGCATACCCAGAGCCCTTCTTCCCTTTGCTACCACCCTCTCTACCTGTTTTTTCCACCTGAGGTCTCCCTGCAGTTCAATCCCTAGATACTTATATTCTGCTGCTCCTTCTATCTCTTGTCCCTCCCATCTGTACATGTCCCTGCTTATCATCTTCTTTCTTGTGAACCTCACTACCTTAGTTTTTCTTACATTTATCTTCATTCTGTTTTCCCTGGTCCACAACCATATCTTATCAATGTCCACCTGCAAGCCCCTCCACCCTGCTTTCCACTTCTGCATACACAACACAATCGTCTGCAAACAGTCTTATTTTCCCGCTAATTCCCAAACCCATATCATTTACCATTATAGTAAATAACAAAGGACCCAGCACACTTCTCTGTGGTACCCCTGACGTAACCTCCCCTTCCTCCGATATTGCCTCCCCGACTTTCACACTCTGCCCTCGCCCCCTGAGGAAGTCCCCTATCCATTCCGCAGAAACATGCATTTGATCCAAATACTTGTTGCATGGATGCAGCACGAGTCAAAAATGATTCATCTGCTGAAAATAAAGGCAACAGACAAACCATGTGTCGTACCAAAAAGATATGTTAAATTAAAATTGCACTTCATTTCTTACGACCCTTGCATGTATCCTATCAGGCTCTCTTAAAGATATGTCAAAAATAAAGGACTGAGAATTGCTTGTAACTCCGTATTCGCACACATCCAGAGAACACAACTCAAATGTAACAAATGTCTACACCTGAAACACTCAACTTCCATATCTACACCATTCAGATACAAAATTTTCATTTGGACAAATTCAAAATGAACCAAAAAAAAAAAAAAAAAAACACAGCATCACTCCACTTGCTGTTGACCTCATAGCCGAAAATGCACAGCCTAGCAGACGGAAAAATGTAACAAAATGGATGTATAAATGTGTGTGTTTCAAATACGTCCATTTTGCTACGTTGTTCCTTCTGCTAGGCCGTAGATTCCAGTGTGTGTGGTTAACAGCGAGTGGAGTGTTGCTGCGTCGTGTGTTTGTTGTTCATTTTGAATTTGTCCACGAGAACATTTATACCTGAATGGTGTATGGAAGTTGAGTGTGGCATTATCAGATATCAAGGCACAATACAAAAAAATTTCACAATTTTCGTAAGAGGACTTGGTCGATGTGGCATTTAGAGCTCTCTCTCCTCGCAGCAAGGTGAGCCGACTTCAATTCCCAGCTAGGCCACTCCCGGATTTTCAAAAATGGGAATTGTGCTCCGCGGTGTTACTGATTGGCGGTGAGGGTTCCTCTGAGATCTCCCATTTCCCTTGTATTTGTGCTGCTCCATATCCATTTTGTTTCACCCTTATGAGCTCTCAAGACCTCATCAATAGCTACTCACACCATGTTTTTCATACTTAACTAACAAAAATTACTATACTAATCAACCGCAAACTTTCAGCCTCGTAAGCTTACAAAAGGCAAACATATAACTTAGACACTGCTCAGATCTTTACTTTTTAAAAGCATGAACTCTTCTCGATATCACAAGAGTAATCGCATAGGATACAACTTATGCCATTACGTGAATATTTTTTCCTTCATCTTTCTGCTGCCTTCTCTCTCCGTGTTTTGTATGTAACATTTGCCATAATATAGGCTTTTCACAGTTTCTTCACATGGCATGAATCAAACCAAAAAAAAATCACCCAGTGTATGATGTCCTTGGTTGTTAACGCCATGTATCGCAACCATTTTATACTTATGTTAACATAAAAATATATATTTTTTATTTTTGGTTTTTTTTTTCTCCATGTTATCTGTAAATTATAATATTTAATTTCTAATTAATATGATTAAAGACAAAGAGAAAATAAGTGTGTTGGTAATGCGTAGTAAGAAGAATTCTTATGCAAATATATTATTACACTGTGTGCACACGAATGCGTTGTGCTGTCACTTTGTTATAATTTCTAAGACTCGGTTAAGCTTTGTTTGCATGTAGCAGAGGAATATCCTGGAAGTATATAACTTGAGCAGGGCCTCAGAAATGTGTCAAGTATCCGTGAACGAACAATAGTTGTTGTGTAATGAAGTCGAGTGTTTGTCGTGCCACAGCCTTTCTGACGGTGAAATGGCTGCCGTGTGTGCAGCCAGTGAGGTTTACGCGGAGGATCAATATCAAGCGTCCCAGGGCGCCGCACTACGAGAGGGCCAAAGTGCTGGACGTGTGCAAGCCCTTTTTCTACAGGAAGACAGAAATTGTTCCTATGTACGAGCTGTGCCAGAAGCCGAGTGAGTCGCTGAAGTCAAACCCATTCTCGCTGGTGCGTAGTCTTGTCGTCGTCATTTCCAGTTTTCAGTCATAACTATTTATTTTTTATTTATAGGCTGTTCACTGTAAACTGAACAATTTTGAAAGCCCTGCTTAAGATCTACGTGTGTGCACATTGTGTATTTTTCCATCATGTAAATTTAACATTGCCATGGCCTTTATTATTTTATTCATATGTCAGTCAAGTGAAACTGTCAGTTTATTAGAAAAGTAAATATTATAAATTTCATATCCTACACATGTGTTAAAAAAAAAAAAAAATTTCTACTATGTATTCACAAATTTAGGACTGGCCCGATGCAGATACATCGGCCAATTAATCCAAAATCGGTATCTGGTACAATCGGCCATGGTCCAAACAAATTGTTTCATCAACCCTAATGATTCAATTATCAAATTTGGGATGCGTCAACTGAGCTGGGCGCTTACTTTCAAAATGGTGGCCATTTTGAAATTTCGGGTGGTTTGTCATATCTCCGAGACCATTCAACCAATTTAAACCAAATTTTGTATTCAGACAGCATAAAGTGTAAGTATCAAATTCAGTGGTGAATATTGTCGTAGGTCCGCCATGTTGTAAAATGCATCACATGAAAAAATTAAGCTTTTACGTTATATACCTAAAACTACTCAACCAATTTTTGCCAAATTTGACATGTAAACAATATTATGATAGGCAAGGCAAATATAAGTAACTAAACTTTATGAGGCACTTATTTTCAAAATGATGGCCATGTAAATAATTTAGGTTTATTTGGTATAACTACGACACCGTTGCACCAGTTGAAAACAAATTTTTTATGCTAGCAGTATCTATTACAAGCAACATATACACCAAAAACAACCACTTTTTTTTTTGCCATTTTGTAAAATAGCGCTACATAAATTAATAATTTTTTTGTGTAATATCTCGGTACAAACAATTGATAGATTCCCACCAAATTCAGCCAAAAAAGTAGTACTGCAGCAGTTGATATGTACAAATTTGTTTCATGTGTGTCAGACACTTACAGTATTTTGAAAATGATGGCTATCTAGCTATTTTAGCATAGTATGCTATATCTTCGAAACAGTTGAATCAATTCCAGCTTAACTTTGTATGCTGGTTGTATATATTACACCATCAAATGTGTCTACACAAAATCTCTTTTGTCAGCCATTTTGTATAATAGTAGGCATATTACATGACAAATTAAAATTACATGGTATCTCTGAAAAAACAACCAATTGCTACCAAATTTGACAATCGAGGAGCACTATGGCAGGCCATGTAGGCCTAAACTTATAAACTTTGTGGGTGTCAGATGATATATATTTTCAAAATGGTGGCCATGTAAACCTTTTAGCCCAGAATTTTTTATCTGTGAAATTACAAAACAAATTTCCTGGTATCTTTGTATGCTGACAGTATCAATTATATCCATAAAAATTGTCTATGGAAAGCCTCATTTGTCCAACATTTTGTAAGGTAGCCACATATGAAGTAATACAGATTTTATGCTGTATCAAAGGAACCAAACATGTTAATAGAAACTCGATAATGGCATATACTGTCTGTAAAAAAAATACATCACAATTTCTCTGTGTGTCTAGTGCAAATAGTGGAAGCGGTGAACTGGAGTTGGACCTGGTGGCCAAATATGAAATAAATGAGCTTGTAAGTCTGCATACGTATTTGTAGGCTAATTTTTAATCTGATGTGGAAGGAAACGGAAGAAGTGAAATTTGGGAGTATTTTAATGTTAAGATGGCTCCCCACAAAGTTGTTTGCAAACTGCGTAAAGCGCATATTTCCCAATGCGGTAAAAGGCTTTTGTTGCTCTCAGACACCATGTAAAAAATTACAAATTAAATTATTTGTATCTGCACTACCTGAGGGATCGGCCACAAAGTTTCTGTATCAGTAATATCTGCAAAATGGGGTTAGGACCCACCTCTACAAAAATGTTTACCTTACACTTTCGGTTTGCAGTGGAGCGTGTTCCTCTGACACTAATTTACCCTGAAACAAATTATCGCGCACATGATATTACACAAATAAACTCCCAAAGTGCATGGGTGGCGCAGACATTGACTTGGCTGCTATTAACCACGTGGTCGCAAATGATGTGGCCGTAAAACAGCTAAACATGAAAAATTCCCTCAAATACATACATAGAATTAAAGCCCTTAAAATTGCACGTGGCAATAATACAGAAATTACATTGAAACACCTTTAACATAGGCGGATGGCGCCTGATTCAAGTTACACGGCCGCATGGCCTCTCCGACATTTTCCCTCCCTTCTCCTCGTTTATATTTCAAAAAGCAGCAAGGACACAAATTATTAGGTTAAGCGGAAGCATAATGCTGGGGAAAATATCTGGCAAAATGTACGCAAGCAAAGGTTAACCGGAATACTAAGAATGAACTATGGTATTCTACATCAGTGCAAAAAGTTTGAAGTGCATACGTGACAGCGTCTTACCTCGCCAGACCCCCTACAACGACTGTGCCAAGGCTAGCGTCTCTCGGACCTACCATGGCTGCCTATGGGGTTCACATAAGCGGAAGTGATGTGCACGCTGAGTAAAACTTTTATATTTGAAAATAAATGGCACAAAAATAATTTAAATATTGTTTTGCAATTTAGATTTTTCTTATTAATTTATTTGTATTCTTTAAGTGTCATTTTATGACAGTGTTCATGCTGGAATAATACTGTCCTCAGTCTTTGCGCCGTGCGTATTTTGAATTCATAATCAAACATTGTGCAATAATTTTAAACATATATTTTTTAAACACTTAAAACATTTTGACCCTGGAAGGAAAACAAAAGACACATTTTACACTGTAAATTAATATTTTGTTTTGGGAAAGTTCAAATTGGAGCCTCTCCTGTTAGCCGGCTTCAAGTGTTGGGTAAACATTTGTGAATACTGGAATGATTTCTTTTGCTATCTTTTTCTTTAATCCACATAAGCGCAAGAATTAACGAATGTGTAAAACCTTCTCTTCCCTAATAATTTTACAGTTTCAATTGACCAACGTATGAATAAAGTTAGCAGTCCTGTGGCAATTTTAATTTTCCATATCGTGTTAAGAATATACAAATGTGCATGCAAGTAGATCTTGAACAGGGCTTTTAAATGTGCTCAGTTTACAGTGAACAGCCTATATAAACATGGTGTTGTACGTAGCTTCTTGTGCTGCATTGCAAGTACCAGTGCGACATCCACAAAGTTCATTTGCCAGTTAGATGAGCCTTGACAGGTAGAATCTCTGATCAAAGATGGTCCACATCACAAATAGAGATCCAGTTAGTCCATACTTGGTCTCGACCAGAGGTCTTGCGTGCCAATGAGAGTGATTCAGGTGAGTATGAAGCGGCGCCGGAATGAAAGGGCAGGGGAAACGGGATATCCCCGAGAAAACCAGCTGACCAACTGCATCGTCCGTCACACTTAACACGTGCGAAAATCCGGGAGTGACCCGGCCGGGGATTGAACCCGGTTCACCTTGGTGGGAGACAAGCAGGCTAACCGCTCAGCCACCATGGCCTCGGTGAAAAAAAAAAGGGGGGGGGGGCTTGTGATCAGGGTGATTGTCTCCCCATATATTCCAAAATTCTGGATAATTATCACAATACGTAATTATGTTTTATGTTTGGAAAGTAACTTCCATGGCTTGCTAGTCTTGAGTGAGGAAACTCTGTAAATATTACATTTTAATTTTAATAATTTAAATGTGTTGCTAGCTAAATATAAACCTATGTATACATTTTGGCTCAGAGGTAAATTAGTGTCTGAGGAACTCGCATGATTTTTTTACGAAATAAGCTTAGTTGCTGTTAAATTTGAACATTCTATTTATAAATTTCTCGGTGGAGAAACCCCTAGGACTCCAATTTAATAGAGGGTCATTAGCAATTCCTAATTTTGATAGAAATCCCTTTCCCTTAAAAAATGTCCCCTGCACTCAAAGAGTGGGCCTATGTATGTCACTGTACAGGTGTCTGGTTCTTTTCGGTATCAAATGTGTAAATTTTTGGAAATAATATCGAAAAGGGATAGCACTTACTTTTGTTGGATGAGACTCACCAATAGTAATTTTAATTTTTGAACTTTTTATTTTTGTTTTCAGGAGAACCCATACTTCAGGTTTCTTGCAAGCGAGTTCACGAAATGTATGAGCGGCAGCAGCATGGTTGCATTCTTACATATGAATTCGATGACTGCGGAAGAGAAATTCAAGGTACATTTGGGGAATAATTTTTACAGTTATTTTTATAGTTACGTGGGTTTAAGGATTCATTTCAGCCTGCTGTATGTATTCAAGGAAACACCTATATTGAATTTTGAACTTCTATCAATTTTTCAGGGCACATAAATTAAAAATTTTTCTATATAATTAATGCAATGAAACGTTCCCTTTTAATAGCATCTCTTGATGGATATGAATTTTCTCAGTGTGTAATAATGAGGATTGTATCTATAAGTGTTCCTAATAGTTTCAAAAAATTAATATATTGACTTTATGATTCATTATATCACCAGTAAACGTGACATTACATTTTAAATACAAATTAGTAGAGTTGTGCAATTGCTCCGTATATCGAAACGAAAATGTAAAATGACAACTTTCATTTTCATTTCGGTAAGAAATTTAGTTACTGAAAGTTGTAACAAAACAAAAATTCTAGATTACAATAGATTTTCGGTCGTTATTGAATGTTCTGTCGTGTATTAGCCAAGAAAATATTTGATCGTAAACCATCTTGTTCGTTTTCATTATTTTATAACTGAAAAAAACTGCATAAATCTAAAACATAAATGTAGGTAAGACCCTCTCTGGTAAATACTCCTTAGCATACTTTTTTTTTTGTTTTATTTTGCAACGAATTTCTTATAATGAATAACTTGACAAAATGTTATGAAATTCGTTAAGACTGAGTTCTAATGATGTTATTTTTTATTTTTGTTCCAGTTTCACAAAAGTTCATAGCATATCTTTTGTTTTCATCTCGTGAGGAAAAAAGGTCACATTCACACAACCCTACAAATTAGCAGATATTTTTTTAAGGATACAAATTAACATTAATTCTCTATCTCTCTCCAAAGGGAAACAATACAACGTAGTATTAATGAGAAGTTTGGATTGTTAGTTAATAAAGATTAATTGTAATTTTTTTCTATGCAGTACAGCACTTGGACTCAGAATATTTGTCATTAGTTTTTTACGTTTTTAACCATCTACATTTCCTACAATTTGCCACCAGAGGCCCTATTCTGTATCTTTTTACAGTCTTTATACACAGACAGTCGCTATGTAACTATTATTACAAAACAAAATTATATTCTCCTATTCAAATTGTCACCATGACTGTATTTTTAATGTCTCGTGACTGTCTTCATATAGAGACATGCCAACAAGTCGTGTTTATGAACTGCAATGAAAAGAAAATTACCAACATATTCAAGTTAATTCAAGCAAAGTCACTCGCAACGTGAAAAAATATGTAGTAAAATGCCACAAATATGAAGAATATTTGATTATAATTATTACATTTCCACACAGATTGATACTCGGTCCCTTGGCTTGAACGTAATGACAATACAAATGAAAGGCTCTGCCGTGGGTGTAGTGGTGCATCTCAAGAGGCTCAGAATTAACTAAGATGGTCTGAAAACTTGTTTCATATAGAAGTAAATTTATTTTATTTGCTGTTCACCGTAAAGTGAGAGCATTTTATCACGTACCCACGCAGTAGAAAGCCGATTACCGAGACTAATAGGGACCAAAGGTAATTTGGATAGTTGAAATTCCAGATAGCATAAATATGTTGAAAAAATGAAGATAAAAGAATTTGTAAAAAAATCATTTTCATGCAACGTCAAATTTATTACACTTGTGTAGAAAATGGTACTCTCGTCCAAAATAGAAACTGTCATTAAAATAGAAAAAGTGAATCAGTTAACAAGTAACTACCCCCATCCCCCCCCCCCCCCCCTTGGACGTGTTTACTGTGAAAAACACGTGAAAAGGCACATCACAAGAGCCTACGCAAGTCCTTGTCTCTCCTTCGTGGATAAGGGAAACACTGTGACGGAAGAGACTTTCGTGTTTTTCTAATCTCTATTTTTAAAACGATTCCGGATAACTGGTTGTCCGTTTTACTGATAGGATTATATATATATATATATATATATATATATATATATATATATATATATATATATATATATATATATATATATATATATATATATATATATATATATATATATATATATATATATATATATAGAGAGAGAGAGAGAGGGGGGGGGGGGGGGTGGGAGGGGGGAGGGATAGTGATAGAGGGGGAAGAGGGGGAGGGGAAGAGAGAGAGAGTGGGAGGGAGGGGATATATATATATATATATATCCCCCTCTCTCTCTCTCTTTTTTTTGTTTGCATGCATGAGCACAAGTGTGTACGTGTGTGTGTGTTTTTTATAGTCAACATAAGTCAAATAGTTGATTTTAAGCAGGGCCTGCAATGTTACCAAACCAAACCTAACCTATGAGACATCACAAAGACAGCCATAAAAAGATAATCACAGTGAATATCTTCAAGCAAGCTAGAGTTTCAGAATAGAGCCTTAGAAGTATTTGTGATGTTCATGTCAGGCGTCTGATGTTCAGATGGCAGGTGTTTTATTAATTATTGAAATGCTGCGAATAATAATCTCACCATTGTTTCATCTTCCCCTGGACGGCTCTGAAAGTAGCTTGTATGCAGGAATGACAGCCTGTGGAAATTGTTATGTCTGTTTTGTGCAGATTGGCATATTGCTGAAGAAACAGAACATGTACATGAAAGTGTTCAATCGCAACATCGTAAAGCTGGCTGTTGAGAACACAAAGTACGAAGCAATATTGCCTCTGTTTGAGAGCCACAGTGCCATAGTTTTCAGTCCGGAGACTCAAGTTAAGAAGTTGCTGAAGATATTGAGGAAAGCTCCTAATCTAATTTTGTTGGGTGAGTTGCTCAGCTGGTTGCGTATTCTAAAATATAAACCATTAACTTCATTATACAAGTACAATTATAATTACTATTATAAATAATTTTCATTGTGCATGTAATATTAATTTTAGGTATGAAAAACACAGTATGCCAGTTTTTTTTGTGTGCGCGTGTGCGTGCGCGCATATGTGTGTGTGTGTGTTTTTTTTTTTTTTTTTTTTAAAAAAACTTCCTGTCCACAGTTAGTAGCAGGTGATGAAAATACACGCCAGTTTTACAGAAATAATCCAGCAAAACATTTAATTCAAAATGCAATTGTAGGACTAACTTAAACAATTCACTTTGTGCAAAATCCTGTTGTTTAACGTAACTTACGATTCTAAACTGTACGCAAATGTGAAATACCACTCACACGTTCAGAATTTATTTTGACAAACTTTTAAGTGGTTATGTTTGTGGTGTTTTAGGTACGTTTCAGTATTTACTATGTAAGTCACTAAATATGTATGATTGTGTGAATAAACTTTTTTTCTCGCAAAACTAAAATTAAAAAATATGCCCTGAACTTTTGTGTAACTGGAACAAAAATGAAAAATAATTTAATAAAATCTCAGTTCTAACAAAAAAATTAATAGATTATAATAAGTGATAAAAAACAAAGTAAATGATAAAGAATATTAGTCACAATAAAACGTCAGATCTGTCTGTAACAGCAGGCTGGTCACACACAATATTTTTAAATTTCACACGTATACCTATATTACACCATTATATTTCACACGTATACCTATATTACACCATTATATTTCACACGTATACCTATATTACACCATTATATTTCTCATGAAACAAGCTTTTACACCAACGACTGATGTTAGTTTAGTTACTAAAATTATATTTTTCTTTGAAATTAAGGGGAAATAATCAGTACCACCGTTGTGAACATAACAGCAATTGAAGCTGTAGTTTTTCTTCAGTAATAAAAATGCTCTGGACATAACGACTTGTGTTGCAGTACCAGGTAGTGAACATAATGCATTTTGGACCTTTAACTGCAACTGACTTGACGTGTTTTGGATCTGTTCCTAGTTTTCAAATGCATTTTTACCTAATGAGGAACGAGTTATGGAACTTTTTGAATCGTGGTAAATGTGAAAATGTATGCTCTGAACAAAATGGCATCATTAACTAAATTTTGATATTTGATGGACATAACGAGTTACGGAGTATGTGACTCATATGGAGAATTTACTTACCACAATCATTCTTTCTTGCCTCCATTAAAATTAAAATTTCCAAAGGTTTTATTCTAAAGGAACTAAGAAACCGAAAATAGACTGTAATACTGTTTTCGCGTTTGTGACCACTGAAGTGAATTAATTTTTTGTGTCACATGTGCTATAAAGAGTATTGACATGGTAGTAACATACTGAGTGAGTGGGTGCAGTGATAACTCATTGAATTCACATTTAGGAGCGCCAGGGTTCAATTTCCTGTCCGGCCAACCTAATTTTGGTTTTCCAGAATTTTCTGAAATCGCTGCAGGTGAATTCTGGTATGGTCTCGTAATTCAGGTCCTGGAAGATTACTTCCCCATCCCTCAATCTGTAGTGTTCCTTTACTGAGGCGTTGTTGCTGTTCAAAACAGTAAATAAATAAATAAATAAATAAATAAAAATAATCGTTGTTGCCACTCTGCAATACCTGGAAAACCGGAAAACATCAGGGAATTTAAATACTGTAAATGAAATGTGGGAAGTTTCATATTATTTTAGACAAAGGAGAATTCATATATATCAGGGAATTTTGTGATTCAAAAGCTGTATTTTGGTTATTAAAAAATGGAATAAGTACTGGTCTGCAATATTAAAAACAGGATTGTGCAAATATTCTGTGTAACGAAAAAAAAAAAAAAAAAAATCAACATTTGTATTATTGTCACAACCAATGTGCTGTAAGCTTCGAGAACAGCTTTAGTAATATTTTCCAGTTACATAATAGGCTGCAGTGGCTGAGCGGAGGCGAACCGGGTTCAATCCCCGGCTGGGTTACCCCTGGATCTCCGCAAGTGGGAATTGTGCCGGATGATGCCACAGGTCGGTGGGTTTTATCTGGGATCTCCAGTTTCCCCCCCGTGCTTGCATTCCAGTACTACTTCTTTCTCACCTCATTTCACCCTCGTCGGCTCTCAGGACCTCATTAACAGTGGCGTGTAGTGAGTATTTTTACAGGCCGGGCTGTGGTTCCATTTTCAATTTCTACTAACAAACGCAAGTTACAACTTTTTTTACCCTCCACATGTATTTACCATTTTATAATACCTAACATTAGTTATAAAAATGGAAATGAAATGAATGTAATAGTAATTAAACCCAATATTATTTACACTGCATATTCAAATTATAAGAAAACTCCCTTTTTCCCAAACACTTTCATCCACTTTCCAAGGAAAAATGAGGACTAGAGTACGCAAACAGAACGACTGCTTACCCTGCCGAAGGAACGCTGCAGAGTAACTCGCTTGCAATTTCGATTCATTGCTATTCGCTCCCGTTTGTGGAAATAAATACTAGATAGTAGCACTATGCGTGTACAGTACGGGAGTTACGAAAACTCTGTTTCTCGAATCGGAAACCGGAAACTCAGATTTCAATGTGTTCAAATTTAAATTTAATGCGAAAACTATTAAGGGTCAAACATTTCCAATATGTATAGGGTAGGCGTTGCTTACCTTGCGCCTATGGAATGGTTGTTAAGAGCCGTCTTAATCTCTCCACTCAACTCAACCAGTAACAGTGTTGAAAGTAAAGACCTTCTACAGAGAAGATCAGCCATTGAGACTTGCAATGTACAGCACCACCCAAAACTAACCTTTCTGTGCAATATGCATACAATTGTATGAATGTGTTGGCATGCAATTTGTTGTTAAGGTTTCATCAATATTCACTAGAGCTGTGCAAATATTTTGTATGCTGAAACAAAAATGAAAAATTAGCTTGTTCATTTTTGTTTCAATAAGAAATTCTGTTGCCAAAACTGTAATGAAACGAAAATCCTTGATTTCAATTAATGTTCGGGTGTTTAATGAATGTTTGTTTAGTGCACCAGCAAAGAAAGTTTTTTTTCAGTAAATCATCTTGCTTGTTTTCATTATTTTATAACTAAAATAACCACATAAAATGGAAATTTTAATGTAGGGCAAAGATCCTGTAGTAAATATGCTATATCCTACTTTTTTTTTTATTTGGTTTTGCAATGAAATTGTCATAATGAATAATGTGGTAAACTGTTATGAAATTCATTGAGTATAAGCACTTATAAAATTATTTTTCATATTCGTTTCAGTTTTACGAAAGGTCATAGCATATTTTTTTGTTTTCGTGAGAAGAAAATGTTACATCCACACAATCCTTCGTCAGGTGAAGTGGTCAAACCATTCTCTTCCCACCTAGGCGAACTGGTTTGATTCTTGGCAGGGTTGCTCCCAGAATTTTGCATGTGGGGATCGTGCCGGACAACGTCCCTGGTCGGCAGTTTTTCTTGGGATATCCCGTTTCCCCACCCTTGCATTTCGGCACTTCTCCGTACTGAACTCACGTCCCCCTCATCAGCTCTCGAGACCTCGATGTCAAGGGCCGCCAAAAGTCTCTCCACTCTACTACTATTTACTATATAAATTTGTCTCTACCTTTGGTGTATTGATTTCAGCTGGGATCATCGACGGTCAGCAGGTTAGTAGGCCAGAGTTGGTAAAGTACAGTCAGCTGCCGGACCTGCCGGCAGCCCAGGCCGGCCTGGTCAGCGTGCTCAACATGCTCGGTGGTCAGTTGGTGAGCAGCCTCAACGCTCACCAGCAGACGTTGGTGAGGCACTTGGACCAGTACGTTGAGTTGCAGCAGAAGCCCCCTGTCGAAGACCCTCCTGCATCACCAGTTAGCGGTACAGCAGAGTGAACAAGCATCTTCTAGTTGAGTTTCACATACACACAAAGCAAATTTTTTGAAAACAAAACCTTTGTGATATTGGATTGTTGGTGAATGTGTATGAAGTGTGTTAATTTTAATTAAAAAGACTTTTTTAAGATATTTACATGTGTATCCTTTGTGATCAAACATACTTCCGCTCTCCTTATGTGCAGTGATTGAATGTTACTTCATTTGCAGTGTGGTTGCAGGTTGTTATTGTAGTCATCCAGTGCAGAGTACTCGGTATGTTTGAGGTGGACTAACAATGGGGGAGATGCAGTTAGCTCAAAAGATGATACGTATTTTGGCGTGTATAGGCCGCTCATTTTTACAAAAAAAAATTACTACAAAAAGTGAGATGCGGCTTATATACAAGATATTGGCAAAAAAAAATTTTTTTATTCCCAAAACATGTTTGGAAATTTGTCAACATACAGTACATTTTAATGATTTAATTCATAAAGGAAGGAAGGGAAGGGAATAACTTAACATACACACACACACTTGTGCAGTTATTCGTTCACTTGCATTTATAATCAAAATAACCTTCATCCTGCACGTGTAAAATGATGTAAACATGTTGGAGCTCTGCCATAGATGTCGTACATGAGAAAATAATTTCTCTGCTGTGCAAGAGAAAGATATCTTAACGTAGTTTGTACGCCCGCCGTGGCTCTACAAGTGCACATTGATAAGATGCCATTTTGTGTAACATTTTGTAGTGGTTTTGCTTTCTCAAGTCATGTTACCATCTGTGGAATAGTAATTGTGCGCTGTATATTCATAAACATTGCGACATAACACAAGTTTTCTATCGTAAATGTTTTGTTGGGGAGAATTTATGTTGAAATTTATTATATTTGTATGGAATTGTGACTAAACATTTACAGGAATACAAAAATTCAATGCGGCCTATGTATGAAATATTTATTATCCCTAATTTTTCATCAAAAACTCCTGGTGCTGCCTATACACGCCAAAATAATTGCCTTATTGACCTCGGTAACTTCCAAAATTAATTTTCAAGTCCAAATGTCAATCTGAAGAATTATAACTTGATGCATGCCGCATGTAAGCTTACAGCAGCAGTTTGTGCTGTCTCCCTGCACCTACACCATCAGCGCATGGGCCCCTCGGGGAACAACACCGTACCCTGAACAGCGTACAGTCACTGTACTCACTCCGACCTCTGCTAGGATTGTGGGAACGTGCCCCACTGACCTGCTGAGCTACCACCATAGGTGCGCAACTGTTTTGCCATTGCGCCCCCAAGAGGATATTTCTAGTGGTGTAACTATTTGGTTCGGTGAATACATGTTAAATTGTCCCCATATCTTGAAGCACCATGGCAAATGGAGGCCTCCGACTTTTGAGCACTACGATGCTCTCGTAACAACTTCTCCGCCTACTCGCAACTCAACCAAGGAATAAAATGGGAAGCGCGTGGTAGTGCAGTGATACCCACAAACTCTGCTATTAATATTAATATGTACAGCCAATGCATCGCGAATGAGTGGTTTTAAATAAAGTTCTTTTGTCTTTAATTTGTTTGTACATGTAAACCCAATTTCCCTTACAGCATAGTAAACTTGTTGAATGATGTAACGCAAATCTACAAAACTTCCGTTTATCAAAGTGAATTATTTAAAGTTTTTTTTTTTTTTTTTTTTTTTTGTCGAAAGACTGGGAGAGAGAGAGAGAGAGAGAGACTTGAATACTTTCCTTGTAATTACTTTACATTTTATAATTACCGACACATACAGTATTATTTTCCTAGTCTCAGAATGTAAATTAGTATAGGATAAAATTGTTATTCGGTTTTTTTCTTTCTGTGCTAGTGCATTTTAATGAGATACAGTAGACTCTTGATGTACCAAAAACACATATAGCAATAAACTGTATCCACAGTTAATTTTCAGTGGTCCCATCAAAACTCGTATATAAATAGTGATGAAGGTAACCGCTTTTATCGTTTATTGCACATTGCATTGATCAAAATAATTGTTCGTCCCGTCACCAAAGATTTTCCGCAACGATAGTTTTTGTACTGTTTATGCAAATGTCTAGTAACTGAATTTTAAATGTGTCATGTGCACCGCCGTTAACCACTGCTATGCAGCACAAAATCTTTCCACCATGTCTGCGGCATGGTGCAAGTCTGGCGTGCTACCACGATTGACGAGAGGTTACCTAGCAACCAGCGTGGCAACCTTTTTTTTTTGTGTGTGTGTGTGTGTGTGCGCATGCGTGCATATATATAATCTCACACACACACAGAGCCATGCACCTTTCTTCTGCTCCTTACATGCCTTCGAGAGGAAAAGCTGTTGTCTAGCAAAAAAAAAAATGTATCCTCTCTTTCTCAGTTGCGCATGCTTCACTCCTTACTCACTTGGCCGCAGAGCAAACTAAGTGCACGTAGCAATCTTAAAAATTTTATCAAGATTATCCTTTGCTTAAAATAGTTGCGTCTATAATCAGTAGTATTTTAAAGTAAATGGTTTTGTCTGGAAATGTTACATAACACATTTTAACATGGAATTATTATTTGCAAAGATGTTTTTTTTTTCTCATTAAAGGTAGTTTTTTCCTGTGGTGTTTAATTGTATCTGGCATAAAATCAACATAATTTTGAAACAAAATATTAATTTAACTCAGTGGACAGCATCTTCGCGAATAAAATGAAATGCCCAGAAGCATATACTTGACCTCCCGTTGTCACCAAAAATTATTTGGACGTCGAGCGACTTGTATTACCAATTGTAAAGTTCATTGTCAGTAACATTTTGCACGGAAATTGGAAGATGGATTTGTATTAATTTATTTCAATATATGTACACAAGTCTTTTGAATAAACTAATATCCTGTAAGGGCCTATTCGTCACCGTTTGTCATCTATTAATGGGTAAAAACCGAGCCTGAGTGCAGTTTAACTCGCAACCAATGTAAGTGTACGGGAAATTCAGAGAACATGTTTTTGAATGATTACTTACTAAATATTAAAGACGATGAAGAAATAGATATTAATTGCCTTATTTATTTATGTGGCATAATTGAAAGTTTTTTGTGCAAAGTATAATTAATTGCTTAAGAAGACGGACATTTGCCACTCACGCAAGGTGTCGTCAACATGTGTAGATAGCTACGTGGAGGGGTGTATTGTTTCGCTGTTCCCGCCCCTTTTCAATCACTCCAGCTGTGAACACACTGCCGGTCGATAATCTCACCGAGCACTCTCAGCTGATGAGTGTGCGTGGGACATTCAAAATTTGGCTTGCATTATATGTCACATAATTTTCTTTGTAAGGGGGTTTGAAAGTTTTATGTCTTACTCTCATTCAATGCTGGATTAGAATTATTAATGTTGTGGTATTTTGAGATGTTGTAGTCTTTATTTAAAAAAGTTCACATTAAATATTTTGATGCGTGTCCGATTAGCTAAGGCTGGATCACTGTCGTGTGGCTTTGGTTGCACTTTGGTCGGTTGTGATTACAGGTTGACTTACTCTTATTTGCGACTAAATTTAGCAGTCGGGCATGAGGCCTTACGGGATGGTACAAAGTTATCGACTTTACGAGTCACAAGTCCTTTTGATTGATCCAGCTTACGACTCGTATCGGAGCTGGTCTTAGTTGACGACAGGCGGGAAGTGCTAGTGGTAGGTGCCTTGTTGTCTTGCGGGCGAGGGTTAGCTGGATACAGCCGATTGAGTCGTTTGTCTTCAGCTCGGGCGGTAGCGAGGGCACGACGGTATGCGACACAGAACTTGCCATTCCAGTCCTCTGAGGCCCTGCTCCAGAAGCTACTGTTTGAGATGCCTAACCAGTTCTTGGTCTGATTAAGTAACCCTCTTACAACTGGATGGCAGGTTAGATGCGTACGCAGCGGTGCTGGTGGGAAAGAAGCTGGATTGGTTACAGTAGACATCGGTGATGCCAGTGATCGGAGTAATGCGGCACGATCTCGTTCGGCTCGTCGACTAGCTGTAAGTGCTACGAGACAAGCCGGCTGCCTGGCAGCAAGGCGCACAACTCTTTGCTCCTCCCTCCTTCTGCTGTGTCTCACCTTACATGGCTTAGAGCGGGCTCAACTACTGAGGACCTAGAAAGGAGCACCACGGACACGGAGAGCCCTAGATTAGTGTTGCCTGGTAACAGTTTTGCCAACACGAGCTCCACTGCATCAGAAGATCCCCGACGGTTGTGGGCTGACCAGAAGTGCTGGAGCCATATGGGTTGCCAAGACTATTACTGGGTGTACGATACCAACCAAGGCCAAGCTGTAGCACTTAAGTAAACACCCCTGCCAGCACCCAGGTGCTCCGGTAGGGATACATCTCAGATGTACTGTCTCTCCCTGGTTGAGAAGTGTTGCTAGTGGTCGTGGCTCTTCTATTCTACTCCTCCAGTACCTGTATACTTGATAGGGATAAAATATATGGCGGTCTAATGGGTGAGTATTCGACTTGGAGGCACCTGAGGGGGAGTCTCCAGTTGTAGCTAATTCGTAATAATAATAACTTCCCGTTTTCGGTCGGCGGTACTCAGCTCGAGGTCCTCCCAGCAGTTGGTGACAAGTGCTCTATGAATGAGACTCGAGGTTAAGAGAAACAAAGCCGTGTTTATTAAAAACCTATTAAACATGGGGACATGTGCTCTCCTACCAAGAAGGCCGGTGGTTGGAAGTAATCCTACGGTAGCCAGGTGTAGGTGACCTGGTTCTAGACTAGTTGCAGAAGTGAAATATAAAACTGTCAGAAATTTCTTAGTACAAACTAACTCTAAATGGGGTGTCTGTAGGAGACAAATAAATTATATATGGTATGTACTGTAGCTACAGAAAGTTTCTGTTAGCTATTGGCGATTGGCGTCGCTTGAACATCTGGTAGTGGTGCTGCAGAGCTCTTATGGCGATATCAAGAATGGCAGCCTCTGGTGGCTGCTGAACACAGTTAAGTCGTTGGCGACAGCCTCTGGAAGGGCTGTTGAAGATCTAGCAGTAGTATTAGGCTCCAGCACCCAGGTACTAGGAGAAGACTGCAGGAACAACTGGCGATGTCCACCCTGCACGGCCTTGTATAGCAGGGTAGCGGGTGTTGCGGCGGCCGGGGGAGAGGGCGATGCCGTAATGGGGGTAGCACCCTCTGGTAATTTCTCGGCCTTTGTGTATGCTCAGTAATGCTCGTGCATGGTCCGAGGCGGCTGATGGCCTGCTGGCTTTCAGCATGAGGTGGGAGGGTAATACACCACTGTCTTTTGCAACCCTTCGCATCCACGTGTCTGGCTGCCCTCCACGATTGTGGCAGACCGTTACTTCGTGTACGAGATGGTGTAGGGTTTGAATCTCACGTGTGTAGAAATTGTACACTAGGGTTGCAGTTAGATGAGTCGTAATTGTTTGTAGATAAATGGTATAAGCTGCATGCATCAATTTTTTAATGCATTACAGGTATTTACAGTTATATATATATATATTTATATTTATTTATATTTATATCTTATTGTGCCACCCAACAGTTGGGAACCTTTAACAGTAATACTTTTTTTTTAATCTCAATTGTTGTGTTGGCCAGGTAAACATTTTTCATTATACTAAACATGAAGTCTAATAAGGTCACAAATTGTATTTTATCGATGTCCTTATCAGAATCCTCATCTACTGAGATCACGCATGTATAGAAAGTTTCTGACAGTCCCCTGAAAAATGGTGGGTAGGGAACCAATGTATTTTACTTCTGTATTTTTATTCGTCACTTTCTGTATCTTTCCAGCTACTTGGTGCTACGAGTGTTGATCTCTCATTGCTCACACTAATGCACTCGGTCTGGTTTCACATGTATTAGGGGGTAGCTATGACATGCAGCCCTCGTGAGCATTTTGCAGTTTTGCAAACATGTCGAATTTCAATAATTAGTCGTTAATTTCTGGTACCTCATTGCCTCATGGCCGGAGAAAGTTCTCTCTCACTCTCACATACAGTATGCCCCAGTATTTAATATTGCTGGCAGGTCTTGGTGCTGGACCAACTTTATATCTTGTTCGTGTGAGTATAATCTTCTGTCACAGTAAACATGTGGATGTGAAGTTACTCTTGCATGTCATATTGTATGTTACAGCTGCTTCATGGCCGCATTGAGACATTGGAATTATCTTCCCCCAGACAACCTAATGTAGGTCATTAAGTGATAATGTCCATAGTTAATTATTGGTGTATGGAGTCGCCCAGACAACTCCATGTAATGAAGCAACGTCGAAGAGATTAACATCCCTGCTCTTCCATGATTCACAACCATCACCACCACCTCACAGTGGAACTGCAAAGGGCAGCCATGAGCTGTTGACCATACGACCCCAGCAGCGCAACAGTCTCATTCTCTAGAGAAACTGAAACCAAAACTCTTAATAATTTTCTGAATTTACTATATCCCTTCTACCTGCAGCCTATATGATATCTCTCTGCACATTCAACTAACATCAAACTAATTATGGAGAGTTTTGGCACCGATCAGCAACATTCTGGGAAGGTTTTCGTTATTCCTACATTGTTTCGTGGTTGCTGTACTACCTCAGTGATATGGTAAAATGCACTCTATAATTTTTCTGACTAAACGAGAATACTTATGTAGTCGGGTAACAGTTTTCATAGAAACTGGTGATAATCCACAAGAGGTGTCCGACGAAGGGAATGATTTGTGTTTGCTGTTTTCTAAAAACTGAAGATTTCTGAAGAAAAAAGGAGCAATTTTTTTAACTTTTTGAATATTGTACTAATTGTAAATGTAAAGCAGTTCTTTTATCTCGCAATTCATGGACTGAACTTTGATAATGTTGCTGTAAAACGTATAAAGTATAATAGGTGAAAATATTTTAATGCATTGTTACTATGTACAGTGTACATACATTACTATGTACATACGTTACTATGTACAGAAATCAATATAAAGTCTCAGATGGGCATGTAAGTACAGTCCCTGAATAGATCAATGCTCTCTGGGACATTATATAAATGAATTTAAAAACTGTTGTGGCTGTGGGGTAACACCATTTCGTATCGCCTACTAATTTATTACAAGAGTTACCTCTTACAATAAAATTGAATGGTCGCTTGAGTCACGCAGTGCTTGTTGGCTGGAAGGTGTGGATTCTGTTCCTGTCAACCTGCAATACGCAATCGTGGCCCTTGGCTGTTATCGCGGCCCTGTTTGCCTCGTCTAGTCAAGGATGCTGGCCCCCTGATATGCCAGCTCACTCCTGAAGGGTTATTATGACTACCCAACGCCATTATTAACGACACGTCGATACAAACTTATGAAAAAAGGTGAAGTAACCAATAGGCAGTTAATAGCAATTAAAACGTCGGCATTTGACCATAATGTATTTATTATAAGTTCTTCCCCATCGAGGCACTGAAATACACAAAACAGCCATTCTAGCCAGGCGGGCTCTTACACAGATAAAATGGCCGTAGGGCCTATGAAATTACGTGGTACATTATGCCTCTGTCGTGTATAATACGAACCGAAGGTGAGAGACCAAGTACTCCGGGCGAGCAATAAACAATGGTTCCGGTACACTAAAGTGAATTAAACAGAATTACATAATGGTTAATGAACAAAAATAAAGTGCCTGGAGCACCATGGTGCATGGTGCTCTCGCGAGATCTCAGACACTACTCCCTTTCATTTGGCACAGAGGCCGCTCACTGGCCAATGCTCCCACCCAAACATCACGTGACATAATTTTACTTAAGGTGAAACAAAATAAATGAAATTAAATGGGTTCTACAATGCCGATGAGATGTACATATGAATAACCTCTTATTAACAAAATATAAAAGCACCTATTAGAAATATAAAAATTAATACACACGTTCTACCAGACCTCATTGCCAGGACAACATAACCTCACTACCAACATGTGTAAATTAACAATAATATCTTTAGAGGGGTTGTCCCAGTCAAGTTTATTATGTGCATACGATTTTTGCTTGTGGTGAAGCATGTAAGTTCATCTTAATTGGCACAATAAGAGTTCAAAATTACTTTTACAATTTTATATTGGCTATTTGAAACGTGGCTGTGGGCACCGGTCCACTTTGATGCATCTTTTTGGAATGTCCAGTATTTCAATACTGCCAGTACTGGTCGAACACACTTTAAGAATATAAAATATAAAAGAATGGTTTGCAATGTGTAAAAGTTACGTTAATAATTATTAGGAATATTAAAGAGACGTCTACGTGTAACACTAGCCTCTTCTGTGGTCGTTCAAATACATGCCCGAAATGGCGCCTCTAACGCACATGCAGGATTACCCTCAACACACTGAACAATAATAATAAAAATACGAGACAATTTGTTTTGTACTTATGTGGTATAATAATCAGGAAACATAAAACAGAAATTACAGATGGCACTACATAACACTGGCCCTCAAAAATGTAAACTCTAAACGTAAACAAAAACACGCGGCACTCGGCCTGACACATGTACACTGGTATTCGTATCAGTATGTACCTGGTATTGTGACAATCTAAGTTTGCATACTTGTGCACACTGGTGCAAAACATTAACACTTGTAACCAAAAAACATATGACATTTACATGAACACTATTGGCATTGTAGGTGATGATGTACACATACAAAAATAAACATACACTGCACACTCCCCAACAACTGCCATTGCTCTAATTACAACTTTATATGCCTCTGCACTTGACACATAACATACACACGGCACTGGTTCGCCAACTCAGGTGCTATGCTGTGCTGTTGTGTTGAATTCCTGACGTCTCTGTTGGCACGACTTAGTGAATGGCCTGAGGCCTAGGTGCTAGACATCAATATATTAAATTGAATGAGTTAGTTTTTATGGCTTTAAATAGTGAGTAAGTTTTGTTAAAATATGAATTGTTAAGCAAAACAAATCACTGTGTGGTCAAAATTTAGCATTTAGAAAAATTAATTTATGATATAATTCGTGACTACAGGTTTTCGGACTCTGGAGAAACACATAGGCAAGAATAGTTCTCAGGAATATTTACAGGGATGGGCTCCAGCTCAGCGTTAGTGTGCACGGTAGATTTGGGTCATGTGGTCGACTGCCCTTAATGTGGCTTCCTCCAGAAATCCGTCGTCGAGCATATGTTATGTGATAGAGGCATCCAATAACAGAAGTTGGGCATGGTCTGGGCTAGCATGCAGTGTGTAGCCCCATCACGACACATTCCAAGTGTAGACATCACTTTTACAGGACTAAAATACAATGGTCTAGACTAGCAGGGAATGTTTGCCTTCCCCACGCATATATCACTCTAATGGAGGCTGTTAACATCACCTCTGACACCTATTTAAGTTGCGACATGTAATTCAGTAAAAGGCTAAATGGTAGTTAATCGGATAGCAAATAATATGTATACCAAGTTCCTTTACAATAAGTACAATTATTTGAAAACCTTCAGTTTGAAGCACTCGCATACAAATCTCCATTGTCGTGGGAGAGCATCTGCAAGGTAAAAAAAATGGTACGAGGCCAAGACAATGACTTAGATGAAAAATTATGCCCCAGCCATATACAAATGGTCTGGGTGTGGGACGGAACTCCCTTCGGTTGACAATAATATTACATGGTTACACTACGAATTAAGTAACAATTGTAATTAAGTGACCATTCGCAAAAGATACTGGCCAGAGGGGCCACGTACGGACGTCTGTTTCACCCGAGCGCCAAAAGCTTACTACTGAAAAATAGTACATGCCATTCTGGCTAGCAAGCTGGCATCCTGCATGTGACTACAAAAAAATACATAAAACAATGATTTAATCGAAATGATAATTAATGAACATGGCCCTGTCATGGAGATGGAACACAATAGCATCTTCCTCTAAAAATAGAAATTTCTAAATAAATTATCGCACCATTACATTAAGATGGAAACCTACACTTACTCTATTGTCAGTAATAAGCTGGCCCCTCCCCCATCGAACCTATTATTTGTGGAGGTTTAAAAAATTATAATTTTTATTGTACAAGCAGAAATAATTCACTGAAAAATACCAAAGGCACAATTATACTAAAAGTGAGGTTAGCCAAATATGCGGTCAGGAGTTATAGATCATGGCTAACACCCACGCCACACTGCTTAGAACCACTGTCTTCAGTACTGGGTGGTACGAGCCAATACTAACACGTTACTGAAGTGCATTTAATATTAAACATTAAAATAAATGGCACACGAAGGAATCATGGTTGTGAGTGTGCTTAAATATTAAATCTTTCTTGTACTGCAATGTTTACGGGTGTGGTATTATTAGACATAAATATTGGCATAGTGCATGGTACTTAAAAACACACTAGGAAAACAAAAGGCAAGTGATATAAAAATACACGCAACTCAATATTACACTAGAAAATACACAGACTAGATATTTACTTAAATGTAAATATGCAGCCATTTTGTGGTGGCATTCAACATTACCACGTGGTTGTGATACGGCACACTGTTACTTGCACACGTGATAGATATAAACAAAACACTGGCATGAAAACAGTCAAACTGATATTTAACGTAAGAACCATGGCAATGCAAACACAAATAAAGAAATAATTTACACTATGCACATCACGCCTAGCACCGATACACACTCAGACAGCTGCACGTAACACTGGCTTCTGAGCACTGCTGCCATTTTGTGGTGCTGCGGTGGACTTCGGGGGATTAAATTACGTGAGGAATGGTCTAGGGTCAGGGAAATGGTGCACATTATAATCCTGAAAAAAATTCTGCATATTATTTTTCTCTTTTCATGTAAGGGCTGTTCATGGTAAAGTGAGTACTTTTGAAAGCCCTGCTAAAGATCTACTTGTATTCAAATTCCGTATACTTCCGCCATAAGTAAAATTTACATTGCCATGTGTCTGGTCACATTATTCATGCGCCAGTCAAATAAAACTAGGCATTATTGGAAAAGAAAATAATTTACTATCGTGCTCATTCACATCACTAATGTGCATTAAGAATATAGAAAGAATAACTACGTGTTTCAGTTTTCTGAAATGTTTTCCTCGCCTTTTAAATTCAGCGCTAAGAAAGGGAACTACTTTATCTTGGTCGTTACCAACTTTAGAGTGTGCATGCCTGTTACTGAACCCATGAAATTACATACAGGAAGTGGAAGTGACGTTCTCAACGGTTTATTCCGAAAGTGCTTACTTTATCATGAACTGTCTATAGTGTTCTGTGTAATTAATCAATCAATACATTTATTTATCCAAAATACATGAGTGCTCCAAAGGTTTGTCTAATGATCTACTTAAGTATAGTGATAAAAAAAATACTTTTTTTTTTTGTTGAACACAGGTAATTGGTTATACATGATTCTATTGTTCAGTTCCGAACAAAACAATAAAACAAAAACCAAAAACTATACAGTTTGGTAAACAGGACAGGTGCTCAGAGCTTTCAAGTAACCTTTCGAATGTATCGCTTGGAGAAGAGAATCTGTTAATAGTACATTTGTGTTCTCTTTGGTTGAGTTATTGATTCCCTTGCTCAGTTGACCAATAAGAAACATCTGTCGTTTATTTTGAAATTTACGGGAACCAATGAAAAATGAGTTCCATCGCGCATGGTTGTTTACTCGTGCTTGGTTACCGGTCTGCTTGGGGAAAATCGATACTTGAATCAATTGGAATTCACCAGTTTATTGCGTAGAAGCCTGCAGAAGCGTGTGGTTCCGCTCTTCGGTTTAGAGAATTTGAGAGTTTGGTTGCGATTAAAAATGGCTTGGATACCGTTGGAATCCAATCCCGATGTAAGCTGACTTTACCCTCGTCCATTCCTATATTATGTGATGTATTTTGTGTGTTAATAATTACATTGTGACTTTTTTTTTTTAGGTGATGAATAAGGTGAGTTTTGCAGTCATTCAGCTGTGTTATATGGGGTAAGTCTGTAACTTTTCGGTATTTCTACAGCGTACTTGGATGACGGAGCATTTTGACGTTTCCAAACCATAACCTTTTTAAGTATTATATATTTTTAACTTATTTGCTTTAAAGTGTTAACGCGAAAGTCCACTACAGTGAATAAGTGAATGTTTGTATTTAAATACTTACCAGTGTGGTGAAACTGGTTGCTAGTGAAAGATGAATAGGGCAGCTGTCATTTTGTTACGTTCGAAATCTTCTAGAATTCCTAATATTACTTGAAAGTTTAAGGCAATTCTTTCACATCCAACACTCCTGAAATTTAAATGGTTGTTTGATTTCCATTCTGTGTTCTTTGACTAAGAATTTTTTTTTGCGTTGGTGGGGAATCAAATTTCCCAATTCCAAATTATTCCTAGAGAGGAATGACGTCATTCCGCCGCGCTCGTATTACTTATTCAATTTTTGAAAACTGTTGAGAAATTGTTGGAATCGAGCCATCAAGTGTGGAAATCCGTCCAGTGAAGATGTTGCGTAGGCTAAATTAATAGTTTTAGGAAAAGTATTTATTTAGCCTCGTCTATTTTCATTTCTGCACATCGAAATATTGACAAAGGAAGCATTAACGTTAACCTCTGCTAAATAAAACTTTTTACAAAAATGTGTAAGGTGTACAGGTACCTTGAAATGTAGTCATGTTGCAAGAAAAATACTAGTAAGGCTAAAATTATAATTCGAATAAAATTTTATAATTAAAAAAAGTGTGTAAAGAAGAATGGGGGAATTTTTTGAGAAAAATATTTAGAAGTATTCTTTAAAATGAAGGCCTATAACCTGTACTATCCATGCTTTAGCACAAGACATACATACGTCTGCACATTTGGCTATAATATTGTGTGGTTTTTAAGATGGTGAGCCATGCTCCCAGATATCTGCATCTACAGTAATTTTACAATTCATTGAAATAGTTGCATTAATTTGCACGAGTTTGGAGTTGTAGGACATGAGCAGAACATGGAAACAAACTTAACATGTACAATGTTAATTTTTTAACACAATCCTCAGGCGATGCCTGCATCTGTAACATAGTAAGCTTAGTAAGTCAAATACGTCTCTTGAAACTCAGCAGAAGTTCTTCAAATTTTGCAGAGCAAATCCGCAGGGTCAAATACAGGCTAAGTTCGAATTTCAGCAAGATCATATTATGCATACCTTTTACCATCAAAGCACTTTTTTTTTTATTACTTATTCCCTATGAAAAGTTAATGCATAGGGATATGAAGGTAATGGAATATCATTTTTGTTTACTTTAAATGTCTTGCTTCAACGTTGAGTTAATTTTTTAAGTGGGGGCTCAGTGGATAGAGCTATCATGTGGAGAAATATCAAATGGGGCAGCAGTTGCTTCAATGTTGAGTTATTCATTATTGCCTCTGAGTGTGTGTATATATATCCCTTTCCAATCTTTGTATGAGAACCAAAATTTGTAACATGTTATTAACTATTCCACGCATGTGACAATATCAGAAAGGTCACAAGCTGGGCTCCTAGTTAAGACTAGTGGCTTGTCTGGAAAATAAATTAATGAATAAAACTGAAAAATTGTTTGAATTGATGTTGACTATCTCGCTGAAGAATTAAATGGGGGCATCACTATATTTGCGGTACCTACATGCTGTAATAAGTGTTGAGGGCTGTGATCAGGAAAATTGAGGCAAGACTAATCAAAATTATGTTAAATTTAAATTTGGTTGTGTTACTATACTTAATGTATCTAAAGGCTGTTCACGGTAAAGTGAGCACTTTTGGAAGGTGTTTATTTTGGAATAATGTTCAATAAATTTATTTTATTTCAGCATTGGATGTTAACTTCAGAGTGCGGTGGAATATACATACTGCGTTTATTAATTTCGTGGTAATATATATATATTTGCATAGTTAAAGGATAAAAAAATAACTAGGGCTTCAAAAGTGCTCACTTTGCCATGGACAGCCTATAGACCTAACTTCATGCAACTATACTGTTCAGGGTAAAATGAGCACTTTTGAAAGCCCTGCTTAAGATCTACTTAAATACACATTGTGTATTCCTCTGCCTTATGTAAAATTAACATTAATGTGAAATTGTTAAGAAAATAAATCTGCTCATTACACTTTGGTGCATTAAACAAACGGTGAAAGAATTTATTTTGAGTTATTACAAATAGTTACCAAATACTTTATATTCTACGTTGAGATATGGAACTGCTTTCCATAATCAACTTTACTGGCCGAATGTCACTCTGCCCATTAAAATAAATGGATACATGGTCAATTACTTTTTTCTAAGGTTCACTTCTAAAGTGCTTACATTATCGTGAATTGCCGCCTGAGATTATATTCTTATGTGAAACTGCCTAGTCTTAAGAGGATGTCGAAGCCACTTGACTCATTGGTTCACAATACACACACTACTATTCTGTACAGCTTTCATTACTGGATTATCCAATATGTATGATTGAACTGTCTTGTCACACTCCTTGCATATTGCAGTATAAAATCAGTCAAGCTCATTTGAGTAATTTACTCGCATTGCTACAGGCAGAATATTACGTCCCAGCATACTTAACAAAAACTGAAGACAGCCTTAATGTTATGTTGCACATAAATCCCAAATAACTTTGTTGAATTCATAGAATCGAATACTATGTTTGTGGCACACTTGAGATACAGGCTGAGAATGGTGTAACAATCTTGGTAATATTGAACGTTATTTTAGCCCACTTGATACATCTGGTAAAATATGCCATTGTGATTTGATACTTAATTTGGGTTTTTCTGGAATGATATAGCATGACCTATTAGATTGGCATAATGCAGCGTGCTTCGACAAGATTAGTTGCTAGCTTTTCTGACATTTGGCAGTAAAGAGGACAGCAGAAAGGAACGTATCAGCAAATAAGTGATTGTTTCAAAATTGTGTAATGTAGGTAGTTTATTTGGGGTTGCATTGCTATAAAATATAATTAAAGGTAGCATACATGGAAAGTAACAAGGAGGCTTTTGACATTTTGCGAAGTCCTCTGAATTCAGGTGACTTTCCAGCGACAGATGTCCATTATGTGTGCACAAGTACTTTTCCAATCTACCTTGAATTACTTAACTTGAAGGGTCCCACCTGTCTAGGCTGCTGAATGGTACATGGAGCTTAAGAAAAAAATACTTATTCCAGTACAAAGCTTAGGTTGGGAGGGGATACCTATTCTGGTAGAGCGTAGGGTACAATTAAACCTATTCCAGTACAGAGCTTTGGGGGGGGGGGGAGAAAATATTGATTTTGGTACACAGCTTCGGGGAGTGGGGGGAGAAAATATTGATTCCGGTACAGGGTTTGGGGGATATTGATTCCGGTACAGAGCTTCAGGGGAGAAAATACTCATACAAATAATTCCAGTGTAGAGCTTTGGGGGAGAAAATACTGATTCTGGTACAGAACTTCGGGTAGGGACAGAAAGATGCTGGTATAGGGCTTTGGAGTGGGGGATGTTTCCGGTTCAAGACTTTGAGGGTGAAATGTTTCCGGCTCAGGACTTTGGGGGTGGGGTGATTCCGGTCAGGGCTTTGGGGGAGAAATGATTCTATTACAGGGTTGGGGGGTTTCTGGTACAGAACTTTAGGTGGGGGATAATTCTGGTTCATGGCTTTGTGGGGGGAAAAAATACTTATTCTGGTACAGAGATTCTCAGGGGGTATAACACTTATTTCGAAAATGTTTTATGGTTTAGTAGAGCTCAAGCTCTTTAAGTTTTACATTAAAGATGTTTGTTTTAATTTTTAAAAATATGTTGGTAAAATTTTAATGGTTATATCTGTGTGTTTTTTTCCACAGCATTATAAAAAGTTTAGCACATATTAAATTTCATCCGCTACCTGTGGTGCATAACAAACATAAGATTTTTTTCCTTTAGTCATTTGTAAAGAAATATAAATTCTCAATGTTATAATGTAAATTTAAGCCACATTCAGAATTGTACTTAATGATTTGTGTAATTTTATTTTCATGCAGGTTATTTTTTATTTGCACAGTAACATAATTATTTTATTTATTTTTAATTAGATAACTGCCAAATATTTCTTCAGACTTGTAAAGTTTTAAAACATAATTATGTCTTCCCAGTTGAATGTTTAGTTTAGAGGGCCTTAGTTACAGAGCAGTTGTATATCTGTTGCCATGGCAACTGTGATAAGTATTTCTTGCCTCTAGCAGCCTCATGATTGGTTAGATTGTTGGAGGAGTCTGAAGTTTATGGCAGGAAGCACTATAGACCTGAGCGCCTGATTACGGGATGACCATCGTTGGCCTGCTGCAGCATTCTGGGAATGCTCCTCCTGAGAACAGGTTGAGACTGTCCAGCACTTGTAAGATTCTGATGTGTTAAATTAACTAAGTTGTAGATTAATTTTTTACACAATTAAATTTTATTAGAATATTTGTAACTTCATACTGTATTAACTGAACTGATCCCTGCAAGTTTTTAACCCAGGATACCGTGGCATAAATTTGAAGCAATACTCTGATTAAGTTAATAGGCATTATAAAATCAGTTTTTAAAGTATTAATTAATCTTTGCCAGTCTGAATGCCAAGTATTTTGTTTGAGAGAGGCGAAAGTTCCATGTTGGTGTCATGCATGTCTGATATAGCAGATTTAATTCATGATAAATTATTAAATTCTCCTTTGTCCTCCTCCTGTCCTTTTCTTTTCTCCATCTTCCCCCCCCCTGGTTAATCCCTTTCTCCTCCCATCTGCCCCCCCCCCCCCAAGTCAGTCTTTTTTTTTCCTCCAGTGTGCCTCCCACGTCTGCCCCCCCCCCAATCTGTCACCCCCTGTTCCTTCCTTCCTCCGCCTGTTCTGTCCTCTTCCCCTCTGTTCTCTTACCTCCCATATGTCTGTCCACCCTCCTGAACCCCCCCTCCTGATCTACCCCCCTGTACCAACCTTCCCCCTCCCCCACTCTGTCCTTTCTCCATGTTTCTGTCCCCCTCCTTATTCACCCTCTCTGCCTTCCCCCAGTTCTATGTCCTTTGTTCCCTCCTCCAATTCTCTGGTCAATCTTGCCCCCCCCCCCCCCCCCAATTCTCTGGTCAATATTTGTCCTCCCCCCAATTCTCTGGTCAATCTTGCCCCCCCCCCCCAATTTGCTGGTCAATCTTTGTCCTCCTCCCCCAATTTGCTGGTCAATCTTTGTCCTCCTCCCCCAATTTGCTGGTCAATCTTTGTCCTCCTCCCCCCCAATTCTCGGGTCAATCTTTGTACTCCCCCCCCCCCCAATTCTCTGGTCAATCTTTGCTTCCCCTCCCCCCCCCTCTCATTCTCTGTGTCAATCTTTGCTTCCCCTCCCCCCCTCTCAATTCTCTGGTCAATCTTTGCTTCCCCTCCCCAAACTCTGGTCAGTCTTTGTTTCCCCTTCCACTGCCATTTTCTTTGTGTAATTTCCCCCCCCCCCCCCCAATATTTTTCTCTGGCTAATCTTTGCCGCCGCCGCCCCCCCCCCCCCTTCCCCCCCCCCCCAACCTTCTATACCTTTATCATCTCCTCTAATAAGAAAAGTATGAAACATTTTGTTGTGTGCTGTTGGTTTTTGTGCCATCTTCTGCTACTATTAGACCGCCCTGGTTTTGGCAGGGTTAGTCTAGGGTTGATAAACAAATGTGGCTTACCTGATTACCGAATGCAGGTTAGTCCTTCGGGAAGATAATTTTTTAAGAGAATGAAGTTGTACTCTACATAAGGTAGGTTAAGTAACTTTGTAAACTTATGTATACACTAAATATCTATATTACGCCTCTTTGCTGTATGTATTGTATGTCATTCTATAATTATAATAGTAGCATACAAACTTGTTTTTGCTATGTGAGAAAATAGATTTCTGTAAAATTGCAGTGTGTGATTAATCTTTTATTTTTATTGTTAAAATGAAAGAATAGATTATGAATAAATCAACTAACAGAATTTTTGTCTGGCAGTTTCTGCACAATCTGGGAGTGCCTTCTAAGTTTAGTCTGGTGGATGTGTACGGGCTCGATGAGGACGTCTTGGCTACCATCCCTCGCCCAGTGCTGTCAGTTATTCTGCTCTTCCCCTGGAATGAGAAGGTAACGTGGCTTTTACAGTAGAACTGTTCTTTAGACAAAGGTGCCACAGTACAGTTACGGGGAACTATAAAATGGCCTGGAAAAGCCATAAGGATTGGTGACTGGACATGGGAATTTAAACCATGCAATATGCTTTGTTCAAGAATCATAATTAGCATTGTTATAAATGTGTTTGAATACCTGCCACAGTAGAAATCTACATGAAAGTAAAGAATTTAACTTATCATGCTGTAGACTAGTTTCACGAACAGAAAGTTGTTTCATTTCAATCACATTTTATAAATTTCTGTTTTAATTAACGGAATTCTTTAAAAGGTTGGGAAATTTCTCTATTTTTAGCTACAAAATCTAGAAAAGTCGGGTAAATTAAATGTTGACATTCTGTAGCAGCGGTGTTAGACCATAAATGGCACAAGCAGAAAAATAGACGAAATGTCGTTACACAATTTATAAAGTAATTCTTTGTGGCATGTCCTAGTTGAATTTCCGTGATTAGGTAGTTATTAATCCGTTAAATCTGTTGCGCCCTTTTCATTACTCGTCTGTAAGGTGTGCAATGTTACGAAGAACATTGGTGGCACAATGGGGATAAAGTGAGAAAGATTTTTATAATATTTTAAGTTACTCGTAATTAATAAAAATATTTTGAACCGGGATTTTCAGGAAAATTGTGGTTGTACTAATGCTGATGAAAATGATCTAAACCAGACCTGTAGTTTCAACAGATTTTTAACTCTAGGAAAATTTCTCGGAAAGAATTTTAATATACACCTACAAGATGTACAAAATAATTTCTTTATCTTTTATATCTCGACTATTATTTATACTTGAGGCACCATGAGTAGTCTCGGAAATTTCACAAATACGAAATAACCACTGTAAAGCCCGAAAAGTTTAACTGTTCACTGAGAAATGCTAATTTTTTATGAATTAGCGATAAATGCAAAAATCTTCTGTAAGTGTGCTAAATTCTTCACAAATGTCCTTCACTGCGTTAGTTTTCACAGTAAATAAGTTGTCTTTAGTTTTGACTTGAAAATACTTGCAGATGGTGTTTGTATTGGCAGAAGTATTTTTGGCATCAAATACGAGACATGTGTGCAGCACTCAATCCAAAATGGTTTGCCACATGGCTATGACCCTAGCGCTAGCAGTGCTGCTTTAGACTACCACAGTATTAACACAGTGTTGCCAACATGGAAAGAAATGATTTCGCTACAGCTCTAGTAGAATTCCACTTAGTGTTTGTTTAGATGCCGTACATAACAAAATAACTTTGCTACTCTATGTAGTTTGCATGTCTGCTGCAGCACCACACGTTCACATTGATAAGACACCATTTTGTGAAGATGTTAGTGGTTTTGCTTTCTCACGTAGTTACCATCTGTGGAATAGCAACAACACTACTTATATTTGTAAACATTGCAGCATTATACAAATTTTCTCTTACAGATGTTTTGTGGGGCAGAAATTAAGTTTGTACGAAATTGTGACAATGTGTTCGTTAATGTGAATATTTTCATAAATGGAAATAATCATAACATAAACATCTGATAAAGTGAAACAAAAATCCATATTATTACATAGGCACTTGCCAGGACAAAAACGGCTAGCGGTGTCACTTTTGACTACCCCCAATGCGCTACGTTGTTTAAATCAATGGTACGTGTATACAGTCTTCCATCTAAGTCATGTGACACGAATCTTTTTATTTTAATCGGTGGCTGCATATTTTGATATTCCAATGAAAAACTTGTACATAATGAACATGTGCATTGTGAAATAGAAGGTATTCTTATGAAAGTTATTTTTCCTAAATGCTAAAAGATGCTAGTTTTTGATTTGAAAATTTTAAATTTCATTTTTAAAATGCCAAAATACACATTTAAAAATGCTAATTTTCCAGCCCTCTAACCATAAGCTATGTTTAAATAGCGTGTAAAATCTGTCTAAAATGATTACTATGCATAACAAAAGTATATGGTACAAAGAAATGTAAACATTTCTCGCCCAAAGCTCTTAAAAGGCAGTAAGGCCAATGCTTGTTAATCTCCATTTACCTAAATATATTACGTACGGAACTGAAATTTTTATCTGCACTAATGAATATCCATGTCCATTATTAATACATACATCACGCAAGTGTCCTATACACAAGATGTGATTGTATTACGTAAAATATAAACAAACTTAGTGCTGTGTGTCAGTTTCAGAGACCCATCTGTGTGAAAGATTCTTGCAATGAAGGTGAATAGTTAAGCAAAATGTTAGCGATGTCCAAAATATTTTGCATAATTATTCACTGGTGCAGGTATACGGTTATCTACAAACAAATTTCTATTCCTGACTGTATGATCACATGCCAAGGCCGTTATTGGAAATAACCTTTGCCACGCTATGCTTTTGTTTGCGCAGTCTGAATTTGGTGACAGTGTTTTGTGTTTGTCGTTGATATCACAATAGAGAGGAAACGGAAATTATCGCTGATACAGTTTTTGTATAAACAAAAGTGAGAGTGGAGAAAATAATTACTATGATTTGTACATTCCAAACAAAACCAACATTAAATAAATAAACTATCTTCATACCAAGGATTTGACCCTATGATTCCAGGATTTTTATATACAAGAAATAGGATTTAAGCTTCAGGGCTGGTGGCAGCCCTGATTAAACATAAAAACTGAATGATAATTTGTATTGATGATGGAAACATTTTCCGATTGATTGCATGGTAAATAGTATGCACTCCGCTGTGCAAATCACAAGTATCTGCACTGTATACTTGAAGGAAGTGTTCTGGTGTTGCAGTATCACGAGTACGCAGTAATTCAGGAGAAGGGCCAGGAAGTGTCTGACAAGGTGTACTACCTGAAACAAGTCGTCAGTAATGCGTGCGGGAGCATTGCGCTCATCCACAGCGTCGGAAACAACACTGATGTGTGAGTGAAGCTCTCCATTACTATGTAGTTGAAAGAACCTTGGTTTATTTACTTTATTTACACAGGTATCAGAATGTTTTATTATAAATTTTTACTTTTAAAAAATGGAGTTGGTTTTACTTTCACATACTAAATATTTTTAAGATACTGTTTTGCTTTAGTATAAGCAATAGTTTTTTTTACTAGACATGTGTTTAAATACAGTTAAAGGTATTTCACAGAATCATAACTTTTGACTGGTTTTTGTAGTTAGAAAAACAACACAGAACTGGGCAAATAATGTGACTACCTTTTTGTTTTGGTGCCTGTAATTTGTATTGATTAACGTATTTGTAATGCATTTAAGTGACAAGATTAAATAATTATCCTGAATTTCATAACCAAATAATTTGTGGAGAACTAAAAATATTTCCTGTAAATGTAAGTAAACAATATTGGGGGAAATTGTTGTATGTATGGATAATTACGGTAAGTGAAAAATGTACAGAAGTGCTTCCTCGCGTTCATAATTTTTGTTCTGTTAGTAAAAAGATCTGCTGGTTGTGTGGTAAATATTGGGCTTGATATGTTGGGTACATGGTGTAGTAAGTATCAATGAAAGATGTGTGCAGTCTTTAAACTGTTTGGGTACCCCTGTCTGCTGTATAGTTTTAGAACAAACTTACAGGGAATTGTGTGCCAACATCATATAGATATTAAGATAATGTTTATAACTGCTCTGAAAAATTACTTGATGGTAAGGTAATTGCAGTGGGGCAACATATTGATATGTTTTTTCACGTTTAAATTGATTTCCTGAATTTTGAATTACAAATTTAAAAATTTTATACAATGCTTTAAATTGAAAATTTTTAACAATTATCAGTTTGTTAAAATTAAAAAAGATTTTAAAAAAATTTTTTAATAGGCCTGCTGACTTTTTCTTATTGCGGTCGGTTTAATTTCTAAAATTTCCAAGCTCAGTTCTCCGAATGTCAAGTGTAGATGTGGCCAAGTAGGGAGAAACCATAAAGGAGGTGGTCGCTCCCCTTAAAGTAGGTCAGCTGTGATCTAATTAGCAATTTGGTCCACTTCCTTGTTAGCTGTAGGTTGCGCTTACTTATTTTAAAATATATGGTGCTTGGTTTTTATATTGTTTTTAAAACAAATTAAAAATTAAGTGTATTCTAATCCTGTTATGTAACTTACATTAATTTATATAGATATTTTGATATTTTATTGGTTGTAAAATTAGTGTGTGTTACAATGTTAAGTTTTTCAATCTTCGTGTTAATGGTTCTTAATGGCTTGAAATTTTGGCCTTCATGTCGCTATCGACAACTATTGAGGCTGCAACTAGAAAATAGTGAACCCTTAATTTAATGGGTTGTCAATTGTGGTCATCCAGATTTTTGCATCGGGAGGATGTGGTGGTCATTAAAATTGGCTGGATGGGTTTTCGTGGGGTGTTCCTATTTCTACTGCTCTTGCCATCAATTACTGCTCCATTCTCATTGCACTTCAATTTTGTAGAAAACGTCCAATTCAGAAACTGTTGGATAATGGTGTCTAAACATGCAAAGAAATTTTTTGTGTCGTTAGACAATTTCAAAAGTTCTTAATCCAACTTGGATTATTATTTTTTGACATGAAGATGGCTAAAACATGTTTTCAGAATTAGTTTTAGCTGCAAAATTTTTAATGCAGAAACTTCAGAACTGTCTTTAGAAACTTCTCTTCTTCCGTTGGGGTCTTCGAAGGACCACAGGCCAATTTCAATGCTTTGTCCTGTGCTGTTGTTTCTACTTCCTCCTGCACTCCATCTTCTCACTATGCATCTTTTTCCTCTCCTCGGACCATTTCGAGCTTGTTTTAATTAGCGTGCCATAAAAAAAAATTGGGCCACCGCTTAGTCGTGGTCAGCCAAATTGCAGACACATTGATTGCACTCTAATAGAGCGCCTCTCGTGTAGAAGCCACGAGGCAATTGGCGACTTGAGCAAGTCTGCTGTAAAGCACATGGGTGTCGGTGCTTCAAGACTAGCAGAATCCTAAGTATTGCCCAAAATCTGTATAGAATGTTTTGTTGAGGTTACAAAGTACGTAGGCGTATATAGGCCGCACTGAATTTTTGTATTCCTGTAAATATTGTAAAGTCAAGATTCCGTACAAACATGATCAATTCAGACTAATTTATCCCCTGCAAAGCATTTGCGACATAAAATGTTATTGCAATGTTTACATTGCACAATTACTATCCCACTGTAGAGCCATGGCTGGCACACAAACTACGTAAGATATCTCTTGTACAGCAGAGAAATTTTCTCATGTACGCAATCTGGCAGAGCTCAAACTTTCGCCCCTTAAATTTCTTAATACGTTTTGAAGGGGGAAAAAAATATTTGATGCCAATATCTCGTATATGGCACACTCCAGTGATATATGGGGTAGTACTGTAGATGAGAGTGCATTGCTTGCTTGCAGCATCGAGCTGGCAGACGGGCACTTGAAGCAGTTCCTGGAGGAGTCAGCGGATCTGACCCCGGAACAGCGCGGGGAGCACCTGACGCTGAAGGCAGACGGCATAATAAATGCCCACAAGGAGGTTGCCTTGGAAGGACAGACCCAGGTAGGCAGTGCTGCGTAGGCACGCCTTTGTCTGCTGCTTGTGGTAGCCTAGAAGTCTATCCCTAGTTATCACTTTTTATTTCTAATGTCTAAATTAAAGGAAAAATTTACTTTATACCAGACTCGAGTGTGGTATTTGTGATCTTCAAATAAAACTTGACACTGCGTACTGGAAATGTTCCTTTAGCAGTGGGTGGTACTACAAATTATTGTCATAGGTAAATTGTATTAACTTAAGACTGTGACATGGAACAATGTCTCTGAAATCTCATGTTTACTATGTACTTTTGAACGAAAACCTCTACAAAATTTGTTTGGCCCAATCAAATTTCTATTGCATGCATCACTTCTCTTAAATCATTGCTTTCCCCCCCCCCCATCCTGTACCAAGGTCAATTTTTAAAAAATATTAGTGGTGTAATTTCTTTTTAAAAATGCATCTTTTAATAGTTGTGCACAAGGGTTTTCTGAATACCTACTAAAGTCAATTTTTTATTTAAAGTCCGTTCTTATAGAAATGTACGTAATTAATCTTGAGCAGCAGCTAGATTCAGAATTGTTTCTTCCCTAATGTTATGTCCATCTTAATCTCTTCACCACAATGGGTGTCCTTGATATTTTTTGAAATGTAAATGTGCAAGTTATTTTTTATGCAGTATTCTGTTTAACATAATTTTTTGTTAATGTTTTATACAATGGGCACTTTCTCTCAACTTAGTAAAGCTTTCATAGATTTTTTCACTCGAAATGTTCGGATTGCAATGATTACTAGTGATGGGACAGTTAGATGTTTTTGTCTATCCAGATTCTCGATTAGATTTCAAAAAATAATCTATACTTTATTCTGGACTAGATCCAATAAACAACAAATGTTATATACATTGCAACATTTTTGTACAGTTCACTTAATTTCCCACAACTTAACAGCGGAGACTTCAATATTAAGAGCGAGAGAGAATTATTTTTTTTAGTTGAATTAGAAAATTTAACGACATTTGACTATTTCATTCACTACTATGGGAGAAATGTATAGATTTGTCGTGTAGAAATGGCCCTGCTAGATAAAACTGTGTCAACATAGTGTTTTTTCAAGAATACTGGACATTTCCAAAAACAATATAATTTCACGGATATACTGTTAACATTAAGGCAAGTTGTACATATGTATTCTTTCGTAAATTTTTCAGTGCGACTTTATAACTTTTAATTTTGTTGTGGCTAGTGGCGTTTTGTAATACTCCTGAATGTAAACAAAAAAATCTGTTGTGCCTTGGAGGTTAAAAATGTATGCTAGCATGGAACAAAATGTCTAAATAAGACATTTTATGGTCTTCTAAGTCGGCTGCATAATCTTCCATACATTGATACTAAATATTTTATGAAAGCAGTTTAATGTATCAATATAGATATCACTTCACTGTTTCATGCAGTTGTACGTGTGACTGTCAAGGTAAACAAACATTAGATTCGTAGCTGCGGCCGTAGATACTACACACATTCTAGTTGAATATTCACTTCGCACCGTTATTACTAGCACTACTGTAGTTTATTTCTAAGTGCATATTTTAATGCTTGTGTAATCTTTGGAATGTGTGTGTTTAAATTTTATTGCACAAGAAGAAACTACGTTGTTACATGTAGCACTAAGATTTCAGAGATTTAATAGATGAAATAGAGAATTTTTTCATCTAGAGCAGGCCTGCAGTTTTTGCTGATTTAATCAACTTTTATGGATATTTGAAGGTTAAAACGGATAAGACTGAAAAACACTGAAATTAGCGGATATTTACAACCGGATGCAATATTTTGTGTTGCTTTAAACTTTTAACGAAACCTGAGCTGCATACCGCATAATGTTCCACTAATGTTCAACCAATCATCTGCTTGCATATGTATTGATCAGTGTCACTGTTCTAACTAAATGCCAGTGCCCCAATATTATAACGGCCACCTTGTTGAAACCTGAACAGCACGTGCAAGCGTTCAATTTTCTGGCTCTTCACTTTACGAGCCGGCGCTAGCACAAATAATACGTATTTTTCAGGTGCAAAATCTGTAGAAAGCTAACAAATGCTGTAGTCCTAAGGGGGTTTGGTGTCTTATTGCTATTAATTATTCAGTGGACATTTTTTCAGTTACGCATGTAAGCATTAAAACATTTGGAAAAGGTTTAGAACCAATGGGGAAAATGTGATGTAGGTGGACGTGCCTTTGTTCATATTGGCAGTTGTTTAAGTAAAGAGTAGGGTTAGGAAGCATGCTTTGAGTCCAGTGCACACTTGCATTTTCCTCTTTCCTCACGTTTTCCATAATGGCAGGCACTGAAAGACTGTTAGCTAGCTTCCATTCAGTAATTAATGTAGGACATTATAGCTAGGTTGGCATTCCGTGTTTTGTGTAATTAAGTTATTACCAAATGAAATTTGTTGGGGTTCTGTTTATTTTATTTAGAGGGAAAAGAGAGTGTGGCATAATTTTTCAGATGGAGTGGAAAATTTTGCTAATGAAATATTTAAATTATTTCACTTCGAAAATGTTATCTTTAATGAAAAAACAATTGTGATAAGCAGATGTTATTCACTCGCTACAAAAGTGTGGAAAGTGCGGCTTTTTCATGCCACATGAATTTCAATAACTGTATACAAATAAATTCACAAAACACTCAAACTTACTGTTTGTAAAATTCCCAACTTATTGAAAATTTGTTTTTCTATGGCAATCCTTGCAAGTTTACACATAAAATAGTATTTGTTCATCACTATCATTAAATAATTTATTTGCAGAATCATTCAGTAAAATCAACACTGCGCACGTTTCCTGAAACCGACAAAATTAAACTTAGTCGTATGTAAATTATATTTGTATTATTTCGTTGCTAACGGCAGCAAGGAAAATGGCGGAATGAGCAGTTGTTTTACTAGGCGGTACACACGTGAAGATAAAGATTACTTTTCACTCAAGAAAACGCAGTACAATGGTACCTACAACCAACTATGCTTGAAGAAAGCAAATTAAATAGTAAACAACCTATTACATATTCCGATATTCGTATAATAAACACTATTAGAAAAAGGCACATGGACTACAGCCTTCGCCGGGTTGGAAACGTAAACATGCCTAGCCATTGGTTGGAAACATCCAGTCACTAATAGCCAAGATAATTTAATATTGATTTAAAACTTAATTTAAACCATAAATGTTGCAAGTATAGTTAAAAATTTTAATTACAACTTTTAATTCTGAGTACTATTTGCTTCCAAAGCCATTATCAAAATCACCAGCTTAATAATACTGATCTCTCCGCAGTTCATCAGCTGATAATACTTTACAAACGAGAGCATTTGCTGTATAGTGTGGTCACATTGTCGTGTCAGATTTTACCGCGCTTACGGGAAATGGACAATTTCTGACAGATAAATCCTAGGTTTGTGTACTTCTTTGGTGTGAATTGGGTCGGGTTTAAGTTTTTTATATTTTGCCGTTTACTTTCATAATGGGTAAAAAAAACTTATGGCATCGCCGGATGGATACTCATACAGATATCAGTGGGAACAGGAAATAAAATGGCTTAAACGTGGTAAAACTGAATTTTCAGCGATTAGTTTAATCTGTAACTCCGAATTCATGACTAAGGGCAGTCTGAAAGATTTGCATCAGCACTAAAGTTCATGCGAGGTATCAGCACTCCGCTGATAGTGGTTCTTCATCAAGCAAGACAATAAAATAGTTGATGCAGAGCTCTTGTGGGCAAAAATAATTTGCAAGTGAAACTCTGCGATACTTTCACTAAATGTGTTCCACAAATGTTAATGGACAGTGAAATTGCAAGAAAATTAGTGCTCTCGTACCAAAACAAGTCGGGGTAATTGTTTAGGTTCTGGGTACATCAGCTGCAGACTAAGTTTCCTCTGCAATGAAAACACAATTTTTCACACGTTTAATCGACTAGTCAACTGATCGCAACCACCAGACAGATTGTGTTAGCAAGGTTCTTTCCATTTGTGAAGATTGAAACTCATTTGTACAAAGTGATGGTGTTAAGTGGTTCTGCAAGTGGAGAGAGAAAATCTCTTTGCTTTGGTGATTTCTGCCTTTGAAGATGTTCAATGGGATAACTGTGCAAGCATGTCATATGATGGAGTGAATTCAATTCAGTGCTAACCAGAGTGAAATGGCAAGAAAATGTGTGGCTCATTTAGCTGCATCTCATGCATGCACTGAAATGCCAAATATTTGCGAACAGTTATCTAAGGCTGTTGATGTACACATAAAGACTCAGGAAAAAGAAAAGTTGCATTTCAGAATATTGAGAAATCAATAAATGTAGTGTCACAACATACTTCGACCTTGCTTTAAGAGATGGTTTGCACTTGTGCAGTGTGTGTAACGCTTGCTAGAACAGTGGCCTGCACTTATAGAATATTTTGACTATCTAAACAGTAGTCGTGGAATCTGTTCAATGTATTGTCGGTACTCTTCACTCAGATTTTGCAGAACTTTGTTTCTTCAAGAAGTGCTCCCTAGGTTTTTGAAATTTGACGTGTTCCAGCAAGAAAAGCCTTGCATACATACTCTATTAAGAAATGTGTGTGCTACTCAGGCAATTCTATGCTAGTTATCTCACATTTTCAATCATTCAGGAATGTGGCATTACAGAAGTTAAGTTAAAAAACCAGCTACCAGATGATGGTATCTTCATTGGCCATAAAACAAGAAATTTTTTGGGAATCTCAGGAAGTTCTTTCAGACAATAACTAAAGAGCTTTATCATCTTCTGCCTCTTTGTTTTAAAGGATGTTACAATTTTTGATCCTTCTAAGAAATCGGGGGACTGGCAGAATGTTGAAAGACTTGTCAACAGGTTTTCAAATGTCGGACAAACTTAATGATAGTTTATTTCATATTCCCCGTGGGAACCTGAAGTTCCACTACCAAAAGAGGATATATTGATGTATATTGGCACAGTGTTGCTGAACACAGATATAATGGTCAGCCTGCATTTCCAGTGCTCGTGAAACTAGCAAAGACAATGCTAATTCTTCCACACTGCAACCTCAAGATGGTGAAAACTGCCCACAGATCATCAATGTTGAATGTAGTGTTGCACTGTAGAATGCAAATTCTATTGGGATGTTAAAACCAACTGAAGAGTTGTGTAAAAATATGCACAAAGTCTGAAGAAATAGTTGTGCGGCGATACGGAGAACATTTTTTTTTATTGTAAATGGCAGACCTGCAAAATATCATGCATTTTTTTTTAGTGAAAGAATCTTTTAGAATGCGAGTGATATGTAAATATTTTTTCTATTTTTAATTAAGGCTATGTAACAAACTACTGAAGGTTTGTAGAAATTAATACTGTTTGCGAAACAATATAAGCATTGCTGAAACCTGCTCACATTTTGTACGATAAAATAAACATATTTTATATTTCATGATTTGGAAAACCCGCAAATGTTTCTGAAAATGACTTTGAATTTAAGTTTTACAGGATATTTTAGTGCTAGTAACGGGATTTTGAAACTAGATCAGGCCTGCCACCAAGATCATAGTAGTTCTCAATATTGCCTAGACTCCCGCAACTTTTTTGTTTTTGTAGTGCCGAAGTAAATTTGTGTATATAACATGGGAGAAGTTCATTTCTTGTGGAAATGGCTAATTTTATGAGAAATTGCACATTTGTCTTTATTTTGTTTAGTTTTTATCGCACTTTACCACACAATAATGCCTCTATGACTGCAAACTCATACAATCTATTTGCATTGCGTTTACAAGCACCACCAGGGTTGCAGATATGCCACCCAGTAAGAAAATTTTACAGAAACTAATCAAATTTTTGAATGCCAAAAAATCGGAATCGTTAATTGAATCGTCCCATCACTAATAATTACACTTTACTGAATTACCTAGGGGTGCGTTGTACTTTTAATGAATGTTATGTTGAAATGCAGATAAATCAAAAATGGGATCACAGAATGTTTCATAGATGTAGGATTATTCCATCAGAGTTCAATACATAGATGTTCCACTGTAGTTTGTTGTAATATGAAGTAGTTGAGTTGTTGGAGAGTTGTAAGTTAGCTGTAGGATGTTATGTTAAAACTGTGATAAAATTTTACAAACCATTTCATAATGCTCTAATTGTTTTCAGGCTCCAGATGAAAATGTTCCTGTGAATTATCACTTTGTTGCATTTGTCCACCAGGATGGCCATTTATATGAATTGGGTAAGTTCAAGTTGCTGTGTTTGGAGAGCTCAAGTTTTCATATTTTCTTTTCTAGTTTCTCCAGAACCTACATATTCAGTGTTGATGTGAATCTAGTCACGCCAAATTGTATGTTGGAGCCACTGGCTCGCCCCAGCGAAGGTGACGCTATTACCATAGCGTCCCACGGACCTCCTCCACCGCACCAGGCGGTGTTATTGATGTCAATACTAGGGATAGGCCTATACCAAAGATCTTATGCTACGTATGCCACCGATCGCAGTGATACCGATACTATGTTTGATGAGCGCGATCTTTCCCAATTTCCAATATTCGGATATACTTTAATTACTTAAATTTAAATCTTCAGTTTTGTGAACAATTTAAGCACTTTGTATTTGTATTTAGTGTCTACAGCATAGAGATGAAATAACACTTATTTTAATAATAAATTAGACAGTTTAACTGGGCAAGTAAGTGAAAAGCAAAAACTGTTACCAGACTATACAGAGTTCAGACAACGTTCAAAACCTCTGGCAACGTGATGCGAACTTGGATTTTAAATCTGAGAAACATAGTGCATAACCTCAAAATGCATGTTGGTTTAAACTAATACCCTAAAGATGTCTTTGAAAAGATCTTACTAAAATCAATTTAATATTAAATATACACTTGAAATTAAGCAAAATTTCGTTTTTTATTTATGTTATTATTCCTTTGTTGATAGAAACCATACTCAATCCCTTAGTTAAAATAACTGATTCAATCGCCACAATTTTTTAAAATTATTTCTTGCAGTCTTACTGACCTTAAAATTCTAACCAAAGCCGCAGTTGACAGTTTCCAAACTATGCCTGTCCAAATTCTGCCATGGTTATAACCTTTAAATTTCCATTTACAGTAACAATGCCACAAATACTTTAATAGTGTCATATTGAGAGATTAGCTTTTGTCACCCAGGCTAAGTGCAGTAGATGCCTAAGAAGAATAGGAATGCAGGTTGCTTTCTCATGTCTCCAACCTACGAATGCAGTGAAAACGTATGAAGAAAATAGAACAGAAAAAATGTGCAGGATGTAATCAATACTATTCAACACACTCCCAATACAGTATGTAGAAGTTATCAATTACGTAACTACAGTCGATCATAGAGCAACTAAACTGTCGCAGTTATTAGGAAATAATGTCTTGAATATTGTGATTGATAGTGCATTGAATAGTGTTTCTTTTAATTTGTGTTGCTTTTTTTTGTTACGTTAATTTTTTAATTTATGCATGTATGTATTCGTAATTTTCGTTAAATATTAAAGGAAAAACTTGTGAGTGGTGTTGACAACGTTGCATCGTGAATTTATATCTCAAATATTCCACCACTGTTTATTGTAGTTGCTCTGTTGGTAGTTACAAACATGGCTGCCGCTGTAAACATTGTAATTTCTTGTCGAAAGTCTGAAACAAATTTTTACAGTACGTATTTCATACACGTTAATTTCCACATTTATAATTTTTTTTTCATTATTTTTACAACAGGTTATTTTGGAAGTGATAAATTGCATGAATAAAGATAAATTTATTTCAGTGAAACGTAAGCAAAAACAAAGTATTAGTATTGTGCATGTGTACATAATGTATACCGACTTTGTATGCCATGATGAGTACAGTTAATGACGCGTGCCACTAATCTAATATGATTAAGACTAATCGCCTCTAGTACCTCTTCCACCGCCACAGATGTGGGGGACACGTTGCCTACCCTACAGGCAACTGGAACTTTGATTAATCCTTCTCATCTGGAGGATGCGCAACCCGGCAGCCCCACACACACACCCTGCGCTGAGAGCCTACAAACTGCTCAGATCTTGGCCAAGGTCAAGCGCCTCAGATATGAAGCAGAATCGCTAATCAGAGTATCCCCACATCGTCAAGGGTGGAGAACGTCGCGCCTCCCCCGCACCGGCAGCATACTAGTTTCCACTATGCAAGTCCGGATGCGGCCGAGCTTGGGAGTCATTCTTTCATATCTCTAGCAACCTCCCACAGCACTACGTCAGTATTTAGGATCTTTGGAGATTCTTGTTACTCTCAAGTACGCCCCAGCAGCTACCTTTAATTTGTATTTGTCTAAAAACACCTGGAAACTGTTAACTTCAGCTCTCCAGGACTTGGCAGGAGGTAGCACAGGTCATGTGTTTATTGGACCTTCAATAAACACTTATTGTTCTCTACCTTTCTATTTTTTATTTCCATGGTATTTATTAGTATCAACAGTTGGAGACAGAATACGTCGTGCACGGTCGACGGGAACCGGGAGTTTTGTTAAATAGTTAGTCTGACTGGAGTCCTTTCCAGGTGTCTGCACGTCAGAAGACATACAGTACATATTAGACGGCTACTTGTTTATTCCCAGTTGCACATCAGCATTAAGTCAGTGCTCGTGGGGGAGAAACAGCGACACCACAACCACTGGAAACACCTTCACACCGGGAGGCACAACACTCAGGTTGCTTCTCACCATCCACATTAAGTCATTGCTTGGTGACCATAGCCTGAAGTTTTGCAGTGCATCCTAGTGAGAACACACAACCAGTAGAGGCTCAGCGGCCCCCACAGCTCCACTTCCTTGATCAGCCAGCAACTGTGGGGGATCAGAGAAGACTTGTCGAGCTCATGCCGGCAAGTCACTATTAGGTTACACTATTAACCTTCCTGTCTAAGTGCATCGCATAGACTACAGAACTGTTTGCCCTATGCCTCACGAGAGAAGTGGCGGCGGAAAACGCAGGGAACGATATCTGGCTCACTCTGCTCTCAGGCCGTGGATAGTATTACCCATCTTACGCAGGAGAGGCATTTGGAACGGGACCATGCCGCCGAACGTAGACAAGCAGTCGCTTCTGCTGTGGTTCTGGTAATTGACTTCTCAGTGTATCCACATACATCCTACGTGTCACCCGGTTGTCAAAGGACTCCTGACTGGTACTGAAGTGTGCTTAGGCTAGGACAACCTCATCCTATGGTCTAACGAAACACACCTGTGGAACCCAGCTCCGGCATAGACCAAATTCATCGCACCTAAGCCAAACCTACTCAGACTACAACCTCAAGAAGCAGGATTAAGTAAATACTAGTCAACACTCCTCGCCTTACGCCAACTGTATAAACAAAACTACGCTTTTGGTCTGGCGGACTAAATCCTCTAGTAATGCGCCAAGTCAGTCTAATTGGGCAAGTGTCAATATTTAAACTTTTTTGTTAACTCTTCATTGTTTAAACAACTGGAGAATGTGATTTTTGGCTATGCTACAAAGATTTTTGTTAGTTTTATGCAGTCAAAATTAAAGTTTTAGTTTGGCAAAAAAATACTTTTTAGCATTGCTTTACGTAGGAACTTTGTCGGGCCGCAGATAATTTTTATGGGCACAGGCTTGACGATCCATCAGTGCTCGATGGATTGAGTTTCCACTGTACATCAAGAGGCAGTAATACAAGAGGGTAATTCCTGTTAGAGGACAACAGTTTTGATTTAGAATTCAAAATGGTTATCTGCTAAGGTTTTGCTCCACAGCGCAGGTCGTCGGTAGTCATTCACAAAATCAAGCCAAAAAGTTAACCAATTTAGTCCAAAAAAACAAAGCATTAGTCTTCAACAAACAGTAATTGGAAAACCAAGAGAAATATAAGTTGTAATAATACAAGCAACTTGTGTAGAAACATTCGGCCACCTTGAGGGGGGACGGAGAAGCGTACTCAGAGTATTGGCTAGCACTGACTGCCCGGGGGGGGGGGGGGGTATCTATGGTTGCCAAGAGAAGCAAAATGTGTAGCAACCAAAAAAGTGCAACAAATTTATTGTCCCTTAAATTTGACTTTTTTAGAGATTCTGTTGGGGGGGGGGGGGGGGGTTAATGATATGTGTGTATTGGAACTTGTTTGATGCAGTTGGGTGAGACACGAGACTAACGATGACACAAATACTTACTGGTAATTTGGGTGCCAGCGGTGCTTCCCAATCACCGCACTATTGAGACTCAGGGTTCTCAGAGATGCTGTGGGTTCTGTGTGTCCGTCTCACCCATGCGTACTTACAAACACGTTGGCAATACTTAACTTTTACTAAACATCACTTGAAATGAACACTTAATAAAATATATGTGGCTAGGACACTTGTCACATAATTAACCTAGTGCACGCCTAAATGGATGATCTCACCTAGGTGCATGAAAGCACAGCCTTCACGAGGGAAGAGGTCCGACAGCCGCTAGGGTGGACTGACTGTTTTTCCCTGAAGACAGGACACTGTGAATTACAAATGAAAATCCTTAATACACATTAACACGCGTGATTACTCTGCATCGCTAACGCAAAAGCGTCGGGGCTCGCCCTTCAGCATGTGGGTAGTATGGCGACAGCCTATACACAGAGCCTGCTAGGATGGGAATAATTGCACCGTACACTTAATTACACAATTACATAGACCCTTGAATGATCATGAAATAAGATGGTACACGAGATGAATATTCACAAACGCACGCATGTGAAAACATGCTTAGGTGGTGCGGATGCCACTGGATGAAGTTTGTAGCGGACTATGTGTGCAGGTGAAATTGCAATATTTCTGTGTGGAAACGGCGAACTAAATTCAGATAAAATATTATTCGTGTTGAGCAAGTGATTCTCTTTATAAGATTAGCATTGTTACAGGCTTGTAACCTGCCTGCTGGCGGTGAAATCAAATATTACTGTGACTGCGTGGTCAAGTACAAAAAGTATCAATTTACGTGAAAAATACGTTAAACCATGAATGAAAAATACATAGAACCCTGAAATAAATGATTGCACTTATGATGTTATATAAATAAGCTCTTAAAATGCAACGCTGGCGTATACAAAGACTGGTCTTCAGTTGGCCACATGGTTATACTTGATGTTGCTGTAAAATATTAACACACTAAAATCACCCTGAAATACATACGTAAAAATAAAGCTCTTAAAATTGCATGTAGCAACAATGCAGAAGTTACACTTAAATGCCATAAACATAGGCGGATGGCGTCTGATTCAAAATGTGCGGGTCGCATGACCTCTGACATCTTGCCGTCTCCTAGATTAGGTTAAAAATGCCACAAGGGGATAAGAATTAGTAAAGCGGGAGCATAATACTGGGGAAAACGTCTGGCAAAAATGTACGCAAGCAAAGATTAACCGGTAGACTATGTAGTGCGCATGTAACAATGTCTTACCTCGCCTGCTCTCCTCGACAGATTGTGCAGATAAAAGCGTTGCACGGACCTACCATGACCGCCTACGGATTTCACATAAGCGGAAGTGCTATGCACGCCAAGTTAGATATTTTATATTGAAAATAAAATGGCACAAATTAAATTAGATAATGTTTTACATTTCTATAGCTTTCTTATGAATTTTAGTATTATTTTAATGTCTCTTTGTGATGGCGTTCATGCCAGAATATTAAGTGTTCTTAATCTCGGTGCTGTGGGCACTTTGAATATTCATAACCACAGAATTAAAATTTGTACACACACACTTTAAAACATTATATGACATATTAAACACTGTAAAGACAATATCACATTTTACCCTGAAATTAACATTTATAGGAAAGTTCGAAATTAGCATCCTCTTTGCGCACGTGCAGAACACTTGACACGTGAACGCTGCTGGCTATTAGTCGGCGTCATGTTAATCAAAAATCTTTTTCATACACAAAGTTTTCAATGATACAAAGTATTCTTTCCCTTTGGGGTGATATTGGAATGTAATGTTAATATCAGTGTTTCATTAAAATATGATGTAAAATCCAATGACAGTTCTGAATGTTGTATTTCATATATCTTTGAGTATACTATAAGCTATGATTTTTAATTTCTTATAGTCAATGCAACCACCTGTTAATACAAACTGAAAAAATGTTACGACCCATTTAAAGAAGCTTTTAGCTATTTTGTAAAACCTAGTACCTATTGTACAGATTGTTAAATATGAATTGATGCTGTATGTGAAAGTAGCATATTTACCTGTGGTAATGTTAGTTTTGATTGCTTTCAGATGGCCGCAAGGCTTTCCCCGTTAATCACGGAGAATCTTCACCAGATTCATTGCTTGAGGTAAACTGCCAATGCAAGTTAATTTTCGGACAAATTTCCATTATATTGGTGTGCATTAAATGATTTGGTTCATTACTGTTGAGTGGTTCGGATTATTTTGAAATGCCAGTGTCACAGTATTGGCTGTGAAATTGGTATTACTTGTACCTGCTGCTCCAGCAAACTCTGCTGTGAAAGTATCTCGTGTCCTTTCAGTGCAAGCTGTATCCCCTCCCCCCATCATCCTTTATTCCCTTCATAGATTAGCCAGCAGACTTAATTTGTCATGCGACTGCCTTTCTAGGTTTTTCCATGTACGTGGGTCAAACTGTTGGAATTTCAAACCAAACCTAACTTTGATGTTGATGCTTGATTCTGTTTAGCTCGGTGTAAAAGTTTTTTTTTTTGTACTCCTTGGTGTGTTAATCCAAGTGGATACCTTTAATTATTAAATATTTTTTATTGCACCAATATTTTTACCATTTTGAAAATCATTGCACCATATTTAAACGATGTAAAGCCATCTAAATATTAAAACAATTTAACTTAGACCTACGTAATAAATCAAAGTTGACTATTAGGAGGTTAGCTTCCTTGCCTTATTTTAAAATTTTGGGTACTGTATAGCACTAGTGTGTTGGTACCGTCAGTTTTCTACATGTGGGGTGTACTGTGCCTCGTTGCCCGTATACAGAGGCTGTGAACTGGTGTGCAGTATTACTTTCCTCTATAACTATAGTACTTAGTTGTTACCCTATCATTTTATTGGTGGAAAATGTGTAGCAAAGTTAAATACATGCTCCTATTGTAGTTTCACATGCATGTCAGTGGTAAGTTTTAAGACACAGCAGTCTGTAAAGAGGCTATTATAAACAAGGATGTAGGGCTAATCTCTCACAAGTGCCATTCCATCCTGGTTTTCTTTTTTGTAGAAACATTGGGGACCCATTAAATAGTTAGTCAACCTAGCCATGTTTCAAATTTGTTGTGGTGGAGTTAGTGTCTTGTGTAGGCAACCGCCTTAAACTGTGTTGTTTTTTTCCCAGGATGCTGCAAAAGTTTGCAAGCAGTACATGGAGCGTGATCCGGAAAACATCCAGTTCACGGTCGTCGCTCTCACCACCACCGAAGTTTAGTCAGTTGTGTGGTACCAATTGCTTAATTTCTGTGATAAGTCTTGGATTTTGGCTTTCTGTGTTACCTGCGTACATATTAAATACTTGGGGTGTCTCACACTGTCTATACCATGTAATGTCATAATTTCTCAGTGTAGAACTAAGAGTATGTTCAGATTTTGTGCTAAAATGTTTCCAAAGCCATATCAAACGGAGGTTATGTTCACTGGATTTCCATATAGCTTAATTTAATATCTTGCATTTAGATTCAATAAAGTCTCGTGCCATTGAAAAAAAAAATTCTTATTTTGTCTGGTGTTGAGATATATCCTGGAAGGTTCTGTGGGCCAGTTTTATAATCCTGTTTCAATAATCCAGATGTAGAACTTCTTAAATTTTTGGGTCATTATTTTTATAGACTTGCCTTTTGATACTGGGACATATCAGTGTGCTGCAGGTTGATAGGATTTGTGCCTATTGCTGTAACTAGGTTTTGTAAGCAATGTTGGTTGCTTGGTGAATTGATTTTTAAAGTCTGTAAGTGGATTTACATTTCCAAAGAATTATAAGAGGATTCAGTTAAGAGTGGATTTGCAAGGTAATTTACCTTTGATTTTGATTCTCTCTTTTTATTTTGTATGTAAACTTTTTGTAAATACAAAGTTGTGCTTTTAGCTGCCTTAAATTATGTGGTTGCTGTCTTTGTGCCTAAGCTTTCAGTAATGAAAGTAGTCACTATTCAATAAAGGTTGAAGCCGAATGTAGATGAATGTGTTTTAGTTGCCCCATTTCCCCTGTCGTGCCAGAAGTGATTAACTGTATGTAGGTTGGAGCATACTTGCTACTTCTGAATTCAGTCTTGTCTTGTGATCTGGTGGTGTTTGTGGGGGATAATTTATAGGACTGCAGACCTTCCTCTAAGCCAGAAATAATTCCAGTAAATTTGGATCGCTGGTTTGAAAATTGAGTCAGAAAGGGCTTACTAAATTTTATTAGAAAATAGTTTAATCTTTATGCTTTTATTCTAGTATAATATTAAATAAATATTTTAATATGTATTATAAAAGTGTGAATACAGTACAATCATCATTGGAAATGTTTGGACACCTTCATGGTAACTGCAAGACTATTAATATACAGTGCTGTGAAGGACAATAGTCAGTGTGCTACTCTGCTGTAATGCTTAGTCTATTACGTTCCCATTCAAGTTTTCACCTCTCACTACCTGCTACCTACTGAGGAAGTTTGAACTACATTAATAGTCCATCTGCTGGATGTGGTTCGACTGTTTGAGCACAAACTGACACTAATCCTCCGACATTACTTAGCATAACTACCACTCGCAGCGCTAGTCACATACAGTACGCAAAACTGTCTCGAGTAGCACCAACAACAGGTGAAAACTCTGACTCTAGGTTGGCTTTTATGATCGAGATATGGACAATAGAAGGAATAATTTTGGTGGTGAATAAAACTGATGTTCTTATGTAATTAAAACTTGAAACATAAATTATCTTGTGTAAATTTGTAGTTCTCCCACATGTTCAAATTGTCATGTTGATTAGCTTTATCTGTTATAGTTTGTAACCAACCAGGTGAAAACCACCTGCTGATTTTTATTGTAATGTTGACGATGTGTTTGAAACAAACGTGAAGATTGTAAACGAGTAAACAATCACTGATAGTCGTATAAACAAAAGTAGAAGTGCGAGTGTAAAAAAGAATTATCATGGTTTGTACATTCCAAACCAATACAGCTACATAAAAATAAGTCTTTCCTGTCCACTTTTTTTTATGTAATTTGCAATTTTTTTAATTCCAAGGATTTTTTCCCCCGGGAACCAGTTCAGCTTCAGGGCTGGTGGCAGCCCTGCTCTAGATCGTTGTTGACGGCACGAGTTTCGGCTGGGAAGCTAGAATACCCTACTTCACTGGCCGGTAGAGACAACCGGTGATGCGCTGAATGTTTTAAGTGATCAACTCTTGCATTGTTGGACATGTGAATCGTGTAGAACGACGTCGCGTACAGAAGTTGGCATGTGGCTAGGAATACTAAGTGAGGTTGTGACAGGATTAGTCCCGAGGACAGGGTCACCTCCAGATACGTCCATATACTGCTGGGTGAGCGGGTGTGTGTGAGGTACGTAGCTTGGGAGAGCTCCTAATGTAACGTTTACTTCCAAGGGACTAGCGTTGGAAGGAAACCTGAGCGGGGTGCAGCGGTCGGTGTCAGAGCAACACGTGCTGTAGCTGAGCAAACTGGTAGGTTCTGAGCCACTGGTCTAAATCTAGTCGGATCCCCGAGCGGCTAGAACTGGGGAAAGAAGATTGGTCGGGAGACGTGCGATGTCTCTGGCTGGCTGGAAGGGAAGGAATTTGAAAAGTGTTAATCTTGCTACTAGTGCTATCTAGCGGGGAGTTAAAGAACTAGTTTCATCTAAGCATTGTTAATGGTGGGCCATTGAATAAAACAATCTGCATGGCGGACAGAATCTCGCTTGCCTTACGTCAGGACAAATAAAAATAAAACGTCCACCTCCTGGAACTAATGATGGGGCGGAAGTAGTCTAATCTCCATTGTTGAATAAGACTAGAGTCAAAACTAAGTTACCTACAAACTTAATATATTAAAAATCTACGATACTACAAAATTGTTTTAAGATACCCAAGTCTACACTTTAAATATTAATTTTATACTAGTTACAATGTTGGTGATATTGTTTAAAATAAAGAGTTTAGGTCACAAAAGATTGTATATGCTGCCTTACCTCAAAAAATTTCAGCATTTAATATCCTTAAAAATTGTTGAACATTTCAGTGAGATTACTAAAGAAACTAATAATGCTTGTAAAACTGTGTGTGTGTGTGCGTCCAGGAAAACTTGACATCCATGTTCTGCGAGCAGATTGTGGTACATGAGCATTTAGTTTTTCCTATGGAAAATTACCTCGGTGCGGACCTGTCGCAAGTTTTCCAGAATATTTTAAGCAACTTTCGACTCTTTCCGATATATGTTCTAATTTTCACTCCACTGCAGCAATTGGTTATTCTTACGGCTGTGCGAATATTCTGTATACGAATACAAAAAATTACAACTTTCATTCTCTTTGATTCCTGAAGTGGTAATGAAACAGAAATTTTTTTATTTCGATGAATTTAGTGTGCCAGCAAAGAATATTTTTGCCTGTAAATCATCTTGTTAGTTTTAATTATTTTTTAACTGAAATAACTTAGTTAAATGAAAATTTAAATGTAGGCGAGACCCCCCTGTGGTATTTAAATACTCCATATCGTAAAGTTTTTTTGATTTGATTTGATTTTGCAACACATTTGTTATAATAAATAACTTGCTACAATGTTAAGAAATTCTTTAATTTTTCGTTAAGGCTGATATCTAATGACATTTTTCATTTTTAGTTGTTTCATGAAAATTCATCACATATCTTCAGTTAATCGTTTAATGAAAAAGTCTCGTTCACACAACCCTAGTTATTCTTTTTCTGTTTACGTGCGCCTCAGTCAGGTTAGTTATATTCAGGAACAGTCAAATCAGTTCGACTTTCAGAGCGAGACTAGAAAGAGGAACTATCACTTCAGTTTGACTAATGTTTATCTCTACATTAATTTTTTTTAAGGTTGCAAGCAGGCCGCCAGGCTACCAAAAATATATGACTGAAATTGAAGTAATCAGGGTAGTATTTGTCAACACACACACACACACACACACACACCTGCAACACATTTTCCACATGGTTGCGCAATCATAGCATTCTTTTGCTGGCTCAGATGGCGAGTTGTGTATTTTACTAACCAAAGCCTCTTGGATCTGCTATCACTGCAAGGAAGTAAACATTCTTCTTGTAGAAACCAAATTTGTATTCTAAAGCCTTCAAACAAATGTCTTACAAACATTGTAATGCATATATATATACGCGCACACACACACTGAATAAAACTCAGTTCTGATTTTTATTAGAGCTAGCTGTGTCGAACTCTCGAATTTTGAACTGAACCTGAACTTAAAGATTAGTAAGTCAGTTCAAAAATTTACAAACGTGAATGCAAATAAGGATCGTGGAAGTGAACTAACATAAGTCTTGCACGAAACGAATATTAACACGTGAGATGTGCATTGTTTTATACAGTGCTGTAATATGTCAAAGGTTTCGTGTGTGTTCTATGGTCTTGGATAATTGAATGGTGGAGGCTGAGTTGATAGATGGCAGCACAGCGATCAACACAATGGCATTGTGAATGACATTCGTCCGAGCATATTCCATGCCGCCATAATTACATTGGGCTCCCAATCTATGGTTTTTCAGCGGACTGGCGAGGAATTTCTACGCATTCAGAATTTTGGTAGAGGAGGGTTCGGTGTATAGTACGTCAAAGTACAACTTCTATCCTTATTAAACTTGAAAAACATTTTAAGCCACAAAATCATATACACTAAGAGTTGGTCACAAGACCAACTCAATATGGGCAGTAAACGAGGGCTTTAACCTTGGTGCCAGATAACGTAGTAGAGATGCCGCACAGTGCACGCAAAATCGTGCTTTATCACTTTTGATGTGTGGTTGCAATCTGTTTAGTTCCATGCGGTTTCCTTCCTTATTTTTAATAAGATTCCTAAATATACCATAGGCAACGAACTTGACGATATCATGTTGCTACTCTTATTTTTCTAATTCCATTGGGGTACGAATTTTTACTAAATGAATTTCTAGAGAATGTAATTTTGTTCCATACAGTTGAATCTCGATACAACGTACACAAATGGACTTGCTATTTTATACTAATATTGAAAAAGTATTTAATGACATTACATCTGCAGGGGATTTGAAAGATGTACTTTAGGGTGAAAAAAAATTTAAAATTCAATACTATCTGTAAATTCTCACAACACAATTACTGAATAAAGAGATTAAATAAAGGTGATGTTTATTTCACGTATTTTATTACAAATACGTATGTTGTACTGTTCTTTACTATTTCAATACACGTTGGTTATCCAAGAAATTATGGGCATAAATATGTGAACACTTGACTTCTGGGAAATTTCAGAGAAGTTTGCCCTTTCTGCGAGTGGAAACTGCGGCGAGAGTTCAAATTTTCTGTGTGGCTCGCGCGGAAAACGAGAATGGTTACAGATTGATTGTTTCCACTCTGTTCGCAGTGATGGGCATGCATGTGAACCAGGCATAACTCGCCTGCTGGCAGTCCGGCTAATAGGGAACCTTTCTTCTAGAAATGTAGAAATTGGGGGGGAAAAATATTTTATTTACATTAGTTTTTTTTATTAAAGAAAGGCCATTGTACTCTTTCAGCTCCAGCAAGCTCAACTGACTGTGCCTTCAATAGCACTTAAGTCCATTCTTTCACTTTACCTATTAATGTTATTCCAGAAGACAAACTTACAAACAAAATATTCTTCTTTTACTCATAACTGCTTATACGTAGATAAAACAATGCAAAGACTTTGCAAACTGGCTCACAATATGCGAAGATTTAGAATTTTTGTGGAACACATTCTCTTTGCACTTAGCGAATTTCGCAAGTATGTTGGTGAAATAGGCCACAGGATCAGCGTCTCCAGTGGGCTTGGAGCAAGGAGAGCCGGGATTCAAGAGTTTTGACCTTTGACCCCAAAAGTTGTAAAAAAAAAAATTTTAATATATATTTTTATAATTAAAAATGAAGGTGCAAGTATTAAGTGTTCTTTATCACCAGACTCGTGTTTTCAAGGCACATACGATCATGTCATATGGATTATGTAAACCAATGTCAGGACCACCATTTTGGATTTAAGATTTAAAAAAGTTGTTGAAAAGACTAATAAATATCTCGTCGATTTTTTAAAATATAAAATAAGTTATTTTGAGAGAGAAAATTCCAGCACATTGTGGTCGGCTCCCCAAAGAGCTGGAACCAGGCCCTGGACACTGCACTAGAACCTACATTGCCCTAGTAATTTTATTTATATATATATATAAGAGAGAGAGAGATTTATATCGATACAACGGTATTTTTTCAACATCCCTACTATCCAGTGCACGCGCTAGCTAGCCAGCCAGCCAACCAGCGATTTCGCTTCTGTGTGCTTAACATATTCTGTGTACAGCAATGCTGTAGGCGATGGAACCAAAAAAAAAGAAAGACTTGCTCGTAATTAAGTGTGCGCGGACTACGTATTGCCATCAGTCAGCCTGCATTGCCCGCTCGCGGACAGACTCGAGACGCCGTATAAGGCCCAAGGAGGCAATCTCTTTGAACAATGGCGTCACACGGAAAACAAACACTTAGCGTCCGACCGCCGGTGGAGTTGGTGAGGGGTGGGGGTGAGGGTGTGGCACGGAGGGGAGGTAGGAAGGGCGTGTTGGCGAGGAATTGATTAAAGGAAGTGGCCACTTTCTCAGACCCTACTCATTTTCTGATGTATGCGCATGTAATTATCAGGTGGGCGCGAGCACACAAAAGACCTGCAACGGAAAGAGAGAGAGAGAGTATAAAGGATGTACAGGCCGTGGAGAGGGAAAAGTGTGTCGGTTGGATTGGGGGGGGGGGGGGTTAAGAAGTAAACACATTGAATAGTACGTTAAAGGCTGTTCACGATAAAGTGAGCACTTTGGAAATCAACCCTAGAAAAAAGTCACTGCCCGTACATGTATATATTTAAACAGTTGCCCTGAGTGACATTCGCCCAGTAAAGTTGGTAACGATGGAGGGGAAAATAGTTCCTCGACTTAACGCTGAATTAATAGTGCTAGGTTAAACATTTGTGAGTACTGAAACTACTTATTTTGCTTTAAGGTTTTTAAACGTGTAATAAGTGTAAAAATTAACAAGTTTTTTTAAATATTTACTTTCATGATAATTTTACAGTTTAACTTGACCGACGTATGAATAAAGCAACCAGGCCCATGGCAATTATTACGTGTGGTGGAAGAATACACAAAGCGCACACAGATCGTAAGCAGGGCTTTCAAAAGTGCTCAGTTTATCGCGAACAGCCTTTACAAGACGTGCACCCGCAGTTATCTCCACGCGAGACTTTAAAAAGTCTTGTGATACGTGAAATATTTAAGAAACAATCTCGTCACACATGGGGGTGATTTTTCAAAGGTTTGATTCTAAAAGTGTGAATGAACCACGAATAGACTGTATTAAAACGTGCCAGGATATGTATGCCGGAATCACATAGCCCCGACCAATACAGCACGACACGACCAAAAACGCAACCACGACACATTTCAATGTGACGACTTGAATTTACAGCACGACCGACACCACGCTCTCGGCATTTAACCTAACTATTTAGTTAGTTTCAAAGGCTGCGAACAAGAGGAAAATCTGTAATACGTAATGGTGACAAATTGGTATCGCTGATGCATACAAAAGTAAAATTATTATTTTTAAGAGTTACATACTAATTTTTAAATTTATTTTTCTTTTGAGTTGCGTATTTACCATCGTAGGGAAAGCTCGCAGTACAATTTCACTCTGCAAGGTTGTACATTCTGTGCGTCGTGCCGCACGACACGACGAAGAAGAAAATTGGATCAGTTCTAATCCAAAACTGCTGGTCGGGCGACAGAATCGGTCGGGCTTACGACGATCTATCTCGTATTTCATTATGCCGCGGAGTACTTGCAGTCCGTTCACAATAAACTTCCGGCTTTCGTGAAGTCCTGCTGGAGTTCTCCAGGAAATACAGGGTATTCCACCGCCTCGTCCAATCAAGGCATACCACGCGAGATAATGATAGTTTATCAAAATTAACTGACGAGTAATCTCGATCACTGTATGTTACGCCTCACCGTCCACATTCGCATTAATCTCGATTTTCTCTGAATATTGGGATAAAATATTATCCCGCCGATTTTCGTGGTTTAAGTCACATTATCGGGATTAAATTGTAAAATATAATCAAATACTTTGTGAAGTATGACGGGGGGGGGGGGGGGGAGTTATTTCAAGGAGGATAAAGAGAAAATGGCTCAGGCAATGTACAATTTAATTTTTGAAGAGGAAGGTGATGAGGTATTTCATTGTTCGTTGGCCGCGATGTTTACGTGAAAGAATATATTATTTTAACTTGATGTTGAAGAGGATTTTTAAGTACACACTCGCCTTACGTCAAAAAAAAACACGTGATTGTCAAACGGACTTTCAATATATTACCTGTTCCAGTGACTATTTGAACATATCCGTCCTTCAAGTTGCCTGCTGTCCTGTAGTGATCACGGAGTGTACAATTGAAACTATTTTCAATTATATTGAAATGTTCTGTTACTAACTCTTAACAAAATGTCCCCCCCCCCCCCCTCATTGAATGAAAAATCTCTGCTTCGTTGTTTCCTTACTACCGAAACCGCTTCACGATTTGCCATAATTTTCTCAAAATTATTTCTCCGTTCAAGCTCAAACCAAAAATCACTCATGTTTTCCGAGACAATATCGAGATTAAGTCAGAATATCGAGATATTCTTGACGCCGATTAAACCTAGTGAAACACGCTCAACATTATCAAGAATAAAAGTTAAACCGGCCCTTAATCGAGGCCAAGTCCGAAACGGCAGATTCTGTTTACAGATCGATCACGTGACCCTATTTTGTATACAAAAATGCCGACGTATTTGGTATTTCGTATTTTGTATCTCGCTGATGTTACCAAAAATAAAAATAAAAAAAATGACAAAATCAGCGGCATGCCTGATTTCACATTCAAAACATATATTCGAATGCGTAACAAGAACGTTTTTGAAACGAATACACTAGGCACGTTTTAAAAACCCAAGTAAGTGTTGTGCTTTGTTTATATATTACGCAATAATTTTTTTTTTGTCTTACTGCATAATTTATAATTTTTCTTATTTATTATCATATTTGTAGCATTCCAGTGGCGATTGTAGAAATATGACATCCGTTTTGAGCATTCATTTTAGACGAAAATAATTCTCACTCGTAACGTAAGAATGCGCTGTCGACAACGTTCGAATTGAAACTTACGAAATGACTATTTACAAGGCCACGAATTTGTCATTTCGGACGCGGCCCGAGTCTAGTAGATTACACCAAACGAACAAAGTACACTCACTTCAACAATATTTGTGCATTAGACTAGACATTCCTAACACGTCTATTAATCTTAAAAGCTTGTCGCCCAAAGTCAGAAAAAATATTTCGTTCATTGCGACATGTGCTCATCGCCAGTTGGTTGAATGTAAGACCAGGGGGGGCTGGTAATTTAATTTTCCAAATTTTTCTAATGTGGAATGCAAATGTTAATAAACAAATCGTATATTCGTAGGTCTAAGCGAAAGTGCTTGAAATCTGCTAGGTTCTTTATTAATGCTTCAGTTTCTAGCTGTGCTACCAGCCATAGGCGGTGCGAAAAGATTTGCAACGGTGTCATTTTATTTCTAATTCAAGCAAAAAGAAAATCAGTTAATAGGGGTAGAAATTTCTGCGAAGTTAGAGAATGGGGCGCAGCGAAGAGATTCGAGGGTGAAGCGAGGTGAGTATGCAGCAGCGCCGGAATGCAAGGGGGCGACGGTGAACTGGAGGTCCCCGAGAAAACCCGCCGACCGGCGGCATCGTCCGCCACGATTCCCGCGTGCGAAAATCAGAGGGATCGGACCCGGTTCGCCTTGGCGACCTTCTGTATCGGCAATAACTAATTCAGGTTGTTCACGATAAAGTGAGCACTTTTTTTTAAAGCCCCCGCGGAATTTTTTCATTTGAAGCGATTTTTATCTCCCCGCCACTTTTTAATGTGAACGTTGCCATGTGACTAACCAACACAGCTTATGTATTTCACCGCTCTCGAAAGCTAACGCCCAAAGCTGCAATAAAACACATTTATTAGTGGTTGATGCCTGTTGCGAGGGACTTAAAAAGATCTCACTGTACCGTGAATAGCCTATAGTACTAATATGTGTATGCACTAAATTACAACTTCTTTCCTACTGCCAGCGGTCAATTGTCTGACTGCCTATGCCAATTTCTGAATAGCGGCCCTCTCGGGGTGTTATAGGCAGTTCACGATAAAGTGGAACACTTTTGAAGTCCACCTTTGAAAAAAAGGTCACTGCGCCCATCCTGCATTTATTTTCACGGGTACACCGACTGAAATAATTAATTTTGCTTTCTGTATTTTTAATGCACTTAAGTGATATGAATGAGCAGAATAGTAAATTATTTACTTTTCTAATAACTGCCTGCCTAGTTTTACCTGACCGACGCATGAGTAACGTGACCAGACGCACGGCAATGTTAATTTTACATACGGCTGGAGTATACAGAATGTGAATACAGGTAGATCTTTAGCAGGGCTTTCAAAAGTACTCACTTTACCGTGAACAGACTTTACTAAATGGACTGCCAGCTTCTGCAGACGAGAACTTCCTGTCTCTTTCCTCCACGGTCTACATCTTTACCAGCAATATATAGTTGTTTTGCAAACGTACATTTTGGATTTTGTAGTTTCTGCTGCGTCAAAATATTTCATCCTGAAGCAATGTGGGCTGTGCAAATAGTAACATGGCTTCCCACGTGTCAGAACAGCTGATGCGGAATAATACTTTAGCAGAGCAACAGCGCTGGCGCTACTTTCATACAGAACTGTCAAAAAACGGCCTTGGTAAATGAAATAGAGGCCGCGTCCGAAATGGAGGATTTTATTGACAAAATGATCACCCGACCCGATTTTGTATACAAAAATGATGTATTTGGTATTTCATATTTTGTATCTAGCGTATGTTAGCAAAAATACGAAATAAAATCAGCGCCATGTTGGATTTGACATTCAAAAGACACATGAGAATGCGTAATTAAATTTTTTTTTTTTTTTTTTTTTTTCAAACAAATGACATCATAAAATACACTAGGCATGTTTAAAAAGCAAGTGAGTGTTGTGCTTTGTTTATACATTTCGCAACAAACATCTTTTTTTAAGTCGTTATTGCGTAATTTAATATTTTCTTACTAACATATTCATATCATTCCAGTGACGATTGTATAAATATTACGTCCGTTTTAAACATTCAATTGATATAAAAAAATTATTTTCAACGTTAATGTAAAAATGCGTTGCCGCGAGTGCTAAACATGTGACTGTCGGCTACGTCCGAATTGAAACTTACCATAGTCTATTCACGGTAAAGTGAGCACTTTTTAAGGCCCTTCTACATTTTTCTTTTAACTATTTTTTTTTTTATCTTACAGCTACTTTTAATATCAACATTGTCATGTGACTAAATACAGTGTATATTTATACCACACTCACAAGTTAATGTCTGAGGTTGCAATAAAACATTGTTAATGCCTGTTTGCGAGAGCCTTAATTGTCGTATGTACTAGAACGTTTTCTGTGAAATCGTTGTTTGCGCATAAACACGTATCTCGTTAAATAAAATTTCTGGAAATATGACTTTTTGTTTGAAAAGATTTAAAAAAAAAAAAATCTATGTCTCTATATATATGGTAAATATATATATGTGTGTGTGTGAGTATATATATATAATATATATATATTATATATATATATATATATATCCCATATTAAGTGCATTCTCGAAGGAAAATGGTCAAATATCGCATTTTTAAAGCTTGCCTATGCAGTTTCGTTAAGCGGCAAGAGAAAAGTACAAAGGTACGGGCATAGTTTAATCTGTGGGCTTTCATTGCGTGTAATAAAATCCCATTGTTACAGATCTAATTTGCACAGTACAACATCACGACGGAAACACTGTACGCCTTGCGCGTAGGGGCGATGAGGCGCTAGGCGTGCGTGTTAGTGTCGCCCGTACCGCTCCCTCGCTTCTTGGCCTTGGAACGCGCAGGTACATAGGACCCTTAAAAAGTGCTCACTTTACTGTGAATAGCCTATAAACGACAAAATTACAAAATAACGAATTTGTGAATTCGGACACGGCCAGAGTGTAAGTTGCGGGTTGTCTCGGCTAGGACTCGGGAAGCGAGCCCTGCAAAAAGCACTCTTTCCTCCTGCGCACTCCACATTTGTGCGTATAGGCTGTTCACGATAAAATGAGCACTTCTGGAAGCTCTGCTGAAGATCTTCTTGGATACACGTTGCGTGTTCTTCCGCCTTATGTAAGATCAACATTGCCATGAGCCCAATCACTTTATTCGCGCGTCGGTCAAGTGAAGCTGTGAAATTATTAGAGAAGTAAATATTGTAGAGATCTGCTCTTTTTTTTTTTTTCACTTCGATGCATTTAAAAAAATGAATAAAGCGAGAGAAATAATTTAAATTATCATAAATGGTTACCTAAAACGTTTTGGTTCGGCGTTAATAAATGGAACTACTTTCCCGTCCATCGTTACCAACTTTGCTGGACGCGTGTCACTCGTATATGCAGGTAGGGGCAGTGGCTTTTTTTTTCTACGGTTAATTTCAAAAGTGCTCACTTGATCGTGAACAGCCTTGACTCGTGTGTGCTCGCCACTCTACCCTGGTTGTCCGAGTACTCAGGGACCGATAACTTGGTCTCCTCCGTCGCGAGTTACCGACGAAACGTCGTCTTCCCTTCGCGTGGGCGCTCAGGCAGGAAACCTCTGGCTTTCTCACGCTTCGTCCAAGTTGAGAGTCCGAAGGGGAATGAAATAAAAATAAAAAAAAGACGAACGTGTCGCTTTTTATTTTTAAATGTCATCTCCGCATACTTTGAAAAGACCACTCGGGGATAGGCTCCCTTTGGTTTGCGCGCTAACTCGGCGTGTAAACTGGAATGCAAGCCGCGGCGCTGTAACCAAACGTTGACGTAGTCTCTTCGACGGAGAAGTCATCTCGGGTGGAGTTCGGCGGGGCCGCGGTGGCCCGAGCGGTTAGACTGCTCGCCTCCAACCATGGCGAACCGGGTTCAATCCCCGGCCGGTTCACTCCGGAATTTCCGCAAGTGGGAATCGTGCCGGACGATGCCGCTGGTCGGCAGGTTTTCTCGGGGATCTCCCCCCCCCCCGCCTCTTCATTCCAACGCTGCTCCATACTCGCCTCGCTTCACCCCTCATCGGCTCTCGAGACCTAATTGTTAAGAGTCGCCCAAAATATCTGGAGTAATCGGCTACAACGATCCCGGCACTTATTCGGAGTGATTTCGGAAGACAGCCGAAATCCGGAATCTGTGTGGCTGGACTGAGAATTGAGTCCGGGTCCTCCAGAATGTGAGTACAGCATTTAATCATCATAGAATACAATAGAAACTAGTTACGAAACCTGGTGTTTATGGTTTTTAATTCCGTCCACGAGCAATACTGCTGCCGGCTGCGTATTTCAATACTAGTCAATCGAAACCAATAATAGTAGCCTATGTCAAAAAAAAAAATCCCAGCGTGACCACAATGTAAATAGCATTTTTCGATTGCGTACAGCTGTGTCATTTAATTTGTGAACGTGGCATTTTGAGCCATTTAAGGCTGGGCTCCGCCTCTTTGGAAGAAATTCTTCGTTTTCGCGTCATAATTTCGGATTCGTAGTAATTAGGCCTGCCGACAATGTACGGTGATAGAAAAGATACATTTTATGAGGTATTTAGTATTTTCGTGGGTAGGTTTAATCGTGTGTTATTTGCTAGTTGTAAAATGTCACGAATGTATTTATATTGTCTCGATAAGTTCCTGCCTTATTGCAAGCAGGAAATAACAAACAGTGAACGTTAAATACAAAAGTATTAAACATCCAGTAAATTGTAAATTTTCTGTAATGAAACATTTCCAATAATAATTCCGAAACTGAAACTATGACTTGAAAACGGATAATTTCTGCATGATGGATGAAGCTGAGCGTTAAGAGATTTATATTGCTACTAGCTGATCCCGGCGAACATGTTCCGCCTCTTTCACGTTGTATTTTGCCTTCTCAATGGGTCCTCTCTATTACGTCTGGTACTTCGACCTATGTTTGACCGTGGTATCGCTGGCATTTTTCTCTTTTAGATCAACAAACATTTCCCGTAAGTATGAGCAAAATCGGCCCATAAATATAGAAGTTAGACTCCAGCGACACCTATCGGAATGAAACATAACTATAAACCTTACTCGTCACCTCAATAATAAATTGTGTGAATATGGGCTCAATTGGTCCAGAGGTTTGTCAGCGATGATGCGGTTTAGTCGCGCAGAATTGATTTTATATATAAATAAGGTAATTACGCGCTCGCCTTCCGCGCTAGCCAGTGTAAGAGAAGAGCATAGAGTTGTCACATGATAGTGACGGGACAATGAAGTGTTTATAATTACAGGTATGCCGTGGATCCTAGTTGTATTGTTTTCTGCGTTAGAGTGCTCTGGATTACTGACCTCGTTCTCTCAGCGTGACTCGGGGTGCGTTGAACCTTCCAGACGGTAGCCCTGAGAGTATAAGAATTGCGACAGACCTCCGGGCTGCAAGTGGAGTTGGGTTTAATGAGTGGCTGAGTCCCGAGCGATAGAAGACGAGCAGCGGGAGATGTGAACAGCAGACTGCGAGTATCAAGCAGTGGAGTGTGCGACGGGCAGGTTGGACTATTGGACTAGATGTGTGACTGAAAGACATTATAAATGATGGCAGCTGATAGACTGAATACCTATTAATGATCAGCATGAGTAAATGGACTGTAGCGGTCAGAGATAATTAAGATTGACGTTAGTTAGATATCAAATATTGCGCTCACTGTTAAACAGAGAGAGTAAAAGTGAAGACAGACAATTTATTGCTGTAAATAATAGCGATGGGAATAAATTATAAATCAAATTTATTTTTTATGTTAAGGCTTCCATCATTCACGAACTCAGATACGGCCCTCGGGCGTCTGCACGTAACAATATTGACGCTCGATATCATAATTCAAACATAATCCCGCTGCTGAGTGTCCGAAAATCAACTTTAAGGGGAATCCCTGGTAATCAATGTTGAACTCCTTAAAATAAAGTCGCATCAGCGATTTTCGTTAACTTTCACATATCTCACCGACAAAATTTCTGTTTGAATAACGAATCAGAATAGACACAACTGTTCATAACGAGATCCATATATGACAACTAGGGCGGCACTTTGACGGAATAACGTCATTCTTCTAAGGAGTAATTCCCACCGTTTTGACAACAGGGCCCGAGTTTCTTCATCACGCAAGATCAATATGTTATCACGACCATCATTATCAGAGACGGTGGAATGTCGCGAAAAAAAAATTTTCCCCAACATCTATACACAGTATGAAACAAAGTCGCCCGGTCGCGTGTGTCTGTGTGTTCGGCCAAGGCTTCTAAACTACTCGATGGATCTTGATGTGGTCTTCACCATTCTGTAGAGCATTTCTTGAGGAAGGTTTTGGTATATAATACATTCATATTTAGTGTAAGGATAGTAGAGAAATGTCGACATTTCCTAATCAAGTCGGAAAAGGCCGCTTTTCGGGCGCTTACATGGCTCACGCTGACTAAACCGTAAGAGATACACCAAATTAATGTACTACAGAATCGCAGATCTCAAAAAGGTCTATAAAAAGTCAGCGACAGCATATATTTATGGATGACCCACAGTAACCATTTTTGTCTTTTAAAGTCCACTTACGAAGACTTTGTGAACAAAACAGTATTAATCCTACGTCAGTTACCTTAAGCATTTAGTGTATATACTAGTTGTAAGCATAAACAACGCCATATTTGTAAATCGCACCCGAGCGAGGTCGGGGCGGCACGCTAGTTTTTTTTCTACAACACTAACTAGTTTATTCTTTCGTGATTGGATTAACAAAGTTTTGACTCGACTAAGTTGTATGCAAACCAATCACGAACGTGCTGCCTTATAGTATCAGAACCCTCATTGGCCCAGTGTACTGGGGTAGTAACTTCATAGATGCATGACAGCCAATAAGGAAAGAAAACTGTCAGACATGTGTATACAGTACGTTGAATCCTAGCAAGCAGCCAACTTTTCCCGCGATAAACCATCACATCTAATCATTATTGATTTATTTATACTTGGGTTTACGTTATTTCTACCAGCCACTAAAAATTTCGACCAAATTTAGTCTGTGTATTTTTCAGTGAAAGATGTGAGTTTTGTTCATTTTGCAACGTTAAGTGTGTTTAGTGATTTTTGCAATAAGTGCGAGTTTTCCTGTGTACAGAAATGAGTGAGATCCTCTATTTAATTAACTTTACTAAGTAGGTATTGGAAAAATTGTGGAAGATTTGTGGCTTAGAAGTATCGCCGAGAATCACACAAAACCAAAAGTACTGGAAAGTGTAAAAAGCGGGAAAATTTATACTGCGTGAGAAAAAAAAAAGTGGGAAATAGTAAGGGAGGGGGGTTGTAGTTGTTGCCATTTAAATGTTAAATAAATAAATAAACATTGAGTGGAAAGTAAATTGATAAAACCAAGGTATTTTGAGTTAATATTTCTCGAATGTTCTTTGTGTCCAGGTTTGACGTAAGAAAAGTTTTTCCCTCGAGTTAGGCAACCGACTCCATCTCAAACATTAATTATTTTTATTTTCCTAAATTAACTCTTTAACGATTTACTTTAAAACCGTGGCTTTGATGTGGCATATAATTTCTGAATCCAGTTGTAGACTAAGATAAAAAATAATTAATAAACAATAACGGTTTTCATATGTGACGTGGTTAAACGTACTTGTTAGAATAAGCCATCCCTGTGGCCAAACAAGGCCGTTTATTTTAATTGACCGTGATAAATAAGTTATCGAGGAACACAAAATCAACATGGAGACGATCTATCCACTTAGCCATTCCCCAGCTCATCTATCCGACACGACCCCAGGCAGTAGATGAAATTGGGAAATTTCTCATCTCCATCCTCATACAACTCGCGAAGCAATTCGTTCGCAGTTGCGCCCTTTCAGAACTGTTAGGTTAAGACCCCACGAGCTGTGCAGGGCGGTTGTTAACACGTGCGCGTCCCTGGACGATAAACGACTTGCGTCTCCCGCCACAATGCAGCGCAATTATAATTTTCAATATGCTTCGAAACACGCCTTCCTCTTTTTTTTTCCCGGAACCAACATAATACACCCCCCTTCCTCTCCGCTGGCCGTATATCAATCATACTTAATTACGTGCTCCGTCGATTAAAGTGCACAATGCTTGCAAGATAAGGGAATTGGAGGGAGGCGGTATATGGTTGGCCGGAACGTTAAGGGGATTACGTGCGGGATCATTTTCTGTGAAGCTGTCTGCGCGCAAACGCGTATCTCGGTAGATAAAGGTCATCGAAATACAACATTTTGAGATAAAGAGTAAAAAAAAAATTATTGTCTATATCCCTATCGTTTTATTGTTGTCATATTTAGTGTACTCTTGGAGAAAAAAATTCGTGAAAGTGGTCAAATATCGCATTTTTTAAACGGTGTGGTTTAATCTGTGGTCTTTCATCGCGTGCAATAAAAACTCAACTGTTACAGATATAATTTTCGCAGTACAGTGTTACGACTGAAACACTGCGCGTAGGAGCGATGAGGCACTAGGCGTGCGTGTTAGTGTCGCCCGTATCGCTCCCTCGCTTCTTGACCTTGGACGCGCAGGTACATAATACCCTTAAGCCTAACCATCCGTGGGCACGCGTGTGCTATTGTTGCGGCGTTGTAATTGGTGGGCCGGGGCTAACGTATCAATTTGTACGTGGATCCCCTAAGGGGGGCGCAGCGCCGGGATGAAAATCCCAGGTAGGAGCGTCTGGCTTGCGCGTCGCCCCGGGACAAGCCATCGACCGCCCACGCTTTCCGGTGCCAGTCTCTGCAGCAAGCATTCTCTCTCTCCCCCCCCCCCCCTGCCAGTCTAACTTTACCTCTTCTCTCTTCTGTCTCTTCATCTCGTGTTCTCGACCTCCCTCCTCCTCATCAACATCGTTCTTCCTGGTGTCTTCCACTGGGGCGGCGTTCCAGAACGTTACTCAGATAGTAAAGACCGGACTGCAATTGACATATACCTAAGACATTCACAGTTATAGCAATTAACACATACAAAACACAAGCACAATGGCCTGGCTACAATTGATATAAAGATCATGATATTAGTTTGTTTATGTCGTTATATATGTACTAAAGAAATTAAGTTCTGTATAGTTGGTAGTGGATTTTTATTAAAAAATTAATCTTTTCGAGTGATCCGAGAAGTTTTTAAAATTATAAATTATTTTCATTCTAATTTTTACTATTAACGTTACCTACCTAAAAACGTTACTAAACTTTCGTGGTTGCGATTATCCAGAAATCAACTAAAGGAAATGACTGTCCGAGGAATAAAGTCAAAATACACACTTTCTTGATTCGTAACTAAGTTCATCATTTGATAACATAGTACAAGAGTCGGAGCTTCTGATTGGCTGAATGTTGAGGCAGAGTGATAGTAACAAGTAAAGTTAAACCAAGTTGAACTCGCCTTGTTATTATAACTGTTCTTAAGTAAGTGCTTATCGCTATGCGTGATTGTAGCCACTCATAACTGAAAACAATCAGTTTAACTCTTTATGTATATCACTGTGTTGCGTTAATGATGTGCTTATAGCAATTGTAGCCCGGCCTTAACATAGAGTATTAGCATAGGAAAGCAAAAGTAAACGTGGTTTTGGAACGAGCATGATGTAAATAGCAATCTGTGTTTACAAATTCGTACTTCTTAAGCAACCAGTGTAAGTTCCAAAAGATATTTGTCCCTTTTTTCCAAATCCTTTCTTTTTCAAAACATTAGTTATATACATAAACAACTGTATTTGTGAGAAATTATTAATAAACAATTACGTACAAAAGTTAACTTTCAAATAAAAGTACGAATTTTATCACTCATCATTTGTAATTTTTCCGTGTGTGTCTGTAAACAAAATTTCCACATTTCCTTTTAGTAGGGACCTGCAAAATTCGCGTTGTTTTTTTGCCATCAAGCTAGAACTCACAGTACTGTATATACCCTAGCTAGCGTCGTTCTCCCATTGGTTGCTGCCCAGATGTGAGGTCACTTCCCTTTCTGAGTGAACTGTACGTGATTGGGGCTCACGATTGTCAAGTTGTCAATTATTGGCGCAGAGTTACCCAAGGCGTGTCATATAAAGTATTGTCCAACGACAAACGTATTGCAAAGGTAAAAGTGTTGTAATGGGTTAAATAGACACAATGTGTGGAGAGTTTATAGCCACACGTTTGGGCGTTCAAATTAATACTGTAAAACCTCTGATATGTATGTTACAATATTACGGCCAATGTCATTGGCTATAAAATATTATTTGTGAGATATGTTATGTAAGATATGAATTGGTAATGTAATGATAAAATATCGTTGTATATGTGAGTGAGTCTGATAAGTTATATTATTGATATACCTCGGCTGAACTCTATGCTGACGCGCTAAAAAAATCGGTGTATTTATCCTAATTTCAATTATCTCTGTAGTTTGAAACAATCGGATCGTTAATTCTAATAACAAACAGACAAGTCTTAATTCATGTAAATCAATAGAAACGAATAAAATTACTTTGATTTTAATACTTATGAGTGGTTTTAACAAGAGTTAACTGAACTATAACAATTTCAATTGATATGGTACTTTTGCAGAACTTTAGTTACGAAATATTATACTAAATTAATTCTCAAAATTACAAGCAATACCAGTATGCACATTGCACATCAACCGATTTACCAACATTTGACTAGTTCTGGTGTCATAAATACATTTACATTTGCTTGAGGAAAAATGCTACTTAGCTGGGTCGATAGCGGGAAATAACCACAACCCTGCCGATGTCGTGGAGTCATCCTTCACTGGTGTAGAACCCAGGAGCAGCTCTCCCGCTCACCACGGACAGCACATCCCCGGGTGGTGCTCAGAGAACTCGTCCTCTGCGAGCCGGAACAGCGGATTGGCTCTCTGAACAGAAGACCCCGCGTAGTCCTTGGGGCGAAGACCCAACCAAGAAGTCCTCCTTCACTGGTGTAGAACCCAGGAGCAGCTCTCCCGCTCACCACGGACAGCACATCCCGGGTGGTGCTCAGAGAACTCGTCCTCTGCGGGCCGGAACAGTGGAGGTGGGTGCAGAATTGGCTTTCTGAACAGAAGACCCCGCGTAGTCCTTGGGGCGAAGACCCAACCAAGAAGTCCTCCTTCACTGGGCCGTCCTTCCTTCCGTCCGGGCTCATCTCACAGCTTATGTCGAATTACTTCTTCTTGTTAATCGATATAGGCTCAGCATTTCAGTACTGTAAATAACTCTGGATCACCGTTGTAAATATCAAATTGTAAGGACTGACTTCTTTTCTAGCTGGCCTCTCACTCATTCCAAATTAGAATGAATACGTTTTTCCTTCTAAAAGACTATTGTTCGAAAAATAAAATAAAATATGATAGGACGGCTGGTGTGGCCTGAAATTTTTATAAAACAAAAGGTAGTACTTGTTACAAAGACAAGTATTCATGCTAAGAAACAATAGATAACCATTACACTTACATAGCTTATACAACACGACTGTCAAAATAAATAAGTTTACACGTATCACATTGAACATACACTAAACATCTTATGCATTGCATTAAAGTTTGGCATTTAAATCAAATTTAAAGACACAGAATAATCATTATAAAGTCATAAATATTGAAGTGTTGCAGTGATTTTTAAGTTTAAACTGCCCTCAAATAATAACGCGAATTTTGCAGGTCTCTACCTACCAGTTTGTTTAATTCTGCTAAACTTCCCGCCATTTTCAGTTTGCGCTTCGTTACTCGCTGGTGTGCAAGTTCTACTCTGACAAGTTCGTAAAAGTGATCACCCTGCAGTTTTTGGGACACTGAGGAGAGCGAGTGAAACATGTATAGTCTGTTCGCAGTAAAATGAACACTTTTGAAAGCCCTGCTTAAGATCTTCTTGTGTAAACGTTGTGTATTCCTCCGCCTCATGTAAAATTAACATTGCTATGTGCCTCGTCACTTTATCCGTGCGACGGTCGAATGAAACTCGAAATTGTTAAGAAAGTGAATACTTGACAAATCTGCTAGTTTTTACACTTCTGTGCATTAAAAAAAATAGTAAGCGAAAGAAATCATTTTAAGTTGTCACGAATGGTTATTTAACACTTTTTATTCGACGTTAAGATATAGAATTGCTTTCATCCATCGTTACCAACTTTCCTGGGCGAATGTCACTCAGTGCGCACATTAAAATATATGCATGCATGGGCAGTGACTTTTTTCTACGGTTCGTTTCTAAATTGCTCACATTATTGTGAACAGCCTTTACTCAAAGTGTTTTTTGGGACAGACAGAGAGGAAAGTTTACTCGCAGAGTAACGATTTTTAGAACGCCGCCCTGGCCTGCAGTTCGTAAACGTCGTTGGTTATAGGCGGTCGATGGTAAATCGAGCACCTCTGGAAAGTCCTGCGCAAGATCTACTTGTATGCACGTCGTGTATTCTTCCGCCACGTGTAAAATTCAACATTGTCATGGGCCCCAACACTTTGTTCATACGTCGGTAGAAGAAAACTGCGAAACTGAGAAAAGTAAATATTTTACAAATTCAATAGTTCCTATAAGTAATATGCATAAAAAATAAGAAAATAAACAGAAAACGAAAGAAATATTTTCATTAATCACAAATGTTTAGCGAACACTTTTAATTAATCGTTAAGGCATGGAACTACTTCCCCTCGATCGTTACCAACTTAACTGGGCGCATGCCAGTCAATGTACCCGTTAAAATACATGCAGGTAGGGGCAGTGAAGTTTTTCAAAGGTTGATTTTAAGTGCTAGATTACCAGCCTATACACTGATAATGCACGTAGCTACATACAGCATGCATTACACACACTTCCCTTCGAGAATGACCATTCTTATCAGGTCTGTGCTTTTCCCCGCTAAATTTCGTACTTTTTATTTATTAACTTTCGCTTTGGAAAAACTACACTCTCAGTGGTTAGTATTTTTTTTTGTGAATTTCGGCATTAGAACTGGAAGGGATTTTTCGAAATCTTGTGGGTTTTTTTTTATTTTTTTTTATAGTTATCTTTATTCTTTTACCTGCTTGCAGTGTTGTTGTACTGTGGATCTACGCTAAGTAATGTATGCATTCTGCATAGTATCCTTGCAATATTGTTGTAAAACTACCCACAGGGCGTATCCAATTCCGCCAGGTTTGGAAGTCTTAATAAAAATTAAACAACTCATTTTTAATTACTTAATTTATTTACAATGGTATAAAAATACACACAAATATTATTTTCCAAAGACAACTGTCTATCCTTCCTGTCGACACTTTTATCTATCAGTGAGCCTCAGTTTTTATGCTAAACTTTATTGTAATTAACGTAATTATAACTGTCGCGTAATACTCACTATTCAATTACACATATACAGGGGGCCGCGATGGTGTAGTGGTTAGACTGCTCGCCTCCTACTTGGGCGAACCGGGTTCGATTCCCGGCGGGGTCGCTCCCGGATTTTCGCACGTGGGAATCGTGGTCGGCGGGTTTTCTCAGGGATCTCCCGTTTCCCCCCTCCATGCTCGCCTTACTCCACCCTCACCGGCTCTCAAGACCTCGATGTTAAGAGCCGTCCAAATCTCTTCACTCACTCACCCTAATGTAGTGTTCCGAGTGGCTGGAACCACTTGAGCTGTGTCACAGGGTAGGTTGTGGCAATTAAGTGCAATAACACAGTGGTAGGGAGAATCTTCTTGTCGACATAAATTTATTGATAGCCATACTCGGTGCACTATTACAACAACTTGATTCGCAGTAACACATGACAAACACTTGTACACTTTGCCAGTCTTGGAATGCTTTACGGCGATTCCCCAATAGACTAATTAGCCTTGGGATGCGTTGCAGCCATTCCCCTTGAGGCTCGCCGAGCTTCCGGACTAGCTGGTACGTCTCCTTAACAATACTGTCGGAGCCTTATTTATACTGCACCTCAGTACACACTTCGCTCTCCAGTGTAACTGTGCCCCCTTGAACTGACATCTCTCTAGAGACTCTTACATTTGTCTCTGTCTCACGATCCTCTCACATATAATGCTTAATTACATTATTGCCCTTTATCATTAATCACAATGAAATTGTACGATTCTACAATTACACTACGTTAACCCGAGTAGACTAAACCTTGGCAATATGGGACGAATGTTGGCATGTTAATTATTACTTGTCGCATCTGCCAGCTTACGAACTGGTGAATCGATGAGCTCCGGGCTACCTCGCCTCCGTCTTTTTATTCTCGCGAGCAAATCTCCAATTTAATCACCGCCCTTCCCAGCCTCCGTCAAAAATACGGCGTGCACCATTACCACACAGAACAAACAAGTATAGGCTATCCATGGTAAAGTGAGCACTTTTGAAAGCCCTCTCATTTGGCACAAAAGTCGATAAATATATTTCATTTTAGCTCTATGCGTTAACTTCCGAGTGCGGTGGAATATTCACACTATACTTATTGCTTACACAGCAATGTTTATTTTAAAAAGTGGTTAAAGGATAAAAAATGGCTGAAAGGTAAAAAAAAAAAAAAGTAACTAGGGCCTCAAAACTGCTCACTTTACTGTGAGCAGCATATAATTATAATTGACCAAGTTTCTCAGTACATGCGATGCGTGTTAACTAAAACCCCGTGTCAAAGAGAGATTACAGGTTTCAACCACACATTCCCGCCCAATTAGAAAAAAATTCCCAAAAAAATTCACTACAGTCCATTCCCGGTTTCTTTGCGCTTTTTGAATCAAACATTTGAAAAACCATGTCATGGATCGCAAGCATTCCCCATACATGTGTACATAAAAACACCTTATTTTTGGTTGGATTGAACTTTTTCTTATATACATTTTTTAAATTGTAATATTTTTATTTATAAATAATACAGTTAAAACAGTGAGAAAACATTTGTGTTGGTAACACACCTGGTAAGAAATAGTTTACAGTGAGAGCGTACGAATCCAGTGTTTTGTCCCTTTGGTGTAATTTTTAGACTTAGTTCAGTTTTGTTCGCAAGAGGCGGAGGAATATCCGTGAAATAGAACTTCAGCAAGGCTTCAGGAAAATGTGACGTAACAGTGAACGGATTATAACAGAGTAGTTGATGGCAACGTGAATAGGCCTATGCCTAGCTGACATGATAATTCTTGTACTGTTGGAAATAAAACTAGAAGTGAATTAATTAAATGAATTCTTTGTCAGCAAATCTAAGCGTCGTATTTACAATACGACTTCTAAAGATGAATCTACTTTGTCAACAACGCTACCAAGTTTCCACGACCATGCAAGACTTTGTTTGTTTTTCTTGTTTTATTTTATTGCGCTCGTATGATTTTTTTATATATTATATATTGGTAAAGTAATATAAATGACATTTTATAGGACGTTATACATATAGAATGTTTATTTTTTGCTTGTAAGCTACCAGTAATCAGGAACAGGAACACGTTTTCATTACGCTGAAACAAAAGAAAAAAGACAAGTGAAAGAGACAAGAAATGCATAGGATGTAATATTTAATTATTATTTAAGTAATTTTCTACTGAGTAGAAAGCATTTTCAGTACAAAAAATATTCAGCTGCTGTTTTAAACGTTGTATGTCCGTGGTGGAAACAATGGGTGACTGAAGAGATTTGGAGTCATTACCAAAAACCCAACTTTTTTTTAAAGTAATTTTTTTATAATCTGGAAATACACAAACACCCAGAAGTAACTTTACAGAGAGGTTTAGTTAGGTTTAGTATTAAAAAAAAAAAAAAAAAAAAAAATGCTTGGTAAGTTAACGAAGATATCTGGATAATTTTGAACGAACCCTTTTCCGTATTTTCACGGAACCTTTCTACAGGCTGTTCACGGTAAAATGAGCACTTTTGAAAACCCTGCTTAAGATATACTTATATGCACCTTGTGCAGTCATTCGCCTTACGTAAAATTAACATTGCCATGGGCCTCATCACTTTATCCATGCGTCGGTAAAGTGAAACTGTGGAATTATTAGGAAAGTAAATATTCTATAAATCTGCTCATTTTTGCACTTTGATGAATTTAAAAAAAAAAAACGGAAAACGAGAGAAATAATTTTAGTTATAACCCATGGTTACCGAACACTTTTTATTCGACGTTAATATGTGGAACTACTTTCCGTCAAACGTTACCAACTTTACTGGACGCATGTTACTTAGTTCGCCCGTTAAAATATATGCATGAATGGTCAGCGACTTTTTTCTAAGGTTGATTTCAAAAGTGCTCACTTTATCGTGGACAGCCTATATATATATATATATAATAGCTGGAGCATTGAAGTCAGCCTGAACTCTGCGCAGAGTGAGTGAAATATATTTGGGCGTCTCTTAACATCGAGGTCTTGAGAGACGATGAGGATGAAAGCGAGGTGAGCATGGAGCAGCGCCGGAATGATAGGGCGGGAGGGAATCGGGAGACCCCCGAGAAAATCCCGCCGACCAGCGGTTTCGTCCGGCAAGATTCCCACTTGATTAATTCCGGGGGCGACTCCGCCGGGAATCGATACCAGATCGGCCTATGTCGGATGCGAGCAGTCTAACCACTGCGGCACTGATTACATGATGCTTGTAATACATACAGTCAATGTATGCAATTTGGTTGAATGAAATTGGCCAAATGGTATGGTAGTAATACCAAATATACCTAAAATATTTGTATGACCGCTTTTTGAAAATAAGTGTCTAAGTTACTTTTTACCTGGCCAATCATAGTGTTTGTTACATGCGTGCCGAATGTGGCAAAAAATATTGAATAGTTTTCGAGATTATAATGTAAAAAGCTTAATTTTTCAAAATGGCGGATCAACAACAATATGTACCTATTAATTTAATTCTTACTACTTGCGCTGTCGGCATATAAAATTTGGTTTAAGTCGATTGAATGAATGGTTTCCGAGATATTATTTACATATCGCCTTAAATTTTAAAATGGCCGTCATTTTTAAAAGTAAGCGCCCGGCGTGGTCGAAAACTATAAAATTCAAGTGTTCTTACTTTACTTACTATATGTATACCGAGTTTGGTGAAATTCGGTTAGCACGTTCAAAAACAATTAATTAATTTGCTGCGCCTGCCTGCCTCCGTGCCGCCTGCTACGAGGAAACGAGAGACTCTTTTGAGTCTGCGACGGCTCTGCTGAGAAATATTGTATCAGGATAACATGTCGATTGAGGAGGTGACCATAAAACTCTATACGCCGCGCTCACTTGGTGTTCGCCTGCCGTTCCAGAGATGGCGCGCCGATCGGTCCAGTCTGGAGCACGCTCTCTCGGATGGCAGGCGAACTACGTGAGCGCGTGACGGGAGATATTGGTCACCTCCTCGATCAACATGTTACCCTGTTACAATTTTCCCCGGCCAAGCCGCCGCAGAGCGCGCTCGATTGTTCCCCCGCGTACTATGGCGATACCGAGCAAAGTTCCTTCTCGGCGTTGTAGTATTAGGAGAGCATGCGAGTATCGGAGGTTGCGTAATAGCCCACAGGAGTTCGCCTATGAAGAAAAGGGTTGCGTACAATCCAATGGAACTTAATATGACCTATTAAGTTCCATTGGATTGTAGGACAAAAAGTTGTGTTTGAGGCGACGACCTATCAAAACAGAGCAGTCGGTGTTGTTGGCGGGAAACTGTTATTTACAGTAATGTATGTATAAAAAAATATTAAAAAGACGCGTGTGTGTGCACATGTTTACGATTATATTTGTTCACGAAATAAGCTTATCTGATAGAAAAAGTCGGTTTTAAAATATCACCTGCATAAATATGGTTAGGAAAGTACACAAGAAATGCTTGCACGTTTTCATTGGCTGAACGTAAAAATTTTCATGCGAATTGGGGCTGTGTTCCACACCCGCACTTTTCAAATTAATCGATACTGTCTGCAATCGGTTGTTATTCTGCATGAACAAAATAATATTTACTTTGAAAAAAAAAAAAAAAAAAAAAAAACAACATATTCATTAATATTTACATTTCAATTAACAATGGGTTGATTAGTAGGGATGATGATGGGTAAGAAACGAGTCAGGTATAAATTTTATCTGAAATCAAGCGTTTCAGCTTGGAATTTTAGCACCGTTTATTCTAAAATCATTAATTAATAATTTCCGAATTTATACATATATTAAATATTTACTGAAAATACTTTACAGTGGAAGAATACTTGTTATTTTGCCATTCCACTGTTTTCAGTAATGTAGTACTGCTTTAGAAATTCGTAAGCCGGATAGGCCTAAAATGTACTTGTTTACGAAAGTCACGCGAAGGAGAACGAAATTAAGGCAGTTTGTTTATTTTTCGTGATGTTAGAAGACAAACAAAAGAATGGCGGTTATAGCGAGCACGGATAGAGCATACATGTGCACACACGCTTAACAAACACTCGCTCTAGAAGAGTACCTGCATAATTCTTAACGCATATATATATATATAATTTATTTATTGTAAACCCAGCTTTCCAGCAATGTAATTTGACAGTAAGCAGTAACCTCGCAGACATTTAGGCTGTATCCCAATTCCCTTCAAGTATACACATGTCAATACTTCGCCCCGCCTGTGACGTCACTAAGTATCTACTAGCGCCATCCCAATTCCTAGTATAGTTAGCACACACAGCGTCTGTACTTGCCAAAATATCTGCGAAGCTGCTGCTATCTTCCAGGCATGGCCGTAGTGTAAATAAATTAACGCACACTAGTAAAACAATTTAATATTCATATTATTTTTTTAAAATTATTTTCTTTTAACGAATGGCACGGAGCAAGATGTTCTGTTTATCTTTTTTTTGTAAAAACAGTTCATGAAATGCACAGTATGTGTATAAATAACATACATGTATCTGTTAAAAGCATGACTTTTCGCACGCCACTTGCCTAAAGAAGGATATTTCGATACTTTCGCATTATCCAGGACGATGCTTTAAAAAAAAAAGTACGGTCCTGCGAAAAGTAGGAGATATTTTCTGTATTTTCGTTGTTTGTGCCTTTGACGCGTTTCTCAGCAAAAATTAATAAAAATATCCTTGGAATACGACATTTTGCCAGAAAAGATTAAAACCAAACTATCTGAGCGTATGTGGTTTTCTTTTTAATCACATCAAGTGTGTTCAAAAACAGAAAATTCATACAAATAATTTCTTTTTTTTTTTTTTTATTGCATTTTTATAGCTTACCTGCGCGATTTCCTTAAGGGGAAGGATGAACGTAAAATCGTACAGTCATTGCTTAATATGTTGGTTTTAATCGCGTGTAATAAAGTTCCACTGGTAAAGACTGTTCACGATAAAGTGAGTACTTTTGAAAGCCCTGCTAAAGATCTACTTGTATTCACATTCTGTATACTCCCGCCATATGTAAAATTAACATTGCCATGTGTCGGGTCACATTATTCATGCGCCGGTCAGGTAAAACTAGGCAATTATTAGAAAAGTAAATAATCTACTATTCTGCTCATTCATATTACTCACGTGCATTAAAAATATAGAAAGTAAGACTAATTGTTTCAATTTTCTTAAATGTTTCCCTAACACTTTTGATTCAGCGCTTAGAATGGGGAAAATACATGCAGGAATGGGCAGTGGCATTTTTCAAAGGTTGATGATTTCAAAAGCGCCCACTTTATCGTGTATACAGGTATAATTTGCACAGGAAGCGCCTTGCGCGTAGGTGTGATGCGATGCTGGGCGTGAATGTTATTATCACCCGTATCGCTGTGCCTCAGAACGCGAACAAAAAAAAATCGGACCCCATGGACTCTTGAGAGAGAGAGAGAGAGAGAGAGCGAGAGAGAGAGAGAGAATGTGTGTGTGTGTTATTTGTAGAGAAGGGGGAGTGAGGAAGAGAGAATTTGTGATGGACAGGAGCGGTTTTTCTTTTTTTTTTTTCTAAACTACCTTATTCTAAGTGTTATTTGAAGTAAAGGCCCGAAGGTAGGGCGGGATTTTTATTGCGTCTCAGGGCTAGTCGAGAGAGACGTAAAAAAAAAAAACCTTTGATTGTGTGCGCGCTGTTCCACCTTCGTGGTCCGCTTGTATTAGGATAGCATGCGGCGAACAGAGGTTTGCAAAACACTACGCTGGCTCTATCAACATTCAAAGCCACTGACAGCTAGATCTGCACACAAAAAAAAAATCGTTAGGCTGTCCGCTGTTAATTCGACGCTTTTAAAATTAACCTTCGAAAAATTTGATCTTTGTGGTTTAATAGCAATGCTGAGCTCCTGTTATTTAAATTGAGTAGGCATTTGAGAAGTGTTCATTTATTGTTCTCAGTTTCATCGACGAACAGGAGATCGAAAACAAGCACAAGAGTGGGGGGGGGGGAGGGGGAAACAGCACACAAAGTCACGCAGAGCTTCCATATGTATTTCGGATCAGCTTCTGTCAGAAAAAAATTATGTAATCGCGCCAATCACCACTGTGTATACTTAGAAACGATCGGTTATCTCGGGATATATTGGCTGACTTTTTGGTTTCAAAATATTGTACACGTGCCAAACTGCATTTGTCTTCCTTCATAATCTGTCGTGCATGTTTGAAGCTACTGTATTATTTCGCTTGGCCGACAGTTATTCTGTTGCTAAGTTATCTGAATCGCAACGAACTGTTATTGGTCTGCAGAGAACTAAGCAGAACCAGAATTTGAACCATCCAATCAAAAATTGATTAGCAGCTAGAATGTTTTTCGAGAAGATGCTGACTCAAAAAAATTTACGCGAATTCACATTGTCTGTATGCACACCTTAGATAGAAAACCACTTCAGTTAGGTAGTAATTTTATTGTTGATGCATTAATAACGTTAACATGTGGAGCCACTTTTTTTTTTTTTTATTCTTGTATGATATTTCTCTGTTTTCGATCAATCGTGCACCAGAGCTACAGATAAAAAAAAAATTCTGGAGATTTATTTCAAAAGTTCCCTATCGAGCAGGAATCAGTCATACGTGTGGCATCGAATTTTTTTTGGTCCGTGTGATATGGGGTGTCGCGAAATCCACAAACTTTACAGATCCACCTTCTGCAATGTTGATGCAATGCACTGCTCTGATAGACGTTGCGTTCGACCAATGTCAAGATATGCATTTAGATGCAGTCAGCGTGTTCGTACTAGAGATGTTAGATTCCTATTTCGATTAGTACTGTAATCGATTATTTCGTCACCGCTAACAGATTTTTGGAATCGATTGTTAATCTTTAAATTAATCGGTGTATCAATTGACCCTATTAAATTATTTCTGTGTGCTTTATGCATCAAACACTACATTTTAAACGCTGAACTCTACATAAAATTTGTAAAATTGAATTTTGTTCTACATTTTATGCTAAAAATACCAGTTATAATGAGCAGAGAATCTGTGATCGGTTGAGATTCTTAAGAACTCGTTATAAATAACATTTCAAAAATGTATTAATCGATAAATTGTAAAAGTGATTATTCAGGACCGATTAATCGGTTTAGTTAGTCGTTTCCTCCTGATTTAATCGATATGTGACTGATCGATCATTTTGTATCGATTCCCTTCCTTAGTTCGTGCCCGTTCTCGTCAACTTTGCCCGAGTGTAGCTCGGGAAATACTTGTCCGTGAACTGAGACAGGTAGAGTTTAAATGTTTCCCTATCATTATTTGAATTTGACTATAGAAATAATAACAACATTAACAATATCATTTTCGCAAATAAAAAAAAATGTAGTTTTTTTTATAACTAGCAGAATTTTACACGATGTACTATAGAGCCTGTTAGGTTTGAAAGAACCTTTATTCAGAACACAGCAAACTCGTATTCCATTGGCTTTTAGCGGGTCAGTAATGAAATCCTGGGACGGTGCTAAGTGAGAATCGATACCAATAGATCATACTGTTTTAGCAGTTGTATATAAAGTCAACCCACTCCCGGTACGTATTTAATGCTAGTGAAAGTGTGTCGACCTCTTAAGGGTTGAAGAAATTCCAGGCATTATAGTTGCAGTCAGTCTTAAAGAACGTCATTTATATACACGTTTTTGAGGAATTTTTTTTGAGCTCATTTAGAACTTCTTCAGCCGCACTAAATACTGCGGGGGGGCCACGGTGACTGAGCGGTTAGCACGCTCGCCTCCCACCAAGTCGATCCGGGTTCAATCCCCGGCCGGGTCACTCCGGATTTTCGCATGCCGTTGGTCGGCGGGTCTTCTTGGGGATCTCCCGTTTCCCCGGCTCTTTCGTTCCGGCGCTGCTCCATAATCACTTCAATCACCCTCATCGGCTCTCAAGACCTCGATGTTAAGAGCCGCCCAGATCTCTTCACCCGCCCTCTTCACTAAACACTGCAGTTCCTACGGCTTGAAGAAATTGATGCGCAAGAGACAGCCACACTAATTAAAATTATTGCTCATAAAGTTTGTTGAAGAAGTGTTATGGGGGGTTCTCCGTCTATAGCCTTTTCTCTTTCTCTGACTTTTAAGTCCCTTTAAAATGCAGCAAACGTGTTGAACATCCACTTAGGCTTGGCACTATCTCAGATCCGAAACGTGACTCAGATTGAAAAAGTTATGTCCACTGGAAGGACAAGAAGCACGACAACGACTGTTGAAATTAATTTGCAACACCCTGCAGAATGCTGTTAAGTTGCCCGGCGCCATTAACTCCCCGCTGCGAGGCATCTCTGTTAGTTTCCGGTTTGCCCGCGTCGGTTTTCATGAAATATTTCTCTGCCGCGCGGGAGAATGTATGCTTTGCCCACTCGGGCCTCTTTTCCAAGGTCTCCTGGGGACGGGTGCTTTGCAGGGTTGCCAATCCGGTGTATTCCCGACCATATCTGGTGATTTTTAATTCCTGCATAGTCAGCGACGGACCGAGACATTTTTTTCGTTACTTCGTGTCGCCGAACCCCCAACTATAGGCTGTTCACGATAAAACGAGCACTTTTGAAAGCCCTGCTTGAGATCTATTTGTTTGCACGTTGTGTATTCTTCCACCTTATGTAAAATTAACATTGCAATGAGCCTCATCTCTTTATTCGTGCGTCGGTCAAGTAAAACTGTGAAATTATTAGAACAGTAAATATTGTACAAACATGGTCATTTATGCACTTCAGTGCATTAAAACAACAGAAAGCGAAATAAATAATTTAAATTATTACAAAGGATTACATAACACTTTTTATTCGACGTTAAGGTACGGAACTACTTCCCATCCATCGTTACCGACGTTACTGGGCGCATGTCACTCAGGCCACCCCGTTAAAATACATGCAGGCCGGGGCGGTGACTTTTTTTTTAAGGTTGATTTCAAAAGGGCTCACTTTATCGTGAACAGCCTTTACTTACGATTACTTACCACAAATCGTCCTGGGGCCGCAGGGCCTTCTCCCGAGGCGATCTGGGTTCGATTCCAGGTGGGGTCGCTCCCTGGATTTTCGCACGTGGAAATGGTGCAGGTGGGTTTTCTCGGGTATCTTCCTCCCCCCTCGGGTCAAGAATTCCTGCGTTGCTCCATTCTCACCTCGCTTCACCTCCGTCGGCTCTCAAGACCTCTTGTTTAGAGCCTCACAAATCTTTCCACTTCAATATCGTCCTTTATCTTAACTCAGTCTCTCACTCTTAGAATATTTTTTTCTGGTAGAAATTTTTGCGTTATTTAATTATTTTTAAATATTCTAGAGAAATTTAAAGCCAGATAATGTACTGAAACTTATAAGAATCAACTACAATTAGCTCTTAAGAGGTCGTTCCAGCGTTTCAGGAATACTAGGCAACCCACAAGAACACCATTTACCTGAAGGATAATTGTGTTAGGTTTCTAGCAATAATGTTAATACAAATTAAGAAATTATGTTTACGCGATATTAAAGTCACAGTCATTCTTTTTCGCGATGTGCAGCCCAGAATATGGTATAATTAGTATTTTTTTATTTTTATGTAGTATTTATAAGCGTACTTCGTGGACACAGAAATCACCATAGTATTTTCAAAAGCAAAATGTTTCTTGGAAAGAGGTGACAGCTCGACAATCTCCTGTGAATAACTTTTATAGCAACATAACAACACATTCATGAAGCACGTGAGTACAATGTTGTGATCATAATAGAGATAATTATCAAAGAATACCCAATTCGAGATACTGTTGCTTGGACATAAGTAGTTCTGGTTCGTAGTTTGCTGGCCTGGGCGTAACGGCCCAGAGCAGTAAGGTGGATCAATCCCCGCCATCTTGGATTTTCACTATTTTAGTCATAAGTTCCATTTAAGAACATTTTATCACATTTTTCGCACGACATGGCATTAATAATAGCCCCTTAAGCTTAATCAACATATTACATTTCTATATAATTTATAATTTTTTTACTAGTGATTAAAGACAAGAAACTAATAATTTCTTTCTTGCTTTCGGTTACAGAAATGGACCTGGCAAAAAAAAGTCTTAGCAGTACATGTTTTAGAACATGTGTAATGTAATGCTCTACGCTTTGTCTAAGCCCAAAATAAAATGCAAAATCTTTAATCCAATTTACGAGGAAAATTCCAAAAATGCAAGATGGCGGGGACTGATCCACCTTAAGTGTCGACGGGGAGTAAGAAAGGGGGTCAGTGGGTGGCGACCCTATGAATAACTCCCCGTAGATGATGAAAAGCAAAGCTAGTGAACTGCACTGTTTCCGGCAGCTAGAATCTGTACGTGGGTACGGGACACGTGTATAATTTTTTTTTTTTTTCTGTAAAAGCTGTATTGGTGTTGTCACCCAAAATTAAAAAAAAAAAAAAATTGCTTTTACCTTTCAGCACATTGTAAGCACGGTCGAATATTATCCTCTTTACATTGTAAGAAATATAAAGAGGATAATATTCGACCGTGCAGCGAGTGGCAATCCCGGGGGGGGGGGGGGGGTGAATCTCTGCAATGTGTACATCACCGTACATCTTAGTAAGGCTGGTATAGCGAACACTTTACGTCACAAGTAATTCGCAACTTGGCATGAGTATTTCAGTAAAACCCATTACGTTTGTCTAAACTGAAGCAAAATTTCTACGTGAAACTAAAATGTAAACGATGTACATCACCCTGTCCATCCAAACGGCACAACACAATATGCTGAAATATATTTACTCCTGCAAGTATGAACGCAGATATATCACAGCTTAGTAAATTACCTAGGGTGTTTAAGAGCATAATGTGTGCAAAATTTATTCAGTATGTATTTAGGGAGGAATAAAAATAAACCAGTCCAGCGGTACCCCATGTCGCCAATTTCGCGAACGTTCAAGTTGTAACTTTTCAGCCATCACATTCGAATTAGTGTTTTAATACACGTTAAAATTAAATTTTATTATTCTGGATCACATTATTAAACCGAATCGCAATGCATTGAACACAAACAAACGTAAGCAACACGGTATGTGTATGGACATTTCTTCCCATCTGAAATAGAACACAATGAAACTGGGGCCACGGTGGCTGAGCGGTTAGCCTGCTCGCCTTCCACCAAGGCGAACCGGATTCAATCCCCGGCCGGGTCATTCCGGATTTTCGCGAGTGGGAATCGTGCCTGACGATGCCGTTGGTCAGCGGATTTTCGCGGGGATTTCCCCTCCCCCGCCACGTCATTCCGGTGCCGCTCCATACTCAATTCAATTACCCTCATCGGCTCTCAAGACCTCGATTATCAGAGCCGCCCAAATCTCTACACTTCACTTCACAATGAAACTAACTACGTATCATAGTTTTACCTGTCCGGAAAATAGGTACCAATTTACACCAGTCTCTCCTGACTAAATATTTCGGTAAGAAAATTTGGCTTCACAAGTAGAGCACCACAAGACAATTTCATAATATTTTACATCCAAACTATTTCTTACAAGCCATTGCCAACACAGGAAATATACACACACACACACACACACACATATATATATATATATTCGTAGCTAGTTTCTGTCCTGTTTTTTTACTCTATTCCCGCCTGGAATTTTCCAGTGTTGTAGACATATTTATTATTTCGTCCATAGGTTACTTGTCTTTTTTAAGAATTTTTTCGTGCTCAGTCTTGTTTTTCCGAGACAAACATCTGCATCGCAATGGCGAATGTCGAAAACTCTCTATCTAGTCAATAATGCAGTTGCTGTGACAAAATCGTCCATCTATAAATGTATATTTTACAAAGTAAAAAGCAATTCTGTCCAGTAAAAGTTAATTCTGGACGTTACGCAAAGACAAAGAAAAATATCATTGGTATAAATAAACGACACACGTATTTCTATTTAGCACTTTTTTGTACATCTGCATATAACTTTGATAATGTTTTGTGATGTTTCGGTTGTTTTAGTTTGGTAATTGGGTTTGAAAGGATGTATACAAATTTGTAGCCAAGACATAGTTTTTCAAGTAACTAAGAACAGTGTTATGTTACAGTTAAATTATTTTCATTTATTCAGGTATATATTATGCGCATGTATGTGTTATGTATGTATGTGTGCATATATGCATATATATGTGCATATATGCACACATACATATATACATACACATACATGCACATACCTGAATAAACGAAAATAATTTAATTGTAACATAACACTGTTCTTATTTACATGAAAAACGATGTCTTGGCTACAAATTTTTCTGTGTGTGTATATATATATATATATATATATATATATATATATACACACACATATATATTTATTTATTCGTGTATGCGTGCATGTATATATGTGCATGTATGTGTGCACGTATGTGTACATGTATATTTATATGCATGGATATGTGTTTGTATGTGTATATGTATATATGCATGTGTCTGTATATATGTGTGTGTGTATGCATGTGAATGTATGTATACAAATAGTCACTTTACTCAAATAAACGAATTAAAATATTACTGAATGACGTATGTATAACTGTTCACAGATTCTTACGTAATTACAGTATTTTTTGTACTGCTGCATAAACGTTGGCATGTGTAACACATAAACGTTGGCATGTGTGTTGACATTTTTATGTGGACATTTCACCATAATTTACATTAACTCTGGACACATTAGCAGACATTCGAGACACGCTAGAAGCTAGCCACGTATATCCATCCACCTCTGCAGGAATATAATTTCTGCTGGTCTCTATTCTCCCACTGATCGCTATCCTGTTGGTCCAAACTACACTGCACAGCCTTTGTGTAGTATCGTGTAGTATTGTGTAGTATCCATCGTGTTAATTTCCGTAACCATACAGTAATGTAGTATTGTATTCACAACATTGCCTGTTGGTGAGAGGAAATGTTGGGAAATAATGGTAGAAACTAGAAAAAACAATGAAACTATATCCGTGTGATTCTTATCTTCATGGATAGAGATATTTCCAGTTTTGCTTTGCCCCAGTGATGCTCGGGCATAGACTTAAAAGTGTTACAATATTATTTTTATGAAAATGTATTTGCTTGTGTAAGTTCTAAAGATGCAAAAAATTCACTATTGTGTGTGTTAAAACTATCATATAAGTCTACACTCTGGTTTCTCATTATAAAAATCTCCATTAAACAATTTCAGACAGCCATTTTGACTGTGTGCACTTATTAATGTTAGCCATTTTGCTGTTACATGTTCGTATTTATTACAGTTCATTCTTAAAATATAGGATGATCAGACTTTTAAATATTCGTGTACCTATTCCCTAAAATTTAATTATTATATCTCGGAAAATGCAATCTCATCCTCCTTGTTCTTCTTACGTGCTCGCCCAGTCTTTCCATCGAAATCTCATGTTAACTATATCGTAAAAAATAAATCATTCCGTTCTGTGCACAAAGACAAAAACATACATTCAGTATTTCCAGGTTGCGAGATTTGCCAAATAACCACTTTAATAAAACAAGACGCAAAGAGGTGATCGTAGCTATGTTGATCCGTTTGTCACTTTTTTTGAGACACATAGTGCCTGATATCGAAATTACGTAAATGTATTCTTAAAAAATAAATTAATTTGGTTGGATTATGATGTCTGTGAGTGCAGATATTGCAATTTGTAGAAACGTTTAATTTTACACAAGTTCGGCAGGTATAGGCTGTTCACGATAAAGTGAGCACTTTTTAAGGCCCTCGCAACAGGCATTAACCGCTAATAAATATACCTTATTGCAGCATCAGGCATTAAGTTTCTAGGGTGGGGAAATGTATACACTGTGTTCATTGGTCACATTGCAATGTTTATATTGAAAAGCAGCAGGGAGATGGAAATTGGATGAAAGGATAAATTGAGAAGGGCCTTAAAAAGTGCTCACTTTACCGTGAACAGCCTATAAAAGGAACCCTGGGTTGCCTTAACACATTCCACTTGTTAATAAGGCACGCGAATCTCGCGAAAAAAATTTCCGCACTCACTAGATTTCAATACCCTAAGGCACACCAGCAGTTTTTTTTTTTTTTTTTCTTATTGGCGACGTGTGTTTGGGAGAAGATATTCTCTTACTTGACTGGCCAATCAGAATTAGGTTACCCCGCTACCGTACGTCTGTGATTCGCGGGAAGACATGTAACATCGAGATCAACCGATCGCTGAAGTGTATCTAAGCTATAGTGCTGTGCATTACAACTGGTCGCGAAATTCGTGTGCCCCTACTCGTTAATAAACATAACGACAGACGGGTGATAGTGACTCAGCGGTTATGCATTTCCACTTACGTCACCTCTGTTTAAACACAGCAAACGTACTGACTCCTTCAACATACCCGAAACTGATTAAACTTTCGATTTTATAATTAAAACTCTGAATATGTAGATTTTACTGCATACATTAAACTATCCTACGAGAAGATTAAATATTGTTGTACATAAATGAACTAGAGATAGGCTATATATATATATAAATGAATTATATATGTCCGTATTGTACATAGTATAAATTCCGTTGACATCGTGAAATAGGCTATATACTAGGTGTCAGTTTTAAATCTTTCGGTCCTACCAAAATTTTTGGATACGTTTACAGTGAGACGGGTACTATTTTCTAAAACTCATACTTGTCTGTAAATGAGAACTGCAGTGTTAGGGAGTGTACAGGGTCCCAGCTTGTGAAAGGCAGTGCACTGACAGCTGCTTGCTATTTTGTCCAGGCGACTCATCCTGCTCCAGGACGCGAGCTCATTCCTATAAGCAGCTAAAAGCCTAGCCGCTACCTGCTCGCTTCCGGCACGCTACGAAGGAATTTGACCCGAGCCGGAACAGCCTCTTAATAATCCAATTTTTTTTTAATTTAATGCAAATACAGTGCATATGTTCAAACTAACTTTGAGTATTCGTATGTCGAAAGGTAAAAAAAATGACGTAAATATTAATAAAAAATTGGGATTAAATATAGTTGTCAGGAAGCGTTAACTCAGTTTCCTCGGAGACACAAAACCTGTAAGATAATCGATGTCAAAAGCGCTGATGCAATTGTGATATTTATTTATTTCAGACCAAAGACTTTGCTTACAATAGTAAAAGCTGTTCACAATAAAGTGAGCACTTTTGAAATCAACCTTACAAAAAAGTCACTGCTCCGAGATACTTATATTTTAACGGGTGCACTGAGTGACATGCGCCCAGTAAAGTTGGTAACGATGGAGGGGAAAGTAGTTCCATATCTTACCGTCGAATAAAAAATGTTAGGTAACCATTTGTGAGAACTTAAATTATTTCTTTTGTTTTCTGTTTTTTTTTTTCAATGCATGGAAGTGTAAAAATAACCAGATATGTAAAATATTTTCTTTTTTTAATAATCTCGCACTTTCACTTGACCGACGTATGAATAAAGTGATGAGGCCCATGGCAATGTTAATTTTGCACAAGGAGGAAGAGTACACAACATGCCTACAAGTAAATCGTAAGAAGGGTTTTCAAACGTGCTCATTTTACAGCGAACAACCGATCATTTTCCTTGTGCATTGCAAGATGAAGTAGTTAAGACGCAAGTAAAGCTGCCTTACATCTCGGCGCACAATCCGGCCACGTATTTCGCACGGGCCTTAATCCGTTCTTGTACCTAGTGGGCAAAATTGTTACCTATCAGTTGTCATGTGCAGGTAAGTGGATATATATATATATATAAAGTTGCTGGCGAAATCTGAGAAATATTTTTTTTCCATGCGTATACAGTTCGCGTTGTCTCTGCTGCTTATATTCCTTGTTTATAAGCTATTCGCGGTTTATTCACACATTTTGAATCAAACCTTTGAAAATAAAACACCCTAGGCATGACGCGCTCGGTTGTTTCCTAAATATGTATAATGTATTACAGGCATTTTATACTTGTGTTGGCATGAAAGTAAGGACTGCTGACGATAAAGTGAGCACATTTGAAATCAACCTTAGAAAAAGGTCACTACTCCGACCTGCACATATTTGAACACTTTGTAGACTTTGCTCGAGTGTAGCTCAAGCAAAGATAATTCCTAAATTTCTTTGTTGTTCAGAACAAAACTCGCATGGATGTGCAGTCTTTGTTCGGTTAGTGTTTAACACGACCTCACAAGAACATGACAGCGCAATAACAATGATATTGCTAATGATAAGATGTCTTTTTATAGCCACTCAAAGGGGCATGATTGATTGTAAATCATTTTACACGGTAAAGGACATTTGATTGGGTCAATATCTGCTGGGCTCTCCATTGGTTGACGACCGGCCAATAATGACCGCTGTATGGCATGGACCAATAGGACGATGGTGAGTTCTAACACAGACACCAACAGAACCGGTGTTCTTACAGTAGTGTATATAGGTGACTCGCTTCTAATTTGTCTTAAGTGCCAGTAAATGTGTGCAGACCTCAATGTGTTAAAGGGCGCACTGAGTGACATGCGCACAGTAAAGTTGGTAACGATGGATGGGAAGTAGTTCCGTATCTTAACTTAGAATAAAATGTGTTAAGTAACCACTTGTGAAATCTTAAAATTATTTAATTGGCTTTCTGTTTTTTTTTTTTTGCATCGAAGTGTGTAAATGAGCATATTTGTAAAATATTTACTTTTCCAATAATTTCACAGTTTAACTTGACCGGCACGCAAATTAATTGATGAGGCAGACGGCAATGTTAATTTTACATAAAGCGGAATAATACACAACGTTCATGCAAGTAGTTCTTAAGCAGGGCTTTTAAAAGTTCTCATTTTACGGTGAATAGCCTATACTTTATTTTTGGTTAAATTTGAGTATACTTATATTTTATCTATAAATTATAAAATGTCTATTATAATTAATATGAATAAAAACACACAGAAAATGCGTGTGTTGGTAATGCCTATTAGAAAACAGTTCTCATGTAAAATATTATTATAGGCTGTTCATGTTAAAACGAGCATTTTTGATGGCCCTGAATAAGTTATACTTGTATGCAAGTTGTGTATTCTTCCGCCTTATGTAATATTAACACTGTCGTGGGCCTCGTCACTGTATTCACGCGTCGGTCAAGTGAAGCGTTGAAATTATTTGAAAAAAAAAAATATCAAACAAATCTGCTCATTTTTTTTACAATTCGATACATTAACAAATAAACAGTAAGCGAAGGAAATAATTTAAGTTGTCACAAATGGTTACCTAACATTTTTTTTATTCGACGTTAAGATACGGAACTACTTCCCATGTATCGTTACCAACTTCACTGGGCGCGTGTCTCTCAGGGCGCCCGTCGAAATAAATGCCAGTAGGGGCAGTGACATTTTTCTAAGGTTGATTTCAAAAGTGCTCACTTCATCGTGAACAGCCTTTACACTGAGTGCGCGCGAATACGGTGTGCTGTCCCCTTTTTTTTTGTTTGCTGTAGCAGGGAAATATCCTGAGAGTAGAACTTCATTAGGTCGCCGGAAAAAGTTGGAAGTATCGATGAACGGACTACATCTCTGTCACATCTACACTTTCACGGTTTGAGCTGATAGGTGAATTTGACTTTGTTTTAAGAATATCTTCAGAAAATGTGTTAGTTGGATTAACATTACGAGGGCCGCAGAAGTTTACTGGCACTGAGGACAAGATTGAACTGAGCTGCTTATATTCTACACTACAGCACAACTCAGCTCAGTTCGGGGTCGATCATCGCCTCGAAGGAGCTTCACATGCACTTAGTTAAGTGACCCAAAACTTAAAACGTAATGTTGTAACTTTAAACTTATGCCTTCATGGCTGGGTTGGGTCAGGCATACTTGGTGCCCTTATAATTCAAGTAGGTGCCGTGATGGCGGAATTCATCATGAGAATACTTTAGAATATGGTTTTTTTAAAAGACATTTTAATGTTTTCCCTGGAACTAGTGAGAATATTTCATGGCCTCTGTGTAAATTATAAAACTAATGTGCAGTTTTCTCAGGTTTTGGCCTTTGTTCGGCCATACGGCCAGTAATTTCTAGTGGTGTTTTGAGAAGTTCCAAATATGAACGGAATTTAGTAAAATAAAAATGAATTATAGTTCTCCAAAACTTTTGGCCGCTGTCCGGCATTATAGCCAGTTCATTAACTTATATCAAGTATCCATTCAATATAGAATTAGCTAAACATTTAAAATGTTGGAAGTAACATTATCAAATAAAGAGACTTTTGTGGTTGGCCTCTGTTGGCTATGTTAAGTCATAATATTAGAAAACCAAATTCATGTTTAAGGCTAGCCATAGCCTGTGAGTTTGGCTACACAATCGATATTATTTTTGTGGCAAAATTAACTTGTTAAATTAAAATAGTTGAAACTGTTATTGATGTCATAAATGGTCATTGTTTTTTTAAAGGCCAAATAATCTCAACTGTGAGTTCTTATAAAATCAAATAAATTTTGAGGAAACATTACATTTGTTATTGCATATAACTAAAATGTTTCTATGTGGGCCAAAATAATATGTATTTAGTCTTGCCATTATTTATAACTGTTGCACTCTTGCATTAACGTTGGCATAATAAATTATACACATTGGCCGAAATAATATTTGTAAATGTAAAAGGCCTGAGGCAAACTCAAAATATTTTTGTATCCAGGTTTTTCTTAAATGAGAAAGGGAAAATTTTTATTGACACTGTGAAAAACATCTAGCCAATTTTTAAAATAAATTGCTGTATGCTATTTTCTGAATTTGTTGGAAACTAACTGTAATGAAAACATCGTATAGAAAAGGAATGAATAAAAGAAAAAACTCAAATCATATTTCATGTGTTCTTTGTTCATGTCATAAGTTCTCAATACATATTGCACTTCATGTGCCCTGTTCAATGAGGGTTTCTTCTAAACATGTTGGAAATTTTAATATTTTCTGGAAATCCAATTTTGCTACGTCTTTGAGTTCAAGGGCGTAGCAACATTCAAACTTATTCAGAATTATTTGGCCAACAATATTTAGTCGAACAGTGAGAGAACCACATTCAAATATTATATAATTGTGAAATATATTTACCGGCGAAAATTAATGGTGTGGGGGGCCAAGTTTTTGTGCTAGCTGTTCATACATTTCACACATGAAAAAAACCCATTTTGCGAATTAGGAAGTATGCTTGTACTTTTTCACTTTTATTCATTGTTACATTTCAGCATACGAGGATGAATCGTGTTCTTTTTACGTCAGCGCGTGTCCCTTTTTGACCCGTAAAGCAGGAGTCACGGAGTCGCTCCCGGATTTTCGCATGTGGCGATCTCCCGTCGCTTCACCCTCATCGGCTCTCAAGACTAGTGATGGAATAATAGCATCATTTTGTAATTCGAATGAATCGATTACGATTATTTCTTTAATGTAATAAATAATAGGTAAAAATGATCGTATTGTCTCGTTATAATCTATACATAAAAATTGACCGCAAAAACGACTATATATATATATATATATATATATATATATATAGTCGTTATATATAGTCGTATATATATATATATATATATATATATATATATATATATATATATATATATATATATATAGTAATTTCTGCTATGAAAATTTGTTGTTTCAAAATTATATTTCATATTTGAAATATGTAGGTATTTGCAATTTTTTGTTTTGTTTAAGTATAAATAGTTGGAAATCGTGAACAATCGAATTGTTGAATCAATTATAATTTAATAATCGAATAATCTATTATTTTACAGGCGATTATCCCATTGCTACATACTTCGATTTTAAGAGCTGGCCATTGAATATATTCCGTCCTAAAGAGTTAAAATATACGGGATTAAGGAAGGGATATTTTTTCCCCCTTAAAAGGTTGGTTTCGCAAGTAGCCAATTAGCCCGGCGTCCGAGTCGATCAAATGGGGACAAGCTCGTAGGAATGCAGAAAGGACTGTCGGACCTCAGGTCCAGGTGCCGGGCGCGACAGGGCGCGTCTTGTATTTATCTGATCCTCGGAAGGTCGGCCAGTGAATACTGGCAATAACGAGCCCATCGTCCATTATCCGCAGCTGCGCGCGCAGCCCTGGGGCACGTGTTACGTCACCCGCCGCGTTCTCTGTGCTGCTCGGCACTAGGTGTTGATAAACACTCGATGATTATCGTACCCGTGCAACTATTATAGTGCACCTGGCGATAGTTATCGCATGGGCACCATTATTATAGTGCACCTGACGATAGTTATTGCGTACGTGTCATTATTACGGTGCACAACAAGACAACCACCGCCAAATGTACATTATCCAGTCCCCTGCATCAGCCATGGCTGGAGTAGCCACACACTAACGCATATTTTCTATTCCGAAGACTGGTTAAGTGTAAGAGAAGGCGCTGAAGCCTTAACTTCGCCAGTATAAATAAAGTCGAAATAAATAAATAAATAAATAGATACATAGAGGCGTGCAAAATTCGTGTTATTATTTGAGGACAGCTTAAACTTAAAACACTTTTACCTTTGCGATACGTTTGTCATTGAACCAGACATTATATGATACGCCCCAGGTAACTCTGCGCCAATAAAAGTTGGAAGTAACCGTCAATGGACCATACCTTCCTCCGTCCTCCCCCTCCCTCCTCCACTAAACCTATCCACTCTCACACACACACACACATTCATACATACATACACACACAGAGCTATGCGCATGTGTGTATTTGTGTATCTTAGTTTTCTAACAATTTCTGTAGTATGTTTATTGCATTTCCCCCCCCCCCCCCCTCTTTTTGTGGCTGAATATAATTGCAATGTGGTTCTGTGGAAGAAAGAGCGCCCTTCCCTTAAGGTCGCGATCCTTCATTTCTACAGCTTTTCACACAAAAATCTGTATGGTTTTAACTAATTATTAAATAAACAAGATTTTTGTTAATTGATTAATTGGATTAAAAATTATACACTTTTCTTGTGTTGAAAAAAATTAGACTACATGATAAAAACAATTTGTAACATAATGGTAAGAGGATTTTACAATATCGGCTCCCGTTTGGGTACAAAAAATTAATTCTCGCAAAAGCTGTAGAAATGAAGGATCGCGGCCTTAACCAAGCCACCAGAAACAAAGCAAATAAAAAATAAATAAACCTCTTAGCCGACTGCGGGTCCACTAACACGTACGAGAATTCCTGCGTGCTGGTCCGAGAACTGAACACGAGAGATTGTGGTGGTAATAAGGGGGGGGGGGGGCGCTTTTCGCAACACCAGCTCTAAGGAAGGGGCAGTTTGTAGAGCAGAACGGGGGGGGGGGGGAGAGAACAAGAGACATGATCGAATCGTCGTCGTGCCCAACGGGAGAAAAAGCGAGCAGCCACTGTAGATCGCATCGGAGACTTGATCCACTCCCACGTCGACGATTTCAATTTTCATTGTTAATTATCTCCCCCGCCCCCTACAACGTCGGCGAGGTAACTGCATCTGGGGGCGAGCGGTGAGGTCAGCGCTGGATACTCTGAAAGGCATTCATTGTCAGAGGCGCAGAAAGGATAGAGGATTGTGACCCCAGGGTTCAAGGTAATCTCACGTATTCCGGTGCTTGCACAATAATTCTCGTGCCGCCTGTTTTTCCGCTGCTGGTACAGTCTATCTTCACACTTTTCAGATCGAACCTTATACGTAATCTACCATACGAGTTTTATACTCGTGTTATCGTAGAAGTACCTTAGTGTAGGCGAAACTTAACTTCATTTTGGTTGGTCTCGGTATTTCCACTTGCCATTGTCCTATTGGTCCTGGCTACACCGGACACGCCAACTGTACTCTGCGACGTTTATTATTGGCTGGGCCGTCGACCAATGAAGCTACATGTCGGCTGTGTACCAATTAATGTATCGCGATAGAAGTAACAAGTTTTACAATCCATCGAGTTCGTTTGGAAAATTATTAAAAAGGACAGTTTTATTCTTACAAACTGAAATGTTGACTAGTTGTCATTTTTTACTTCGATTCCGATAAAGTCTAGCGAAATAGTAAAACTATACAAGTGTGAGCATTGTCTTCAAGAGCAAATAAATTTCCACATAAACGTGGCCCCGAGTATATACGTGCATACTCCTCAAAGGGTTAATTATATTTCATATGTACATTATAATATTTCATTTATAATTATTATGAATAAAGACAGAGAGAACATACGTGTATTGGAAATGCATAGCAAGAAATAGTTCTTATGCAAAATATTATTTAGGCTGTGTCTCAATTTAAAGAGTACTCTTTCGGGAGAGCACTCTTCCGCACAACCTGGCGAGAGCACTGTTTCGCGCTCTCTCGTGCTCTCGCTCTGTGGAGCTGAGACAACCTCTCTCTTGTTTCTCTCCGACGTCATGCAGACAGCTGATTCCGAAAGGCGGGAAATCATGTTAAGCTAAAATCGTAATAATATCTAATGTAAATAACATATATGAGTTCAAAATAATTCACAAACAATTATAACAGAACCATAATAAATATTAGTGATAAAATACTATTATTTTTGGTTTTACAAATACCATTATGTTGCAGCAAAGTGACAAAAAAAATCAAGACTTTGTGAGATATCAGTATTTATATGTTTGTTAATACGTGTTTGGTAAGCTATTTCGTTGTTTAAAACAGTTGAAATTATAAAATTACAGGTAAAATGCGACGAGGTTTCGGCTCAGAATGAGGCTATAACCTTATTCAAACACGGACACAATATAAACAAATATGGCGCGTGGTCAAAGAGTGCAAGAGAGCACCAGCTAGTACACAACTTCGTGCTCTCTCTCTCTCTCTCTCTCTCTCTCTCTCTCTCTGTGCTCTCGCTCTTTCGCGCTTTCTCAGACAAATTGAGACGACCAGAGAGCGTTCTCTCTGACGTCATAATGAAGTGGTCACGAGAGCGCTCCCTGGACCAACTGAGACACGTCCTTACACGGAGTGCGCAGGAATGCGATGCGTTGGCCCTCTCGTGTAATTATTTAAGTTTATTTATTTTTTTCGTACGAAGCGGGGGAATATTCAGGAAGTAGAACTTTATCAGGGCTTCCGAAAAGTTTTAAGTGAACGTGAATGGGGTACATAGGTAGAGAGGTGCAAAATCCCCGTTATTATCTGTCATCAGGCTCAACTTCACAGTGCTGTGTATACTTGAGCCGGCGTCGTTTTCCCGTTGGGTGCTGCATAGATGTGAAATCACTCACTTTTTGACTGAACTGCGCGTGATTGGAGTACACAGTTGTGAAGTGCTCGTCTATTGGCGCAGAGTTACACAGGATGTGTCAAATAAAGTTTGGTCCAATGGCTAACATATTGCAAGGTACACGTTTTTTGAAGTTTAACGTGTCCTGAAATAATAACGCGAATTCTGCAGGTCCCTATACATAGGCTTTCCGCTCAGAGTCAAGCACCTGTGAAATCTCTGCAACAGAGTGAATATTTTTCATTGCCAGTCTTAGGTTGGGCCATCATGCGTACATATATTTTCGCCCTTATACAATTGTAATCTGGCAAATGTAGGGGTACAAGTTATTCTTTACTTTTATTAATGTTTCTTGTGCTTTTATTTTTGACCTACTGCTTTTTGTTGTCGGACCGTAATATTTTTTTTATAATTTTGTGACTGTCCTTTTGCCTGTCATCCACTACTGTTCCCCACACATCAAGGCGATTCTAATTCTATGTACTATGGCCTTCTATAGCGGCACTAACTACTGATACTAATAATATATCTATGCACTACATTATAACTCCTTTCATCAGTGTTGGCTATGTAATAGGAGAGAGGGGCCTGCACTGCCTTACTGGATCTCCCCTCCCCCCTCCCCCCCTCACTACCTCTTCATCAACGGTCCATACGTTCGGAGTCACGTCATTATGTCTCAAATACCATTTCCACGCCGAGTCGTCTTTAAACAGGTTCCTTTCACTTCTCCATTTTATATTCTCGTGTAATGCCGCAATAACACAGCCCTAACGAGCACAGCACGACACGACAAAAACCGCAACCACGACCATTTTCAATGTGCCTACTGGAATTTACAGCCCGACAGTGTTTACTGAAGCGATATGAGTAGAATTCTTCGGATCCATTTAGAAAGCGCTGATTTACTGCACTAGTTTCAAGAGCGGTGGCCAGACGGGAAATTTTGAATACATGATGGTGGCAAAGTTTTTTAGCTAATGCACACAACGTAAAATTATTATTTATAAAAGTTAAATACAATAATTTTCATAATTTGTTTTCTTTTAAGCTACATATTTCCAATTGTAAGGAGATCTTATCATACAATTTCATTTTGCAAGGTTGTTCACTCTGTGCGTTGTGTCGCACGACACGACGAAGAACAGAAATAGTTTCTAATCCAAAACTGCTGGTCTTACGAGACAGATTTGTCGGGCTTACGTCAGATCTATCTTGTATTTCACTGGTTGTTTGGTTTTAACTGCCGTGTCGTGCTTGCGGTGTAGTGCTGGTCGGAGCTATGTGATTTCGGCATAACCTTCAGTTTCTCTTCCCTCGTTCATTTCTCTAGGTTCTTCATCATCGATCGTTCGTGGGTAGTCGTCACTGTGTTCGTTCGAAACGCCAAAACGCTCCTACTTGTTCTAACTTAACATATTGATGTCTGCACACATTTACTGGCACCTAAGACAACTCACAAGCGAGTTACCTACATCCACTACTGCAAGAACACCGGTTCTGTTGGTGTCTGTGTTCACCATCGTCCTATTGGTCCATACCACAACGGACACTATCCTGTACTTTACAGCGTTCATTATTGGCCGGTCATCAACCAGTGGAAGACCGATATGATATTGACCCAATCAAATGTCCTTTATCGTATAAAAGGATATACAATCAATCATGTCCTTTTGAGTGGCTGTAAAAATAGACATTCTGTCGTCAGCAATATCATTGCTACTGCGCTGTCGTGTTAAACACTAGCCGAACAAAGACTGCACAGCCACGCGAGTTTCGTTCTGAACAATAAAGACATTTTCAAATTAGCTTTGCTCGGGCTACGCTCGGGCATAGTCCGAAAAGTTTTAATTAAGTTTACTCTGATATTTCATTGGGAATCTCCCAGTTTTTGTAGTGGGTTCGCTCCCACTGCTATGTTTCTATAGCGATTCTACTGTCACACTGAAGCCAAAGACTAGATAAATAAGCAGAGTCGAAATGGGTGAAGGTTCCTTTGATGTGGGCGTACCCGTCCTCTGATTGGCCGCGCGAGCCTCGGGAAACGGGCCTTGTATCCCTATTGGCTGGGCTGACGGCTGGCGGGCAGGTCACCAAGGCTCTGATTGGCGATCGGCATTTCGACATGTCGCTGACTGGTGCCGCCATCTTGTTTACGTGTGTGGCTCGATTTCGCGCTGTAAGCGGCTATTTCGCTTCTGTATTGTCAAGTACTCTGTGGCCACGCCATCTCAGTTCTCTATACTTATCTACTCTGTGGCTTCAGTCAACCTCCAACCAGCTGTATAGTCCATTTGTGAATACTTCCGACCATTCTGGAGCCCTGATAAACTTCCAGGAAATTTCTCCTCCTCATTCAAAAAAAAAAAGCTGAACCAAGACTGTGTGCGAATTCGCCTGAAGAACATACTTGTGCGTATCTGTCCCCGGAAGTGGTGTCCGAATTGCAAGCGAAGTAAACTTCTCGCGTACTTGCGGAATATGTGCGGCAATCTTGCAGGTTACAATTTATTTCCGACATAATTAATATATTTATATTTTAATAGGGCAACATTACTACTTCGTAGGCATAGGATTTTGAAGTGAGTTAATAATTATCGCATTCACCTTTAAAAAAAGGCCTAAACAATAAATTCGCATTAGCCTTATGTTCCTAACCTAAAGAAACTAAGATAAAAAAAAGCAATCAAAATTGCACCCACGTACAATAATGAAAGATAATAAATGTTATGTAAATCAAATTGAAATATTATTTAATACTTCATCTAACCCCTAAAACTTTCGGCAATTATTAAATTCTTAGTCCGAATACACGTACATTAAAAGTGTTTAGCTGGCTAATAACTGTTGCCGAAGCCAACAAGACTGCCTGTCCGAATTCATCAAGTTCGGTGCCAAGGGTAAGTGAAGTATGCAAGCACGCCAGTATATACCTGAATTCGGACACGACCTAAGGTTACGTCTACTGCAGGTTGGGAAGATCAGTGTCAAAAGTTTGGCAAAGGGAAATTTTTCGTCACTAGGTAAGCGATGGTATCGTCAAAAGGCCAGATTTTCTCTATTTTTCACGTTAAAAAATAAAGACAACTGCAATAATCATAAATCAAATAGAAAATAACTTTGTAACTAAATGAAACCTTTCTCTTATATTATTCACGCAAATTAAAATTTTATTTAAACATTACTTTTTCGAACACTGCGTACCTAGCGGGTCAAACTCTTCCATAAAGTCTCTGTCACACTGTAAAACTCTCCCATAAAGTCCCTGTCACACTGTCAAACTCTTCCATAAAGTCCCTGTCACACTGTCAAACTATTCCATAAAGTCCTTGTCACACTGTCAAACTCTTCCATAAAGTCCCTGTCGCACTGTCAAACTATTACATAAAGTCCCTGTCACACTGTCAAACTTTTCCATAAAGTCCATGTCACACTGTCAAACTATTACATAAAGTCCTTGTCACACTGTCAAACTATTACATAAAGTCCTTGTCACACTGTCAAACTCTTCCATAAAGTCCCTGTCACACTGTCAAACTATTACATAAAGTCCCTGTCACACTGTCAAACTTTTCCATAAAGTCCATGTCACACTGTCAAACTATTACATAAAGTCCTTGTCACACTGTCAAACTCTTCCATAAAGTCCCTGTCACACTGTCATGCTCTTCCATAAAGTCCCTGTCACACTGTCAAACTCTTCCATAAAGTCCCTGTCACACTGTCAAACTATTACATAAAGTCCCTGTCACACTGTCAAACTCTTCCATAAAGTCCCTGTAACACTGTCAAACTCTTCCATAAAGTCCCTGTAACACTGTCAAACTCTTCCATAAAGTCCCTGTCACACGGTCAAACTCTTCCATAAAGTCCCTGTCACACTGTCAAACTTTTCCATAAAGCTCCTGTCACACTGTCAAATTTTTCCGTCAAACTGCTTCCAATAAGTTTAATCAAATAAAGTTGGGCATTTATGGCGTGATCGAAACGTCATAAACGCTGCCATATTTTTCTGAAAAAGCTGGATGGCTTCAAACATTCGAAAATTGAACCTGTTCTAAAATTTATTTTATGTTTGACGGTCTCAGCCAATCAAAATCATGTATGAAAATAATGGACGTCAAAAAACTTAAAATAACGAAAAATTGCTGTGAACTAAGTAAGTTATGAAGATAGTTAATTTATGTAGAAAACTCAGAGACGTTAGTTTCATTGTGCAGGAAACGCATCTTATAAATAACATTTTAATTTAGTAAAGAAACGTAAATAAATTACAATATTACTTACATTTCCTCCTGTAATGGACCGCGTTGAAAAACAAAAGCAATATCTCACTATGAAAATAATTTTTAAATAATATTTCAAATTTTATTCTGCCAATAAAAAAATTTGAGCGTGTGACACATTTTCAAACACATTCAAGATTATTTGATAAAATTTGTTGGAAGGAAAAATTTGATGGCCGTATTTTGTCCTCTAATTTTATTATCAAATGTAGTTGAAGGCAAACATCTGATAATGTTACAGGCGCTTAAGAAATCTCTTTTCGTTCCGAACACCTAAGTCTAGAAAATTACACGCATGCCATTCGTGCGCGCTCACTGTAATAATATTTCGCATAAGAACTCAGCGGGTATTCACTATATAAAGGGGCATGTTTAAACTTTTCTTTAGGTTACCACACTTTATAGTATTTTAGTATGGCAGTTACATGACGGAATGTTATGTCTGCATTTATGGACTTGGATGAGCGCGCCATATGTGTAACCCTGGTACAATCCTTACCATACACATAACAGAAAATGTAATCAATCATTATATGAACATGTAAACCATGAAAATATAGTATAGTGTTATCAGGAGGACTCATACTATACTTAAAAGAATGACACTGAATCATTACTACCGATATCATGCTTTTTACTTATAATGAAAACTAATTTCAATACAAATTAACAGACAATTCATAGACAAGAGAGACAGAGAAATTAAATATAAATTTTACTCTAGCATAATTGTGAATGACAACCTCAAGGTTTATTCAATACAGCCAATAAATGGTAATTTTTGAAATTATAGACCCGGCATTAAGTCTTAACTGTTAGTTTAGGGAAAACTTCCTTATCAATCATCTCCGGCTTATGTGATATAATATTCTTTCTCGGATAACTTCTGGGTAGTGATAATCAATATGGTTTCACTTTAATCATACAATTACCATGTGTTGTAATCGCTGTTCTCTAAAAAACATAGGTAAATTTAAACATTGCCAGCACATCATATACCATATTCTTCTATAGTAAAAGATTCCTTGAGCTAATCCTTTAAATTATGCAGGAATCGTATATAACAGCATAGGAATCTTCGGTTCGGAATAGCCTAATTATCATTTCCTGTCCAGTCCATTCCTTTTTCTAATGCTATTTCGTCTAGAGTGGATTTTAACACACTGAGGACTATACTCGAGTATAGTCCGGCCAAAACTTGTTTCAATATTTCACTCCATATAAAAAACAGAAATGGTCCGGGTTAACTTACATCAATTCCCTATTTCATAAGGATTTTAAACATGAACTAATACAACATCAACAACGAACTCCGTAAATGAACGACACATTCTCGTATAGTTACGGAAATCAACACGATGGGATGTACATCTCGTTAGATACGAAATAACATTTGTTTGGAAAACGGTGAACTCGGCACTCCATTGGTTGGCAGCCGGCCAATACGAAAGACTGGTGTAGTTTTGACCAGTATAATGGCGTTAAGTGACAATAGGGACCAATAGAACACGATGCCCCTTCAGTGGTGTGGATATAGGTGACTAACGTCTAGCTTGTCTTTAAAGCTGGTAAAAGTGTGCCGACCTCAAAGTATTAATATTTAATTATATAAAAACTAATTCTTAAACTAGTCCTTTCCGAAACACAAAATGGAGACTTAATAATTCTTACTTTAAAATTGTTCATATATAGCAACCAGCCAAACCTAGTGTCCAGTTCATTAAAATAACAGAGTATAATTTTACTGTTAGCACAGACATAGAATAAAGAAAATAAATCAACAACAAACATAAAAGTGAAAGTTTGCATTGCTCTCTGCCTCGTTTTGGGGAATTAAAACAATGTCAATAACCTTTTTCCTTTACATATGCATATAATTAAAATCTATGACTAATTTAAATAGTAAAATTCTTAGACTGATTTACATTGTGTTACATATACAACGCTTTATTCTGGGTAGGGGTGTGTAGGAGATAACATATTTAATTTTATTTCACTACTTACAGAACTATTTATTAATAGGCAGTACCAACATACCTATTTATTACTAGGCAGTACCAACATACCTATTTATTACTAGGCAGTACCAACATACCTATTTATTACTAGGCAGTACCAACATACCTATTTATTACTAGGCAGTACCAACATACCTATTTATTACTAGGCAGTACCAACATACCTATTTATTACTAGGCAGTACCAACATACCTATTTATTACTAGGCAGTACCAACATACCTATTTATTACTAGGCAGTACCAACATACCTATTTATTACTAGGCAGTACCAACATACCTATTTATTACTAGGCAGTACCAACATACCTATTTATTACTAGGCAGTACCAACATACCTATTTATTACTAGGCAGTACCAACATACCTATTTTACCATTATTTCATTCACATTGATCATAACCGGGATATTATAATTTATGGATAAAATGTTAGTAGAAGTTCAGTTTAACCAAAAATAATGTACTTGTATGTTGACAGAAGTATAAAATGCTTGTGATATATTACATATCTAGGAAACATCCAAACACGTCATACATGGGTTGGTTTTTCAAAGGTTAGTTTCGAAAATTGTGAAGAAACTGCGAATTCACTATACGGGATAGACTTGTGCGCGGTTGCACCAGCATCTTCCCCGATCAGAGCTCATGTGATCCTAGAGCCGAACCAGGATCCAGTTTGATCTTGGTTCCAATGTAAAAGTGTTGCACCGACGAAATCTCATGATTCTGGATCTCGGATTCGTCGATCTTGGTTCCAAAGTGAGAGATCGAGATTAAGCATGAGACAAATTTTGCTATTGGTTCGTAATATTTGACGTCATGGAAGTAGGCGTATTTTTCACTATAGATAGAACTAGATGTGCGATGTTTTATATGTTTTAAGTGAATTATTGTTGTACGAATTGTACTGAGTAATATTCAAACTCGTATAATGTTGTTTTAATTTCCCAAGAAAACAATCGAACGCAGTTCTATCTGTTGGCGTATTTTCAAACTACATTTGTCGACGATGGCTTCTGATCTCCGATCGAGGTTTCGAACCGCCAATTTCGGTGGTTCGAAATGAACTTCATCTCGATCTACCGTCCAGCTCTGAACTCGAATGGTGCAACAATTTTCTGTGTCGATCTTCGATCCGATCTCGGATCGAGTTTCGAACCACGATGGTGCAACCGGGCATTGGCCGTGCGTGAACACACACGCACGCACACATATACGCACTCGCCCACGTGCCTCGCCTCCCCCCACTCCCACCCAACGGGACTACCTTATCCTCAATACAACCAAGCATTCTCGATGTCCTCGGGGCCTGGCTGAAAAGCTGCTCGCCTCATTTCGAACGTCATTTGTCTGCGAGTTATGAAGGGCGGGGCCCCCCTACTGAATTTGAACTCCGCGCCGCACGGGGTTCGAATAAATTGCGAACAGGGGCCACGACTTCCGCGAATTAACGCGGGAGGTCGAAGCTACGGGCATGCCCTGTCACGTGGGGAGGAGTCCGCTGGTTGGCTGATTGTTTCCGGAGTTGGGCGGGAACTTTCTATTAGAACAAGTATGGAGGATGATTCTCAATTTGACTTACAAACTTCGGGAGATGATTCTTCATGGAAAAGTAAAAGGAAAACATATGTGGCACTTTATACCTAAACCAAATATTAAGGGAGGTATGAGTCCTTACAAAAACGAGATTTTAAGCCGTATTTGAGAAAATTATCGGCTCTTACGTTGAAGGTCCCGATAACTAGGGCCACCTGTTTTTCGCGAAAAGATTCACGCGAAAGCTACACTCCAATGTCCTATGGCATACGTGCAGTTTTCATTTGGTTATTGGCCACGTGTCTTTGTCGGGAGACAGTCCCCTACATGACTGGTCCAATCAGAATTAGGTAACTCCGACACTGAGTGTCCGTGATTCGCGGGCAGACACCTGCAACGCGTGACAGTTAAAATCGTCCAATCACGAAAGTGTATCTGAGTTCTAGTGTTTCAGATTGCAAGTAGTCCTGAAATATTTTCGCGAAAAACAGATGGCCCTGCCGATAACATACAAAAATGTTCCGAACTTTTCATTGTATTTTACTTCGTTACCGATATTCTGCACAAATACGGTTTAAAACCTCGTTTTTTAAGGGCTCATACCTCTCTTAATATTCGGCTTAGGTATAAAATGTCACATATGTTTTCCTTTTATTTTTTCATTAAGAATCACCTCCCGAAGTTTGTCGGTCTAATTGCGAATCATCCTGTATAATCCATTCAGAGTTACCTCACACTTTTCTGAAGCCCTGCTCAAGTTCTACTGCCACATTATTCCTCCTTCTTGTACAAACCAAGCTTAAATAAGTCTATAAAATCACACCAAAAGACATTGCACCGAATTCGTGCGCACTCTGGGGCCATGGTCGCTGAGTGGTTAGCGTGTTCGCCTCCCACCAAGGCGATCCGGATTCGATCCTCGGGCCCGGGTCAGTCCGGATTTTCGCATGTGGGAATCGTGCCGGACGGTGCCGTCGGCCGGCGGGTTTTCTCGGGGATCTCCCGTTTCCCCCGTCGCTTCATTCCGGCGCTGCTCCACGCTCACCGCAATCACCCTCATCGGCTCTCAAGACCTCGATGTCAAGAGCCATCAAAATCTCTTCACAAACTCACTCGTGCGCACTCAGTTGTAATAGTATTTTGTATGATAACTATTACTTACCAGGCGCTGCCAACACACGTATTTTCTGACTGTTGTTATTCATATTTGTTATAAATTAAATATGATTTACATATAAATAAAATACAGGTAAAACTCGAAATTAAAGAAAAAATAAGATACTTTCATGTTGCAGAGGTCTAAAACACTTGTGATACACGCCATACTTAGGAAATAACTAAACATGTCATGCACGGGGCGATTTTTCCAAGGTTTGGTTTTAAAAAGTCTGAAGAAACCGCGAATAGACTATAAATGGATGTTAAAGTCACAATTTTGCTGTTTTATAAATATACCAATAATGAAAACCAACCTACGTAGAGAAATTAGACAATTCGCATTAAAAGAAGATGTCAATAACTGCTTCAAGATGTCTATCAAATTGTAAAAGGGCATTATTTAGCTATTTAACAAAAAAATTGCTGAAAATCAGGAAATGTTTTCATATATTTATTTGAAACTGCCTCTGAATTAAAAAAAAAAAAAAAAAAATTCGTTAAGCGACCATACAATGAATTAACACAAGGCCTTTCAGTCACCCTTGTTGAATTTTCTTTGAGGACGGCACAAATTCGCTGGAAATAGGGACAAGGTTGAAGTGAGCTGCCTATATTCTCCACTACAGCAATATCCGGCGTGTTGGTCTCTATGTTTCCACTTACCTTAATCATATTGGACCTGGCTACACCGGACACGCCTACTGTACTCTGCAGCGTTTATTATTGGCTGGCCGTCGGCCAATGAAGCCGCGTGTCGACTGCGTACCAATTAAGTTTTACAATCCGTTGTGTGCATCTGAGAAATTATTAACAATAAAAGTTTTAATATTACAATTTGCAATGTTCGCCAATTGCAATTGTTTACTTAGATTCCGATCAACACAAGCGAAACAGGAAAAAAAAAAAAAACTCTAAAAGTGTGAGTTTTGTCTTAAAAAGCAAAGAAATTTCCACATAAAGATATACACTTCCTCAAAGAAGGCGTGGTTGTGGACATAGGATATTGGAGTGCAGCATGAGCATAAATCTTTTCGCGAAAAATACGTGGCGCTATTGATTAGTTTATGGGCGACCAGTCTACATGCGATATCTTGCAGATCTAAAGAGCGCTGTATGCCTGGATCAGCATTACGTAGTTAACGTAACACAATAGGGGAAGTGGCTTGTAAACCAGCAGGCAACTTGCATGCAAATTGCCACGTTCACCTGGTGTAATATAGCCCACTGCAAACAATCGTTGGCACTCACATGCTTAAAAAAAAAAAAGAAAAAAAAACCAAACCTCCGGCAAAAGTTCATCGTGAATTCTGTACAACACATTAGCTAGGTGCAAAGAGTAATAGCTAACGGTGTATCAGATTGCTGGACCGCGTACAGGTGTCAGTTACACTGTAAAAAAATTCCAGGTGAAATTCCCTTACATAAAGGGCCGCTAATTACCTCTAAATATAAGGTAAAATTACCTCTTAAATGTAGAGTAAAATTACATGACAAGTGGAGTACTATTCCCTAATCGCACGGGAAAAGTACCTGACAAAAGTGGGGGAATAATCCCATATAAGTAATGGAAAATTAGCTATATTGTATAATAAAATTATATTTAAAAGTATCCTCGAGTACTTGTAATGTTGATTTTTTTTCATTACCTATATCCTCTGACGAACAGTAACAGAAACCACAAATCCTCGACACTTGCAGGTGACTGGGCTCGAAGCGAGGTCCTCTAACGCGATAGGCCGATACGCTATCCAATACAACGACGACAGCATGAGGTAGCATCAGTGAATATTAGCGTGTTAAATAATTGTTTCTTCCGCCCGTCCCCCCGTTCACCCCACTTAGCTGTTGAGAATGCTGAAGAGATGCACGCGTCGTAAGGTAATTTCCCCATCCACGTATGGGATTTTCCACTACCATGTACGTGAATTTTACTCCAGAGTGCGGTGATTTTACCTTACCTGTAAGGAAAACTAAGTTTCTCCCACAAGTTTGCGAACATTAACTTACTCTTGTAAGGTATTTGATCCTTTAATTTTTTACAGTGTAGCTTTGCGTCTTTCCGCGGTCGTAGACGTGCGAAATGCCTACAATGTAAGTTACGTGAAACAAGGGCTTAGGAGGTTGTATCACGTCTCATACAGAAATTATTTGTTTTTGTGCCATAACATAAGAACCAGGGTCATTATAGGCTGTTCGCGGTAAAATGAGCACTTTTGAAAGCCCTGCTTAAGATCTACTTGTATGCACGTTGTGTGTTCTTCCGCCTAATGAAAAATTAACGTTGCCGTGGGTCTCATCACTATATTCATTCGTCGACCATGTAGAACTATGAAATTATTACAAGAAAAGTAAATATTTTACAAATCTGCTAATTTTTACACTTCGATGCATTAGAAAGAACAAGAAGCGAAAGAAATAATTTAAGCTATAATTTATAACTTACAATTTTTATTTGACGTTAAGATATGGAACAACTTTCCTTTCCTACGTTACCAACTTTAATGGGCGCATCAGCCAGGAGCAATTACAATTTTCACTTTATCGCGAACTGCCTTTACTGAAAATGTTTCACGCTTCTCTGCAAACCTTTGTGCCTGATTTTTAATACGCGTTCCTTGGTTGTCATTCAAAGGTGAAAATTAATTAATGTACAACATTTTGCATTAAGGTAATTGTTGTAAAAATATGCGTTAGTAGTTCATGTATAGTATTATGTCTGTATTGATGGGTAAGGTAATTAGCTAAGCTTCTATTGTTGCATGTTTCAATAAATCCTCCTAAATTTGATTCAGGAAGATATAAATAACAAATTCAGTTATAAATCACCCCATGTACTGACATGTTTGGTTATTTCCTAACTACGCCATTATCACTAGAGTTTTATACTTCTGTTAACACAAAAGTACCTTATTTTTGCTTAAATGGAACTTTTAACTATATGTTAGCTATGAATTATAATATTTCATTTATAGTCAACATGAATAAAAACAGCGAGAACATAGTTGCGTTGGTAAATAAAGGCTGTTCACGGTAAAGTGAGCAATTTTGAAACCCCTGCTAATTTTCTACGTTTAGCCCGTTGGGTGCGTATCTTCCCGCATATCTATCCAAATAAACACTACCATGTGACTCTCAGTTGGTGTTTACATCAGCTGGCTCGTATATTAAATGCATACTCATTAAATAAACAATGAAAAGTAATAAATATTTTAATGACCACTATAAACACGTACACGTTGATTTCAGTAAAACAAATATTGGTTTGTGAATATTGATTGATGCCCACGATTCTCTTTCTGTTTAGATGTATATTGATGCATTTAACTGTGGTATACTCTTCCGAGGCTATAAGAAAATATTGTTACACGAATGACTGAGGGGTGTACCTGAGTTCGTGGGGGATGGAGGTCTTAATAAAAATAAAACAACTTCATTCATTTTTTAATTTATTCACACAACTATTATTTGCAGCATTAAATTATCTATCTACGCTCTTACATCCTTCTCAATGTTGCTGTTTCGTTATAGTCAATTAACTCAAACGCATTATTAACACACATTAAAGTCTCTTGCCATCATTTGAAACGTGTTTCACTCACGCATCTACTCCAATAGTCCAGCCTGCCAACTGCACTCTTCACTGCTTGATACTCGCAGTCGCAGACTTCCCTTTCACTGGTCACTGCTCTCGCCGCTCGTCGTCTATCGCTGAAACTCAGCCACTCGTACATTCGACAACTTCCGGCCCTGAGGCCCATCGCACTATTTATACTCTGCTGGCCTTGACCTGGAAGTTTCGCCGCGCCCTGAGTTACGCCGAGAGAAACTAAGGCAGTGCAGAGATGAGAAAAATACTCGCGAAAAGAATTTTGTGATGCAAAATATAAAATACCCCTTAAAATGTATTTTAATACAAAATTTCTTCTGCCAATACATTGAAAATACAAGATACAAAATAGTATTCTCAAATACACATAAAATTCAAAATACACATTCCAGAAAAGCCATGATCATTAATCCTTGTCTATTAAGTATGTAATTGAAATGCTTTAATTCTTTTCAAGCAAAGACTTTTTCAAACATTGAGTCGATGAGTCAGTGTCGTTTGGGATTATGCATAAACCCTGCAAACGAGAAAAGTTTTCTACTGGAGCACTTGTTAGGCTTGTGTTAAACGTAATAAAAGCTTTCCGTACCAGAGGATAATTATCCAGTATTTTCACTTGTCTTGCATAAATTGCAGTTCTTCCAGTTCTATTTTGTTAACCCCAGTTGCTTCTGTGTAACAATTCTGTCCTTCATCGAAGACAAACCATTCATCGTCAGTAGAAGCCTCTTGATTTTCATTGTGGCTGTTTGAAGCAGGGTTCATATCTTTAGCTAGCAGCATTTATAAGAATTTTTTGAACACGCTTTCTGCAATTACTCCCAAGATCAGCAGGTAACCAACTCATTTAAAATTATGGATGGGTACATGCAGCTATATTATGACTGCATTTACTTCAGAGGGCAATCGGAAATGTTCTTGAAATCTTTTGTTCCAGGGCTTTCTTCATACCTTGTATAAGTGATCACAATACCTGAGATGTTTATTTTTAAATTCCTCGAGTTTTTTACGCAGTGTGAAAAATTTTGTCAATAGTTGACCATAATAGCAGCCATTGTCTTGGAAGCGGTCAGTAGTATTTGCAAGGGGCTTGAAAATGTCAGCATACTCATTTTTTATACATCAGGAAGTATAAGAAGCGAGACATATAAAAGCAATGAACGCTTGGCAATTTATCGCAGGAAAACACTTAAATATAACACTAGGCACACGAGACTTTATAGCCTTTGTATAAATGCATCCGGATAACTACATTAACATAACACATATTAATTGGAAAAAATATATGTTTATTAAAATGAAATCAGGCGTAGTTTCAAATAAAAATACTGAAATTGCTGGGGAAATATAAATAAAAATCAATCTGAGTAGTAGAGCTATGTAGTTTGGGGACTAGGTGATCGGGGATCGGAGCCAGAGCCAGGGGAGTTGCCATCTTGTTACGTCACCTGACCGCCATCTTGGATGTCATTGACCTTTAACCCCCGACCCGTGTGACCTTTGACCTTGGCCCCGAGGACATTCGACCTCAAAAAACATTTTAAAAAAACCTTTAAAAATTCCAAAAGAAATCCTCAAAAATTTCTAAAAAAAATTCTAAAAAATTCCGAAGAAAATTATTACTCAAGTTATTAGAAATTATTTAAAAATTATTTTAAAAACTATTAAAATGATCTACAGAAACGACTCATTTTTTTTTTTTTTCAGAAATCCTGACAGGGATCAGCGGCCCAGGTGATCAGGAGACAAGGATCAATAGCTATGACCTTTGATCTTGACATTTGACCCTGAAAACGCAAAAAAAAAAAAAAACACAAAAAATTAAAAAATTAATTTAAAAATTATGAAAAAGTTGTTATTAAAAAATTTAATTAAAAATTGTTTAAGAAATTTTAAAAATCATTTTTAAAATTATTTTTATGAAATTTAATTTTAAAATTTTCTTAGTTTAAAAGTCTTTAACTCCGGCGGCCATTTTTCCCTTAAAAATTTTTCTTAAAAAAATTTAATTTAAAAACTTACATTTCCGAAGGTTCCCCCCAGCACAACCAATTACTCACTCCTGTTCGACTCCAGCAGACGACTGACTCCCTTGCAACCACTCCTCTCACATATATATATACTCATTCTGCCTTCTTAATTTTTTCGTTTGTCATTTCTTTACATGCTACTGGAGGCAGCCATCTTTGTTTATATGTTACTGGAGGCTGCCATTTTTGTTTTTCGTTTGTCATTTGTTTATAAATTACTGACGGCCACCATCTTGGTAGGTGACCGCCATCTTGGTAGGTGACCACCATCTTGGTATACATCACCCAGCCACCATCTTGGAAGACAATGCCCAATAGCAATTGACATATAAAAAAAGATGGCTGCCTCCAGTAGCATGTAAAGAAATGACAAACGAAAAAATTAAGAAGGCAGAATGAGTAGATATATGTGAGAGGAGTGGTTGCGAGGGAGTCAGTCGTCTGCTTGAGTCGAACATAAGTGAGTAATTGGTTGTGCTGGGAGGACCTCCGGATATGTAACTTTTTAAATTAAATTTTTTATAAATTTTTTAAGGAAAACTTTTTAGGGAAAAAGGGATATTTCGAGGTAAAAAGGGAAAAATGGCCACCGGAGTTAAGGACTGTTAAATTTTAAAACGATTTATTTTAATTTTTTTTTAAACAATTTTTGGATTTTATTTTTTAATAATATTTTTTATAAACTGAAGTTTCTGTCTTCAGAGTCTCTAGGTAGTTAAAACCTTAAAATTAGTGGTAATAGATTTCCAGAAATAATTTACAATATTTAAAGAGTGGCATGGATCACCGAGGAAGCGATATGGGCGACACTAACACACACGCCTAGTGCCTCATCGCCCCTAAGTGCAAGGCGTGCAGTGTTTCCGTCCTAACGCTGTACTGTGCAAGTTAGATCTGAAACAGTGTGGTTTTATTACACAAATTAAACTACTCCCCTATCTTTGTACCCTTAAGGAAACTGCATAGGCATGCTTCAAGAAGGCGATATTTGACCATTTTCTCGAATATCTTTCTCCAAGAATAATTACACTTAATATGACAAAAGTAAAAAAAAAAAAAAGGTGCATAAATCACGGATTTTTATACTTTCTGACAAGAAGTCGTATTTGCAAAACATTTCTTTACCTAGATACGCGTAATCGCGCGAACAACTATTCCACAAAAATTGCGTAGGTCCGCCTCACTCTTCAGAAAGTAAAATTATAAAGAAATCTAAGAGTGGTTGTTCTAACTAAACGAAGTGTAATCAAACTAAATAAATGCGATAAAATTAAAATTATACCGGCTCAGTTCAGATGTAAATATATAAACCTGTGGGAGGAAACTGATTCACCACAAGAAATATATTTTGTTATTCCTTTTATTTTTAACGTTGTATAAATTTTGGTTTGCGGCAACATTACTTTTCTGACATTAACACTGCAACAGTTTGTTTTCATTTCAGTAATTTACGACTTTGCAAATGCTTAACATTACTGACTTCGCCGCAACATTATTAACTTCGTCGCAACATTATTAATTCCACAGCAACGGAAACGGACAAAGAAATGGCTGAACAGTGTTTATTTGTTGCAACAACACACATACTCCTTTTTTAATTGCGTGCAGCCGGCGCCCACACCCATGTTGGAGTGTGTCTCGCCCAAGAAGGCAATGAGACGCCATTCTTGTAAAAGCTGCTCACGATAAAGCGAGCGCGTTTGAAATCAACCTTAGAAAAAAAAAGTCACAGCCCCTGTCTGCATATATTATAACGGGCGAACTGAGTGACATGCTGCAAGTAAAGTTGGTAACGATGGAGGGAAAGTAGTTCCATATCTTAACGTCGAATAAAAGGTTTCAGGTAACCATTTGTGATAATTCAAATCGTTTCTTTCGCTTCCTGTTGTTTTTAAATGCACCAAAGTGTAAAAATGAGCAGATTTGTAATGGGCTTACTTTTCTAATGATTTCAGAGTTTTCCTTGATCGACGCATGAATAAAGTGATGTGGTCCAAGGCAAGGTTAATTTTACGTAAGGCGGAGAAATACACGACGTGCATACAAGTAGACCGTCCCTGAAACCCGATTTCGTTCAGCCGCTGCACGGATCAGACAACCAATCAGCGGCGAAGAGTCGACGGTGGTGAAGCGAGGTAGGTATGGAGCAGCGCCGGAACGCAAGAGCGGGGAAGAAACGGGAGATCCCCGGGAAAACCCCGCCGACCAGCGGCATCGTCCGGCCCGATTCCCGCGTGCACCAAATCACGCAGAGAAATGAGACAATTAGCACTCAAAGATGCCAATAACTACTTCAATATGCCTATGAAATTGAAAATGGAAATGATTCCGCTATTGTAAAAAAATGCTGAAAATCAGGGAATATTTCAATATTTTTATTTTCAACTGCCTCTGAATTTTTACAAAATAACTTTCGTTAAGTAACCTTACAGTGAATTAAGACAAGGACTTTCAGTCACGCTCGTTAAATTTTCTGAAAATAGTTCGGTTTACTTTACTTCTACTTTACAAAAAAAGAAAACAGTAAAATTTTGACTCTAGCATGTCATTTCGCTAAAGCCATCGCAATCTAAATTCTGGGGGCGGCTTCGCCGGGGATCGAGCCCGGTTCGCCTGGGTGGGCCCCGAGTGGTCCGACCGCTAAACCACCGCGGCCCAATGGACGGACCGGCGTGTATTCGTTGACCGTATGTCCCAAAAAAATACTGTTTCAGTTGTCAAGTAGAAGCGTGAGAATTATTACACGCCTGAGAAGCCTCTGGTATTTTTTGCAAGCCCGTCCGTCTTTGCTCATAAATTCCCGAACTACTCCTTGTTTCCAAGTCTCCCTGTGTTTCCACGTCGCCGTGTGGGGTCCACGTGGAGATTTCTCCCACGAGATTGTATGGCGACAGACACACGTTTCGTGGACGACGTCCGCTGGCCAGAGAGGACATCGCCCAATTGTGAAACCACGAAATGAGGTTTATCACCGCCTGCCATCCGCTGTTGTGCGCAATGTTTGGCTTTGTTGTGAAAGCGCCTGAAATACGACAGGACATCTTGTTCACTGCATTGGGTTTCAAACATGGGCTACGGTTGGTGCTGAAGAAAAACCACTACGGTCTATTCGCCGGATAAAAAAAAAAAAACATAACACATAATCACGGATTGAAAAAACAATTCCACATGACCAAGAATATGCATACCACCAGTAGTACCAACTAATTTCCGATACAACCAAATCTGATCACGAAATTACATCCTCATCGTCTTACGTGAATACATAGATGCGTTACCAAAAACACTCATTTCAGCAGTATTGTCTGCCTTGCCCTCATGAACTGGAAAAGTCTTCCAACAGATTACCCTGTTTGGATCAATCTCACTAATGTCCTTTGGTGCAGGATACTTCTCGACATGAGGCCTTCTGATGAAACACATTTCCAACAAACCACTACCAGCTTTAGCAGTTGTTTATCGCCCATAAGTGGCGGCTTGTTGGGGCCCGGAAGTACATCCGGTGATAATGTCCCAGCCCATAGCGGCAGTGAATAGAGATACGGAGCGCTGCCGCGGAGTTTCCCATTCGCATGTTAAATTAGTAGGTGCGGACTCATCCTAGACTTTTATGTTTTCGGTTTTTTTTTAGTTCTTACCTTGTTTTGAGGTATGTATCTGTGTTGTATTAATAGTTCAATTCCTTTTAGCATGTTAGATTAATTCTTACGATTATTTACATTATTGATTATGTGTTTTTGCAGATTTCAACTTGACATGAATCGGAGGCGAATTCGTTCTTCTGGTCGTTACCCCAGGACAGTTTATTGTAATATTGTGTCTTTTACTAAGGATGTCAATAAAGATGATAGGGCGTGGACAGTTACAATCCTTATATAGAAGAGAGTTATATTTTGTTGTCTTTTTTGTACCATTTTGGTCTTCAAGGAACAACTGCTAAAGCTGGTAGGGGTTTGTTGGAATTAAGTTTATTCAGAAGGTCTCATGTCGAGCAGGAGCCTGCACCAAAGGATATTAATGAGATTGATCAAAACAGGATAATCTGTTTGAAGGCTTTTCCAGTTCATGAGGGCAAGGTAGACAATACTGTTGTAATTAGTGTTTTTGGAAATGCATCTGTGTATTCACGTAAGAAGATGAAGATGGAACTTGGTGATCATATTTGGTTGTATCGGAAATTAGTTGGTACTACTGGCGACATGCATATTATTGGTCATGTGGAATTGTTTTTCCACCCCATGCAAACAAAGCTTAACCAATACAAGAAAATTACACCAAAGAGACATGACACTGCATTAATGAACTAACAATATAATAATATTTTTCATAAGAACTATTTATAATCGGACAATACCATATTTAATATAAATCTAGTATTATAATTCACAGATAAATAGTGGAATGAGTTTGATGAGTCCGGTGCAAGGGATAAGATATTCGGAGCATTGGACCTGTTAATTCTCTGTTATTTTAGTCACCTGTCTGCCATATTGGAAGCCAGAGGCCTTGAAATTGACCATTACCCTGGTATAGTAGGGGCAGGCAATTAAATTGATATCAAAGGGTTAATCAAATTGATAGAAAGGGTTAATCAAAATGGTTAAATTTATTGAATGGGTCAAATGGATTGAAAGGGTTAAATTCGATGAAAGGGTTAAATAAATTGAAAGGATAAATTTTTTATCTGATCAATTTTTGTTTACGATTTTGTTGTTGTGCACACTTGTACTATTTTCATTATTTTTGGGTGAGGGGAGCAGGATCTCTGTACAATGTTGATGATGTGGTGGCTCGAGGCGACTGACTAGAGAGGTGGGTTGCAATGAGTTGTATAGGTGTTTGGTTTAGTGCAAGAGTGTGCTAAGGGTAATTCTCTTATTTTTTCTAATATTGATGTGTTTGTAGGGATGTTGGTGGTATACAGGCGATTTTTACGAATATATTTAACACATGAGAGAAATTCAGAGTCTTTAAAAGAGTTCTACCTATGAATAAAATACACGAGTGAGAGCAAAGTATAGCTACTTGGTCTCATAAAGAAACAAGTGTTATTATATGACTCTCCAGTATGGAATTAAACGTAACATGATTTTACAACCCCGAGCTATATGCTAGCATTATAATTTACATGAGAGAGAATTTTAACTATGTGAATAACATCTGGTGTTGACAAGTTCAAACTCACTAAACGTGGACAGTTACATGAGTGTGGAATTAACAATCTACAACAAAATGTCCTAATAAATTAAACAAACACAATAACAAGTTATATATGATGCCTCTTACACATACCGTACACATATGTCAGCATGTGAGACTGGAGAGGAGGAACTTTAGAAATGTAATCCACATATAAAAAGAAATTAATTGATTAACATGGGTAATAAAGTTGCACCTCTCCCAAAAAAGTCTGTCCCGCTGCGAGGTTGCTTTAGGAATTATGTTAGTATATGGTTTGCTGAGATTTATCAGCATAATTAGATACGTGGAGTGCTGCCAATGTCCGTCCACCTCGGAGGTCATTCGATGAATGAGTGGATCGTATGAGGTGCGCCTGCTTATATATTGTAGTGCAGCCGACATCTTAAAGGCAACTGAGTTGAACTATGGCAAAACTATAAATACATCCTACGATTTAAAGCAGACACAATAGTGTATGTCTATTCTGATTAGTAAAATATATATTGATCTACAAGAAAGTAATTAACAATAGAAAATCTTACCCCAAATAATTTGTTTCAAAATAATCAACTTGCATCGAAACATCGGACAAACTCTTCCAAGTAGAAGAATTCATGTTTTTGACAGAGTTGAATTTTATTTTCATTTTAAAAAATCTTTTTAAATATATTAATTTTGTCTTTGCTCCTTCACCAGACATCATCATGTTGGATCTTGAAGAGCTGTAATATGTATGTAAGTAAATTGAAATATTTTTTATATTTAAAATGTTTGCTGGTATCTGTTCGGTGCAGACGTAAAAGTTTTAGCTGGAGGAACTTTCTTGTAGGCAAGGGCGGTCAGAGGTCTTTTTTGCACCTTCCTCTTTAAAGGTATTGGGGGCTCGCTTTCCATATGTCTCCCTGGGATGTCACAAAAGTTGGCCAACAGGGTGTCGTGTCTCTTACACCAACCTTCAATTTAAGCAGCCAGAGTGGACAAAAACTTATTCATTCCAGCACAGGTTTCTTTCATGACAGATACTTAGCCTGTTACCGTCAATTTTTAGATATTATTGAAAAACGTTACTGACATGATATATTTAATAAAATAACGACACACACCATTCATTTTAACATGAAACAAATCTATTATAAAATATTATTTTCGAAATCATCCTTTCAAACAAAAATGTTCTATTTACAACAAACATTTATTCAATCAAAAAGTTGTTTTACCAAATAAAATACTTTAGGATAAAAACAAGATTATTTTACAAAAATCATTATTTTTTGACATTATGAAACAAAACTTACAACAAAAAAATTATGATTTCACATTTCTTTTTCAAACACACTTTAACTTTTTCCCAAATAAAGTTAATATTGACACACACACACACAAAATTTAAGCAATTCTATATACAAAAAGCAACAGCTATCTACAACAAAAAAAAATATATGTTTTTACATTTGCTTTTTCAAAAAGACTTCAGCTTCTTTACAAATCAAGTTAATATTTACATACACAAAACACAGTTTAATAAATTTATATACAAAAAACAGACATAATCAATAAACAATCTTTTAAATCATAAAAATAAATTCATAGAGTATTATGGTGGATGTCTCTTTCCTAATAATTTGCATACTCTCTAGAGTAGTTTAAAAAAATATGCACACTTAAGGTGTTTTTTGTAGGTGTCACATCCAGGTAATATATTTTTCAGATACTCACAAAAATGCCAAAGACAGGGTGTAACACACACACACACTCACATGCACACAGTTTCCACTATGAATTTCTTTTCTTTCTTTATCAAGGGGTAATGATATCGAATCGAGATTTATTCTTTATAATACACTGAGGCAAACAGACGACAGAAACATTGTATTACAATTCAACAGAAGTGATGCAATTAGTTCTATATATTTGTAGTTTGTGTAGTCAGCTGCGACGATGTTTGTAGTTTGTGTAGTCAGCTGCAATGATGATTGTAGACAGCTGCGATGAGCCTGGAATAGGAGGTGCGTGTGGTGGCGGCAGATGGACGTCATTGGCGGTGTGTTGCTGGGTTGTCTATAAACTTATTGCAGTGCTGAAAATATTATATGGAGGAAAACAAAAAAAAAAAAAAAAAACATTTTCACACGTATTCTGTAGTGCCACCGAGGTAAGGTTGATATTCCATCTGCCTCAATGTACCGCTTATCATCCATACCTGGCAACACTACCTTTGTTACACATTCGATGTATACTTGATAAGCATGCGAACGGAACAGATATTGGGTCCCCAAAACCCTTGTGCAATTTTCGAAGCAATCTCGATAATCCTCGTATCTGAGTGATTGCAACTCGTTGGGATTTACACCCTTCACCTTAATAATACATTGTTCATTCGTAACTACATATGCGTAAAGCTTAGGACATAAACACACACAGTTTATGATTATGCACCAGCACATCCACATTTCATCACCCCAGTACAGCTTTTGTTCTTGTGAGGGAATCCTTGCAGGTTATCGAGTGCACGGTTGGATGTATCAAACCACACCTTTAAATCTGGGGTAAATACTTTATACATGTCAACATCGTACAGAGCACCTGCTCCCCCCACCAAAAAAGAAACAAAGAAAGACACAACGACAAAATCAAGGAAAAAAATAAATAAATAAATTTGAATGGATTATAAATCAACCCTTTTCCATCAATTTAACCCTTTCATTAAATTAAATCATTTCAATATATTCAACCCTTTGGATGAATTGGATCATTTTTGATTACCCCTTTCTATCAATTTGATTAACCCTTTGATATCAATTAAACCCTTTCAATAAATCAAAAGTGGAATAGGACCCTCCCACCCCTACTACTCCCGGTTACCTGTGACCTTGACCTCGGGGATCTCCCGTTTCCCCATCCTTGCATCATGCGCAGCTCCATGCTCATCTCATTTCACCCTCGTCGGATCTCAAATCCTGGCAGCTGCGAAATTTAAATAGGAAATCCCGTGGTAAGGAAATAACGCCTCAGTGCATTAATTTTAATGATAGGCATTTCTAACAAAAGGTATTATTCATGAATTTGTAGAAGTTCCCTGCAGTGGAGATGTTTCCATAACATGTATAGCCTGTTTACAAGGAATTTTTAAAATGTATGCTCTACAAAAAGTGCTTTCTGCGTATCTACATAGAAAATATATGCTCGTTGGGATACTCAATTCCTCAAGAATAAATTTTTTTGAAACGCTTATCTTTAAAAGTAACGTACTTATCCGGAATATCCTTAACCTCGATTTACTATTTAGATTTCGCAGCTGCCAGTTAAGAGCGAGGATGGAGCTGCGCGTTCCAAGGTCAAGAAGCGAGGGAGCGATACGGGCGACACTTACACGCACGCCTAGCGCCTCATCGCCCCTACGCGCAAGTTGTGCAGTGTTTCCGCCGTGACGCTGTACCGTGCAAGTTATATCTGTAACAGTGAGGTTTTATTACACGACGTGAAAGACCACATATCAAACCACGCCCGTGTATTTCTAATGCTCTCTTGCCGCTTAAGGAAACTGCGTAGGCAAGCTTCAACAATGCGATATTTGAGCATTTTCACGAATTTTTTTTCCGCTAAGAATACACGAAATATAACAAAAAATTGACGCGCTGGGACGCCTTGATATTTATTTTACGTTCCCGGCACCGCTTCACTCGATCATATGGGATTTAATGGGTATCACTGGATTGCTTTAGAGGTGCTCTTCTCAACCGTATACGATTTCTGTATTTCGACTTGGCTTTTTGACGAGTATAGGCCGACATTTTGTTAAGTTTTCTTCATTTTTTACATCCAACTCATACAATTTTAACGTTACAACGCCACACAAATGTTTTTATACACGTAATCGAATGATCATTGCGAGAACTATCGACTGAAACTCAAACGAGCATCGTAGCTTCTCCTAGTCAAAAGTTATACTACGCGGAAGTTATGAGACGCGGCGAAACGAACTCAAAACCAACCCCAAACTGTATCCCCCGATTTTGTTATCATCGGATTTTCTGGATTGCCTCCCACTACGATTGCAAATTTAAAGACGTATTCACGTCAGAAGTTAAAAAATAGGGGCATGTTTTTTTATATTTTCTGACAAAAATTCGTATTTGCAAAACATTTATTTACCGAGGTACGCGTATTCGCGCAAACAACTATTTCACAGAAGATGTTTCATTACATCCTCCTCTTAAGAACCGCCGCAATATTTCAACTCTTGGGGCCGCGGTGGCTGAGCGATTAACACACTCGCCTCCCACCACGGCGAACCGGGCTCAATCCCCGGCCGGGTCACCGAATCGTGCCGGACGATGCCGTTGTTCGGCGCGCTTTCTCGAGTGATCTCCCGTATCTCCCGCCCCTTCATTCCGGCGCCGCTCCATATTCACTTCAGCCATCCTCATCGGCTCTGAAGACCTCGCTGTTAAGAGCCGCCCGAATCTCTTCACTTCTCACGACATTCTCGGAAGCGCGCGGTTGCAGCACAGTAGCTCGCCGCCAGGTAGTCGGAAGACCAGCTCTCCACTCGCCGCGCGGGCGGTGGAATAAACAAGATGACTAACTAACCACTGCGAAGTTCCTACGCCTGCCAACCTCCGCACAGTTAAGGCCCCTATGTACTGAAACGTTTTCCGTGAAATCGTTTTTTTTGCGCCTCGGTAAATAAATGTTCTGTAAATACGAAGTTTTACCAGAAAGGAATTTAAAAAAAACTGTTATCTATATCGCTGTCTTTTTACTTTGATCATATTAAGTGTGTTAACGAAGGAAAAAAATCATGAAAGTGGTCAAATATAGCATTTCTAAAGCTTGCCTATGAAGTTTCTTTAAGCGGAAAGAGTAAAGTACGACTATAATGCGGGTAGTTTGATCTGTGTACTTTCATCGCGTGTAATGAAATCCTGCATTTACAGATATAGTTTACACAGTAAGACGTTAGGACGGAAACACTGGACGCCATGCGCGTAGGAGCGATGAGGCGCTAGGCGTGCGTGTCAGAGTCGCCCGTATCGCTCCCTCGCTACTTTACTCTGAACTCGCAGGAACGTAGGACCCTTAACGCCCATTCTTTGGGACCCGAGCCACTCCAAGGAAGGACCACGCCTGACAAAAAAAAATCCGGCAATGGGATGACTCACCGGGACCACGTATGTAAAGAGAAAGAAGAAAAAAAAAAAGGATCCTGCGTTTATCTGTGGTAGCCGCGCCTCGTTCCCTTAGGTGATGCCACCTCCCCCCCTCCCCCCAAATCCTTGTGCGATTACCGGGATTTTCATTCATCATTCTCGTACATGGGCATACGTAAAGGTCACGGGTGCAAAGGAGCTTTCAGCAGGTGGCGTGTTGCCAATGTGCACCAGATGGTGTCTTTGTCTGTTGTCTTGCCACATTTCGTCCGTACCATACTTATAGGCTGTTCACGATAAAATGACCCCTTTTGAAAACCCTGCGCTGTGTGAATTCTTCCGCCTTATGTATTCGTGCGTCGGTCAAATTAAACCGTGAAATGATTAAGAAAGTAAATTCTTTACAAATCTCATCATGCTTCCTCTTCAACGCATAAAAAAAAAAAACGAAACAAATCATTTTTCAAGTTATCACAAATGGTTACCTAACACTTTTTATTCGTCGTCAAGATATGGAATTACTTTCCATCCATCGATACCAACTTTGCTGGACGACTGTCACTCAGTGCGCCCATTACTATATATGCACGCAGGGGCAGTGACTTTTTTCTAAGGGTCATTTCTAAATTGCTCACTTTATCGTGAACAGCCTTTACCACACCCTCAGGACGAGAAAAAAGGACACATCCACACCGGAAAAATAACACATTTAATTTAAAATGACGACGATACAATTTCATTAGATTTCATTAGAGCAGCAAATGATTTTTTAAAGAGAATCACATTCATTTGATTTTTTTCCCAAGTACAATAAAACCATTATTATAGAAATTCAAAGAACAAATATATTATTATAGACTATTCGCGGTAAAGTGAATAATTTTTAAGGTCCTTCCAAGTATTTCCTTTTAGCCATTTTTTATCTTTCCGCCCCCTTTTTAATATCAACATTGCCATGTGACTAATAAATACGGTGTATACTTTCACCACTCACCAAAGTTAATGGCTGATCCTGCAATTAAACATACTTGTTAGTGGATAATATCTGATGGGAGGGTCGTCAAAAGTGCTCATTTTACCGTGAACGGCCTATAAATATATGACTGTAACCTTTATTAGTTAATATATGAAAGCTGAGTACCAGTAAATAAATTGAATGCTTTCGGTTCCTTTATACTACATATTTAGAATTGTCATGCGCTCGCTGCTTCGCGTTCCGCGCGAGCGTATATGAAGGCGGTATAATAGCCCCACATATTTGAGTGTTTTATATAACATTTGCTAGTGCCGGGCTGTGTTTCCATTTTCAATTTCTACTAACGAACGCAACTTCCAACTTTGGTTACCCTCCAGATGTATTTACCGTTTTATAATACCGAACATTAGTTATAAAAACGGAAACGAAATGAATTTAATAATAACTAAACTGAATATTGTTTGGAGAGCATATTACAAATTATAAGGAAACTCCCGTTCTCCCGAACACTTTCATTCACTTTCCAAGGGAAAATGTCGGACTGGAGGACGCAAACAGAACGACTGCTTACCCTGCCGAAGGAACGTGGGCGGGGTAACTCGCTTGCGAGTTCGATTCATCGCTAGTCGCTCCCGTTTGTGGAAATAGATACTAGATAGCACCACTATAGGTGTACGGTACGGGAGTTACGAAAATCCTGTTTCTCGAATCGGAAACGGGAAACTCAGTATTAAATGTGCTTAAATTTAAAGTGAAGGCAAATACTACTGCTTACCTTGCGTCTACGGAATGAACGCGAGGCGTTGTGTGTTCGGAGCGGCCGTACGGAAGTGGCCTGTACGTGTAGAGGACTCACCCATGGCGGCGAGCTTTGGTCAAGGGCGGGGCGGAGCGGCGAACCTCACTTCTTACGAGCGACACGTGGCGGACAAGATGAGGGACGCCCACCGCCGGACAGGACAACGGCCATCGCGCGTCGCGTCCGACAGCCCAGACGACGGCCTAATGGCCCTTGCACGATTGAATACTTAAACATTTGACTTTACTATCTGACATGTTGTTTCTTATCGAGCTTGACGCAATGGAACTTTCAAAGTTTAAGTCAAGCACTCTTGACTTAACGATTTCGAAAAGTTGAAATTTAAAGTCAAAGTCCAACAGCCATTGTAACAGATCCATATACTACGCTCATTTACATGTCACACAGCTAGTATGCATATTAACACGTGTAATTTTTTTGTACTACATGACACCTACATATTTTTGCCTATGTTAAAACATTTATTTATTTTAATTGGAAGAATTCTGCAATTTTACATATTTTATTTCATTATTTTTAAATGTGCAATATAAATCAGAACCCACCAATCTTTTTCAATGTTTGTATGTTAATGTAGGTTACTCTATGGTAAGTCAGGATATTATTCTGAGTATTTTAGATGCTTAATTTAAGTATGTGACAATGATTTTTCAGTATTTTTTTTCATATTTAAGTATATATTATTTGTATTTTTCCATGCTGTTTGTTTTCTTTTATTTGCAGTTTTAATTCTATTTGGTGTTAAGCTATTTTTGTGACGTAATGGACCGGAAGTAGCTGAACTCCATTGATGAGACTTGATAACGGAGATGCCGGAAGTCGGGGACTTCTGGGTACGGATCTGACGATCCAGAGACGTGGTTTTGAGATCCGGGATTTCATGGGCGAAATCCCCGGCATCGTCATAAATTAGAAGAGTGTTTTTGTACCCTGAAGTGAGTATAACATACAGGTAGCCTGGCAAGTGACGAAGAAGAGGCCAGAGCTTAGCTGCGTTTGTTAATTCTGTGAGTGGACGCTGTCTACGAGGAGATCCTGCACCGACGCCACGACGCCACGCTGGTAGCGTCAGTGTGACTTCAGATTAAGGTGACGCCACCCAAGTTTCGGACATATAAACTTGTGTTTGGTAATCAGCACATATGCCACTTATTAATTCATTCCAGCAGTCATACACTAACCAATTTGAGCTAGTAACAGGAGCAAACTTTTGAACTTAATTGATTTTATCTTAACTTGGGAGTGAAGAACTAGTGTTCAATTGAAACTTAACTTTGCTGGAGAACATTTAAGACTTTTCCTATAATTTTGAAGAGCTAACGAACTTAAGCCAGATATGTGGGATAGTGATCAGAATGTGTAATGCTATGGTTTAATGGAGCTCACTACGTAGAACTTATTTAAGAGAGACTCAACTACAGACACTTCTAATTTGAACACAGTTTAATTAATCTACAGTTTACCTAATTATTTTGAAAGCAGCCCAAAGACATTAAATCTTACTTTTTTTTTTTTTTTTTTCCCAATTTAAGTGATTCTTGTTTTCGAATGGTGGTAATAATTTAATAAGTTTAAATTAATTGCAGAACAGAGGTTTTAATTAATTGATTGAATTTTTCATACACAATTAAACAGTTTTATTTTGATTTTTAATTTTTATTTCTCTGTTTTGAACTAAATATAATTATTGACGTTTTGATTTCTATTATTTGGTAATGTTGCACGACACCTATCAGATTTTCTTCTACAAAGATGATGATATAAATAAAGTGCTTCTTGAAAAGTTTAATAGTTTTGTGTGTTGTGACAGCCAGTGCATGCAAATGTCCTTGCAGAGTTCCTGAGACGGCCAGCGCACCGTTGGGGAGTAAGTTATCGAGGTAAAATGTTCAAACTCATATTCAGCGTGTTACACAATCTGGGTTACACATATCTTTCTTCTACACATTGGTCATTAGCATTGATTGGTATTCATAATTATTTTCTCCACGAAGTCCACACATATTAAACACCCCCAGTTTTCCCTAAACTTCACACCATTTTGCCGAGAATCTAACAGAGGTTATGTGGAAAGTGCGTTATTTTATTGTACGGCAGTTTTAATCTCTGTATATTAATCAAAGCTCGTCTTAAATTAAATAAATGGCAAACGAATATAATGTGAAGAGGAAATATATGAATTGGCATATTTTATTAAAGTAAACAAATGAGTTTTTGTTTTGAAATTAACTTTTAATATAGAGTTTAAGCCCATTAAAAAAAAAGGAACGTAAAATGCTTTCCTGGATAATATTATAATTACTTACGTAACAAGATACGCATTTTTACGAAGCTCGCGAACCGATGTTCAATAGTCGGAACTCTGACTTTACAATATTGTATTGTGTATTGGTGGTTTCGTCAGAGGAAAGGAAACGTAAAGTCAAATGGTAAAGTTTTCTATTGTGTAAGAAGCTTACATGCGGATTTCAGAATCCTGCGATGCGTTGTCTTGCGATGCGACGCGATGCGTTTGTCGCCGACGATCGCCGACCGATTCCATTTGTGGTTTCACGATAATGCGATAGTTCGTCGGCGATGGGCGCTATGCTGCCAACCGTTCAAACTAAAGAAATTTAATGTGTTTGGCCAGAATGTTGAACAAAAGACACGCGAAAAAAAGTGGTCTGTCGGAACGAAAACAAACACGATAGTAAACGAACAGAAAATAAAGTGACGATTAGTAACTGTGGACGGCGAAGAATACGAGAGAGAATATTATGAGCACGAGAAATGTATCAAGCGGAGAAGAATTATTTTAAGGCATTTGTTAAAGGGACTGAATAGTAGCCGTTGGGGTGTGTGCAGCCAATAAACAAGGGCAGAGCTAGACAGGGCGATCATGAGAACTTGATCGTGGAAATGCGGCTGAAATATAGAGATGCATCGTTAATAATAATACGGGGGGGGACTACGAAATAATACAGAGAAAGTTTGTCTTGCGCCAAACGCGTATTTGTTTACAAAACACAACACAACACTACTTTTAGTCGTCAGTGCTCAAAGTAAACAACAATTCTTCTTCTTCTTATCTGTCGTCGTCCGCCGCCGGCGACATAGACCGTGCTGCCACCTTTTATCCTGCAAGGAACCTTGTAATGAAATGCTAAAAGCGGACGAAAATCAGTGAAATTTCTTGCCATTTATTCAATGTAGTAAATTTTTAAAGCGATATACACTTTTTTTTTTTTTTTTTTTTTTTAATAAAAACATATTAAAATTCGAAATTATGTTTTAATACATGGACGACTCTTCAGGCATCGGGAAACTTTATCCTTTTGTTTTCCTAAAGGTGAGAAAAATCTTAATAAATTTGGACTCCAATCAGTAGGTATCTCTGCAAACCACTTACTATGTACATTGCAATTTATTATTTACCTCAGCTTTTTGCCAGTTTATTTATTATGAAATACACAAATGTTCTTCTTTGTATTCGTCGCCGGCGACGAACGTCAATTCCAATGTCGGTCGCTCGTCGCTAGCGTCAATGCTCTCGGATTGGCTGACGCTCGACGCGTCTCGATGCTCTTCTGTGGTAATCGCTTTATGCTGGAATCATAACAGCGCGACAGACGTGGCGCAATGGGCACGGGGCGAATGAAATAATTTTCCAGCCAGGTCAGGATCGAGACTTCCGTGACGTCAACGCGACGACATCTTCGAATAGAAATTATTCCTCATTTGTTTGCGTCGCGGGCGCGACAAGTCTGTAAATCTGTCTGAGCCGCCATATTTTTTGCGCTAAAGTTTTACGTGTGCTGCAATTTACCGCTTTAATAAGCAAAGCAGCGCTTTAATAAGCAAAGCAGCGCTTTAATAAGCAACGCAGCGCATTTTAATGCCTGGTTGTAATTACAGCCATATTTTCTCACTCAAAGTACCAGCGGTGATGGATAGAATTTTTCGAAACGTTTGCAAAATAAGAAAATAATGGAAACATTAATAGCCATCGTAAAAGAGGTTAATATGTAGTATCGAGGAACCATTTATATATATAAAAAAAAAAGTTTTAAAACGTTGATCGTGAGGCGGTGAAATAGGAGTCTGCCTACTAGGCTCTAGAAATGCGTTGCAGTGTGTTGGGAAATCAGTTTGTCTGACGAAACTATACCACGTGTGCCCAATGTGCTAATTTACTAAAAGAAAACAAACTTCAGGCGATGACGGAATGTCGCTTTCATGACCCTACGACATAGCTAAAAACAGCATTTTCTGACTGCCGTATGTCAAAATGTGCCGACCGGATCTACGTGAAACTCAGATACAATCCTGCATTGAATTTTGCATTAGACTTTCCATCAGTAAAATAATATGGTCACCGCTTAAAGTCCGATAGAAAAAAAAAAACGGTTCGACGAAAAGCTTGCGCGCTAGTTGAGTGCTTCGCGCATAGTAGCGATGCGGCAGTTGATGCGCGTGCCATTATCGCCCTTAGCGTTCGCTCGCTCGTGTGTCGCGCAATTGTGATCCCAGCGTTGCGGAAGTCAGATAGGCAGCGCCGAGAGACTGCGTGTAATTTGACAACGCGCCTCGCGCCGCAGAACGCCCAGGAGTACAGAAGCGAACCGGACGCCGCAGAACGTCCGGCACTACAGAAGCGAACTCCATGGGCACGTGGCCGTTGAGGCCGTAAAGCGGTTTTCACAATAGAGCATTGCGGCGCGGCGCGTCAAGCATCGACCAATCAGAGCCACGAACGACGAACATTGGTTTTGACGGTCGTCGCCAGCGTCGGGGAATAAGAAGAATAACATTTCTGTACTTCATAATAAATAAACTGACGAGAAATTAAGATACATAACTGAAAACATATATAAACGGTTTGCAGATATACGAATTGGAGTCCAAATTTATATCAATTGTACCTACCTTTAGGAAAACAAAGGTATGTTTTCCAATGCCCGAAGAGTCGTTCACGTTCTGCAACATCATTTTCAATTTTAATATAATACTTTTCTTTAATAAAAGTGTATATCACTAAAAAAAACAACATTGTAAAAAACTAAATGGCAAGAAACTTCACTGCCTTTCGTTCGTTTTCAGCATTGGAATGCGAGCTTCCTTGCAGGATACCAGATGGCAGCACGATCTGTGTCGCTGTCGGCCGGCGTCGAAACATCGCTCTACGGTGAAGACTCAGATAACACTCGTAGCTGGCGGCGAGCGTCGGACGCGACGCGACGCACCGCATCGCGACGCTCTATTGTGAAAACCGCTTAAGAGTCAATCTAGCATGGACACTACAGTCGCGCCGGTCTGAAGATGGAGTCACAAATACCCCGTCGAACCCGACACGACGTAATCTGAGTAGACAGCCAATGAATAGCAAGGTCACCGTGACGTCAGTTCGACAAAAGTAGATTCCATTTCTACTTTCCGCCTATGTCGGACTCGTCAGGGCGCGCAGAAATGTAAATACATTAGAAAACAAAATTTCGTACGCATTTCCCTACCGTAGTAAATAATTAAATAACTTGCCGTCAAAATAACGCTCCGGTTCGGATTTAGATACTTTTTATATCTCGCGGAAATTCAAATATTGTCAAAAACGAAATTACCATTCACTTTGTCGCGAGTTCTAAAAAAGTAAATAGTGAATACTATAAGGGTTACAATCTTCCAACAGCTCACTTGTCCGTCAACCTCTTGACCATGATGATAGAGATTGTTCACGATAAAGTGAGCACTTTGGAAATCAACCTTATAAACAAGTCACCGCTTCTGAGACACGCGAGTCTGAAAACACGCACGTGGTCTCTATCATGTTCCCCTAAGCCCACATTCTACGTGCGCTACAACCTGGTCCACCTGCAACACGTATGTCGTAACGAGCATTTATGTCAGTGGAAGGAATTTTATTCGGCGCTGCACAACATGCAAAAACACTTAAAATCTATTAAAATGTCATGATGGTACTTACAAATTATGCCTTTGAAACACTTACATGTGCCGGAAGATCATCGTCGAATTGAAATTCATCGTCCGGTGTAGCACAAGAACATAAAATTAAAATATTCACGTCCAGCTCAATAGAACAACTGTGTTTGGACGGTCGTGCCGGCGCGGAGCGGAGCTTTAGTGCGTGCCCGATAGAGGGCAGGCGTGTTCCTCCTTTAAGTGTACCAGAAGGAAAACTTTGATATGACTGGTTGGTTCAAAATATCGGACTTGACGTCATAATTTGTGTATTGTTCTGACCCCTCTAAGGGGCTAGTTGTTTTCTCCTTAGAGACCAATATATTTTCATGCTACCAGATTGTTCGGTAACATGTGGGATTTGTTGTAGCCCCTCTAAGGGTCAATGTTGTCATCACGCCTTGGTTCGCTATTGGTGGATGACTTCTGTGACCCCTATAACCAGTCAATGGTCGTTTTTTGTACTTATACGGCCTGCAAATTCAAGAAATTGGTCAAACGCTTGGGATCGAGAGAGGGCCCATGGAGAAACAGGTCAGGTAGCTTGGTTATTTGTTATTTCGTAATGTAATACCTTTCAGAATGCAGGAACGTCACTTTAACGTTTTTAGTAATTTATTTTGTAGCCAGGATGATTTTGAAATACAGCAATTTAATGATGCCTACACAAACTTATTCGAATCAAACATCATTTTTCTTTGACAAGGCCAGTGTTGGGTGAAATGCTTGGAACCAACTTCTTTACTTGAAGCATGATGTTAATTTTCTAACTTTAACGAAAATTTTGTTTGTGCTAGTTCTCCGCCATTTTGGTAGATTGAATAGGGGTAGCAATGGTTTTGTTAAGCTCACCATTTTGGTATGAATGTTAAGAAAATTAATGTGGCTTCGGCCAGTTTAAATTTTTCCTATTTATTTTCTTTACAATAATATTGTATTTGCAGGCGCGAGAGACAAATAATCTCACTAAAGTTAACCTAAAAATACTACAGACCTGTTGTAGTGGCCACGATCACCTGAAATGGCCAGGAGGAAAAAACCTACGAGTGAGATCTTTTAATTTGTGCAATGGAAATAATGGTAGCAAAGATAGGCAGAGGTTTTATTGGTGGTCTAACCATGGTAATTGAAATAAGGGTTTTTGTGGAGGTGCAGTAAAATTTGGATTCGTGTATATAATCTTTAGAAATGTTTGAACATGCACAAATGGCTCAACACTGTATCTGATACTTAAGTGTAATCCGATATTATGTTCAAAAGGTAAAAATAACTTGAAGACATGCAAAGATACTAGAAATGAGTATATTTATAGTGCCACGTGAAATCAAATTTTCATAAAAGGGCATTCGAGCTGATGCTAGATGACAGACACCAAGATATGATTAAATTCAGATAGCCACGTATCATGAATTTATGTAGTATCAGGCATTGAGTACCTTTGTGATGCCACGTAAATTTATTTGCTTAAATAAGATAATCGGGGCTTGGTGGTCTCATGTATGGAAATTGTTGTGGATACCACTGGCATTTCAGATTTCATGTAAGTTCAGGAATTACTATATATTTAATTTTTTTTTCTATATACAATTTAAACTTTTTGTATTTTGTGTGATATGACGACAGATAAGACGCAGTATTTGAATGAAATGCAATTATTGAAAGTTGGTCTTTCATCTGTGTAGTGTTAACCTTGTTCATTTTCAGGTGATTTTCACTGTGCTTTGTTTTGAATGACTACAATATTTTGCGTCTGTTGGTTTCTCCTTATCATTATTAGGCAATAAAAATACTGGCTGTTTGTATTTTTTTGAAATTTGTGTCCTTGAGGTGTCCTGGGCGATTACACGGGGCCTCACTACTAACATCATGTAGTATTTTAACGGGCACACTGAGTGACATTCGCCCAGTAAAGTTGGTAGCGATGGAGGGAAAGTAGTTCTATACCTTAACGTCGAATAAAAAGTGTTAGGTGACCATTTGTGACAACTTAAATTATTTCTTTCGCTTTCTGTTTTTTAATGCATCGAAGTATAAAAATGACCTGATTTGAAAAAAAAAATAGAATTTATTCGCCAATAATAACACAGTTTCTCCCGACCGACGCGTGAATAAAGTGATGAGGTCCATGGCAATGTTAATTTTACATAAGGTGGAAAAATACACACCGTGCATACAAATAGATCTTAAGCAGGGCTTTCAAAAGTGCTCATTTTACCGTGAACAGCTTACAGTCGTATCGGTGTGGGATAGGTTAGTAATGGGTTTGCGCAGAAGACGAAATATCCGGCAACCTCATCTTTGGTGGGGCCGAGGTGGTTGATCGGTTAGACTGCTCGCCTCCCAACCGAGGCGAATCGGGCTCAGTCCCCGGCCGGGCCACTCCCGGATTTTCGCAAGCGGGAACCGTGCCGGACGATGCCGCTGGTCGGCGGATTTTCTCGTGGATATCCCCCCTCCCGCCCGCCCTTGCGTTCCGGCGCTGCTCCATACTCACCTCGCTTGCCCTCATCGGCTCTCAAGACCACGTTGTTAAGAGCCGCCAAGATCTCTCAATTAAACTGGAGTACTTTGTTCACTTACTGAAATGAGTGTAGCGAGATTTCCTGACAAATATTCTGGAGTTTGCTTATCTATAAGTCATAACTACGTGGTGAACTGAAAAAATCTTCCGTGTTCCATATGCAGCCATTTAGATGTAAACCAGTTAATTAGTGAGGTTGTTTTATTTATTTATTTTTTAAACAAGCAATGCAGCACGCACTATAAAAATCCTTTGAAAGTTTTCTGTACGGCAAAGGAAACCGTTTATTAGAGGCTGTTTTGTTAACAGTAGCACAATATTGTTTTAATTAAATGATGATGTTATAGAAACATAGATTTGCTGTCAAATCTTTCATTTGTGCGTTTCCTTTATAGCGAAGAAATAGACATTATTTGATCTGGTTTTATTCACAGCAAAAAAAAAATATTACTTTGTACCAACGGCAACGGTTTCACGATTTAAAGGTTTTCTGTCGTTCAAAGTAAATTTTAGTAAATAACTGCGCTCCTAATGCAAACATCAATAAATCAACGTATTCTGCAATTACGAAACTGCAACTGAGCAAATATACAGTTACCTGCTGACACCTGAGGGCCGTGTCTGATTTCGTGAGGGATGGAGGTCTTAATAAAAATAAAAGAACTAAACTTGATTTCTAATTTATTCACTCCGCTATTATTTACAGCATTAAATTATGTCTCCACGTTTACTCCTTTTATTGAACAGTGAGTGCAATATTTAATGCATATTTCAACACTAATTAACGCCATTCTTAATTGTCTCTGTTGTTTACAGCCAATTAAATCATACTCATTATTGACACGTGTTCAGTCTATCCGTTGCCATCATTTATAATGTCTTTCACTCGCGCATCTAGTCCAATAGTCTAGCCTGCCAGTCGCACCCTTCACTGTTTGACACTCGCAGTCGCAGATTTCCCTTCCGTTGGTCGCTTCTCTGGCCATTCGTTCTTCTATCGCTTGGAACTCAGTCACTCGTTCACTCATCAACTCCAACTCATTCCCACTCAACTCGCAGCCTGGAGGCCAGTGGCAATATCTATAGTGTTGACCCTACCATCTGGAAAGTTCAACACACCCCGAGTAGCGCTGAGAGGACGAGACCAATAATACAGAGTATTTGCTATGCCCTTCCCTAAGGGCGTGGTAACAGGGTTTATACACAGCCCTTAAAGAACAAATCTACAAGAAAACTAGACAAGATATATTTAAATATTTCTGGTTTAAAATACAGGCAAACACATGCCTTATTTGGCATAACTTGTATCATTTATTTGTATAAAGGCTTTCAAACTTTACACAGAGAAATAATATCGATTTTATAAATCTAGTCACTCAAGAAAAATGAACACCAATACGGTGCTTAAATAGCATATGAGCTCAAAATAATTACACCAACATGGTACCATTTTAAATGTAAAATATAAATGCCCATTAAAAACTCCGACTTGGATACAATAGAATTCTACATACAAGTGGTTCTTGGAAACAATTGCAATCTAAAACTTGTGTCTTTCTCGTGTCACCTAACAAGAAATCCATGTGATTTTGTACTCCCACTCAAATTTATTGGTACCGTCATATGAGAATGAATAATTCCTGTGTATAAAAATGTCCTCATTTAAAACATGACGTTTACAGGGTATTTTTAATATTTGGCATTTAAAAAAAAAATATTTCTAAAGTACTGAATTTTATCTGAATTTTGGCAAGTTACGAAGTCTAAAATTGAGTGTTTCCTCGTTTACAACTTAAGCATACTCAATTGTATTGTTTCAATACTGACATTTTCTATTCTCAGGCATTTTTGTAAAATTTAAAAAGACTCAAATGACTGTACATTTCCAATCTTTGCACTTTAAAAGTTTTCGGCTGTCGTAAAAACATGGATGATAAATAATTAATCGGATGATTATTTCATACAGAAAATTTCTGTCATGTATTTCTGAAAAACGCAATTATTTGTACCTGCCATGACGTAAGACGTCATCCTGACAATGCGCCCAGACGGACGAATGATATTATTTCTTTTACGACATTTTTTTGGAGTATTTAACTGTGAGCTGAACATCCAGGAGAGCCGGTCTCTGACCACGTGACATAACGCCTGGCGTTATTTATTGAAATTCTCCCCCTCCCAAGGAGGGAGTAACGAGAGTCCGGCCAATCAGGGCTCATGGAACTCTCGATAGGCTTCCAACATATTCTAAAATACTGCCACGTGTTTAAACATTCGGGCCACGCAACCGCTGCGACTACAGCGCTGTCTAACGCAGTCAAGTCAAACTATCACTACACTCGGCTGCCAGTCTAGCTCGAGTGCGCAAAGCCGACGCAGGCTGTCCAACTGGCGGGAGAAACTTTGCTGCTACGCGCACGTCGGCCTGTCGGGGCAGGCTTTTTCGTCGTACACCATCACGTGTATGGGTATGAAAAGTCACCAAGTAAGTTATTTTGTAATTTCAGGTTAAGGCTGTTCACGATCAAGTGAGCACTTTTGAAATAAACCTTAGAATAAAGTCACTGCACCTACCTGCATATGTTTTACTGGGCGCACTGAGTGACATGCGTCCAGTAAAGTTGGTAACGGTGGATGGTAAATAGTTCCGTATCTTACATTCGAATAAAAATTGCTATACAACTGTTTCTGATAACTTAAATTTTGTATTTCGCTTTCTGAGTTTTTTAATTAATCGAAGTGTAGAAATGAGCAGATTTGTTAAATATTTACTTTTCTAATAATTTCACAGTTTCAATTGACCGACGCACGAATAAAGTGATGAGGCCCATGGCAATGCTAATCTTACATAAGGTGGAAGACTACACAACGTGCATACAAGTAGATCTTAAGCAGGACTTTTAAAAGTGCTCATTTTACCGTGAACAGCCTTTAGCAACACTCGCGTATTTTGCAGGGAGAAGTTCGTTTATGCTTGCTGTAGGTCACGCACTGCACATATAGTCTTCCTCGTTTCGTGCCGCGCCGGCGTCGAAGCGGGCAGGCAAAACTCTTAAAAATAATAACTTTACCTTTGTATGCATTAGCGATACCAATTTGTCACCATTATGTATTACAGATTTCCCTCTTGTTCACAGCCTTTGAAACTAACGTAACCTATCAGCGCCTTCTAAATAGTTAGGTTAAATGCCGAGAGCGTGGTGTCGGTCGTGCTGCAAATTCAAGTAGTCACATTGAAATGTGTCGTGGTTGCGTTTTTGGTCGTGTCGTGCTGTATTGGTCGGGACTATGTGATTCCGGCATAAGTGGCGACATATTCTTCACACTTTTAGAATCAAACCTTTGAAAAATCACCCCATGTGTGGCGTGATTGTTTGTTTCTTAAATATTTCACGTATCACAAGACTTTTATACTTGCGCTAACATAAAAATAAATTAGGTTTGGCTGTGTTGGGGACACTGCCTTTTTTTTTTTTTGCGTGAATACGTCTACGCTGATGTGCTCGGACGTCTTGAGTTTTTTTTTTTTTTTTTTTTTTTTACGGCACCGCTCTACTCGGTAATATGGGGTTTTATGGGTATCACTGGGTTACTTTTGAGACGCTCTTTCCAACCGTATATACGATTTCTGTTTTTTCGACTTGGCTTATTGACGAGTACAGGCCGACATTGTGTTTACTTTTTTTTTTTTTTTTTTCTTACATTAAACGCATACGCGTGTTTCTATGCACGCAATCGATTGATCTTGACGAGAGCTGTCGATTGAAACTCGAACGAGCGTCGTAAAGCAGGACGACACAAGAAACGACACGTAATCAAGAAAACAATATCCAACAAACAAAACTTTGAGAACAGTTTAAACGCACAGTGTCTCAGAAAGTTAGAAACACCAACACTGTCTGGGGAAAGTCTTTGTATTTGAAAACTATTTTCAATTAAAAAAAAAACTGTGGGAAAGCACCAAATATGCACAGAACACTACTTCCGCAAAATATACAGCTACAAAAATTTAATTTGTTCATTAAAACTGTGAGGAAAGATACACAAAAAGAAGAGATGAGGAACTAAGAAGAGGTCAGTTATACCAGAAGCAGCTGAGATGAAATTCAGTGGAGCTGAGTTATCACTGGGATGTGCCCCTATGTAAGAATTGTGTAGATATTTTATTGAGTATTTTGTTATTGTTTATATTGTGGGTTGAATGTGTACTGTATATAATGGGTTAAGGGTAAAGGCCTCTGTATATCGTGTGTGATAATAAATCTATTTTAAAAAAATGGTTAGAGTCGTGGACTGGTAATCTTTTTGACTCGGGTTCAAACTTCGCTTAAGTACAAAATATTTTAAACTTGGCTTCTCAATGAAGTTACTTTTATGGAGAGTACACTTACAAGCTAGACAAAGCAAGATTAAAAACAGCCCTTAAAACATCACGACACGGCATGAATATTTAAACTTTTTATAGGGCTGAAAATCACAACTTCTAGAGTGTATTAAATACAGCAACAACTTTATAGTCTCCCGTGGCACAGCAGGCTAATTTACATTTTTCCATTCAGGTGTATTCCAAAAATGTTTGTTAAAATCGTGTAAGAGATTATTCTCCTTTTAAGTATAACGCTAAGTATTCCTTGTACTTCCTATCTCTCAAAGTGACTTCTTTTCATGACAAAAGCAAAATTGCAAAAGACGAAATTTCGTATGAATATTCCAATACATGACTTATTACCAACCTACACTAAGGCTGGAAACGCATTTTCTTGACATAACTTTGGTTACAAAACTAAGACTGAAGTGAGCCTGTTATTAAAATTAACAGCCTTTCGTTAATAATTGTTAATAAATTAAATAGCCATCTCCAATCATTTGTCTAGGCCTACCAGGAATAATTCTACCGTCTACATGGTCGGAAAACAAAGTCCATGCTTTTCTATCTTTAACCTGGCCAATATGGGCCCTACTGCATGATGAGGAATACTTAGCTTAGGACGTGTCTGGAACCCAGCAGCCGAGTCTCTGACGACCAGCCGGCTGTTGGGTCAATTTATAGTACAAATTAGAAGGAGAAACCACCCCACTACATTAGGGACAGTCAGCTTTTAATTTCGACCAATGGTTAGCTTCTGCACCTTCCAGAAGTCGTTACGTTAATTTCCCAGAAGTAAGGTCCTTGTGGCGCCTTCTATAACGCGCATTACACGCTGGTACACACCCTTACCGCTGCACTAGCGCCCAAGGTGGCAAGTCAATGAACCACGTGGCCGCTAAGATGAACAGCAGACTGACTGCATGACGGTCTGCCGTGGCTCGGGCTACGATGGACAGCACGGAGGCGTACTTGGTTCCTCGTGTACGCCCCAGTTCCAGCCAAGGCAAAACAACTATTTTTATTACGTAGCACAGTAGCACACAAGTCTTGTGCGTATTTCCAACTCTAGGGAATATAAACTTGGCTGGAATATTGCGTCGTGCAGTGTAGGTAAGGCCAGCAGGTGGTCGAGCTAGCATACGGGATGTCGGCTGTAGCTCCGCTCGCAGTCAACTTGGGGGGCGTAGTTGGTAACTTCCCGCTGTACGTGAGACTCGCGATCTCATATTATCCTAGTCAAAAGGGGCCGCGGTGTCTGAGCGGTTAGCACGCTCGCCTCCCACCAAGGCGAACCGGGTTCAGTCCCCCTCCGGGCCACCGCATTTTCGCAAGTGGGAATCGTTGCCGGACGATGCCGTTGGTGGGCGGGTTTTCTCGGGGATCTCCCGTTTCCCCCCGCCCCTTCATTCCGGCGACGCATCATATTCACTTCGATCACCCTCATCGGCTCTCAAGACCTCGCTGTTAAGAACCGCCCGAATCTCTTCACTCCTAGTCAAAAGTTATACTACGCGGAAGGTATGAGACGCGGCGAAACGAACTCAAAATTACGGTGCCCCTCCCCCCCCCCCCGCCCAACTCCACGCGGGATACTTCACAGTCCTCACTCAAGGTAACATATTCTTTGATCCTTTGGCAATCAAGTGTATTCTAATTTTGAATGTATATAATAGATTCGGAGCTGCAGTGCCAAACTGTAGCCCCCGATTTTGTTATCATCGGATTTTCTGGTTTGCCTCCAACTTTAACGACGTATTCACAACACCCTGTTTTCGGTGAAACTGAACTAGGCGGAGGAATATCATGGAAGTGGAACTCGAGCAGGGCTTCAGGAAATGTGGAAGTAACAATGAATGGTATACTATACCTATCATACCCGACCTATCAAAAGTAGTCGAAAGCCAATAAAGAAAAAAATGGTCGTTTGACGAAGGGCGTTATGCCAGTTTCACAGGAGTGCGGATCCGAGTCTCGGTGAAGTCTTATTTTTTTTTTTAAGTAGATAAAATTTTTGAAAGGTTTGTTTCTTCTTATTTATTTACTAATCGCGGTTGTTTTCAGAGCACGCATTTTCTTTACAGTGTAACTTTAACTTTTATTATCACAAAGACATCTACTGAACTACTCTATAGGATATTCGCGGTAAAATGAGCACTTTTGAAAGCCCTGCTTAAGATCTACTTGCATGTACGTTGTGTATTCATCCATCTTGTGTAAGATTAACATATGCATGGGCCTCACAACTTTATTCATGCGTCGGTCAAGTGAAACAGTGAAAATATTAGAAAAGTAAATATTTTACAAATATGCTAATTTTTACTCTTCGACTAAAAAAAAAAAAAACAGAAAGTGCAAGAAATAATTTAAATGATCAAAAATGGCTACCTGACACTTTTTATTCGACGTTAAGATACGGAACTACTTCCCATTCACCGTTACCAACTTTACTGGGTGCATGTCACTGGTGCGTGCGCCAGTTAAAATATATGCATGTAGGGGCATTGACTTTTTTTCTAAGGTTCATTTCAAAAGTGCTCACTGTATCGTGAACAGCCTTTAACAAGCTTATAATAGTGATTACTATATAGGTCAAACATCAGTCAGGTTTGTGGTAATGATACTTTGCAGTGGTCCCTATTTAACAAATTTTTCTGTGCGGCAACATGTCATGTGCTGAAGCAAAGAAAGCGTTTAAGGTCGTGGTTACACGAGTGCAGTTAAACACATTCAGCTAAATACATTCGGTAGCCATGTCTGAACAAGTTTCAAAACAGAACACACCCAAAGCAGAATGAGATCAATGGGAATTCTAACCTCAACAAACATGTAACTTAAAATGTATGATGTTTAATTATAATAGCCTCCAACATTCATCACTATTGATTTTTTTAATTGTTATGAAACCTACACTTTTACTGTAATGGCATAATGGGTGGGTATTAGTACATTCAACATTAAACTTAAGTTAATTCAACAAGTGCAGGAATCCCCACCAAATTCAGCAATATTTATTACACTGCTTGTTTACTTGGAAGCAGCCAATAGGAGCGCAGCAGAGGAGAGAAGTCGCTCGAAACTACTTATGAAAACTATTCACTTTGAACGAGAAACAACTGCGATCGGAACTCGGTCGAAGCTAATGTGACCTATTCAATATCTGAACTCGTTTATGCGAAGTAGTTCTGCATCTCGTGTAACCGCGGTCTAAGAGTTCAGGGTCATTAAATTCTTTGTATGTCACCTATGTCAAAAATTCTAATACGAAAAAAAGCTACGATTTTTAAAAGAATGTTTTAATAACTATCTGAGCCACAGCCAAGGTTTTTTTTTTTTTTTTGCAATATTCTCTGGCATACAACTATTTTGCTTTAGAAAACCTGATGGAATAAAAAAAATGCCGCCCCGTAGAAACAAGATGCAATAATATTTTTATTGTAAACGTATAGCATATTTTGCTTTTTTTTTTTTTCCCCCACAGAAAAATACCTTACTGCAGTAGTGAAAGACGTAAAGTAAAACGAAATACATGAAGGTTGTGTTAAGTTACGTAAGTTAGTGTGAGAAGTGTAGAATTTTATTTCTAACGGTGGCAGCCATGGACGTAAAACGAGTGCTGACCGTTCTATAGAGCACGTGCTGATTTCATTACGAGTGCCTTAACCCATAACAACGAGTGCCTTAACGCATAACAACGAGTGCCTTAACGCATAACAACGAGTGACTTAACGCATTACGAGTGCCTTAACGCATTACAACGAGTGCCTTAACGCATAACGAGTGCCTTAACGCATAATAACGAGTGCCTTAACGCATAACAACGAGTGCCTTAACGCATTACGAGTGCCTTAACGCATAACGAGTGCTTTAACGCATAACGTTTAAGTACACATCGGCAGTGATATGTCGTGTTGTTATATCAACAACGTGAGCTCCACTAATCGGCTGGATTAAAATCTTGGCTGGCGACTTTAAATGCGCTGCTTTGCAGGAAACGAAACTCAACACACGGACCATAAATTCCCTTCGATATACACAGGGAATGTTTGTCGCGCTGAACGAGTGTCGGTAACCCACGCAAGTTACGTTGGCTTCCCGCTGTGACCTCGCCAAACTCCGGAACTGAGTGTTCGAGGAAGTAGGGCGGGGGTATACGTAGCGCGTGTTCAACATTTCATTTTCTTTGGGCTCATTTCAGATAAACTTGTTTCCCTAATACCAAAGAGTTGGCGGAATGTTTCGTAAAGAGGAAGGCAACGGAAAAAAAAAAATTCCCTACACGTGTGTAATGTACACAACTGTGTTCACCGTGTCACTGTACGTACGTAACCAGCAGTGTTGACAACCTAGCAGCTACGTCTCTGTAGGTCACAGCAGCGAGCAGCCCTTTTTTTTTTTTTTTTTTTTTTTTTTTTTTTTTTACTTTTGTCTTATTCATTGTATTCTTGGAGAGAGAAAATCGTGAAAATGGTCAAATATCGCATTTTTTTAAATCTTGCCAATGCAGTTTGCTTAAACGGCAAGAAAAATGTACAAAAATACGGGAGTAGTTTAATCTGTGGGTTTTCATCGCGTGTAATAAAACCCCTCATGTTACAGATCTAATATGCACATTACAACGTCACCACGGAAACACTGCACGCCTTGCGCGTAGGGGCGATGAGGCGCTAGGCGTGCGTGTTAGTGTCGCTCCTATCGCTCCCTCGCTTCTTGACCTGGGACACGCAGCTGTATAGTCTCCATAACAAAGAGGTTTTTTTTTTGCTAACCTACCGTAAAGTATCGGAGATCCAGGGTAGGGATAGGACCTAAGTGCGTCTAAGAGCTGAGCCCTGTATGTCTAGACATGCAGGGAAGTTTCCAACTACAACGGCAGATGCTCAACTTTGATTGGAGCCAAGTTCACATCCCACGCTAGCTTGACTTGACCTACAAAAAAGGGGGGGGGGGATGCCGGCATAGGCACCGTAAAAACCCCTCGACAGAAAAGAATTGCAAGATTGCATGCAATTTATGAAGTATAGGCTGTTCACGATAAAGTGAGCACTTTTGGAGGCCCTAGTTACGTTTTCCTTTCACATATTTCTTATTCTTCAACCACGTTTTCAATAAATAAGTGCCATGTAGTTATGAACACAGTGTGCATATTCCACCTCACTCGGAAGTTAACGTCTAACGCTGCAATAAAAAATATATATTGACTATTATTCGAAATGAGAGAGCTACGAAAAGTGCTCACTTTACTTTCAATAGTCTATAGAAGAAGATTTCTACTAGAACAGAGGATGGGTAGGATAATCTTTATTGAAAATGTGATTGAAACACTAGACGAGAAATATTGGTGTGGCGGGGGGGGGGGGGGGGGAGGGGGGCTATCTTCCATTTTGATGATCACACTGGATTTAGTTTGAAGCCAGTGGGAAGGGGGTTACCAGCCCCACTGTTGGAGGGAACGATGCGCAATTGGGCATTTCCCGTTGCGTGCTGCCAGTCTACACCTGAGCGAGGTCTTAAGAGCCGATGAGAATGAAGCGAGGTGGATACGGAGCAGCGCCAGAATGCAAGGGCGCGGGAAACGGGAGATCCCTGAGAAAACCCGCTGACCAGCGGCATCGTCCAGGAGTGGCCCCGCCGGGAATCGAGTAAGGTTTAGTGACGTTGAAAAGATACCGATATGTCGAAATTTCGATATTATATGAACGATATATCGATATAAAGCGTTGACATATTTAAACTATATTTGATCGAAATCATTATAGCTTTCCAGGTATCGGAAATTAATATTTTTAAAATGCTCTTTTAATAAGTTCAGTTTTGAGAATACAAAAATTAAATTTAAAAATTACTATGTCGTTTTTAGCAATATGCATAAAAAAATAGGCGCCACATCTCTCTGCAACCTCTCGTGCTCTCAATATCCATTTCAAGCAATTTTACATTTGTCAAGTTCTTTAAAATATCGGATTCTGATATACAGATTTTTTTTTTCTTTCGATATATCGTTCTGAAAAACAATACTTTTATAAATAACTAATATAAATAATATCGATATTTTTTTCGATATCAACATTCCTAGTGTAATATAACAGATGGTCTGCTCGTATGTATACCTTGTAACGTTTACTTTCATGTTCTTGTGTTGTGCTATATGTGGTTTGTTATGTTATTTTAACGTCAGTTTAATCGCCCCTCCAGTAGGGTTCTTAATCATTATTTACACTGGCAAGAATATTTTATTTCAGACTTATTATCATATTTTGTGAACTTTACAAAATTTTAATAATTTTTTAGCAATACACTTATATGCTATTCTATTCCAGAAATGTGAGCCAATTTTAATTTCTCTTGTGCTACAGCAGTTTATTTACAAAGCGTAATATTTTGTTCTCCCTGTAATTTCACCTGGTTTGAACATCTCGCGTTAAGCCCACAGAAGAATGAACTGACGTCATCGAAGGCGACGTATGTAAGACTTCCGTTGTAGTATGTAAACGTTGTGGCGAAGGCCCCGAACCTGGACTCTCTCCCGGGACCCTAAGATGGACGGGTGAGTTAATTCCGACATCGCTCATTTCGCGATATACGTCCGAGTCCGGCATCATAAGGTTAGGATAATTGTATTACGAGAGGGACAACGGTGTCAGTTTTAATCACAATCAGTTAATTAAGAAGAAACTGACGTGATTAAACAGCTTTGTAGTGATTTTCCAGCGCTCAACATCCAGCCTTCGACCGGGATTTCTACAAGTAAAGCCTATACTAATTAGCGTGGCATTTAAAGGAACTGGCTTGTATTGATCCGAGTTGTTTACGTGAAATCTTTATACAGTTTGGAATTTATGAAAAGTTATTTATTTTTGGTCATAATTAAAATTTATTGGAAGACGTTTTAAAAACAATTTTTCTCTGGATAAAAGGGTTTTGTAACCGGAATTAACCAGGGGTCCCGAGTTCGACGTCTTGTGTAATGTAAAACAGTCAGCTAGCCATCAAATTCTAAAAGAAGATAATTAATCTGAACGATATTCCCACTAAGATCTGATAATATTAAAAATGAATCATACTCACGTATTTGCGTCCTGTAACTCAGGTTCTTTGAGAAGAAAATGTTCATTATTTCTGAAGTTTAAAGTGTAAAATAATCAAGTTTTAATTTCATCTGACAGCAGAAATTAATTTGACACAATGTTCAATAATCTTTCTGACAGTATGACTCTTGATTTAAATGGTTTGACTAACGTAAATATTGCACAATGTCAGTTGTCATGTTTGTGTACAATTAGTTATATTTCACATTGCTATGAGTGTTTTCTGTCATGTCTTGAATTCTAATTTGAGAGTTGCTATGTTTGATAATTTCTTACGTGATATTTGTGCTACAAACGTGATTCTTGTCGATGTGTAATTAGAGTGGCTGCATTCATATGACATATTTTCTACGCGTCACAAATGTTTCATCTTACAATGGAAATAGCCAACCCAGCGTGTCTTAAGATACTGGTAATTAGCGTTTCACAACATTTATTAAAATGTTATACTCTATTCAATTTTCTCACTTTTGTGTAGTCGCACGGATCTTGCATCTCTCGCTGGCATCCCCCGCAGCTTCGACAATATGAATTATGCTTTTCTAGTAAATGGTGATTCCTTTCTTCTCCCTTTGGAGGCCTTCTTTTATCCACACAAACACTGTCAAAATTTTCCGTACGTTTACGGAATGTTTTACGGAAATGTACAGTGTATATACGGAAAGTCTCCGTATTCCCTTTGGCTTCGAGTTACGGGGACGAACAATGCCGATTCCACACGAAGCTTTCTTCGCCACTGTAACAAGAAAATTATCGTTTCTGCGGCAGTCAAGGTTATCCACGCGACTATGGCCTATTCTTTCAAACATTAAAAAATATCATCAGACCGTCTGTAACATTTGGCAACACCATAAATACACTAAATTTAATAGAAACTGAATTTCTGCTTCTGTCTTTCTATAATAAATATAAAAATTATACCTCAATTTTCAAGTGAGAGTTATAGGTGAATGGAAGTCGTGGCCGAGCGGCGGCGGAGTAAATATCGCGTCCGGTGTGCGGAGTTCTGTCGCCCCGCGCTCTTAAACGGGGCTCTGTTCCGACGCGAGTAGTAATAGTTCTATTCTAGTGTCAGTCACGTCTAGGTTTGTCCAGCATGTCTAATGTGCGCGTGTATACCTTGCGTATCGTGTTTGCCGAACGACCTTCGGCCATGGAAATGCATGAATGGATTGATACGGTTTTAACTGTAACAGAAGATCAAATTGAAGCTATTCAACTGGATGGGCACCAGAACTGTTAGTTTTTAAAACTCGTTTCCTTTGGACCTTGTGAAGCGATACTGCGTCACACCAACGGCCAGTCAACTTAAGTCACCGCAGACCGGGAAAGGATCAACGTCACCATCGAACAAGCTTTCAACAACTTAAAACTGGTAAGAATTCTAAATTTACCTGTAGAAATAGACAACCAAAAAATTCAGACGGAGTTAGTGAAGTATGGTCGACTTGTTACATTACAAGATTAAGTATGGAATCATAAATACAAATTCCAAGTAAAAACGGGAGTACGCATGGCAAAGATGGAAATAAAAAAAGACATTCCATCTTACGTTTCAGTTGACGGCTTTCGGACTGTAATGATATATCCCGGACAACCACGAACGTGCAGTTACTGCCAGTCTCCTACTGATGAACGAATTGCGTGTCCTAGTTTGCAAGAAAAGGACGCACGTGCAATACGCCGCTGGGGGATAAATAGGGCAACGGAAAATCCCGCAGCTGACACGCCTATACTGTCCACCCCTGCCCAGCACTCTCCCCGAGCGGATTAACCTCCACTTCGCAGACTCGAGCAGCAAGGTCCGGTACAAACACCTGTCGGTGACTCTTCTGCTGAGCATGCAGTCAATCTCAACACCTTAGTGACCGCGCCACGCCAGATACACGTGGAGGTGGCTCAAAATACTGTTACTGCTCGCGCAGGGCTACCACCACACACACAGGATGTCTCGCCGCTACACATTCCATTGTCCTCTGCTTCATGGGTGGACAGCATGAACGCGGAGAGCGTAAACAATGCAACCACACGACAGGAGCATGTAACAACTGCGGATGAAAATATGTCCGTAAGAGAAAAGCGACCTTACGAACGCGACGCCCGGGCCACAAGAGTCAGTCCTGTTCGCAAAGCGAAGGTATTATCGCAGAGTGAACAATCACAGCTACAAGACAGGAAGGAATCTTTGGAACTAGCAAAGGCCGTTATAAATAAAATGGGTGCCTCTAGCCAAGAACGTCCTGATAACCCAACTAACTAACAATACGACCGGCACATGTGTGCACCCCCACCCTTGATTCCCCTATTACCGGCCCCCATTTTTCTTTGCCCACTTTTCTTTTTTGTCCACCTTTCCATTACCTTGCTCTGATACTATCACTACATTTTTTAAGTACACATGATAGAGTTATTGACAATTTTAACTTTAAATATTTGCGCAGTCTCGGCCAGTGCGCGATTGGCGGCGCTAGAGACACGGATTCGAATACAGGCAGTTGACATTGCATTCTTGCAAGAAGCAGCGATTCAAGATTTTATAGGGTTTCATACCTTCAATGTGTATACAAACGTTTGTGACGGGGGACAGCGATTATTACACGTGCGGGGCTGGAACTTGAAGACCTGCGCTACCACCCGTCAGGCCGAGTGATGTCAGGACGAATAAACGATGTGTCGCTAGTCAATGTTTATGCTCCCTACGGCTCCCAAGCGAGATATGAAAGAAATCAGTTTTTCTCCGTGGATTTGATTCTGTTTTTCCATCCACCCTGCAATCAGTTCATACTCGGTGGAGATTTCAACTGCATAGTTCACCCCCATGATCATCAGGGTGGCATTTATCCTACTAATGCTGCCCTATCTACTTTAATAACTCGCTTAGACTTGTGTGATGTTGCGTCTAACTTCCAAGGAATTCATTACACCTATGTGACTTCACAGAGTCGGTCTATAATTGACCGATTCAACATTTAAAAAAACCAGTATATACATAAGGTGCATCGATATGACGTTCTTCCGGTAGATTTCAGCATCCACTCTGCAGTGATATTTACATATGAAACGTTTGCGAATGTAACACGGTTTGGCAGAGGGACATGGCGTCTAAATACGTCTTTATTAGACAGCTCAGAAGTAAAAGAGGACTTCCTGGCTAATTGGGTACGTTGGCATAGCAAAAAATACCAGCTCCCCTCTATGGCGATGTGGTGGGATGTGTGTGTAAAACCGAACGTCACGAGGCTTTTTAAAAGGCATGCGTACCGACTGGCAGAAGAACGTAGGGGAACACGTGCATTCTACGAACGTATGCTACACGAACTTCACCAGCAGGCAAACAATGGTGCACACGTAACTCCACGTATTAGAGACACGAAACAGACTCTTATGCATTTATTGAGTGAACAGTTTAAAAATCGATATATTATGATAAATGATAAAAATCTATTCGCAGAAGAGAAATTTAGCATGTTTAGTATCATTAAGGAACAACAGCAAATACGACGCAAGGTTATCAACCAGCTTACTGACAGTGATGGCGATATTGTTCGGGACCGGCCGGAAATAGTGCAAACGTTTTGCACCTACTTTGCAAATTTATACTCGATACAAGACATGCTTCCATCGGTTTTGCAGCGTTGTGAAAACAGAGTTAGCTGTGACAGCAAGACGGGCATGGAGGCGCCATGTTTAGATGCGGAAGTTAATACAATAATACAGCAATTGCCATCAAAAAAATCTCCTGGTATTGACGGTATTCCGTACGAATTTTACAAAACTTATTGGGATATTATTGATACCTACTTCTGCGAAGTTGTTCACGATGTGATTGAAAGAGGGGAGTTATGCAAGTCTCATAAAGAAGGGATAATTGTTCTTATACCCAAGATATCCCGTCCACTTAAACCCGCGGATTATAGGCCAATTACACTTTTATGTGCCGATTATAAAATAATTGCTCGGTTTTGTGCGGCCCGATTAACCAAGGGATTGTCAGATATTATTGGTCCCGGCCAGACATGTACTGTTCCAGGACGCTCCATTTTACAAGGCGTGCTTGCCCTAAGGGACATTCAATTACTTTCGTCAATACAACACAGTAAAATGGCCATCTTGAGTATTGATATGGATAAGGCATTCGATAGAGTCGATCACAAATTTTTACTTCATGTTATGCATCATTTCGATTTTCCATCCAATGCAGTACAGTGGGTGCGGGTGGTGTGTACCGGAATTTGGTCACGGCTGTTGATTAACGGATTCCTTACCCACCAATTAAGATCGAGAGTTCAGTTCGACAAGGATGCCCGCTATCCATGATTTTATTTACTATCGCCATTGAACCTTTGTGCAGAATCATGAGTGCCCGCTTGCAAGGATTCCCTGTAGCGAACCTGTCCTCTAAATTAAATGCCTATGCTGATGACATCACATGCGTCGTTCGTTCAGAGTGGAAAATTACAGAGACGGCAGAATGCCTGGACCTTTTTCGCAGTGTCTCTAATCTGCGAGCGAATGCTAACAAAACTGCCGTACTGGAGCTCAGCGTAACCAGCGAGCCATTTGACGACGTTTTTCCCTTTCGGGGGGTCGAAACGGTGAAAATATTGGGCATATACTGCCACGCAGACGCCACTCATATGTTGCATTATAATTTGAACATGACAATAAATAAACTCCGTGCTCGTCAAATAGAAATGAATTATCGTCGTACAAATATTATACAGAGGGTTACTTTAATAAATGTATTCTTACTTGCGAAGCTGTGGTATGTCACATATATTCCCACTACCACGTCAACAAAGTGCACAAATACTACCGCATGTTGTGGAAATCTTATATATTTAAATTATCAAGGTCGCAACTTTATCTTTCCTTGCAAGACGGAGACCTGAGTCTAATTAATCACGTTTTGAAGTGTGAGGCCTTATATCAGTCTTCAGAAATTGCAACAATTTTGCGCCCAGAGGACATTTACGCAGCATTACAGAAAATGATGTGGTCTGAAGTTAGACGCATGCCACTTCAATACCGTCAGGCAAAGGAAGCACTCGCAACTCTAGTAGAACACTTACCGGAAGGGACAGTCGCATCAGCGAGATATTTGTACATTCGGGCTTCCAAAACGTCGGCTGTCATACCATCTGTTGTGAATCGCACCCCAACCATCCGCTGGAGGCGCCCATGGAAAATACTTGCCGATCCTAACCTTTCCTCGGATCTTCGAGCTGCAGCATTCGGCTTCTACAATAATATCGTGGCGACTCAGCAGCGTAAATACAGCATTCACCTGACAGCTGACCCTACATGCCCGCTGTCTGACAACACCGACACGGCCCTTCATAGGGTAATTTCCTGTGTTTATGCAGCTCCCATCTGGCAGTGGAGTCGCGTACGAGTACGAAAAATAATTCGCGATGAACGTGGAGATGTCAGCGACACGCACATGCTTCATTGCGATTTCTTCACCTTCCCCTCAGTTCGAAGAAGAGCTGCGGCCTGGTATATACTTCATGCGATCGGTTTTTTGGTGGACCATTCGAATCCGGTGACAGTTCAAGACTTTGTCCAGCTTCTTCGTCAAGATAAGGGGAACATGGCGCGGCGTGGCACATTGCGTCAGTGGTACGGCAATTTTTTATTTTCATTCTGACGTTTACGCCTACAGGAAGTGCGTGTATATTACCGAGGTTGGGTGTACGCCATGTGCTGCTCACCCCTCGGTCCTTACAAGTGTACAATTTAATGTTCCAGTAGTAATCGTCGATAGGTGGTAGTGTTATAAGTCAGTGTCACGTGTCGGGGTATACGTCGTGCGCTGCACCTCACGTTAAATAATTCTTTATGTGTTCATCGACTTTGTCAGTAAAACCAATTCACCAGATGTTAATATCGTTTTGTGCCCCTATGTAAGAATTGTGTAGATATTTTATTGAGTATTTTGTTATTGTTTATATTGTGGGTTCAATGTGTACTGTATATAATAGGTTAAGGGTAAACGCCTCTGTATATCGTGTGTGACAATAAATCTATATAAAAAATTTGTTAGAGTCGTGGACTGATTATCTTTTTGACTCGGGTTCAAACTTCGCTTAAGTACAGAATATTTTAACATTTTTAATATCATTTTTATACACGGTAGAACACCCACATAATGAAAATTAAAGACATTTTCACTATCTATTTTTATTTTAAACGGAAAGTACAGAAAACTAAGTTGGAAATCAACGGAGAGGTTGCGTGAAATTTACGGAATGTCCGTTTCTGAAAATCAATGTGTCCGTAATTTTACGGAGAGTTTACGGATACTTCTGGATAAATTTTTACCAGCACTTCTCTGTAAAATGAAAGGAATTCTTTTTAACAGTGAAGTAATTAGGGATGTATTTAATTCAGCTCGTATTTCTACGCAATTTTTTTCTCAGAATATTTGGGTACTGTTTCACACGCAACTGTTAGCTTGTATATATTTGTATCAAAAACCGATCACATATCATCACTGCACACTATCCCCTTCACACTAGCCAGGTCCGCCTGGGTGGGAGGCGGCCTCTCTAGTCCCTGAGAAACAGGTTTTGTTGAATCCAACAAGATTTATTTGGCGCAAGCAAATTATTTGTTTGTATAGGGACAATAAAATATTTTGATGCAACTTAAGATTTCCTTGACTACACGTACATTAAACAGTTTGGGCCGATTATAAAAAAATATTGCAAGTTCGACCGAGTTTTGAACCTAGATCACCTGCGTCCGCGGGCTAGGCCTTGGTAATCTCAGCTAATGTGACAACTGATAACGCCGGAAAGCTTTTATATAGATATACTTCACATATTGGGCAATGTGTGCAAACAAATATTTCAAGTTTTACAGCTTTACTAGTCAGTTTCTTGTTGCACTGTTTTATTAATGTGTTTATACGATCGTTAAGCATCAGTAGATGAACTAACTAACACGGTTACTGCCCTAGTTGTCACAAAAAATACAAACAAACTCCCGAGCTGTATTTTCGAACGAAGGCAGTCAAATGAGTGGCCAAACAAATATATACAGTTGATTCAACAAAATATTTAGTTGATAGTCTACATTTTTTTGGCCCAACGCAGAGATTTTGTTCATTAAAACATATATTTTTTTAGACGAACAAAAGTAATTTTGTTGCTTTTCGTATTTTGTTTGCTTAACAATATATTTTGTTAAGGCAACTAAATATTTGGCCCTATACAAACAAATATTTTGTTCGATATTCTTTCAGTGTAGTCACTGATCCGAGGAAAGATACACAAAAAGAAGAGGTCAGTTATACCAGAAGCAGCTGAAATGAAATTCAGTGGAGCTGAGTTATCACTGGGATGTGTGCAGCGAGATATCGATAATAGTCGTAATCGATCTCCTGCGCAGGGTTACCAGACGTCCGTTCGGGCGAAAGAAGGACATCTCCTACGTTTTGTCGAGATTTTTTTTTTTTTTTTCGTTGGACCGGATTTTTGTGGATACAAAAAAATTTTTCCCTGCGACCTGACAAAGATGATATTTTTCTAGTTATTATTATGACATTAGCTTTTTTTTGCAACAAAACTTGTTATAACAGTGTTATCAAAATTCACGTGGTTAATCATATAAAAAAGTCTGTGCGTTCTTTGATAAACCGTCTAAAATGTGTTCAGTTTTTTCTTTGGATTCAATTTTCATTCTCAAGCGTGTATAATAAAATATTTAGTTGTGCAAAACAACTGTAAAAACCACGAGGTTAATTTTCCTGGCACTTAGCTTTCATGTTTTATGTTAAATAATAAAGTGAACATTATTTCATTATGTTAATTTTAACCTTTAAAATTGGTTTACTACAAATGCCAATGATTTGAATAAATTATTTCATCAATATTGTTATGCATATGGTATATAGGAAAATAAAAATAATACATGTTTCTCCAGTAAACTAATCGCGCTAATGAAATTGTGTTGTCCATCTTGTTACTGAAATGTCCTCATTTTCCAGAGTGAGTGCCGATTCTCTAATACTGTAGGCTTGGTACAGTGCATTCACGGTTAGTTCCAACATTTCTGACGCTTTGCTGAAGTTCTACTTCCAGGATATTACTCCGCCTCATGCAAACAAAGCTTAACCGCGTCGAGAAAATTACGCCAAAGGGACAACGCACTGCATTCGTGCGCACTTTGTGCATAAGAACTATTTCTTACTAGGCATTACCAACACACGTTCTGATAAAATATTAGTTATAAGTGAAATATTATAATTTATAAATAAAATATTAGTAAAATCTCAATTGTGACGTCTGACAAATTTTCATTTATATTGATAGTCATATTGGCACATACCGATATTTGCATATTTAAATATATACATTTTAGTAACATGCTTATATTTTAACGTAACGATTATTTTAAGAGATGCTGATGGAAATTTGATTTGTATTGTTACTATTCTGTTTAATTTACTATGTTCGTACGCAGCATATTTTATTTTATAATATGCATAAGGCGCTGCAGAATACACAACGTGCATACAAGTAGATCATAAGCAGGACTTTGGAAAAGTGCTCATTTTACCGTGAACAGCCTTGAAGGCCTCCTTGCAAGGATATAAAGTGTTCTTCCGCACTCTGTCTCACATACACACACACACACACACACGAGTGTGAAAAAGTAGTTCTACGTTACGTATTCACATTGACGCTTCTTCTTACAACATCTTCGCATAGTTTGCGTGTCCCACCAGCTGTCATAAAATTTAACCGAAAATATATATTTTTATGTTAACACGAGTATTCTTAAAGAGTGGAGAACTTGCGAATAGAATATAACCCTACTCCAGTGCCAATATAGTTCCATTGCTCTGCCCCTTCTACCTTTTTGAGGTTAATACGTCTTTAAATCTGCGACCACAGTGGGAGGCAATCCAGAAAACCCGATGATAAAATCGGGGGATACAGTTTGGCAATGCAGCTCTGAATCTATGTCCACATTCGAAATTCAATCACACCATTCGATTGCCAAAGGATCAAAGAATATGTTACGTTGAGTGAGGACTGCGAATCATGTTCGAGCAGGGGAGGGGGTAGTATAACTATTGACTAGGAGAAACTACGACGCTAGTTTGAGCTTCAATCGACAGCTTTTGTCAAGATCAATCGATCGCGTGTGTAAAAACGTTTGTGTGGCGTGGTTATGGTGAAATTATATCCGTTTAATGTAAAAAAAAAAAAAAAAAAAAAAAAATTAAGAAAACTTGACACAATTTCGGCCTGTACTCGTCAATAAGGCAGGTCAAAATACAGAAATCGTATACGGTCGGGAAGAGCATCTCAAAAGCGATCCAGTGATACCGATACAAAACCCCATATGATCGAGTGACGCGGTGCCGGGGACGTAAAATAAACATCAAGGCGTCCGAGCGCGTAAACGTAGACGTATTCACGCAAAACAAACGGCCGTGTTCCCAACACAGCTAACCCCAATTTTTTTATCAGTGCACCACCAACCTTATTCTTCCTTTCCGGACTCTGCCTCAACATCATGATGCTCCCCCCCCCCCCCCACGGCGTTCCTGACACACTGCCGTTTAAACGCTGTAACTTACAAAAGTTACTGCTCTTCGTCCAAGGCCCAGGGAGAAAATAAACTGAAATTATGGACAGTCGCGTTACGCAATGATTTCCCTTTAACACCGATCCAGGAAGAACAGTAAAAAAAAAATAAAGATTATTTATATTCTCCATTCTATTTATAGAGTCCTCTGGTAACATTACGCCATAATTCCCGCAGAGTAATAATCATATACAGGAAAAACTTACGCTGGACAGGCATTAACAGGCACCCTGGGTCGTAACTCTACAAAAGGGGAGATCCTAATAAAACTGGTTTTGTCGACATGTGCTTATGACTGTTTATGTGTCCCTTGGGTTGGGAGAAGGCGTGTAATTTAGACGCGCAGTGAGTGTCAGCTCTTGTAACGTGACGTCGTATATGGTTCCGTGCTAATCATATGCAGACACGTAGGAATTTGCATTTATTCTCGGTTACTTGAATCTCTTTCCAACTGTGTTTTGTGGGCATTGCCTTACTCTTTCACAATTGTCAATTTCATTTGTTAGAAACGATTTTTTGTTTTCGTTGGTTCGGATGCGACTGATTACTTGTGTTAGTTTTTTTCTGTGTTGATGTGTCTAAAGAAATGTGAATGTAGTTTATAATAGAAGAATAAAAACACATGTACATATCATTTTGTTTGGAAGCAAGTCATTGTATGGGCTATTCACGCTAAAGTAAGGACTTTTCAAGACCCTTCGAAATTATCCTTTTAACCATTTTGTATCTTTCCGCCCCCTTTTAATATCAACATTGCCAAGTTACTAATAAATACTGTGTACAATTTCACCACTCTCAAAAGTTTATGCATGAGGCTGTAGTTAAACGTACTTATTATTGGCTAATTCCGGGTGGGTGGACCTTAAAAAGTGCTCACTTTACCGTGAACAGCCTGTAAGATTAAGTTTATACCTTGGCTACATCTAGAGTCCAACCGACTAGATTATACAATTGGGAGTGCAGACCGCGCACAAGAGAATTTCATCAGCCTTCAGCGTTATAAGGCTGTACACGGTAAGTGAGCAACTTCGAAATCAACCTTTGCAAAATGTCACTGGCCTTACATGCGTGTATTTTAACTGGCACAGTGACTTTCTTGCAACGACGTGGAGAAAGTAGTTCTATATGTTAACACTTTGAGGTTGGCAGACTTTTACCAGCTTTAAAGATAAGCTAGATGTTAGTCACATATATCCACGCCACTGCAGGGACACCGTGTTCTATTGTCACTTGACGCCATTCTACTGGTCAAAACGACACCAGTCTTTCCGTATTAGCCGGCTGCCAACCAATGGAGTGCCGAGTTTACCGTTTTACAACCAAAAGTTCTTTCGCATGTAACAGGATTTACATCCCATCGTGTTGATTTCTGTAACCATACAAAAATATGTCCTTCAATTACGAAGATCGCTGTTGATGCTGTATTAGCTCCTGTTTAAAATCCTTATGAAATGGGGAATTGATGTAAGCACATCCGTACCAGTTTGGTTTATTTTTAAGTGGAATAAAATATTGAAACAAGTTTTGCCCGAACTACACTCGGGTATTGTATGTTCATATAAAATTTTTTCATCCTCCAAATCTGAGGAATGTTTACCCGAAGCATTGTCATGTGACATTATGTAGAGGAGCTTCGTTTAGGCTGTTGTAACTTTTGTTAGTTTCTGTTAGTAGGCAATCTCGCACGTCTGCCCTGTTAGCCCTTTCATTCCCAGTGTGGACGATTAGCTGCACGTTGCACGGGAAGGGTGTATTTGACCGGTACTGTACTATGCGAGACACACTGGCCAATCATCGTCCCTGGGAGTGTCTCATTCATATTGCGTGTTACTGCTCTACATTATGACAGCACCGTAAAAAAAAATATATTGGGAAAGTTACCTGACAAGTGTAAGGTAATATTCGCAACCTTGTGGGTGAAACATACTTTTTACTTACGGGTAAGGTAAAATTACCGCACTCTGGAGTAAAATTCACGTACTGGTAAAGGCTGTTCACGATTAAGTGAGCACTTTCGAAATCAACCTTAGTAAAAAAAAATCACTGCTCCTACCTGCATTATGTTTTAACGGGCGCACTAAGTGAGATGCGTCCAGAAAAGTTGGCAGCGATGAAGGGAAACTACTAGTTCCATAGCTTAATGTCGACTAAAAAGTGCTTCGTATAGATTTATGAAATATTAAATGATTTATTTCGCTCCCTGTTTATTTTTAATGCATCGTAGTGAAAAAACGAGTAGATCTGTAAGCTATTTATTTTGCTAATAATTTCACAGGTTCTCTTGACCGACGCATAAATAACCAAATGAGGCCTATGGCAATGTTAATTTTACATAAGGCGGAAAAATACACAACGTACGTGCAGTTAGATCTTAAGCAGGGCTTTCAAAAGTGCTCAGTTTACCTTGAACAGTTTTTAGTGGAAAATCCCATACACGTATGGGAAAATTACCTTTCGACGTGTGGATCTACTCGTCCATTTGTAACTATTTGATAATTGCATTTTATACATTCTTTACCTTAAAATTAATTGTTATTGTTTAGTCGTGCAAGCTGTTCAACATGTCTCTTTATATGTAACACATAATTAGCGCACTATGGAGTTGAATTCACGTACATGGCGGTGGAAAATCCCATAAATGGACGTGGAGATTAGATTACGATGCGTGCATCTCGTCAGCATTGACTCAACTACTAAGTGGGAAGACGGACAGAAGAAACAATCCTGCAACACACTAATATTCACTTATACTGTTGTGTCGTCAGGGTGTGGACCTGCCCTCGTAGCTCAGGGGTAGGGTGGCCGACCTAGAGTCGGAGGGTCGCGGGTTCGCGCCCCGGCGCCTCCGACGTGGCAGATGCCCAGCTCGACCGCCGCACTGGGAATTCGCCAACAAGCCGGTCTCACTAGAGTCTCGTCAACGTCAAAAATGTCACAACAACGTCAAATGAAGGTTAGAAAAAAATTAATGGACAGCGCACCGGCCTATCGGGCTATAGGACAATGGCATGCGCCCACCCGCCAGCAAACATCATCAATCTTTGGAGTTGAGGTTGTGATTGCTGTTCGTCAGAGGATATTGGTACATCAACATTTAACAGTATTAATATTCCGGGATATTTTGTAATATTAATTTACTTTACAATATAGGTAATATTATTTTACTTGTATGGGATTTCCCCCCACTTTTGTCAGGTACTTTTCTGTATGATTAGGGAATAGTACTCTCTTGTTATGTAAATTTATTCTACATTTAAGAGGTAATTTTACCTAAAAATTATTTTTTACAGTGAGGTTTATATCCCCGACAACTAACCACAACTTCTGCACCTCGTTGGTCGTATTAACGAGAAACGTTCTTTGTCAACGTCAGTACAGCACGCACAGAAAAATTTCTTAACTGCCACACCAGAAATATCAAAATGAAATGGGAGTGAACGGATTAATTAAGATATAGGTTGTTCACGGTAAACTGAGCACTTTTGAAAGCCTTACTTAAAATATACTCGTAGACCTAAGCACTATGTGTGTATTCTTCCGCCATACGTAGAATCACATTGCCATGGGCATGATCTCTTTATCCATACGACGGTAAAGTGAAACTGTATAGTTATTTCAATACTAAATATTTTACAAGTTTGATCATTCGAAAATTTGTATCCATTAAAAAGTAATAGGAAGCAAAATAATAAACTTCACAACTCACAAATGTTTACTCAACACTTCTAGTTCAGCGTTAAAATATAGAACTAATTTCCCTCCGACTGAGCGCTTAGCTGGTCAGTGCGTCCCTTAGGAGTGGGATGCACCTGCGTGGGAACCCCGCTTCCAAGGTCAAGAAGCGAGGGAGGCGATACGGGCGACACTAACACGCACGCCCAGCGCCTCATCGCTCCTACGCGCATGGCGTGCAGTGTTTCCGTCGTGACGCTGTACTGTGCTAATTAGATCTGTGACAGTGGGGGTTTTATTACACGCGATGAAAGTCCACAGATTAAACTAAGCGCTATAGGCAAGCTTTGAAAATGCGATATTTAACCAAATTTCCACCGATATTTTTCTTCAAGAATATACTTAATATGACAAAAAAAAATGGCATAGATAATTTTTTTAAATCTTTCCTGGTAAAAAGTATTATTTGCAGAACATTTATTTACCGAGATACGCGTATTAGCGCAGATAACTATTCCACAGAAAATGGAGGTGTCCATCCCAGTCTTCAAAATATGCAGGGAAGGTCAGTGAAATGTTAGTAAGGTTCATATTCTGTATCAGCCGTGAACAGCCTTTACATACTGGAGAACGCAAAAGCTGGTGGAGTTGAAACTACCATTACCTGAGCGGCAGCGGTGGTGAAGTGGTTAGACTGCTCGGCCCCCCCCACCCCACCCAGGGCGGTTGCCGGACGATGCCACTGGTCGGCGGGTTTTCTCGGAGATCCCCCCGTCTCCCCTCTCCATTTCTTACCTCGCCTCGCTTTACCCTCATCGGCTCTCGTGACCTCGATGTTAAGAGCCGCCCAAATATCTTCTTTCACTCACTCGCCAATACTGGACAGACACATATGTGCAATATGACATGGTGTCCACCCACGGGATAAACAGGGAAAAGTCAGGGAATTTCATGTGTCAGGGAAATGTCAGGGAATTTCCACTTGGGTCAGAGAAAATGTTAATAATTTACTACTCCACAAAAATTGTTATAGTCTGTTCACGGTAAACTATAATTTATTGCAGTCTCAGACGTTAACTATTGAGAACGATGAAATATATACACTGTGTTTATTAGTCATATTGCAATGTTTACATTAAAAAGTGGCGGAAAGGTAGAAATTACTGCAAAGGAAAAATTTAGCAAGGCCTTAAAAGTGCTCGCTTTACCGTGGACGGCCTATAGTTGTATGAATACAGCATCATGTAATTATAAGCAACTAGGGGCCCAGCCCGTGAATTTTTTTTTAGTATTGTCACAAGCCTAGAACAGTTACGATGTTACAAATTTTAGGTGTTATCATACAAAGACTGAAAAAAAATAGATGTGAAATTAACTCAACATTGTATATAGTTCTATCCACTAAGCCACTGCGGCCTCACTTGGAATCGCTCTGTACACTGAGCCACTGTGGCCCCACTTGGAAATTAACTCAACATTGAAGAGAGACATTTAAAGTAAACAAAACTGATATTCCATTACCTTCATATCTCTATGCAATAATCTCTATGTATTAATACAAAACTATAGGAAAAAAGTACTTAAAAATGAGTTTTTGGGGTAAAAGGTAGTGATTGCGTAAACTGATCTTGCTGAAATTCGAACTTGAGCTGTATTTGACCCTGATTATTCGCTCTGCAAACTTTGAAGAACATTCTGTTGAGTTTCACGGGAGTTAGAGAGGTATTAAAGACGGACGGACAGACAGATAGAAACCGTGTCCTTATTCTATAGGATAATACGCGTTTGCCAAGAAATATAGGGCCTATATGTACAAAACAAGAGTATTTTTTTGTGTTTGTAGTGGGCACTCCTGTGAAATGAATAGCGTATCTCGTGAGAAATATGGATGGGCTAAATAAAATTTTGACCCGGCTTACTTGGTCTGATGCAGTGTAATTTAATTCTGCCTCACAGATGGCATATTTATTCTGCCAGCGGTAGAAAAATAATGGGAATTGGAAGGTTTCGGTCGTGAAAATAGATCATTGAAAATGGTAAGGTTCTGCCTGGAAAACAGACCAAAGTCAGAGAATACCAAAACACAGTGGACACCTCTGCATGAGGAACCGACGACAATAGGATAAAACGAGCTTATCTCGAACGAAAATAATTTTAACGAAACGGGGCCGCGGTAGCTGAGCGAATAGCACGCTCGCCTCCCCACCAAGGCGAACCGGGTTCAATCCCCGGCCCGGGTCACCGGATTTTCGCATGTGGGAATCGTGCCGGACGTTGGCTCGGCGGGTTTTCTCGGGGATCTCCCGTTTTCCCCGCACCTTAATTCTGGTGACGCTCCATATTCACTTCGATCGCCCTCACCGGCTCTCAAGACCTCGCTGTTAAAGATCCCCCCCCCAAATCTCTTCATTTCACATTTTAGCGAAACGTCATCTGTGCTCGGCGTTAGTCGGCCTCGGAAATCACTCCGCAAGAATGATTTTTCCCGGCGAGCTGATTTGCATAACGATATACGGTCGGTAGCGACTCTGCTGGGAGTATATGAATATACGTCGTGCTCGTGTATGAAACGCTGGGGGGCGTATTGTTTATTGGTACTCCCCGTCTGGTGTCTGAAAGACTTATGACCCGCGGACTATAAAGTATATAGGCGCTCCGGAATGAGGCAGGGTCAACAACACTGAAGAAGAGGCCTGTGCTAGGTAGAGTTAAGGTGGGTTTACGATTGTCTTAACAGAGTAAGTTCGCCGTGTGCTTAAGATCTGACTCAATGTATTCAAGGGTGATAGTCTATGACTGTCGTGTGCGGATCTTGATGGGTCGTGCGCGTTCTTGGCGCGACTTAAGATATCGTTAATTTTATATCTTAAGTACAAGTCAAGACGAAGTAGCCAATCAGAGATCAGTAACATTTGTTGTTGACAGGAAACTGTATTTTCATCTTGGATTTTGGTTATGTAGTAGCCTATTGGGAAATCGTATTAAAGTGATTATTTTTATCGAGAGACAGTATCCTCTTAATTTGAAGAACAGTTAATGGTCATGATTTATTTCTTGGAAGAAGTTATTGAATTCGCTTTAATTAACCTTTTCTGATTAATTGATGTAAATCCCGAATGTTGGCATCGGCTTTGCCTTCTATAAGATATCCCGAGTTTTTCAAAACGTTTACACATGCAGTAACCACAAATAATTAAATAAATGAAAATTATCATTACTCTGTCCATATTTCCAGGTTATGTCGGCCGCTTTCGTCTCCTGCGATTCTGATAGGCTAGACTTAACAGTTGCTAATTCAATCGTAAACTTCAAATTGTCTTATTGTTCATTTTCCGTGTGTTCATCGAGTCATTGAGTACAATTCTTAATTCTTCAGTCTTTAACCGTAAACCCACCTTTAGTCGACTTTCTACACTCCAACTCGAAGGACAGGCCATAGAATAAAGATGAGGTAGACCGCTTAATCGTCTTCTGCGAATGTACCCAACATGGACCTACCCCATAGAAACACAACTACCGCCAAAGTCACGTGGTAAACAGTGATGAAAGTGATTGTTTATATCTTCATTATTATATGACAATCGCAACTAATTTCAATGCATTGAAACTGCATTACAAATTGAAATTGGTGAGGGTAAGTATACACATACCTCAAAGCATTTGTTTACGTATTAGTTTTCTAACCTAAAGTCCAAACCATGCCTTTCTCGTTTGACGTGTCGGCAGGAAATCAGTTCAATTTTGGAACACAGAGAGATTGATTGTGCGCAGCCAGCGAGATCAGTCTACTCCGTCTCCAATCTATGGGACAGACCTGCCGGAACACAGAATATGAAACTTAACGTATGTACTAAACCAACATTATCAAAATGATTTTCTTGGAAAAAAAAAAAAAAAAAAAACCCGGATACACAAGTACAAGATATTCGCGGTTTCTTCACACGTTTTGAATCGAACCTTTTGAAAAATTACCCCATGTGTGACGTGTTCGGTTATTTCCTAAATATGTTGTGTGTCAGAAACTTTTTGTATTTGTGTTTACAAACGAAAAGAAAATTACCATAATTTAGCTTAAATTGAAATCTTGATTATAAGTTATCTGTAAACTATGATATCCCATATATATGAACAAAACAGTGAAAAATGTGTTAATTGGAAATAACCGTGAATCGACTGGCCCTCATAAAATGTGATTTGTTTTGGAAAATAACTATTATTTTATAAAACTACCGTAAAATGAATTTTGCTATCGAATATGAGAAAATTTGTTGGAGAAATGGATTGGAAATATAACTGGTGTTCCCTCGTAAGGAACTGAAAAAATAAATGAATAAATAAATAATGCAAAATTATTTTTTTGAATAGTCTTACTGCGTTACGTAAATGATAACAGGGGTAAAGGTTGCTAGGAACTGAATGACATTATATACTTTCATTAATTATAGCAGTAAGCGATATAGCTGTCGTTCGCGCAGGGAAGCTTAGTGAAAGTTTTCCAAGACATACTGGTACGATGCTAATCATCTGTCTGCAAATGTCACGACAAATGGCATTCCTGGCCAGACGAGTCATCTGTCTTGCTATTCGACAACATAAACATTTTAAGTGGTCAGTTTAATTTATCTACAAGTCGATAAACGTAGACGTAGACTTCGTGTGAAAGTGAAAGTAATACCCTTAAAGGCTGTTCACTATAAAGTGAGCTCTTTTTAATTTAACATTTGAAAAAATCACTGCCCCTACCTATGCATATTCTAATGGTCGCAATGAGTGACATGTGTCCAGTAAAGTTGGTAACGATGGAGGGGAAAGTAGTTCCACGTATTAACGTCAAACAAAAAGTGTTAGGTAACCATTTGTGATAACTTAAATTATTTCTCTCTCTTCCTGTATTTTTTTTTTAATACATCAAAGTGTAACAATGACCAGATTTGTACAATATTTATTTTTCTAATAATCTCACAGTTTCACTTGATGGACGTATGATGAGGCCCATGGCAATGTTAATTTTACATAAGGTAGAAGTGTACACAACGTGCATACAGATCTTAAGCAGGGCTTTCAAAAGTGCTCATTTTACCATGAAAAGCCTATAACACAAATTGAAACTTGTAGCCGTGAAGGCGAAACTCCAAGACAATATTTATTGTTCTGCTATAAGCCTTCGTTTAGTTAGTCATCCATCAAGAGGATTGAATGGAGCTAAAACTGCGTTGGATAAGGTTAGAGTTGAGTTGAGAGATTTGGGCGGCTCTTAACAGTGGAGGTCTTGAGAGCCGATGAGGGTGAAGCGAGGTGAAAACGGAGCAGCGCCGGAATGCAAGGGTGGTGGGAACGGGATATCCCCGAGAAAACCTGCCCACAGCGGCATCGTTCGGCACGATTCCCTCTTGCAAAAAATTCGGGAGTAACCCTGCCGGGAGTTGAACCCGTCCCGCCTCGGTGGGAGGCGAGCAGTCTAAACACTGTTTCTATAGGCTGTTCACGGTAAAGTGAGCACTTTTTAAGGCCCTTCCAACAGCCTTTAACAGCTAATAAATATATCTTATTGCTGCCTCAGGCATTAAATTTTGATGGTGGTGAAATATATACACTGTGTTTATTGGTCACATTGCAATGTTTATATTAAAAAGCAGCAGAAAGATGGAAATTGGATGAAAGGAAAAATTTGTAAGGGCCTTAAAAAGTGCTCACTTTGCCTTGAACATAGCTGACAACTGCATTTTCACATTGCTAACTGTACTGATCGATAACACTCGAAACTAGTATGGTGACATGTATTTAACATAGCTACATACTTTGCAGAATTGGTTATTCACGGTGAAGTGAGCATTTTTTTGAAAATCCTGCACGTTGTGTATTCATCCGCCTTATGTATAGCTAACATAGCCATGGGCCTCATCACTTTATTCATGCGTTGGCCAAGTTAAATGGTGAAATTATTAGAAAAGTACGTATTTTACGAATATGCTCATTTTTACTCGTCGATGCATTAATAAAAAAAAAAAAAAAACAGAAACAGAAACCAAAAGGAAATAATTTAAGTTATCACAAATGTTAAACTAACGCTTTTTATTTGGACGTTACGGTAGGGAACTACTTTCCATCCATCGTTACCTACTTTACTGGGCGCATGTCAAAATGTATGCAGGCAGGAAAAGTGACTTTTTTTCTAAGGTTCATTTCAGAAGTGCTAACTTTATCGCGAACAGCCTTTAACACAATATTGTAGGCTACCTTAGCGGTACAACGGGAACATTGTACGCCATTCCAGAACCTTGTTCAAGGACGTGTGCTCTGGAAGTTACAAGAGTGTCACGTGACTAATGCCTCTCGCACGATGCTGTGAAACATCTACCGTTGTCGTGACCATTTTACCGCGACATATTTGTAGTTCGGTATGGGGTCATTTCAGTTTTGAAACAAACCCCCGCGAAGACTAGACTTGCCGTAGGGTGCGAGTGAACTAGGAGTGTGATGCGGAGACATGCCAGTTCGGGAACGAAAATTACACAAAAAAAATTAAGCATTTTACTGTTAAATAATTATTTTCACTTTTCTATATCCATAGACCATTTTTTTCGACATGGGACATTTATGTGAGCGCGCGTAACTTTTTGTAGGTACTAATTTAATTATCATCTCATAAGTTTGATCGGCTGGGACAGAAAACTGATCCTGAATCGAAATATATTACCGTGATGTAGATTTTTATAAACTCGAATTTCCTTCCCAGTTTCAATATCCTGGGCGCACCCCTGCGTTCTTTTGACATAGTGCTCATAGTTGTAACATTATGACTGGAATTGCAAAGACAGTATTTCAAACATAACCATATCACTGTACCAAAAAAAAAGTGTAATTTTTACTGAGAAAATGTGTTTGTAATTTTACAAATATATCGCTTGTTAAACTACAAGGTCCGTGTTTGTAATAGAACTCAAGAAATGTCTGTACTATACCGAGCCGTATCCACGAGCTTCAGCAAAATGGCGGACACTCAACAACGTAAAACAGTATATAGCTGTTTGCGCAAAAACTATGGGTGGCGTAAAGTGTAGTTGTGTGTAAGAAGAAATGTATTGCAAGTTTCAATAACGTAAAATACTTAAAAACAACTCAAATATTCGTAATAAAACGTCGCAGTATTAGGCCTACTCATTAACTGTTTCCTAGCTACACAGAACTCTTAAAATGTAACAAATATATTTTTCGTAATTAAATTACGTCATATTAATTGGTAGGTGTTTGCAACTTTATTTGTGATAAAAATAAACGTTAAGTTCGCAAGCCAGTTTGGTCTTGTGTTTATGGGTGCTGACTAATAACGCGAGGAGTCTGGGTTCTAATCCCCAACGCTAGCAAAGTATAACATATTTTTTTCGTAGTTTTTTTTTTTTAAAGTTAGTTACTCTCTATTATTAACTCAACACATTTGTTTTCTAGAAAAAAAAATTGTACACTTTTTAATAATGTAAGTTGTAATACAAGGCTATCATTTGTAATGTTACAAATATATGTTTTGCAGATTTTAGAAGTAAACTGTGTGTAGTTTTACACAGGATTCTCTTAACAACGTGTTTCCATTTTTTGGAGTGATTTTAAGAAAAAATTTTTTCCTATAGGCCGTTCACGGTAAAGTGAGCACTTTTTGAAGCTGTCTCATCATACATAATAATCAATAAATACATTTCATTGTGACCTTGGACTTTTGGTTTTGGGTATGGTGAATGTATACTCTGTGTTTTTTAACACATGCCAGAGTTTACATTAACAAGTGGTGGAAGGATATAAATTGGTTGAAAGGAAAAAGTTACTAGGGCTTCAAAAGTGCTCACTTTATCGTGAATGGCCTATACAAAGCAGCGGAATGCCTGGTAGAGTGTATTGGACCATACTGAGAGAAGCATCTGCAAAGTTTTATTGCACAACATATTATTCGATGCAGAACGGCGTTTGAGCAAGTCCTGAGCAGCAGAAACGATTGGTGTGCCGTTGTGCGTGAGGCACGGAATGAATGCGTTTATAAGGCATTATACGCATTACCAGCTACGCAACGCGGGCATTAGCTATCTTATAGTACCTGGTGACGACACTCGACCTCAGGGGGGAAGATCATAGCGACAGCCAGCCCAGCCTGACGTGCGCGGGGGGGGGGGGGGGGGGGGTGCGCTTCCTCGAGGGGGCAACCCATCCCGAATGTCACACCTTTCGGGCGTCGTTAGTCGATTGGCCTTGCCGTCACTGTTCGTTTCTTTCGACGATGTGGGTTTACTCCCTTCTTACTCGTCTGGAGGTTGTAACTTAACTCGCGCAGCTCTGTGGCACGACGTTCGCTTCTGACGATTGAAACATGTTGCTGCTCACTGCTGCAGCCACGTTCGAGATGAATTATTTATCGTTCAAAATCTACGCTTACGACTCGTGGCTCCCATAGCACTATAGTCTATAGCCTGTTCATGGTGAAATGAACACTTTTGAACGCCCTGCTTAACACGATCTTGTATGCACGTTGCGTCTTCATCCGCCTAGTGTAAAATTAACATTGTCGTGGGCCTCGTCACTTTATTCGTGCGTCGGTCTAGTTAAACTGAGAAATGATTGGAAGAGTAAATATTTTACAAATCTGCTCATTTATACACTTCGGTGAGTTAAAAAAAAAAAAAAAAATGCAGAAGCCAAAGAAATAATTTAAGTTATCACAAATGGTTACCTAACACATTTTATTCGACGTTAAGATATGGAACTACTTCCCGTCCATCGTTACCAACTTTACTGTGCGTGTGTCACTTAGTGCGCCCGTTAAAATATATGCAAGTAGGCGTGGTGACTTTTTTCTAAGTTTGTTTCAAAAGTGCTCACTTTATATTGAGCAGCCTTTATTCGCGGTTTCTTCAAACGTTTTGAATGAAACCTTGGAAAAATCAACCCATGTATGACGTGTTTAGTTATTTCCTAAATACGTCATATATGCCAAGCGTTTATACCTTTGTTACCGTAAAAGTGTCTTACTTTTCGTTGAATCGAAGATTTACCTATGTTTTATTTATAAATCACGATATTTCACTTATAATAAATATGAATAAAAACTGTGAGGAATATGTATGTTGGTAGCGCCTTGTAAGAAATAGTTCTCATGCAGGATGCCATTACAGATGAGTGCGCGCGAATTCGGTGCGTTGTTCTTTGCCGTAATTTTCTAGACTTAGTTAAGCTTAGTTTACACCAGGCGAAGGAATACCCTGGAAATAGAACTTTAACAGGGCTTCAGAAATGCGTGAAGTAACCGCGAAAAGACTACATGTAAGTTCGAAGATACACGTACGATAATGCGAAGATGACTTGTTGCAATCTCGCGATCTCGTATTATCATTTCTATGCTCATTAACCAATGCAAATCTCGAGAAACAAATTTATACGTGAACGTTTTATGGTGTCACCTAGGGGGGGAGGTGAATTTATTACATCCCCACATCCTGATAAACACATGAGGGGTAAGTTGTGGGAGGAAAAGAATTAACTTCCTACTCGGGCGTTAAATTCATGTGGTAGACACTGTCGGGCATACGATAACGGGCGTTGTAAAACACCATAATTTAAATAGGGTGTTCGGAAATACAGTAGTTTGGTCTGACAGCAGTCAATTACAGCTTCCGGCTAAAGAGATTTCGAGGTTTGCATCAGGTGATTTCGACGCCTGTATAAGAAAAAAAAAAAAATCTAGTGGTCAATTCCAACAATCCCGTGTCGCCACACACAAAAAATTTTTCTGGTAAACTTCTTAAAGTGTATTCGAAGTTTTCAACCCATACACTGTATGGTAATAATACCCACATCAAGCTGCAGATATAATTATGTTTAGGGACGCTACTGTGCAAAGTTGGGACCTTCCCTACGCATGTGACTCATTCCCGAGCAAATGCAGGAACACTACAATGTATACACAGGGGCAAAAATTACACCATTCGCGCTTTCTTACAAAAGGCTGTTTCTTGATAAAATGAGCATTTTTTAAAATGAACCTTAGAAAAATGTCACTCCTCCTGCGTGGCATATATTTTAACGGGCTCACCGAGTGACATGCGCAGTGAAGTTGGTAGCGATGACCGGAAAGTAGTTCCATATCTTAACATCGAATAAAAAGTGGTAAGTAACCATTTGTAATAATTTAAATAATTTATTTTTCTTTCTGTTTTTATTTAATGCGCCAAAGTGTAAAAATTCACAGATTTGCAAAATATATAATTTTTCTAATAATTTCACAGTTTCAACGGACCGACGTATGAATAAAGTGATGACGCCCATGGCTATGTTAATTTTACATAAGGCGGAAGAACACACAACGTGCATACAGGTAGATCTTAAGCAAGGCTTCAAAAAGTGCACAGCTAACGGCGAACTGGCTGTCCACCGCGTGCACATTCGACTTCAGTTCTGACTACAGTGTTTCCGCTTACAGCCCTGCAAAGCGCCAACCTGGGAGCCTGTAGGCTGTTCACGGCAAGAAGAGCACTTTTGGAAGCCCTGCTGAAGATCTACTTGTATGCACGTTATGTATCCTTCCGCCTTATATGTAAAAATTAACATTGTCATTGGCCTCATCACTTCGTTCATGCGTCGGTCAGGTGAAAATGTGAAATTATTATAAAAGTAAATATTTTACAAGTTTGGTAATTTTTACACTCCGTTGCATTAAAAAACGGAAAGCGAAAAAAAAAAAAAAAAATTAAATTTTCACAAAGGGACACCTAACACCTTTTATTCGATGTTAAGATATGGAACTACTTTCCCTTCATTGTTACCAACTTTACTGGACACATGTGACTCAGTGCGCCCATTAAAATTTTTGCAGGCAGGGGCAGTGACTTTTTTCTAAGGTTGATTTCAAAAGTGCTCACGTCGGGAACAGCCTTTAATTGCCTTTGTTGTTATGTCGGCGAGCGATAAGGTGGCGGAGGGGGGGGGGTGTCAAAACACAACTGCCCTCAGAGACCGACACTTCGTGGCTGAATACCCGTGGTGTCACGACTGCGCGCCGGGCCACGGTGGCTGAGCGGCTAGCACGCTCGCCTCCCACCAAGGCGAACCGGGTTCGATCACCGGCCGGGTAACTCCGGGTTTTCGCAAGTGTGGGAACCGTGCCGGATGATGGTCGGCGGGTTTTCTCGGGGTTCTCCCGTTTACCCCGCCCCTTCATTCCGGCGCCGCTCCATATCCACTTCAATCACCCTCATCGGCTCTCAAGACCTCGTTGTTAAGAGCCGCCCAAAGCTCTTCCCTCCACTCAAAAGGGCGTTATGACGTCTTTCCTCATTTCATTATCAGCACCTGGGCCTGGCTTCACCGACATCCAGGGCTGTCCGATATGGCGATATATCGATCACTGAGTAATATTTCTGAAATATCCCAAACTCGACATGCTACAACCATGTAGATATTGCCGATGTGAGAGTTAAGCAATACATACGATGTTTAAAAGAGAAGCGATTTCGCTGACATGAGAGGTTAACGATAGTCAGTGTTTGCCATATCAGCGTTATCGATTTTCACGACGTGAGTACAAAGCGATATTTTCGATATACAGGTTGTTCGGAAATTAAACGGCCAAACTGCGGGGGGTGATTCCTTATGAAAAATAAAGTCAAAAGTACGCAGGACACCATGCACCTAAACAGAACATTAAAGGCGATGTGAGCATGTGAAAATTGGGCTTTGAAGAAGTATTTTCGCTGCTTGACTTGTACTTCCTGCCAGAGGTAGGGATGGTGTTGCGCCGGGAGGTGCAGGGCGTCCTGACCTCTGGGCTATGTGTTCTTTGCGGTCTGGTGAGGGGAACTTCCTCAGCCCGCAGAGAGATACAATTGCTGCAACCGTATGGGTTGTATAAGGGCCCTCACAAGGGCTCGAGCACACCCCCCGCTCTGAGCTTCGGCAATGATGAGAGAGAGAAGTCACCCGCTTGAGCCGGGACGTGCAGGGCGTCCTGACCTCTGGGCTATATGTTCTTTGCGGTCTGGTGAGGGGAACTTCCTCAGCCCGCAGAGAGATACAATTGCTGCAACCGTATGGGTTGTATAAGGGCCCTCACAAGGGCTCGAGCACACCCCCCGCTCTGAGCTTCGGCAATGATGAGAGAGAGAAGTCACCCGCTTGAGCCGGGACGTGCAGGGCGTCCTGACCTCTGGGCTATATGTTCTTTGCGGTATGGAGAGGAAACTTCCTCAGCCCGCAGAGAGATACAACTGCTGCAACCGAATGGGTGGTATAAGGGCCCTCACAAGGGCCCGAGCACACCCCCCGCTCAAGGCCTTCGGCAATGATGAGAGGTAGGGATGGTGGCGATCTACATACAGTACGTCCCACGCGGTCGAATGGGACATGCTCATTTGGCGCGGTACGGAGCGTGTACTAGCGGAGGGCATGTATTTGATGCGCTGACGTATCACTACCTCAAGCTCATCAGTACGCACAGACCGAGGACGGCCAGTATTACGCATGTGTCTCTGCAACATGGGGAGCGTAAGTCGCCATTTTGCCACGGGCTTAGTGGGGGTTGTAAAAGGCATTTGGCAAAAAAAAAAAAAAACCGTTTTGAAAGCCCGTTTTCCATAGGCCCTTGTCTCCTATTCCAAACTTTTTGTGAGGTGTTTAGTTTACAAAGGATTGTGTGTAACAAGTACAGAAATTTTTTACCGTGCAGAGCCTTGCCTTTTCTGTGATCGGTCTTCAGGAGGCTCCCTACTGTACGCTGGAAATGTGTTGCATTGTGTTGGGAAATCAGTTTTTTTTTTACGAAACTATCCCACGTGAGCCCAGTATGCTCATTTACGAAATGAGAAAAAAAATGGCGATGACGGAATGTCGCTTTCATGACACTACGCATGTTAGAACCAATATTTCCCATCTCTCCAACGCAGCTGAAAACAGCCTTTTCAGGCTGCCGTATGTCAAAATGTGCTGACCGGATCTACGTGAAACTCAGATATAGGCTGTTCATGGTATAATGAGAACTTTTGAAAGCCCTGCTTAAGATCTACTATACACGCTGTGTGTTCTTCCGCCTTGTGTAAAATTAACATTACCATGGGCCTCATCACTTTATTCATGCGTAGGTCAAGTGAATCAGTGACATTATTCGAAAAGTAAATATTTTATAAATCTGATAACTCTTACACGCTGAGGAGTAATAAAAAAAAAACCTAAGAAATAATTTAAATTATCACGTATGGTAACCTAACGCTTTTTATTCGACGTTAAAATATGGAACTACTTTACATCAATCGTTACCAACTTTACCGGGCGCATGTCACTCAGTGCACCCGTTAAAATATATGCAGGTAGGGGCAGTGACATTTTTCTAAGGTTGATTTCAAAAGTGCTCACTTCATCGTGAATAGCCTTTACAATACTGCATTGAACTTCGGATCAGACTTTCCAGTAGTAAAATAATATAGTCTCCGCTTAAAGTCCCATGGAAAAACGGTTCGACGAAAAGCTTGCGCGCTAGTCTAGTGATTCGCGCGTAGTGGCGATGCGGCACTAGTTGCGCGTGCCAGCGTCGCCCTTAGCATAGAGTAAATAAGATGTATACCAGAGTGGCAACAGCAGTGTTATTGAGCGATCGTTAATATTTTCTGTCCTATGCCCGCATACCAACTTAGTCGGCACAACTACTGCATCACTTCGAACTACGAAGTTGGCGCTACTGAGTACTTACGGCGCTCCTGGCGGATATACCTTGAACTTCTTAAAACTGCAGTACAAATATTATTATAATCGCACGCACCGTTCAATATCTTTACGGAATTTGAATACTTGTGGACAACCTTCAACAGTGGAATAAAATGAATCACGGGTGGGATCAGAAGATTACGATGTTCTGCCAAGAATTGCAACTCATTTCAGTAATTCAAACTTATTCTGTAGTTACTCTATCGTCAACAACACCAATATGGCCTGGCAACATAGTAAAAATTAAGAGGCAATAATGTTATTTGCGTAAATCTATGAGAATGCATGATTTTTTTTAAATGTATAAAATACTTAAGCTCCCGCAGTGTAACAACTAGGAAACAATTTGTAATTGCTTGAATGGGCATCAAAATATTACACTGAAATGATGGTATGCGTGGAGAGGGCCTGAAAAAAAAAAAAAGCGATCTGTTGTTCCACATCCTGCGAACATCCTCAGGCACGTAGCCTTCGCTCGCACCTGTGCCATTTCGCGTCAGGTAGGCGGCCCCCTTAAGTCGCGAAGGCGATGATTGTGGAAGGTGGGGCGGGTCTCCGGAAATCGCCCGGCTGGGCGGGTCCTGTCCCACATCTTAGGTGTCCGGAGCCGAGCCGAACCGACCCGCGGAAATTACAATCGCAAATGTGCCAGACAATGGCGCGCGGAAGAAAGAAAGCAGCGAAAGCGTAGAGCGGAGGGAAAGGTGACACTCGAGGGGGTCGAAGCGCGATTAGAAAGTGCCCCCGTGGGTTGAGAGGAGGCAGCCACCCCGGGGGCAGGCCACGTCGAGCCGGCGACACCCGATGGGGGTTCGAGCTCCGTCGGCTGGGCACGTTCAAATACCGCCCCGTTATCCCTATATACGTGTGACGGGTTAAGGCTGACGTAAAGCAACTGTCTATGGAGCACTGCACCCGACTATACAACGTGAAGAACTCGTAAAAATTTTTTAGTACAGACACCGTAAAAATTGTCAGAAAAGTGCGATTTATGTTGTATATGAAAGAAGAATGTTTATATTTCGCAACATTATAAAATATTTTACTAAAATGTACTTTTCAAATGTAAAAAAAAAAATATCGATTACAATAGTGTGTATTTTCAACAAAATTTATGCGCATTTCCGTTCTGGATGCTTCGAAAAGCAGAATTTGCAAGAAAATCTTTTTCGCGTAATATCGTGATAACGTTTACTATTACTCTGTGTAAGAAAATTGTAATAATAATGTACGAAAAAATTGTTATAATAATTTTTAAGTGCGTTTGTTTGTTACAAACATTAATGGCTAAAATTGACGTAAGTATAGTTAATTATAACATGAATATGATACATTATTACTATGATTTTATTACACATGATCACAGTAAATATTATGACGATCTTTCTTAAATATTTCCTTGCGAATTCTGCCTTTCGAAGCATCCAGAATGGAAATGCGTTTAAATTTTGTTACAAATACTGACTATTTAAATAGATTATTTTTTTACATTCAAAAAGTAAATTTTAGTAAAATATTTTATAATTTTGCAAAATATAAATATTCCATATGCAGCAGAAAACTTACTTTCCTGACAAATTTTTATGGTGTCTGTACACCTTTTTTAAATGACTTCTTCACATTGTATAGTCGGGTGCAGTGCTCCATAGGCATTTGCTTTACTTCAACCTTAAGGCCCCTGCCTACCGGGAGCGATAAGGGCGACACAGCCACGCACGTCAAGTACCACATCGCCGCTAAGCGCAGGGCTCTCAACTGGTGCCCAGTGTTCTAGTCGCACTGTGTATATAGGCCGTTCACGGTAAAATGAGCACTTTTGAAAGCCCTGCTTAAGACCTACTTATATACACGTTGTGTATTTTCTCGCCTTATGTAAAATTAGCATTGCCATGAGCCTCGTCACTTTATTCGTGTGTCGGTCAGGAGAAACTGTGAAATTATTGGTAAAGAAAATGTTTTACAAATCTTGTAATTTGTATAGTTCGATGCATAAAAAAATGGAAAGCGAAAGAAATAGTTTAATTTTTCACAAAGGGTTGCCTAACGCTTTTTATTCGACCATAATAAGTGGAACTACTTTCCATCCATCGTTACCAACTTTTCTGGGCGCATGTTAATCAGGTTCGCTTCTCCCCAAGGACGCTTGTAGCCAATAGTAAAGCCTCAAAGGTTGGGCAACCAATCTCCAGTAAAGCTGTCACACAAGTTAATGACGCCGTGTAGTTACCAGCAGCCAATCAAATCCCGAATTGCACTGAGGTAGGTACAGGTCAGTTAAGTCTAGCATGTTGCCAAAAAATAGCGTGAATTTTGCAGGTTACGTGTCTGTGATTTCCCTACTTAACTGGGCCAAAAAGGATTGGGTTACTTTGGAACTGAACGACTGTTAACCCTTTAAGGGCGTCACAAATTTGCTATCACTGATGACAAGTTTGAAGTGAGCTCCGTATATACTACACTACCGCAATACAATTTTGGTTGGTCTCTGTATTTATACTTACCTTCATCCTATTGATCCCAGCTACACCGGACTCTGCAACGTTTATTTCCTGGCCATCGACCAATGAAGTCGCGCGTTGGTTGTGTACCAAATAATGTATCGCGATAGAAGTAACAAGTCTTACAATCCATCGCGTTCGTTTGAAAAATCATAAAAAAATGACAGTTATATTTTTTACAAACTGAAATGTTGACATGTTGTCATTTTTTACTAAGATCCCGATAAAGTTTGGTGAAATAGTGAAAGTATAAAAATGTGAGCTTTGTCTTCAAGAGGAAATAAATTTCCATATAAACGTAGCCCCGAGTATATACGTGAATACTCCTCAAAGGGTTAATAGGTGGGCATGTGTCTTCGACGATTCTCATACCAACCCAAATTATGTTCCTAGTGGATTTCACGTCACGATTCCACACGATTTTACAGTTTGGGCAGTCTTGAAATCGGTGTTCATTCAAGTAAATAAATTCACTGCCGAAACGCATACGATACAATATACAATGAAGGGTTAAACTGTTGAATAAAACAGTTTTTTTTTAAGTTGATTTTTCGTAAACAGTTAAACATCCGCGTAACGATAATTGAAGATATTTAATTCGCAAAAAAAAAAAAAAAAAAAAAAAAAAAAAAAAAAAAAAAAAAAAAAAAAAAAAAAAAAAAATTACGGAGAGATCCCACGAACTCGCTGAAGATTCTGCCAAACTTACGGAAAGTCCGTTACTGGACAAGCAACGTGTGCGTAATTTCACGGGAATTTACGGAGAATTTTTTTTTTTTTTTTACCATTGCCAGGTAACCAATTATTATGATGGTTGAATTTCGCTGATCTATTTGTGATTCCCACTGAATGTCGAGAATTCCACTGTCATTAAGTCACTTGTTCCCAGTTCGTTCGCTTGATTCGCCAGCATGCACACTGTAAAAAAATTTTTCCTGATAATCTTCCTGAACTGTAATGGAAGTTTTTAACCGATACAGTGTATGCTAATAGTAATACGTATCAGGCTGAAAATATGGGAATGTTTAGTATCGCCACTATGCGTAGTTGGGAACTTCCCTACGCATTTGACTCTTTCCTGAGCAACTGTATGAATATTACAATGCATGTATGGGAAAATATTTTGCTATTCTTGCTCTGTCACTGTACGTATACACTGATAGGATAAATTTACAAATAATTCCTCAAGAGTGCAGTAGCTTATCAAATGAAATCCAGTAAATTGAACTGTATTTCACTGATTTACATCACTGATTCGGGTGTAGAGTGCACACACTAAGAAATTATTTACATGTTTGCCACATTAGTAGAGACCTGAAAAATTCGCGGTTTCATTTCGGGACAGGCTAGAACTAAAAAAAAAAAAAAAACCTCGTGCGTTTGTAATCACTTATGCTACTGGCCCCAACCGTTAGTTTACACCACATGGGCAACCCTGAGCCAATAACAAACACAAAACAAAACGCAGACCCAATCACCGTCTCCCGCTAATACAACAAGCAACCAATGAACAGTGATACATGTCATGATTCTACATACGCCAATGTTGTATAGTCATTGAACTCGCGAATTTTTCATGTCTCTAAACATTAGTGTAGGTGTAGCACTAATGATATAGATTTTCCCTCTACATGTATGGCAGCGTTCCTAGATTTGCTCAGGAAACAGTCATGTATGTAGGGAAGCTCTTAATTTTGCATTGTAGAGAATATAAACGTTAACACAGTTGTTGTTTGACGCGTTCTAATATATCCATGCAATGTACAGGCGGGAGAAAAACTTCCAGTACAGTTTAGGAAGTTTACCAAGAAAGTTTTTTTTTACACTGCACTAAAATCTTAACCGTGCCTGTACAAGTAAGACTAACTAAATTAACCCTGAAACCATCGCAGAAGCGTATCGCCGTAGAATATGTGAGTGCATAGCAGTGAACGTGTCGGTATCTTTGATGTAAGCGGACTCGATCGCTCATTGGCCGCGTGTAAGTTGCAGGAACGGCCCTTGGGTCTGATTGGTTATTGCACGTTATGGAATACTCCCTATGGTTCGCGCCACCTGGCGAGCTTAGTAACCAGCGTCTAATGGGTGAACGACGTTAGTAGAATGATTATATTCGCTTTGGCGCAAGGGGATGGGGGATCGGAGCGTGTGAGGTGTTCACGCTATATCATTCCGGTCCCCCGGCGGCCATTTTGTCCTCAAGATTTTCCTTCTTTCCCACAAAATCGACCATTTTCCCCTCAAAATTTCCCTTTTCTCATTAAAATTTTCCCTTTTCCCCTTAAAATTTCCGCTTTCCCCTCAATATTTCCCGTTTTTTCCCTCAAAATAGCATCGATCCCCCAGCTGCAAAAACGATCCCCCGAAAGGCAATTTTCGATCCATCGAAAGAATATGGGATGATCATTTTCGAGGGGAGAGCGTTGGCGACCATATTGTTTTTATCGGCATAGGGCATGCCAGATCAATACAAGGGGTCCAGGGTCCAGAGTCACACCTGACCATCAGCCATCTTGGTTATGTCAGCCAACTTGTCCGCTATATTGGACCCAGGCGAACTTGACCCTGACCAAAGATTTTGACCCTATAACCGTGACCTTGGATGACCCTGAAAACAAAAGCTCGAGAAAAATTGTAAAAATTGTCTAAATTCATATGTCAGCGAGCATACTACAGTACTGACTACTACACCATCTTGGATCCATGTGACCTTTACCTTTGACATCAACCTGGCGACCCTTGACCTTAAAACCTATAAACCGTCAAAAATCCAAAAACTTTTCTAAGAATTGATAAAAAATTAATAAAAAGTATTATTAGAATTTTTTTTATTTTCAAAAATTATTTTTAAAACTTACATTTCCGGATGTCTACCACAGCACCATGCCCAGTAGACGACTGAAACACCTCCCCCCTCCCAAATCAATCACATAATATTAACGTTCCCCTCCCGTACCCTCTCATCATTTTTCATTCTGTCGAATGTACTCCACCTGCCGTATTGGTTTTATCGGGGTCATTTGTTTAAATTTTCAACATCTAGGTGATGCTAGTGTATAAATTATCGATTTAGTCACCAGAGGTGCTGTCGATTTTGCCACAATAATCGTTGTCGGCCTTGAAATTACCCCAATAACATTGAACTCGAAAAATTGAGAAAAATCACATTGTATACATTCGTCAATTACAAATTGGTCACAACAAATCACCATACCGTCTAACGCTACTAAATAACGACTGACTGCACACAAGACAGACTCCACACAAGACAGACTGCACCCAAGAGGGACTCCACCCAAGACGGACTCCACCCAAGATAGACTGCACCCAAGACAGACTCCACCCAAGACAGACTCCACCCAAGACAGACTCCACACAAGACAGGCTGCACCCAAGACAGACTCCACCCAAGACTTACTCCACCCAAGACAGACGCCACCCAAGATAGACTCCACCCAAGACTTACTCCACCCAAGACTGGTTCCTGACGAGACCAGTTCCTGCAAAACGAGACCAACCAACAAGACCAACCTGACATACCACCCACCTATACAATCCAATGATGATAGAAAAACTAAAAAAAATCTCCTAATAACAGTCTCCTTGCAGAAAATCTTCGCGGAATCAATGCAAAACATTTCTACCGGAGCCATCCGAGTCATACCAACTTACCAGACCATTTGACCAGGCAAACGAACTAGTTACGAAACATCCCTTAAATATATTTCCCTCGCTTCATTCGTTCACCATGTAGATCTCAGTCGATTGCAACAACCAGAGTAAGTCATACTCTAAAACATGCTCTCAAAAATCACTGAATTAATAAAACTTTCAGAGAAGCAGACTGGACTGTATAAGAAACTAAACATAAATTGCTACATATATAAATTTTAATTTATTTACTTACAATATAGGCCCTACATTCTATCTTCTAATTATTTTGAACATTCTAGGTATACGTTTCTCAGATGTTTGCAGATCATTGATATTTTTGCCAACCGTCTCTTCTGTAGGGGTACTGACATTTCGAGAAAAAAAGTCAAGACACGTTATATTTCAGAATACTTTAGCGTCGTTTACGTGTCTTGATTGGCTGAATTATAGGATATTCACGATAAAGTGAGCACTTTTGAACTCAACCTTAGAAAAATATCACTTCCACTTCCTGCATATATTTTAGCCGGCGCACTGAGTGATATGCACGCAGTAAAGTCGGTAACAATGGATGGAAAGTAGTTCCACATCTTAACGTCGAATAAAAAGTTTTAGGTAATCATTTCTGATAAGTTAAACTATTTCCTTCGTTTTCTGTTGTTTTTTTTAATGAATCCAGGTGTACTAGATTTGTAAGATAATTACATTCCTTATAATTTGACAGTCTCCATTGACCAACGCATGAATTAAGTGATGAGGCCGACGGCAATGTTAATTTTATATAAGGCGGAAGAATACACAACATGCATACAAGTAGATCTTAAGCAGGGCCTTCAAAAATGCTATATTTTTTATGGCATGTGTTAAGTGCCTGCACACGTAGGAGTTGTGAAAATGTTGCCACATTCTGAGTGTCCCGGTGAAATATAAAAACCGACAGCAACCAATGGCGACAGAGAAGCAGCTGTTGGGTGTTCATAGTACTGACGTCAAACTCCGAGGGAAAAAAAATCCCAACATATGCACTCTAAAACCCACTCGAGGCGCGGGTTCTGCAGCAGTTACATGTAATGAATCCAGCCACCAGCTGGCGTTGTGCTGTGGTATTCAAGCAGGACTGGTTATCCTTGTAACGGGTGTAGCGGAGGAAATTGCTGCAATTCAGGAAGTGAGAACCTTACTGCTCGAGACAAACCCGGGGCAGCTCGAACGATATTACATTCCTTAAAAGGAGCCCGTTTATCCCGTCCACGTCTCGTTTTTATCAAGTCGCCGGCCGTCGAGATATAATTTTCGCACGAGGTTTAAATTTGAATCCCCTCGCTAACCCGGGCAGGTCGAAGTTGCCGTAGGCGAATTGCCGCTTCGGCGGTAATTACTAGCGATTATTATCTGTTCGCGCTTTCTCTCCCTTTTCCAATTTCACTCAGTGCCAAAAAAGGCTATCAAGCCAACTAATCACACACGTCGTAAAATGTTCCAACTTGGGCCTGCAGGGACTCCAAATATTTTATGCTACATTAATTAGTCGTTAGCATTTGTCAGTGGTGTACCCCACTGGTTTATGATACAAGGTATCATCCATATTTCTTTTAAATTTTGCAAGTATCATTCGTAGAGATGATGGAATATCGCGATAATTTTTTCAGACGACATATCTTCTATAACACTCTTAACATGTTTATTCTTTCATGATTGTATGAACACCATTTTTACTCGGCTAAGTTGTTTGCAGACCAATCACGAACGTTCTGACTTATAGTATCAGAATCCCCATTGGCCTAGTGAAATGGGGTAGTAGATTCATACATGCATGACAGCCAATTAGGAAGGAAAACTGTCGGCTAGGTGCACAGCACGCTGAATCCTAGCAAACAGTCCGCTTTTCCCGCGATAAACAATCATCTGTAAACTATACACTTCAAAGAAAAGTTTTGCGCCACCTGTAATTGGTTGAATGAGTGATCAGATTTGGGCGGTTCTTAACATCGAGGTCTTGAGAGCCGATGAGGGTGAAGTGAGGTACGGGTAGAGCAGCGACGGAATGAAAGGGACGGGGGAAACGGGAGATCCCCGAAGAAAACCCGCAGGCCAGCGACATCGTCCGGCACTATTCCCACTTGCGAAACTTAGGTATCAGTGACATCGAAGAACATGTACACTCGGAGACCCGAATCAGTGATCTCAATCATTGAAATAACATTAATTGAAAGTCAGTTGATAAGCTACTGCCGACAGGCGAATCAAACAAATTATAGGTTGTTCACGGTAAGATGAGCACTTTTGAAACCCCTGCTTAACATGTACTTGTATGCACGTTGAGTGTTCTTCCGCCTTATGTAAAATTATCATTGCCATGGGCCTCATCGCTTTCATCACGCGTCGGTCAAGTGAAAGTGTAAAATTATTAGAAAAGTAAATATTTTGAATATATGTTCATTTTTACACTTCGGCGCATTAAAAAAAAAATCAGAAACTGAAAGAAATAATGTAAGTTATAACAGATGGTAACCCAACACTTTTTATTTGACGTTAAGGTATGGAACTACTTTCCCCTCCATCGTTACCAACTTCACTGTCACTCAGTGTGCTCGTTAAAACATATGCCAGTACTTACGGTTGAGTTCAAAATTACTCACTTTATTGTGAACAGCCTGTAACCGGGAACAAGTGACTTGTCGCTGTCGAATTCTTGACATTCAGTGGGAAACGCAAATAATCAGTAAAATTCAGCCACCATAATTAGCTATCTGGCACTGATTATTAAATTCAGAATTTTCCCTGTTTTCGCTGATTTGACCGAATCATCACAGTTTCAAGTTTAGAGTGTAGCTAAAGAGTGTTATGTAGTTTGTTTGTGTGTTCAGGTGTATAAAGGCGGTTCACGATGAAGTGAGCACTTTTGAAATCAACCTTAGAAAATAGTCACTGCCCCTACCTGCATATATTTTAACGGGCTCACTGAGTGACATGCGCCCAGTAAAGTTGGTAGCGATGGTTGGGAAGTAGTTCCATATTTCAACATCGATTAAAAACTTTTACGAAACCATTTGTGATAACTGAAATTATTTCTTTCGATTTCTGTTTTATTAATGCATCGAAGTGTAAAAATGAGCAGATTTGTAAAAAAAAAATTTCTTCTTTTCAAATAATTTCACAGTTGCACTTGACTGTCACATGAATAAAGTGATGAGACCCGTGCTAATGTTAATTTCTAATAAGGCGGAAGAATACACAACATGCATACAGGTAGACCTTAAGCAGGGCTTTTCAAAAGTACTCATTTTACTGGGAACAACCTTTAGTAACAAACTTATTTTTGTGTGAGAACACACGTGAAGTACTATTAGTGTATAATGAAAAAAAAAAAATTGTTCTGTTCTCGTTAGGTTGCCCCAAACGAAGATTTAGTTGGCGCAACTAAATATTTGATTCGTTCTACGGACGTTAAACAGTTCATGTTAAACAAAAGAAATTGGAATCCCAATAGAGATTCGAACCTATAGAGTATTATCGGTTTCTTCGCACTTTCTGTATCAAACCTTTTTAAAAAATCCTATATACTACGTGTTTTTGTTATTTCCTATATATGACATGTATCACAAGCGTTTTAGACCTCTGTTAATATGACACTATCTTATTCTTCATTAAAGTATAGTTTTACCTGTATTTTATTTATAAATTATAATATTTCATTTATAATAAATCCGAAAAAAAAATCAATGAGGTAACATGTATGTTGGTAGCGCCTAGTAATAAATAGTTCTCACGCAAAATACCATTACAACTGAGTGCGCACGAATTCGGTGCGTAGTCTTTTGGTGCAATTTTCTAGTCTTAAATAAGCCAGTAAATGTGTGCAGGCCTCAATGTGTTAAACATATGTCCTACGTTTTGCGCCTCGTCTTCGCAAAGCCATCTTAGGGTTAAGCAAAGAATGTCTCAAGGCAACGGAAATTTTCCTGATTATTTACAGTCGCATTTACCGACCCCGGCGTATAAATTGTGAATCATGCAGGCGAGGGATTGGTTCGTAGCGTGAGCCGTTAATCCTCCACACCTGTGTGACGCACGCAAAATGATGATAGTCATCTGAGGCCACACACAGAACTGAATATCAGGATGGCTGTAGCTTGAGATCCCCTCCTCAGCAGGTTCTTTACGTAAACTATAAGCTGTTCACGGTAAAGTGAGCGCTTCTAAATTTTCCCTTCCATCCAATTCCCATGTTCCTCCTGCTTTCTAATCTATACATTGCAATGTGACCAATAAACACAGTGTACACATTTAACCGCCATCATAATTCAATGCCTGAGGCTGCAATAAGATATATTTATTAGTGGTTAATGCCTGTTGGGAGAGCCTTAAAAAGTGCTCACTTTACCGTGAACAGCCTATAAAGACGAGCACTGAGAGAAAGGGTTGTTCCAGCCGAAACAAAATACTTGTTACTATAGGGGCGAAAAAATATATTTAGTTGCCCCAACAAAACATAAAAAGGCAACTAAATTAATTTTGTTCGTCTAACAAAATACACGTTTCAATAAACAAAAACCTCTGTTTTGGACCTGTCAACAAAATATTTAGTTGAATGAACTGTATATAAGCTATTTGTTTGCCGTAGATAGAAAATACAGCTGGAGACTTTGTTTAAAGTGTTTGTTAGTACATTCACTGGTGCTTAATCATTGTATTAGCATCATAATATAACAAGTCAAACGACAAAATTAAAAATGAAGCTGTAAAACTTGAAATATTTATTTATGTTTATATTTAAAAACATTTAAATTCCATCAGTACTCTCATAGTCTGAGGTTGCTAGGGCGTATCGCCCGATTGCAAACGATCTGCACTCTAAGTTCGAATCATTGGGAAATCACTCATTCGCAGTGAAATTCAACTACTCTAATCAGTGAAAATGGCTCCACTTAGAATCAGTGGGAAACCACTGATTGTTTCAATGAAAACATTTCACAGATTGAATTAGTGATTTGAAACAATTTCACTGATTGAATAAGTGACGGCCGACTGTAGTGGCGAAATAAATATTGTTTTTATTGAATGTAGGCAAACAATTACGTGGAGAGTAAACATGTTTACGATTGTTTTGCTATTTATTTTGCGCAATTTACCGTAATTTAAAAAAAGTTAGAAATTTTCGTGGTTAGCCAGGATTGAACTCACACATTTATTTCCACGTCGCTTTTAAGTGGTTAACTTACCATCTGCGCCACTAAGTCAAGTTCAAAATGTTTAGTTGAATATACGTCTTATAATTGTCTTATCGAAATCGGGAAGACTTGAATTGCATGCCTTTAATTTTCGTTTTTTGGTTTAATTGGTACCGTTAGGATTGATAAAACGAATATTGAATATGAGTGCACTCTCTTCACCACATGATATGCAGTTTAAACCTTCAAACAGAGCGCTGTGACGACTACATGGAAACGAAATGTTAGACGTAAAAACGAAATGAAAGGCTGAATGTTCATATTACCTCGTAAAATGGTGTTTTGAAAGATGAAGCACATTTTAGAAAGTATTTTGTATTGGTTTTATTAGTTTACTCGTTGTTATTTCACTTGACACACGTTGTTTAACGGCCCATTATTACACGCTGATTAACTGTTTCATCAGTCAAAAATAAAACATTGAAAACCGGTGAAAAACAGTGAAAAATGTCACTGAATCAATAAGTGAAGGAAAACTGGATTTTTTTTTCACTGATTCATCAGTTAATTTCACTGAAGTGACTGTTGACTCAGTCAGGTATTGCTGACTGATTGAAACAGTGAAATTCTCACTGATTCAGATTTAGAAGCTAGCTTTGCTCCATGTTACCTCTGCAGTTAATTGAGATGTTTAAAATAAACTATTGAAAGAAAAGTTACTGCTCATAACTTTATATATTTTAACAGACAGAGTGACTGGTGTGCTTGAAGTGAAGTTGGGAATGATTAAGGGGGGGAAAAAAAATTCAATTTCGTATGTCGTATTGTAACTGTTACAGTTAAATTTAATTTTTAAATCTTATTTAATTTTTTGTTATTTACATATACGATTAAGGTAGTCTGTTCGCAGTACCTTTACTGTAAAAAAAGGGTAAAAATACATGTACAACCTTTCTGTGTATAATTGGTAAAAACGAGAACATTACGTGTACATTTACAGCAATGTACAACTTTATTAATAACATAGTACGATGATATTATAAAAACACAACTGTATTGGTATATTAACAATAAGAGGGTTGTAAATTTACAAATTTGAAAGTACGTGTAAAATTCCACGAACATGAAGTGTTAAAACCCAAATCTGTGTATTTTACAATTACCCCAATGTTGTATTGAAACATGTACATCGGTGTAAAAGTACATATTGTTCTATTTCATCCAAAAGGTAGTACAATCGAAATGTAATAAAACTCAAATGTACTTGTATATTGACATTTAAAAGGGTGTAAAATTACACATGCACATGTATGCGTAAAAAATACACTAATCCATGGTACTAAAACTCTAAGCTTTTTATAACTCTGTTAAACAACCAAGCTACAAAACGGAGTAAAATTACATTAAAATTATAAAATACGCATACAAAGTTTGTGAATTAACATGACGCAGTTGTAAAAGAACGTATACTGGCGGTAAAATTGCTTAGAGAAACCGTGAAAAAGTACAGAAATGTTGTAATGTCAATTACAGTGAATCTGCGATTCTACTTTTTTTGTTAGTGACAAAAAGACACACACACACAGTGGTGAAATTACAATTGCGATGTTTGTGTATATTTGCAGTATGTGGCAGGAAATCTATAATTTACACAGTCAAATAACATGCACTCCGGGCATGTTATTTGACATAATAATAAGTAAAAATTACACGCTGGTATGGTAACATTACACCTACAGTGTACATGTAATTGGTTATGATGAAAATTAAACAGTAACAGACTGCTGTAGTAGAATTACCATAACAATGATTGTGTTAATTAGCAATGTGTGGTAGAAAATGAGTAGCAAGTATAGTTAAAATAACATGTACGGAGTACATGTAATTTAATGTGCTGATTAGTAAAATAAACTGACAGGTATGATACAATTATACTAACAAAGTTTGTGTAAATTTACATTATACGGATTCATATTGGTAACAAAAGAAGTAAAATGACACATGCAGAGTAGGCCCTACTTGTGATTGAACATAATGATTAGTAAAAAGAATAAAAATTATAGTAAAAGTGCACTGGCATTGTATTTGTAAATATACATGGGTCATACAGTAAAAGTGCATGTACATTATGTACATTGTTACGTGCTGCAGCTGCTCCGCGCCGTAATCGGAGACCCACCTCGCCCTCCCCTCTTCCTGGAACGATGCGCTCGCGGCCTTTCTGGGAATCCCGCGAATGCCGACAGCGGTGGGACTTGCTGGCTTCACAGACCTCCTCTCGCCTGCTAGAGTTTCCGATACGTTTAGCGACGACGCAAGAATGTTCTGGTGAGACTGGCTGGCGCCTCGGCCCTCCGCGACGCATCACGCGAGTTGGCGAAGTTTCTAGTTGGCGGCCTAAGACACTATATATGCTGCCGCAACCCAGCGGCCGGCAGTCTTTGACGGAGGCCGCCTGGCCGAGTGTGCGCGAGCAAAGTGAAGTGTGGACGATGACAGGAGATTGCGGGACGACGGCGAGTGAGGTGTTCGTGTCTTGAATGGACGAGAGGGTGCGAAACCGACGAGTGAAGCCTACTGTGCGTGAGGGCTCTTGGAGGACTCTAGAACATTGCGACTGGCGGGACATGGACTGAACTGAGGTGGGACTGACTGGAAGTGTAATACTGATTTTATTGTAAATATTCGACCTGTCAAATATGGACGCATACATTATAAAATAAAGGTTGATACACTGTATATTAGGACTAATCATTAATTATTTAATTTCATTGATTTCTTTGTCGTAATTATACATTTTTATTAATTGGTGTCAATTGTGATCAATAAGTGATAACAATTTATTGTGAGATTTTGAGTTCAGAGAATTTTGCTGTAGTGATTGTAAATAAAATAAGGAAATTATAATTAATTATTTTATTTGATTAAGACCTCCATACCTTAACGAACTTGTATAGCCCACTTAATTTCTAGAGAGAGAAATTGTAACAATATGTAAAAATACATGAAAATGTGTGGAGATTGTGCTGCCACGTACATTCGTGTAAAATTACACAATTTTTTTTACAGTGTCCTCGGTGAAAAATCACCCCATTTATGACATGTTTATTTGTTTCCAAAATATGCCATGTGTTTTGTACGCTTGTTTAACATTAAAGTACCTTATTTTTGGTTAAATTTAACTTTTGCTTATATTTTAGTTATAACTTTCAGTATCTCATTTATAATTCATGTTAGTTTAAAAAAACTAGAGAAAATAGGCGTGTTAGTAATACCTAGTTAAAACTGTTCCTATAGTTAAAGTAATTGCTCACAAATGTGGTGCGTTGTCACTTCGGAGTCATTTACTACAGGCCATTCACGGTAAAGTGAGCACTTTTGAAAGCGCTCTCATTTGGAATAATAGCCTATAAGTATGCTTTACTTTAGCCGTGGACGTTAACTCCCTAATGCGGTGGAATATACTGTGTTTATTATTTGCATGGCAATATTTATTTCAAAAAGTGTTTAAAAGATATAAAATGGCTGAAAGGAAAAAGTAACCAGGCCCTCAAAAGTGCTCACTTTTCCGTGAACAGCCTATAAACTTGGTTAAGCTAGTTTTTCGCGACGCGAAGGAATACCTGGAAAGTAGAACTTAAGCAAGGTTACAGAAAATTCGGAAATAATCATGAATAAATAGTGTTCTAAAGACATATTTACGTTTGGAAAAAAAATGGAAGCTATTATTGATCGACGCATTAATAAAGCCAGAGGATTAACTGAAATTTTATTTTTATACATGGCGGAAATATGCAAAAGTGGACGGAAAAGTATATCGAAAGCAATGAAACACGGACAACCAACAGATAGTGCGCAGTCACACTAAATTATTGGAACTAGCATTTGAAGAAATATTAGTCAGACGCGTACATGACACTGAATAGTGCAACAAACGAGAACTCGTTCTACAGTCAGGCTAATTTTTTTTAGTTTATTCCGATGAAGATTTTTTTTTATATAATCGAGATTATTTTAATCGTACGCATAGACCAGAAAAAAATGAATACTGAACAACCATTTGTATGCATAGAGGATAACCAGGAATACGTGTGATCCAGTCTCCTGCAACAACCAGTCTAGGAAACCTTGGGGGATTGCTGACGCAGTGTGAAGCAAGCATGAGGTTCTATCATTACAGACTAATGGTGGCGTATGTTTTTTAATTGCTACAAATCAGTTTTTTTTTTTCAACTGTGCTTTGGCATGAAGAGTATGTTCCTTATTACTTTATTTTAATACTGCAATGTGTAACTCGTTTGCATCGAGGAACAATATAAATATGTAAGTATTTGTAAATTTTTTTTATTGTATATGCACTGTGCAGAGAATATTTTATTCACTGTTACTATTTGATATGATTGCGATACTTCACTCAGTCGTCTAGAGCAGTTGATTCCCAGATGTTAAATGTGAATCTGTGGTCTGAACTAGTGAAATTATGCTGTGTGAGTTTGTTGTAGACAATCTCTTGTTAACACTTGTTATCGGCGGAATGCTCTGGAATTTATCAGTTCACCTATATGAGTGGACTTCGTTGGTGAATCAGGGCCATTAAATATCTTCTACGAGACCCGTGACTCTATGATATAGGGATGTAGGCCGTTTTGGAGTGTGTCATTTTAATTTGTTAGTTAGCGAGCTTTGCGATTGGCTAACAGGTTCGAACCCTGTGCTCCTATTGGCTAGAGAGCTTAATATAGTGTTAGGCCGGGCAGTCGTTTATAAGCTCTCTCTCTGCCGCCAACCTTCAACGACTTCAGACGTCAGGTCAGGACGCACGCCCAGAAGCTGGACGTATAGCTGAGGATTAATATTTAGCTATTAGGGTGTTTTCAGTTCTCGCAGCTTCCTATAGTTTAAAGTTTTGTTTTTGCGTCGAGTTGTGTGCTGATAAGCCGCTCCGCATTGCGATGCGGCCAATAAACACAGTGTATACATTTCACCACCATCAAAATCTAATGCCTGGGGCTACAATAATGTATATTTATTATCGGTTAATGCCTGTTGGGAGCGCATTAAAAAGTGCTCACTTTATTGCGAACAGCCTATACCTCCGTTTCGTCTGGGAGAGACACCGTCCTGCACTCATCAACTAAACTGGTATTTTTCAACGAGAGCAATCCTTACTTCAATATCTGAATCCTACAGTTTAAAATATACTATGTAACGCCGTTGGTGTTGAACGTTCCACACGACGCCATGTTGGCGGGGCGTCAGTAATAGCTTCAGCACAATTTTAACCATAATTAACCTGAGAGATATGTTAAGTGTTACTACGTAATCGAGACAGCCGAAGTACATACAATTTGTTAAATTTAAATCCAAGTAACTTTATATTCAGAGAGGACTACATATTTTTCAATGCGCAACTCAGACTGTATCTACGTGTCACACAAGGGTATGATAATGACGGTTAAATATGGTCACTTCCTAACGGTAGCTATAGTTTGAATACTCTTCTTTTCCTTGCCTTTTGCCATTCGGAAATATTTATTTAGATTATTTTCCAGCATAAAACAGATAAGATAAATTTGCAATTGCAATTGAAAATTTAAATTTTTTTTCAATAAATAATCACGCTGGAATTTGACACGTCTGACATAATTTATATGCTTATGCAGTTACCCTCCTCCCCCAAACACTTTCCAGTCCAGAATGATAAACCACTTTCTTTGCAGTATACTTAGCAGTGTTAAGTAAGGTTAACAGCTGTGTGGCAAATAATCGTTTGCGTGCTACGTGTGTGGGGCTGCTAAGTTGAGTGTTCCCCGCCTACTACATCTGGTTCCTGAACTGAGAGTCCCCGAGCATACGTGTTCCTTTGTTGTGGAACACAAAACTGTTTCACTCGTTAATTTAATTTTTCATAAATATTGCCAACAACATACACTGTTTACTCGTAAGTTATACAGATATTATGGGTGGTTTTCAGGCAGCCTATACCTTCGTGGAATAAATTAACACTTTGCATTTAATTTGAATACGTACGGCGTACATAAAAAAAGTCTTCACCGCATGATAATTTACATAATTGGTTCACTACAACATACAGTTTCTTGAGAATTCTTGGCGCTATTGTGAGAGGCATGCAGCAATACAAATTCTGCATTACGTTACCTGACAGAATATTTGGCGCTAACGCATGGGCCATGGCATTTGTGGACGTCTGTAGGGAGACTGTTTTACTTCACGTATAGCTGTATCTAGATACCTGAAAAATTCGGGAGTTCAATGACCTAGAGGACAGAATCTACAGTGTTGTGTACAAATATGCCGACATCAATTGCACATTGGTTGTCTACTGTCACAGTGGAAGGCGACTATTGGGCCAGCATTCTCCAGGAGGTGTCAAACACCGTGTGGATCAATGGCTATAGTAATAGAAACATAAGTATTTTAAATCCTAGCTTGCCCTAAAATTAATCCGCGAATTCTTCAGGACTCTAGCTATATCTCTATTTCAACTACCCTGTTTCTCCCTGTTTGTCCTTCGACACGTGCAGGGCAGAACTCGTGGCGCTCGTCGCAATATACGAATAATTTGAACACATTGAGGTCTGCACTTACTTACTAGAACTCAAGACAGATTAGAAGTGAGTCTCCTATATCCACTACTGCAAGAACACCGGCTCTGTTTGTGAACTCACTATCGTCTTAGTGGGCCATGCCACACCGGGCACCACCATGTACTTTACAGCGTTCATTATTGGTCGGTCATCAACCAATGGAGAGCTGAGCTGATACTGACCCAATCAAATATCCTTTATCGTATAAAAGGATTTACAATCAATCATGCACCTTTGAGTAGCTATAAAAAATAAATTTATCCTTAGAAATATAATTTTTACTGTGCTGTCATGTTCTTGTGAGGTCATGTTAACACTTTGTAGGCAATGCTCGAGTGTAGCGCGAGCAAAGCTGATTAGAAAATTACTTTGTTGTTCAAAACAAAATTCGCATGGAGTTGCAGTCTTTGTTCGGCTAGTGTTTAACACGACCTCACAAGAACACGACAGCGCAGTAACAATGATATTGCTAGCGAGGTAATTTATTTCTTTTATAGCCACTCAAAAGACATGATTGATTGTAAATCCTTTTATACGCTAAAGGATATTTAATTGGGTCAACATCAGCTCATCTCTCCATTGGTTGATGATCGACCAATAATGACCTCTGTAAAGTACTGTCCGGTGTGGTATGGACCAATAGGACGATGGTGATTTCTTGCACAGACACCAACAGAACCGATGTTCTAGCAGTAGTGGATATAGGTGACTCACTTCTGATTTGTCTTGAGTGCCAGTAAACGTGTGCAGACCTCAATGTGTTAAACACTGGCCGAACAAAGACTGCACAGTCATGCGAGTTTTGTTCTGAACAGCAAAGAAATTTTCAAGTTAACTTCGCTCGAGCTACACCCGAGGAAAGTCTGCAAAGTGTTAACAGCGCACGCTCACTTGTCGGATGACGTCGAACCCCGATGAAGATTCGGGATCCGCCCTTTCGGCGTGATCTCGTGATTGTTAGCGTGTCCCTGTCGGCGCGACAAGTGGTCTTTCCCCGCGCGATCCTGACGCCCAGCACAATGCGGCACTATTTCAGGTCGGCTTCACGCCTCCGCCCTCGTCTTCCTCGGGGCCGGGACAATGGTCCATCGAGGACGATGTACGACGTGGCGGACCAGGAGGGCCAAACTTCGCCGCACCGAGTAGTCACCTACAAAGGAATTTATCGCGTGGAGAAGTTGGCAAACCTCGCCTTTCACAATTTGAATTTTCTGATTAACACATTGAGGTCTGCACACATGACCAGTTAGAAGTGAGTCGCCTATATCCACTACTGCAAGAACTCCGGTTCTGTTGTTGTCTGTGTTATTAGAACTCACCATCGTCCTATTGGTCCATACCACACCGTACACTACTCTGTACTTTACAGAGTTTATTATTGGCTGGTCATTAACAAATGGAGAGCCGAGCTGTTATTGACCCAATCAAATGTCCTTTATCGTATAAAGGAATTTACAATCAATCATGCCCCTTTTAGTGGCTATAAAAATATACGTTATCTTAGCAATATAATAGTTACTGCGCTGTTGTGTTCTTGTGAGGTCGTGTTAAACACTAGCCGATCAAAGACTGCACATCCATGCGAGTTTTGTTCTGAACAACAAATAAATTTTCAAATCAGCTTTGCTCGAGCTACACGTGAGCTTAGTCTGCAAAGTGTTAAACAGTTTGGGATGTTTTATAAAAAGTTCGAGAGGTTTGACTCGGATTCGAACATAGATCACCTAGGCCCGAGCGCTACGCATCTCGGCTAACGTGACTTCTGATGAAGTGCAGTGTTTTTAAAAGAACTTCATCACCAGACTCATGGCTAGAGACATGCGAAATTCGCGTTATTATTTGGCATCAAGCTAATCTTCACAGTACTATATATACTCGGGCCGGCGTCGTTTTTCTATTGGCTGCTCCATAAATGTGAAGCCACTTCCTTTCTGACTGGACTGCACGTGTTTTTGACGAGACATATGTGAAGTGTTTATTTACTGGCTCAGAGTTACCTAGGACGTGTCAAACAAAGGTGGTCCAATGACAAACTTATTTAAAAAGTGAATATGTTTGAATTATAACGTGTTCCCAAATAATAACGCGAATTTTGCAGGTCTTTGCTCATGGCTCCGATGGTTGATGTCTGTGGATGAATTACGGTGGCCGACACACTCCATCTCCTGGTGTCTTCATCACGACGACCATGGACAAAAATACCCTGTCCGATTTCTTTCTAACTACCATATTGATAAGTGTTAAGCGTAGTCCCGAAGGTAGGGTAGGAGCTAATTGCGTCTCAGGAGGAACCCCGTACGCCTACAAGGAAGGGAAATCATGCAAGGAGACATGCATCGCGGTAGAAAGGGATTGGGCAGCCAAGGGGCAGTGATTGGGGGTTATGACAACTTCTCTAAGTGTACCTATAGATAGAGACCTGCAGAATTCGCGTTATGTTTCTGCATCAAGCTAGAACTCACAGTACTGTATATACTCCAGCCGGCGTCGCTCCTCCATTGGCTGCTGCCCAGATGTGAGGTCACTTCCTTTCTGAGCGAACTGTACGTGATTGGGGCACACGATCGTCAAGTTGTCATTTATTGGCGCGGAGTTACCCGGGGCGTGTCATATAAAGTATGGTCCAATAACTATAGAGGCCTGAAAAATTCGCGAGTTCAATGACCTGCAGGCTATATTCTAAAGTCTTATGTGCAAGTTTGTCGATGTCAACTGTGCATTGGTTGTCTGCTGCCACAGTGGAAAGCAACGATTGGGCCAGTGTTCTTCAGGAAGTGTCAAACACCGGGTGCGCCAATGACTAATGCTATATAAACACACGTGCTTTGAATTCTAGCTTGTCCCAAAATTAATCCGCGAATTCTTCAGGCCTCTGCCAATGATAAACGTATTGCAAAGGCAAAATCGTTTTAAATTTAAACTGTCCTCACATAATAAAGCGAATTTTGCAGGTCTCTACCTATAGATAAACTATAACTAGTGATAGGAAAATTCCACGAATTCAATGACATCTAAGCTAGACTCCACGGCCTTTTATACACTAGGGTCTCAGATGTTGGTCCATTGCCTGCTGCACCAGTGTTACATCACACCTGGCAGTAAGGGATTCGCTACTTGTTTCCTTGCAGGTCTGCTATTGGTTCAGAGCCGTCCGGGGCGTGTATAAAAACACTCTGATCCAATTGCAAAGGCGAATTCACTGTATATATGTTTGACGTCTATCTTCCTATCCCTAACTATAACTAAGAAGAGACTGGGAAAGACCGTCATGGACAACGTATAAACAACCGCCACGCTTTAAACCTTAATATTGGGAGCGTTCCAATTACCGGTGTTACGTTTGTGGGAATACGATCGCCTGATTGCGAGCTGGCAACACTGTGAATAGGTTCTTGTGAGAAAAAAAAAGTTCGAGATTCGCCAAATTGCTATGCAGTTGGCAATGGTTATGCGTGTTTTCATTCGTGACTGTAGCAAGCATTATTGTATACAAGTTATTCAAATCTTACTGTTATTGACATGGTTATGGTAATTTCTATTGTAACACGACGTTAAGGGCGACCCGGGTTCGTGAATCACTAGTGTCTGCACTGTAATGGCACGCGTTTTTTTTCCATCGTAAAGTTGCCTTCTTGAGACACTCCGCGGCTGTAGTGTTTTGGTCTGAATCAGTGGCAGTTTCACTGTTTCAATCAGTCAACAGTTCCTTACTGATTCAACAATAACTTCAGTTAATTTAACTGATGACTCAGTGAAAAAAAATGCCAATTTTCCTTCACTTATTGATTGAGTGAATTTTCCACTGACTTGTCGGGTTTTTCGACTGCTTTTCAGTGGTTCGTTTTTTGATTGGTGGAGCAGATAAACAGCGTGTAAAATTGGCCTTCAAACAACGTTTAAATTGGTGGTCAAACAACGTCTATCAAGTGAAATAACAACTAATAAACTAATAAAACCGATACAAAACACTTTCCAAAAATGAGTTTCGTCTTTCAAAACACCATTTTACGAGGTAATATGAATATTTAGCCTTTCATATCGTTGCTACGTCTTTCATTTCGTTTGCATGTTATCATTGCAGCGCTCTGTTTCAAGGTTTAAATTGCATTTAATGTGGTGAAGAAAATGCGCACATATATACTATTCGCTTTAACAATCCTAACGGTACCAATTAAACCAAAAACGAAAAGTAAGGTCATACAATTTAAATCTTCACGATTTTGATAAAAATCAGAAGGCGTATATTTTCTTCATATTTTTCACCTTGATTTGATAGCGAAGTGGGTAAGGTGTGTGGGTTTAATCCCAGCGAACCCCAGAAATTTTTTACATTTTTAAATTACGGTAAATTGTGCAATCTAAAAAGATAAACTATCGTAAATATGTTTATTTCGCTTAATTATTTGACTAAATTCAATAGAACCAATATTTAATTCGTCACTGCAGTCAGTATTAACTTATTCAATCAGCGAAATTGTTTCATATCGCTAATTCAACCAGTGAAATTTTTTCACCTGAACGATCAGTAGTCTGCCTCTGATTCTAGCTGGAGCCATTTTCGCTGATGCGAGTACCTAGCTGAATCTCACCGCGAATCAGTGGTTTCCTACTGATTCGAATTTAGAGCGCATGCTATTTGAACCAGTATTCGTTATGATACTTGAGATATTGTGTGGGTGCTGCTGTGAAACATTAAAGAGGCGAGTGTATCTGGGCCGGCGCAGAGTAGGGGAAAAACACGCAGATGAAAAATGCCGTGGCCATTCTTTGATTGGTGCACGATGTTCCTGGGAACAAGCCTTGTGTGTGTGTGATTGGCTACTGCGTATCTGCGAAAAGATTCCCCCTTTGGCTCTGCTGCCGACTGGCTGGCTGGCTGGCTCACCAGTAATAACGCAATACTGGTAACCTAACCCTAACCCCCTCCTCCTTCCCCTACACACGACTGGGTGTGCTTGTGTACACGCGTGTACACGTGCATTTCCGTATCTTAGTTCTAAATTTTAACCATTTCTGTAGTATGGATATTGTATTTTTTTTCTCCTTCTTATGGGTTTACAATGTCTAAAGGCCTTTCATGATTAAGCGAGCAATTTTGAAATCAACCTTAGAAAAAGTCACTGCCCTTGCCTGCATGTATTTTAACGGGGCTCAGTAAAGTTGCTAACGATGGAGGGAAAGTAGTTCCGTATCTTACCGTCGAATAAAAAGTGTTTAGAAGCCATTTGTGATAACTTAAATTATTTCATTCACTTTCTGCTTTTTTTAATCCTTCTAAATACCAAAATGGGCAGATACTTCAAATACGTGCTTTTTTTAATAATTTCTCAGTTTCACCTGACCGACGCATGAATAAATGTTAATTTTACATAAGGCGGAAGAATACACAACGTCCATACAAGTAAATCGTAAGCATGACTTTCAAAAGTGCTCATTTTACCGTGAACAGCCTATAGTTCTAATTACAGTGTGATTCTGTGGAAGAAAAGGCACTCTTACACCACAAAAAATAAGGTAAATAAATAAATAATAAGGTACAACGCGCTGATTGGCGAACGGCGTTCCGGAACATTGCGGGCCGGTGACGCCATTTTGCTGTAGCGTGAGGCTGGAATTTGCTGAATAAGCTTCTGCTTCCACATCGCATATGAAACTTGGGCGCGTTCTGATTGGTTGATGGGCTTTCCTTTCGTCTTTGATTGGTACCGCGTGTCAACTGAACTTCATATTTCTTTCGACACTTTATCTTGGTTCCCTCCTCCCTTTAGTAAGAAATGGAAAATCTAAGGTTTAGGGCGGATCTTAACATCGAGGTCTTGAGAGCCGATGAAGGTGAAGCGAGGTGAGTATGAAGCAGCGCCGGAATGCAGAGGCTGAGGAATCGGGAGAATCCCGCGAAAACCCGCATACCAGCGGATTCGTCTGGCACGATACCCACCTGCGAAATTTTCACGATTCGCCTTGGTGGGAGGCGAGCAGTCTAACCGCTCAGCCACCTCGGGCCCCAGTTATATAGTTCCTCCTATTCGTTTTTTGAAAGATAATTTTCTTCTATCGTTATATGTCCGCACCATAACGAAACAAATGTGTAATATATGCTAGAAATAGGGACCTGCAAAATTCGCGTTATTATACACTTTTGATTCGGTGCCTTTTGTTAATTGGCCTCTGCAGCAGTGACGACACATTTTTTTCCTTTCGACTTGGCTGGAAGTGATTGGGCGAGCCTCTCGTTAATGATTTCCTGTTGGCTCAAAGCCGTCCTGGGCGTGTCCGAACAAACTATCGTCCCTATGGCAAAAGGCAATACAAAATCACATGTGTTTGAAGTGTAGCCTGTCTACAAATAATAACGCGAATTTTGCATGCCTAGCTATAAATGTAGACAACAGTTATATTGTCTTTAACAACCTTGCCTCCATCCACTGGTGGCTAGGGGTCGACTGCGAAATAATCACCACCGCGTTCATCGTTGTGCAGAGACTTTCCAATTTTGGAGAAAAGAGTCTCTCTCTTCAACAAAATCGCAATAAGTAAATCTAAAAGAAACCACAAGTCGCTCCAGTTAAAATTAATCAACTGATTCAAACAGTAGACAACGAGTCATTTACAAATTATATATATTTTTTTAGCATTTACAATTACAAGTTTTATATTATGAATGATGTCATACATCATAGTAGCATTTTAATTCCGTTCCTATATGAGTGTTCAATTGTCGAGAAATATACGTTAGATGCATAAAGGTGTACAATATGACTCAATGTTTACGGTTTGGGATTGTGATCTTCTACAACGTTGACTGGTCCTTAAAATGATCACATATAAGCACCGGGATTTAAAAAAACAGCGCGTTCCGATGTGAAATAAATTAAGCATAATTATTTTTCCGCAATTCAAAACTATTACCTAAGATGGCTGGACACATACGTCGTAGCACTTCTTACGTTTCGCACGGAGGTTCGATCCTGACCACCACTTACACAGTTCTTCTGTGCAGGTTGTAACAATTTACCTTCCTTCTCCTATCTCAGTACTCTCTGACTCTCATACTACTACTCTCTCTCTCTTGGTCTACTCGAACACAATTTTAAACACTGTAGAAGGAAGGTTTTTTACTCGGGGACGTAACCGTTGATCGCTGAACAATAATTAAGATTCCTTATATAAAAACATATATTTATTACAACAATCTCTAATCTTGGACAATTCAATACATTTACCCACATAGACAATAGATAACAATAACGTTACGATGAGATGCCAATACAAATGGAAGTTTACTATTGAATGCAGTTAAGCCCTAACCTTGCCAGGATTATTACTTTCAGAAGGGTGTGACGGGGACTCGTTAAATAACGTTACCCCCTAACGCTACGCGATTTATGCTCAGTCTGCTGCAAGCACCTGGAGCTCCTCTAGGCCAAGTCTGAATGAATGTGACCTTCGACTTCGTGTCGCCTCCGAGACACTCACATATACTGACTCTGACTTGCATCTCGATGCCGTCTGTGGGAACTGGGTAAGGGGGGAGGGGGCGCTAATGGGAGGCTCTTAACACTTTGAGGTAGCAGACATTTACAAGACAGCCAAGACAAGTTATAAGTGAGTTACTTATATCCACGACTGCAGGAACACAGGTTCTATTGATCTGTGTGTTCCCACTCACTACAGTTCTAGTGCAGGCCAGCATGACAATGGACACACCTACTGTGCTCTACAACCTTCAGTATTGGCTGGTCATCAGTCACTAAGACGCTGTGTCGATTTGTCCCAATAAAATGTCTTTATCTGTGTAAGATGTTTTACAATCACACCTGTCCTTTTGCGGAGATGTAGCAAAAATGTGGTTGAAGTCAGGAAAGTTATTGTTACTGAGCTCTAGAGTTCTTGTAAGATCCTGTTAAACACAGGCAGTACAACGGCTACATGAAAATGCTAGTTTTCTTTTCAATGACAAAATAAATTTTCAAAATGTCTTTGCTCGAGCTACACTCGAGCGTAGTCCTTAAAGCGTTAAATAGCCGGGCGATCTAGAGCATGTTTACCAAACATTTCGCTCAGCCACGAACTATATCCCATAGCACCTTAGGCGGCAGGTGTGCGGCGCCTGGTTGCAACTACAAGCTGACATTTTTGTCCCGCGACAAAATAAGAGTACTTTGTTGATTTTTCATTCCAGTGTTTATTTATTGGTAAACTAGAACATTTCACCTGAAAAATTTCCAAAACAGTTACTTCTCTTGAAAAAATTTCGCCTGGTCACGTGACCTAAAATTAGCCCTAAAGTCACTTGCCCTAAAATTATTCGACCTAGTCACTTGGCCTAAAATTACTTAATCTGAAGTTACTTGGCCTAAAATGATTTGCCCTTAAGTCGTTTGGCATAAATTATTTCGCCTAAAGTCATTTGACTTACAATCAGATCGAGTAGTGTGGGTTGTGATTTTAGGCCAAACAATTTAGGTCCAGCAACTTTTGGCAAAATAATTGTATGTAAGCTGACTAGGCCAAAAATGAGATGCCAAGTGACTGTTTTGAGAAAGGTTTTAGGCCAAGTGACGCACACCTGTGGCAGGTACCTTGTGCGTCAGCGTGGGAGACGATGCCAGTCCCATGTGACTCAGTCCGGGCAGTGCGACCTCAACCCCTCCTCTTTACCCTCCCCTCTCATCATTTTCGTTTCAGAGACGTGACGGCGACCAAGACAGCATCTGCGTCCCGCCGCGTCGCCTACGTCGCGCGAGTTGATGCGGCCTGCAGTCTAGCCTAAAGCTGTGCGATATCGCTACTGCGATACGGTCCAGCAGTTGTAGAGCAATACATCGATCACATCCATGCAGGGATAGGAAAATTTCGCGAGTTCAATGACCTGTAGGCTAGACTCCACAGTCCTGTGTACACTCGAGCCTCAGATGTTTGTTCACTGGCTGCTGCTCCAGAGAGTAGCCAGTGTTACTTCACACCTGGCAGTATGGCACTCTACAATTGTTTCCTTGCAAGTCTGCTATTGGCTCAGAGTTGTTCAGGGTGTGTCTAATGAACTGCGATCCAATTGCAAAGCTGACTTCAATGTACACATGTTGGATGTCTAGTTTGTCTTGAAATTAACTCGCGAAATTTTTCTATCCCTACTCATATGCTATGTAGGTGATATGCGATATTAGAACTATGCTATGTAGGTTATAAGCGATATTAACTATTTACTATGGCGGTGATGTGCGATATTAGCTATATGTAGAGCTAGTGATTTTTCGCGGAAAAATATGAGTACACGGTAGACTTCAATACTGTAAGCACCCAACATAAAATTGTCTACTGCCATTGGTTGCTGTCTGCCTGAGAAGGCGTTTTCATGTTTGACCGGGCCACTCAGAATTCGGCAACATCGGCACGGCTCCTACGTGATTCGTGTACAGACAGTTAACACGTGCCGTAAAGTAATTCAGCCAATCAAGACAGGTAAACGACCCTACGGGGTTTTGGAATATAACTTGTCTTGGAATCTTTTCGCGAAATTTCACTATCCCTAACTATATGATATGTAGAGGTTAGGGATATGCGATATCAGCTATATGCTATGTAGGTGGTATGCGATAATAACTATATTCTAGGTTAGGGATATGCGATATTAGCTATATGCTATGATGGTGATATGCAATATTAGCTTTATGTTATGTTGGTATGCGATATTTGCGACATCAATATGACCTATATTTGCGATATCAGTTATAAGCGATATTTACTATATATCGTCATCGATTTTCCCTACTTTCTGGAAGAGATGCGTCACACCGATACCAATATGGCCAACACGTCTAGAAACGATATTGAACAGTGAATATCGCACAGTCCTAATCTAGCCCTCCCAGTTCTCGGATAGCTGGAGCTCAAGGTCGCTTGGGACTGTGGAATATATGTAGTTTACACCTCGTTGAACCCGCGAAAATTTCTTGGCCCTGCCATAGCTACGACTAATAATAATCATAAATATCCTTGGATTGCAGGCAACAGGTGTTAAAACGGCAGTATACCTGGGCATCCAAACTATGTGGGTAGCTGCACAAGAAAAAAAAAAATTTTAAAGTACTCCATAATTTTCAATCAGCATTTGTTTAGGTACGGCATTTACGTGTGCATAACCTACAAGTTCAAAACTCTATACCTGAATAACTGAGAACTGAGTCAAATCAGCGAAAACAGCGAAAATCGAGCGACTGAATCGGTGCCAGATGACTAATTAATATGGCGGCTGAATTTCACTGATTTATTTATGATCCCTACCGAATGCCGAGAATTGCACTGCCATAATTCACTTGTTCCCAGTCAGTTTGCTTTATTTGGCAGTCGGCAGTAAAAGTGGCAGAACATTATCATTACTCCGTCGTCATGATACGGTCACTGATGAAAGATGACGACGTAAATAAAGCAAAACTTCGCAAATAATTGGGTATAAATGAACTGGAGTCCATCAACAGGTTGGTTTCAGTAATCTTCTAATCATACCCTCTGTTGCGATGCGGAACTATCAAGCTTGGCGAAATAAACGTAAAATTCTTAAACAGTATTTGGTTTCGAGAGGTTTTTAAATTTACTATTGGATTGTAGATTCACATACACTCATGAATATCGTGAGCTCTTTATGTTAATAATATTAAATCGATCATTAAAAATTTCGTATATAGGCTATTCACGGTATAGTGAGCACTTTTGAAAGCCCTCTCATTTTGAATAATAGTCAGTCAATATATTTAATTTTAACCTTAGACGTTAACTAGCGAGGGCGGTGTAATCTGCACGCTGTGTTTATTACTTACACGGCAATATTTATTTTAAAATGTGGTTAAAGGATAGAAAATGGCTGAAATAAAATGTGTGTAACTAGGGCCTCAAAAGTGCTCACTTCACCGTGAGCAGCCTGTAGTTATTATTGGCGGGCTCGCACTGCACTAAGTAGTGGAGTGGAGTGGAGAGGTATGGGTGGCGAGGTGAGTGTGGAGCAGCTCCGGAATGCAAGGGCGGGGGAAACGGGAGATCCTCGAGAAGACCCGCCGACCAGTAGCATCGTCCAGCACGGTTCACACGAAAATCAGGGAGCGACCTCACAGGGAATCGAACCCAGTTCACTTGGATGGGGGGGGGGGGGCGAGTAGTCTAACCACTACACCACCGCGGCCCCCTGGCTTGTTGGAAATAGTTGAACTTTCTTCAATCTCCTCGTTCTCAAGCGAACAAACACCGTGACTCAAGTCGTACATATTGGAGAAATATAACTTTTTGTTGAGTCAGCTATTTCCGCGAGGAAGAAACTATGAAATGCTGTAATATATTTGCGAGATAACTAAATTTAAAAAAAATCTTGTTTTCTCTTCTGGATGGAGTCTGTCTACATCACTCAGCTAGTGCTTTTATTTTCTAAAATAATGTCATCAATTTGTAAATGCATTTCCTTATTACCGACATGAAAGAATCACTGCGAATATTAAGGGGAAAAAAAAACAGAATTCATTGCAAAAGGAAAGACAATTACCTGATGACATACAAATTTTATCTTTGTTGTTCTTACATAGAAAAAGAACACAAAATTTATGTAAGAACTACAGGAGTATCATACATTCATATTTCTGATACTGCTAAGGGGAGAATAACTGTGTTTCCATTATTTGAAGTAAGTCAACATACACTTAGCATACTTTGGTTTAAGGGAAACAAAGAATGCAAGAAGATCGATATATGTAAACGGTAATATATGTGGTGTGTTTCGCAAACTGCAAAATATAAAAGCAGCTTTTACGATAGAATGTAAAATACTTTTACGTCGCAGGCCTACGTATATAGCACTGGCCTGGAAGATAGAAAGACATACCGAAAAATGTTACACTCTTTTAACTGTAAGAAAGAAGATCGAAGGTGAAATAGAATATTTTTTTAGATGTGTGAAGCAGAGATGCTGGATGGCATCAACACTGGCAAAACTATGGATAGACAAAATTGAAACAAAACTATAAGTGAAATGAAGATTTTCAATCTTGCTAGTGACGAAACAGTAAAGACTGAAGAAAGGAATGAAGAGCTGCTGAATTTGTCTTACAGTAATGTTGAAAAGGAAAAAAATATCGAACGGGACTTAACACAAGTGAATCTGTTGATGTGGAAATTCCTTATGAAAAATACTTAGTACGAAAAATGTAAGAAGAAATGTGCTTCAGCTGACTTCGATGTTTTACAGAGTAATCTCCATAGAAAAATAGAAGTCCATAACACAGTACAAAAAAAGTTACATATAAACGAAGAACGCCTTCGAAATTCATACACATTAGTATAGAGGACGAAAGGATTGCCTCAATACGTGTATTTTAATGGTAACAATATATGCTTTATAGACTTGAGAAGTAAATACGAACAAGGAAAATTAGCTAGAAAGTTTATAGATGTTCTTGCGAAGAGGCAGTAGAATATCAGATTGGTTGATGATGTGAGTAATGAGATAATAAGAACAAGGAGACGTGAAAGTCGCCATGAAATGATGACTATAACGAGAGAAAACTGCGTAGAACTTGGAGAATGCATACAGAAGAATTGAACAAAGCAGAAGAAGGACGACGGGAATAACGATAAATCTACGAGGTGAGAGAATGCGCAAACGTATGAAAGAGAAGGTATAAGACGAAGGACCTCGCAGGATATACGTTCATTGAATCCTTTCCTGGGATAGCTTCTAATGATGATTAACGACAAGTGATTACGAAACATGCAATATAGCGCCCTTTTTTATGGACCGAAATATTTATGTTCTTCGGAGTACACATTTCTTCTATTGTCAAGCTATTCTTCTAAGCTTCAAGGATAACTTGATTGAGGCAATTAGCGAAGATCACATGTGTTCCCTTATTATTAACTCCAGGAACTTAACATATTGCTATAGGCTGTTCGCGGTAAAGTGAGCACTTTTGAAGCACTAGTTACTTTTTCCTTTCAGCCATTTATTATCCTTTAACTGCCTTTTAAAAATAAATATAGCCATGTAAGTAATAAACACAGTGTGTAGATTCCACCGCACTCGCGAGTTAACGTCTAAGGGTAAAATAAATTTTTTTTATTGACTACTAGCTTTTATACGCGGCTTCGTTCGCGTGAAATTTATGTCTTGAAATAACAATTGGGTGCTCTAACCACTGAGCTTCTGCGGCCCCCTTAATGGGTTCTCTATCCAGTGAGCTACTGCGGCCCCCTTATGTGGTGCTCTAGCCACTGAGCTACTGCGGCCCCACTTTATATATATATATATATATATATATATATATATATATATATATATCTATAAAGTGGGGCCGCAGTAGCTCAGTGGCTAGAGCTAGATATATATATATATATATATATATATATATATATATATATATATATATATATATATATATATATCCATAGACAAAAAAGAAAGGAGAAATGAGGAAACTTTTTAAAAACAATTATGCAGTAATCTATCCTAAGAAAAGCTTAATCCAGTACCGATTTACAATAATTTTTTTCTGAAGGAATGAGATATCTTCTCGGGATAAATAGTAGCCATTGTCACACTCTGGACCTCAAATTATCTATGTGCAAAAAATCACTTCGATCCGTTGCTCCGTTTTGACGTGAAAGAAGGACAAACAAACACACTTTCGGATTTATGTAGTAGTAAGGATTATCCCAAATGAGAAGGCATTCAAAAGTGCTCACTTTACCGTGAACGGCCTATAACCGCTGTGAAATGCATCCATAGTGTTGCATTCATGTCTCACGCATGAGGAATCGTCGATTCTTCACCCACTTATATACTTTCTAACATATCTCGCGGGAACGGGGCCGGGGTGGTTAAGTGGTCAGATTACTCGCTTTACTTGCTTCCCACTTAGGCGAAACGGGTTCCATTCCCTTATTTCCGCACGTGGGAATCGTGCCGGGCGATGCCACTGGTCGGTGTGTTTTTCTCTGGGATCTCCCGTTTCCCCCGCCCTTGCATTCCGGCGCTGCTCCATCATACTCACCTCACTTCACCCTCATCGGCTCTCAAGGACCACGCTGTTAAAGAGTCGCCCAAATCTCCTCACTCTTTTACCTTTTGCAATACGTTTTGTCACTGGACCGTACTTTATATGACACACCTCAGGTTAATTTGCGCCAATAAATGACAACTTGACAGTTGTGTGCCCCAGTCAAGTACAGTCCACTCAGAAAGGTAGTGACCTCACATCTGGGCAGCAGCCAATGGAGTAACGACGCCGGCTAGAGTGTATACAGTACTGTGATTGTTAGCTTGATGTCCAAAAAATAATGCGAATTGTGAATGTCCGTAACTATAAGGAACTCTACAACAAATGTTGAAGGCTGTTTATGATAAAGTGAGCACTTTTGAAATCAATCTTAGAAAAAAGTCACTGCTCCTACCAGTATATATTTTAAAGGGCGCACTGAGTAAAGTAGTAAAGTTGGTAACTATGAAGGCGAAAGTAGTTCCATATCTTAACGTCGAATAAAAAGTGCCAGGTAACCATTTGTGATAACTTAAATTATTTCTATCGCTTTCTGTTTTTTTTTAAAGGGCCGAAGTATAAAAATTTGCAGATTTTTTAAATATTCACTTTTCTAATAATTTTACAGTTTTACTTGACCGACGCATGAAGAAAGCGACGAGGCCCATGGCAATAACAATTCTACATAAGGCGGAAGAACACACAACGTGCTTACAAGTAGATCTTAAGCAGGGCTTTAAAAAGTGCTAATTTTACCATGAACGATCTACACTTCCACAATACACGGGTGCGTGAGAAAACGGACACGGCACACGTAAACGGACACGGCACACGTAAACGGTCACGAACGGACCAGCTGGGATAAATGTGAGATATTCTGCAGTTCAAGGAAAAAACGTTACGAGCTGACACCGCAGAATGCTCACAAGAATAAACGTGTGTCTTAAATTTGCAGGAGGCTTCGTTTGTTACTAAAAATAATTTATCGAACGCACACTAGGAACTGTTAGATAGTGTAGTGAGTGGTGTGTATCTCAAACAACCCTTCGTAATTTAAAACTCATGTTCCTGGCTGTGTGGTGTTTAACTTTTGGCAGAAACTGTACGCGGTAGGGGGGAGGGAAACTATCTCCCCCCTCCCACAAACACCTTTCAGTTATAGGTCGTCCACTGTAAAGTGAGCACTTTTGAGGCCCTAGTTGCTTTTTTTCCTATCGGCCATTTTTCATCCTTTAACCACCTTTCAAAATAAATATTACCACGTAAGTAATAAACACAGTGTGTAGATTCCACTGCACGCATAAGTTAACGTCTAAGGCAAAACTAAATATATTTATTAATTATTATTCCGAATGAGAGGGCTTTCAAAAGTGCTCCCTTTACCGTGAACGCATGGGCGCCACCCTACTGAGTTGATAGGCATTGGTCGATCCCTCCTTCAGTTTGTAATAAGTATTTATAGTTTATGGTAAACTACATGCCTAATTCTTTTTAAAATAAGTGTATTTTATTAACAGATATTTACGTCACCAAAAAAAAAAATAGAAATAATAATTTTATCTAACTTAAAAAAAAAAAAAAAAAATGTGGATTTACTAGAACAAAAACCAATCTCAGCGTGTGTACAATTGTGCCAACTGGCTGAGAGAGAATTTCTTGTTTCCAGTTTCTGTTCATTTGTAAACGAATGAAGTCTGCCTTAGCTGTTCCGCGGCGGAGTGTGGAAGGGGGGGAGGGGCTAGCAAAAAAGTTAATATGAAATTTAGAATGTCCAGTTTCAAAGACGCTTCTATACACTTCATTGACTGCGCATTCAAAATTTTAATTATGTGTTTTCTCTTAAGTAGGCACAAGATCGAGAAAGAATAAACGCCTGACTATCGGCGAAAAGAAGGATCAACTGTAAGGTGCTCGGCATCGGGACTAGCGAAATTGCTCTATCAGAACTGTGCATGATGATAGTTTATAGTCTATTCGCGGATTCTTTACACTTTTTGAATTAAACCTTTGAAAAATCTCGCTGTGTATGACCTGTTTGGTTATTTCATAAATGTGTTACATATTTCAAGCCCTTTATACGTGTGTAAAAACGAAAGTACCCTATTTTCACTTAAATTTAACTTTTTCTTATATTCTACCCGTAAATTATAATATTTAATTCGTAATTAATATAAATAAGACAGGGAGAAAAAAGTGCGTTGGTAATGCCTAGTAAGGAATAGTTCTTGTGCAAAATAACATTACATTGACTGCGCACAGATCCTGTGCGTTGTCCCTTTGGAGTAATTTTCTAGACTTGGTTAAGATTAGTTTGCATTAGGCGGAGGAATATCCTGTAAGTAGAACTTCAGCAAGGCTTCAGAAAAGTCGAAAGTAACTGCGAGCAGCCTATACAAGCTCTAACTTCCTAGACGTACGAACGATGTTTTTACTATGTAAGTTTCCATATGTGGTAGGTCAAGCTGGGACGTAGCCTCGCCTTCCAGCCATTCACAGGTAGGGCTGTTCGATATCATAAAAATATAACATCGATATTTTTCCGAACAGTTACTTGGTGTTTTCGATATAGCGATAATACAGAAATTATGTATAGTAAAAAAAAATTATTTACTATGGCGAAAATTTCGATAGTACCAAAAATCTTCGATAATATAGAAACATCGATATACCGGTATTTTCAAAGTCACATATCATTCGATAAATTATTTTTAATATCGATAATTATCGATATATCGATATTTCGAACAGTCATATTCACAGGATCGGCATTCGGTCATCCCGCTCTTTTCATGCGCACCAGAAAAAAAATAATAAAAGAGGCGTGGGGGCGGCTGTGTGAAAATTATAGTGACCCGCAAGGTGGCGTGGTAGCTCCAGGGCGATGCGAAATGTCAACATGGAAATGAGGGACTGACATCAGAGCTGGTCGGTGAGGTAACGGTTGGGAATTTCCCGCCTCGCGGGTATAGGCTCTTCACGGTAAAATGAGCGCTTTTGGAAAACCCTGCTTAAGATCGTGTATACTTCCACCTTATTTAAAATTAACATTACCTTGGGCCTCATCGCTTTATTCGTGCGTCAGTCGAGTGAAACTGTGGAATTATTAAGATTCCTAAATCTGCTACACACTGAGGCTTTAAAAAAAAATACCAGAAAGCGAAATATGTAATTTATACTATCACACATGGTTACGTAACACATTTTATTTGACGTTAACATACTGAACTTCTTTCTATGCATCGTTACCAACTTTACCGGGCGCATGCCACTTAGTGCGACCATCAAAATATACGCTGGCAGGGGCAGTGGCATTTTCCTGAGGTTGATTTCGAAAGTGCTCACTTTATCGTGAACAGCCTTTACCTGCAGGGCAAGACGTGTAGGACACTAGCGAGTGAATGAAGCTGTTTGGTGTGTGTGTGGGGGGAGGGGGGGGGAGGTGGAGATGTGTCACGCGTGACTCACGCTAAAGGAGAGCCTCGCGCGAGCACAAGCGCAAAAAAAAAAAAAAAAAAATTCTCGTGGATCGGCGTGCGCGAGTGTCTGCTTGGACGGTGACTCACCGACTCGCGCATCACGTAACGGTCCAGCGCCGCACCTGAGAGGAATAACGAGCGCCTCGGCCGGCCGCGATGAAGGTTGCGTTTACGATTAACGCTTTGAGGACCCGAGTGTAGTTCGAGGAAGACTTGTTTCAATATTTCATTCCACATAAACTGGTCCGAGTATACCTACACCAAGTCCCTATTTCACAAGGATTTTAAACACGAACTAATACAACATCGACAAAGATCTTCGTAAATGAACGACGAATTTTTGTGTAGTTACTGAAATTGACACGATGGGATGCACATCCTGTTATATACGAAATACACATTTGGTTGTAAAGTGGTAAACTCAGCACTCCGTTGGTTGATATCCGGCCAATACGGAAAGACTGGTGTCGTTTCAACCAGTAGAATGGCGTTAAGTGACAACAAGGACCAATAGAACACGGTGTCCCTGCAGAGGTATGGATATAGGTGACTAACTTCTAGCTTGACTATAAGGCTGTCAAAAGTGTGGCGACCTCAAAGTGTTAACATTTTGAGGACGTCACAAATTTGTTAGCACTGAATACAAATTTGAAGTGAACTGCCTATACTCTACACTAGAGCAATATAATTTTGGTTGGTCTCTGTCTTTCCACTTACCATTGTCCTTTGGTCCTGGATAAACCAGACACGCCTACTGTACTCTGCGACGTCGACCAATGAAGTCACACATTGGCTGTGTACCATCTAATGTATCGCGATAGAACTAACACGTTTTACAATCCGTCGTGTCCGTTTGAAAAGTTACTAAAAATAACATTGTTACTCTTATATAATGAAATGATGACTAGTTGTCAATTTTTTTTACTTGGATTCTCATAAAGTCTAGCGAATCAGTAAAATATCAAAAGTGTGACCTTTGTCTTCAAGAGCAAATGAATTTTCACATAAACGTAGCCCCGAGAATATACGTGCATGCTCCTCAACGGGCTAAAGACATGAATTAAGAACTGTAAGCTACTTAATGACTCGATAAGCACACAGAAAATGAACAATGAGAAGGATTTGCAGGTTATGATTGAACTAGCAACTGTTAAGTCTAGCCAATCGGAGACGTAGGACACGGGAGTAACCTGACATTACCTGGAAGTACGGACAAGAGTGGAGAAGGAGAATCCTATGCCAAGATTGGGCATTCACATCAATAATCTCCTCCAAGAAAGAAATCATGATCATGAACAGTTCTTTAAATAAAGTGGACACTGTCTCTAGATTACAATATAGGCTATTCACGATATAGTGAGCACTTTTGAAGCCCTCGTTACTTTTTTATTTCAGCCATAGTTGATCCTTTGACCACCTTTTTAAATAATTATTGCCATGTAAATAATAAACACAGTGCGTATATTCCATCGCAAGTTAACGTCTAAGGTTGTAATAAAACATACTTATTGACTTATTCCAAATGAGAGGGCTTTCAAAAGTGCTCGCTTTACTGTGAACAGCCCATAGTTACTTTCATACGATTTCACAATATCTCATAACCTAAATACAAGATGTACTTTAAGTAGGGACAGGAAAAATTCGCGACTCCATTCCAGGACAAGATAGTTTTCAAACGCGTGTACACTGAAGTCACCTTTGCAATTGGATCAGAGTTTATTAGAGACGCCCTGGACGACTCCGCGTCAATAGCCGACTTGCAAGGGAACAAGAAGCGAATCCCGTACTGTCAAATGTGCGGTAACACTGGGGCAACAGCCAATGAACAAACATCCGAGGGTCGACTATACAAAGGATTGTGGAGTGTAGCATACAGGTAATTCAACTCGCGAAATTTTCCTATTCCTAACTATAAGCACAGTTTCCCGTTTAAAACAAATGCCACTGGGCTCTGATTGGCTACTTCGTCTTGATTTGTACTTAGGCCTAAGATATAAAATACATCGATCCCTTAAGTCACGACAAGATCGCACACGACCCGTCATATCTTAAGCACACGTCGCACTTATTCTGTTAAGTCAATAGTGAACCCACCTTAACGCTACCTCCTCGGCTACATTCCGTCCATACTACAGCCAGTGAGTGGCAACTTGTATACGAAACAAAAAATGTGCTATTTACGAAATACAGTATCAGCTGATGCACGAACGAACAAAAATTAATATTACGTTGGCTATTCTGAGTTCACTGTTGACGCACATCAGACAAGCAGAAAATTCGCGGATAAGAAAGAGTTCCTAGATTAATTAATACTTCTTATTTTACGTGGTCACAAAACAGCTGTTGTTAGTACTACAAATTAAACTTTGTGCTACGGTAGTAATGTATAGGTGTCCAAAATAAAATGCACATTAAAATTCAACTGAAGATATTGGGAATTATTTTCACGTCGTATCCCCACTCACCATCCATGCTTTTCATATATGCTTGATATTCATTCTAAAAGCCTACAGAAATATCGCAGGGTATTATTGAATAATTTTTTCAAATACTGTGACGAAATATATTTAATACTCGTCTCGTTTCGAGCCAGTAATAGGTAAAAAGTCACCGTCACCAAGAAGTGGAGAGGTTTGAGCCGCTCTTAACAACGAGGTCTTGACAACCGATGAGAGCGAAATGAGGCGAGAATGGATCAGCGCGGGAATGCAAGGGCAGGAGAAAACATGCCGACCAACGGCATCGTCCGGCACGATTCTCACTCGCGGAAAGCCGGGAGTGACCCGGCCGGAGATTGCTTGAACCCGGTTCGCCTTGGATGAGAGAATCGATGATGGTGACTATGAAGACAGTGTTGATGAAGTATATCTGATGAGAAGGACGATGATGTTCTCAATTTTCCCACACAGTTTACCAACAGGGTTCCTTCGACAAGTGGTGTGAAGAATGCAGAAAGAATCAATACCGCTCGTTACATATTTTCCGAAGACCCGAATAAACTTGTTGATAGACTTAGATATTCGATTGGCCTGCAAAATCTTGGGTCACGTATTGTTGAGATATCTCCTATCATCGATGAACTGAAGATTCTCGATTATATCATATGAGACTGTTGGCTACTATCCATAATCTGTAAACATCTGAAAAAAATGTAAAGACGGAATGTTCAAAATAAGTTGAAAGATAGAATGTATATAGTAAGTAAATAAATAAAATTTATGTATATAGCAATGGGTGTTTAATTCCTTATACAGTCCCTTTAGCTTCTCTGGAAGATTTATTAATTCAGTGGTGTAAATAATCAATTGAGAGTAAGTTTTATATCAAATTTATGTGAGTGTATGCAGTAGGAGGGCTATAGTTCGATTTGAAGTATTATGTCTTACTCGGGTTGTAGTATGAGCCTTTTGTGTATGGACGGCTCTGGTAGAAATGTTCTGTGTATGGACGGCTCTGGTAGAAATGTTTTGTGTATGGACGGCTCTGGTAGAAATGTTTTGTGTATGGACGGCTCTGGTAGAAATGTTCTGTGTATGGACGGCTCTGGTAGAAATGTTTTGTGTATGGACGGCTCTGGTAGAAATGTTTTGTGTATGGACGGCTCTGGTAGAAATGTTTTGTGTATGGACGGCTCTGGTAGAAATGTTTTGTGTGTGGACGGCTCTGGTAGAAACGTTTTGCGAAGAGGTTATCACATTCAATACGGAGACAGGTCAGTTCACAATAATTAAATTTGCACTCAAAGTTCTAAATTTTGAATTAACCCTATTGATATAGGGGTTATCTCTGAAGCATATTTAATAAACCCTCTCTGTTCATTACGACATGTGCAGCTGCCAACTTACGTGAAAAATAAACATTACCTTTCAAACAATAAAATAAAATATGCTGCTTCTGATACTTACAAATGACACAAAATAATTAACATACAGACCATATTTCAATATAGCAGACCATAAAATAATTACGGTAAAATTATATGCACATTACCGTACACTTAATAATGTAAACATTGGCCCTTGCCGTGACTTTCAATGAGGTCCACAATCAGATGTCACAGTATATAGCCAAAAAGAGACATAGTAGCGCTAACTAAATATTTTGTTGAGTAAAGAAAATATGAAGTTCAAAAAAACTGATTTGTTTCAGCTAACTTAATATGCACTTGAACCAAACAAACCATGTTTTTGAGCCAACAAAATCTGCCTGGCAACAAAATATTTGGTTGAATCAACCATATAAATTTGCTTAGACATATACAAACAAACATTTGGTTGAATTGACAGCTTTCATTTGGTTGGCTGTGCTATGATCGAGTTATTGGGGAGTCTTTGTTCGAAAATACACACCGAGCTTTCGTATATAGTCCATTCGCTGCTTCTTCACACTTCAAACCTTTGAAAAATCACCCCTGTATGACGTGTTAGGTTGTTTCCTAAAAATGTCATTTTTCACTAGCGTTTTATTTACTTATAACTATCTAAATTATAATATTTAACGTATTATTAACATGGAAAAAACATGGACAACATATTATATATGTTGGTATACAATTTAAATGAGAAGTAAAATAAATGTTATTAGTCCTTTTCAGTGTAGCTGATATCGTTTTAAAAGTGAAAGCAAAAATAAAATAAATAATATGGAATAAATGCATGCATATATCTGTTTTCTACCTAGTTACATCAGATATCAAGCCGTTTTACGGTGGTGCTGGTAGGTCGATTAGAATACCAGACTAACATAACATAAAAGCTAGTTCGAATCCGGTTTGTGGAATTGACTTCGTTATTATTTACAAATGATAGCATAATGAAAATCGTGATTGTGTTACGACACAAAAATTTCTTTCTTTGCGACAAATTAAATGTTTTGAAGAACCACATTTTTCGTGTAAAACAACAGAGTGGATGTTCGAAATCACACAATTTTCTAACTATAATATTTGGTTACCTCAAGAAAATATTTATTTGTCACTATTTAAAGATAGATGTTGTTGACATGAGTAAATATTGTTTGTCCCAAGCATTTCTCTTTTTCAGTTCCTGTATGTTGTCCAGAATGCGAGTTCAGTATATGACTTTATGGCCATTTAACATACATAGAAGACAGTTGTACCTTATTTGTTTGCACGTGGTATTACGTCACGATTTTAAGATTGTTTTAAAAAAAATAAACTAAAATTTAGACTCAAGCGTTAAGAAAATTGTGGCAGCATTTGAATCATTACTTGACAGGAAACAAATTAGCGGAATTTTTCGGCCCTTTTATACAAGCTTTTTCTTTGCATATAAACAACAGTGCTTGAAGTAAATCCATTCATATGTAAATTTAAATATGGATTCCAATTCCGAGAAATAAATGAAGTGATGGAAATAAGATACGCTTAAATTATTTCGCAAATCCTCGTGTTTGATTTACTGATCGAATATTTACTTTCGAGATTAAGTGAGTGAATCTGTTTCCTGTTGATGTCATCATCACCATGGAATGCAGTATATCTACCTCCCTTTCTTGCCGGGAATACAACGAAAGGTTGTCAACTGGCGAAGAGAAATAAATAGATGAAGATAAATACCCTCCTTAACTTTTCCTTTCACTCATATGATTCATTAAAGTTGCCTGGCCTGTTTCGGGCCTTTATTACGTAGTTCGTGTATTCATATTTTTTTTTTTCCTTAAAGGTGATAACTCATTGTGAATTTCGAAGCGATGAGGATACTAGTCGAAACATCTCTAGTAGGAAAAGAATTCTCGTTGTTAAACTTCCAGGAGTAAAAAAAAAATGCAATTACAAAGTTTATGGGTAATTTATTACGTACACCGCTTTTGAGTTATCCGAACGAGACAGCCTTGGGAGGTAGCGCGAGAATTAGCAGGCAACTACTATCACTCAAACATGACCGAAAAAAATAAATAGAAAATAAAGTATTTTCCATTCTTTCCACGCATTGTTTATTCGTTTGCAGCGAAGTACGATGCAATCCTCGAAACCCTTGAGAAGACATCAAGGTTGTCATGATTTGTAGTGGTGTTGTTAATGGACACCAGTAAAAGGTAGGGGGGGGGGGTTAAAGGGGAGGTATATACGAGATTGACTCGTTCGCCTTGGGAACGATTCGCATTCCTGCTGGCGTGACCTGGCGAACGAGTGAAAAAAATATATATATATATGCAAGAGGCCCGTAAGGCACGATAGAGGCGAACAAGCCAGCTACTGCTAACGTCGAGTCACACTTACGTTCCCGCCTGCCTGCATGGTTTTAATTTTTTTTTTTGCCGCGAAGCGCGGGAGCTGTAAGGGCCACACTGGCACGCTCTGCAAGAGCGTCTTCGCCTCTACGCGCAGGGCTCTGAACTTGCGTTGAAAACACCCGTTTGAGCCATTTTCCTATCACAGAAACATGCTTTAGAGATAAACGGATGAACTGGAAAACGTATACAGACGCGTAACGTTTCTTAACCTTCTCAGTCGAAAATAAATTTATAATTTTAGGCGTTGCAACAAACACATATTCTGTTTGGAGCTGTACTGATATCCAGACGACGCTTTGTCCTACATCGGGACCAATAGAACTCTCTCTCTCTCTCTCTGTGTGCTTTATGTTACTGGCAGCAGTGGTTTATGAGGCTATGGAACAGTGTCTCAGCAGCGAATGACGTCTACCACACGTAGAGAGCCTTCTCATTGGACGGTCAGTTCCGCTGTGTACTGTACAGACCATTCAAGCCACTTCATATGTAACGTCCCAGATAGAGGGCACTGGGACTGAAAGGGTTAAATGCTATTCTTAAGGGGGTAGTATCCAGTCCATCTTCCCCCTTAAGCAGACGTCACCCAGATACGTTGGGCAGTTTGTTAATAAAACGTTTTCTGCTGTTCATTCATGTGCAAGTGAAGCTTGCAGCCGGAGCTCCGGAGTCAGGCGGCCATCTTGTATGACGTTGTGCGGAACTCCCCGCTCTGTAATTCACGTTGCGTTGCGGCCATCTTGTCAGCCAGTATGACCTTGACCTTTGGTTTCTATCTCAAATTTGGTTTTCAAACTCAAATTTGGATTTGGAATCCCAAATTTTGAATTTCGATCCCAAATTTGGTTTTCGTCCTGATCGGTAATTCGGCTCCGATGGGGTCCATCTTTCATTACACCTCCGAGGGTTTCGTCAGGCTCCTTCCTAGTTTTCTTTCTTTCGCATTCCATCGTTTTTTTTCTCTCTTTCTTCCTTCGTTCTCTTCTTCCTTCGTTATCTATCTCTCTTATTCCCGGCTGGTGTTGGCCATATTGTCTGATGTCGTCTGCTGGTGACGACCACCTTGTTTTTCTGTCGTCTGCTGGGAGTGGCCATCTTGTTTGCCGCACATCTGTGATTCCCACATCGATCGTGAGAGTGTGTGCTTGTGGCACAAATTTACCAGCACTGAGGACAAGTATGCAGTGAGCTGCCCGTATTCTACACTACAGCTATATCATTTTGGTTGGTCTCTGTGTTTCCACTCACCATTGTCCTATTGGCCCTGGTTACACCGTACACGTATACTGCACTCTGTAACGTATATTATTGGCTGGCCGTCGACCAATGAAGTCACGCGTTGGCAGTACACCAATTAATGTATCGCGATAGAAGTAAAAAGTTTTACAATCCATCGTGCTCGTCTGAAAAATTATTAAAAAGCACAGTTTTATTCTTACAAACTGAAATGTTAGCTAGTTGTCATTTTTGACTTAGTTTCCGATAAAGTCTAGCGAAATACTGAAACTATAAAAGTGCGAGCTTTTTCATAAAGAGCAAATAAATTTCCATATAAACGTAGCCCCGAGTGTATATGTGCATACTCCTCAAAGGGTTAAGTACCAGGTATGCTGAGTCAGTGAAGCTAGGAGCCGCGACCACAGTGACCAGCGAGTGTGGTGCGAACATCTGTACAGCGGAAGTGTGGGACTGACCGGAGGGCGTATTGAACTGGACTTGTGAGTGACGGGCGTCTGGAATAATAGCAATAGAAGGTTTGATTGGACGTGGGTGTAAATAATAAATGTATAACGTATGAAGAAAGTTGCGTAGAGTGTTGAGGGATTTGGGGCGGCTATTGGAAACGTGGTCTCGAGATACGATGAGGTGAGAATGGATCAGCGCCAGAATGCAAGGGGGGGGGGAAACCTCTGAGAAAACCCGCCGATCAGCTGCATCGTACGGCACGATTCCCACTTGCGAAAACCCGGGGGTCGCCCGTGCCGGGGAGTGAACCCGGTTAGACGTGGGGTGGGGGAGGCGAGCAGTCTAACCACTTAGACACCGCGGCCCCCAGTATAAAGACTTTATTAGTACCGAGATTAGGATTTAATATTGCGCTATCTGAGAATAATAAGTGTTAATTATTTAAATAGACAATTTAATGTTGTAAATAATAGCTGTGTATATTTTTACAACAAATATAAATAAATTAAATTAAGATATTTAATTGTTATTAAGACCTCCATCTCTCACGAACTCGGATATGCTTCTTGGCAAAGTGGTTAAGTGAGCGCTTTTTGAAGCCGTCTCTTTTGGAATAATAGTCAATAAATCTATTTTATTGTAGCCTTAGATGTTAACTTTCGAGTCCAGCGAAATATACACACTTTGTTTATTTCTTAAATGGCAATATTTATTTTAAAAAGTAGGGGAATGATTATAATTGGCTGATAGGAAAAAAGTAACTAGGTTCTCAAAAAGTGCTCACTTTACTGTGGCCAGTCTATAACAATGTATATACCGGATGTAACCACATTAAATACTCAGGCTTCTAGGGATATTAGACGAGACTTTATACAGTTATGTTTAACCATATGCATACCATTGCCTGTCGTACATGTTAAAATAGCCCAGGTATGTGCTGCAGAGGGCAAGCATTTGCAAGTACCTGTGCGAAACGATCTTCCGCTGATTGAATCGGAGTCTCATGCACCAAGCTCTTCGGGCGCCTCCACACGTAGGTTCAGAACTTGCATTGCAGCAGGAGGCCACACGCACAGGCAGTGTTTGTAAAGTATTACAATAAGATTAACACGTAATTCATTTCATTATCAATTACGTCGAAATGTACCTCTCTTACCTGTTTCTGAGCCTCGGTTATTTCATACGAAATACTTGTTTAGTTAGGTCTTCGTCAGCACCCCTAGGAGTTTGGTTGCTCCCGGCATGCACAGTAAGATCTTGCTCAACCGAAAGCGAAACCCGATCAGTCAAATGTCCTTCTTAACCATAGCATTGCTTCAAAAAGAATACGAAATTGATGCGTAGGAAGCAACAAACGTTAGTAATGTACGTACTTAATTGTTTCAATAGCAACTCTCGTTGTTGGAGTTTATTTCTACATAAAGCATTTTATTTTTCACTTTTCCTATTGTTTTTCTTTTGTTTCAGTACAATTTTGTGTACTGTGCATTCAGTAGGCCTCGTACTATTCAGCAGTAACGTACGTTTATAGTATGTATGTACTATACATATTTGATGTTTATATGAGTAGTACGATAGTCCTACACCCGTAAAATAATACGTTCTGCACACTAAAAAAAAATCTTAATTTACTGAACTCATAGCCCTACATTATTGTTTCCTTTACAAAAACTATGCTGTACATTATTTCGGATTAACCGAATTATCGTTTAACGGAAGGACCTCTCGCCCCATCAAGTTCGGTTAGGCTAGACTCTGGACTACATGCAGAAAACCGCCTATTATACATTCAGGGTTATTTCACACTCTTCTGAAGCCCAGCCAAAGTTCTACTTCCAGGATATTCCTCCGCCTCGTGCAAACCAACCTTAACTAAATCTAGAAAATTACACCAAAGGACAGCGCACCGAATTCGTGAGCACACACTTGTAATGATACTTTGCGTGAGAACTATTTCTTACTAGGCGCTACCAACCCACGAGTTTTCTCACTGTTTTTATTTATATTTATTATTAATAAAATGTTATAGTTTATAAATAAAAATAGGGCAAAACTTCAATTTAATGAAAAAAAAAAAAAAAAAATACTTTGATGTTACGAGAGCTATGGACACTTGTGAGATGTGGCATATTTAGGAAACAGCCAAACACGTCATACGTGGGGTCATTTTTCTAAGGTTTGATTCAAAACGTGCAATGAAACCACGACTAGACTATAGTATCCACTCTAGAAACGAAGGGAAATCGGCACTATATGGCTCGTTTCGTATGCTCAGTCACACTGTCCTCTTTATTTACTAAGCGTTAAAATCAAGTAGCTGTTTGAGATTCCTAAATTACCAACTAAGTGATGATATTCTGCAAAACAGCAATAGCAAAGTTTGTATTAGTTTAGAAATAATTAGTTGATTTCGTGTGGGGCTGAGAAATCCACATCTTCCTGTAGTGGGAATGATTTTGCGGAACTGAAACCTACGGGTACGTTTAATATTTAATTTGCTAGGCGGTTGCGTTTCTCGAACGTAACTTTTAATTCTTACACATCACTACTACAGGCTATTCGCGGTAAAGTAAGCTTTTTTGAAAGTCCTCTCATTTTGAATAGTAGTCAATAAGTATATTTTATTTCAGTCTTAGGCGTTAACTTCCGAGTGCTCTGGAATATATACACTGTGTTTATTACTTGCACAGCAATATTTATTTTAAATTGGATGGAAAGAAAAAGTAACTAGGACTTAAAAATTTCTCACTTTACCGTGAACAGCATATAGTTACGTTGCTGCAAAGAGATTGCGCTAAACTTAATAAAATTTATTTATTAGTGTATATTTTTAATTGTTCTGATATATGTAAATCATATTAATTTATAAAACATAGCAAGTTTTAGGAAATGTCTGTATTAAAAAAATGCTCATTGCTGAAATGAGTATAGGTCTATAGTAATAATAATAATAATAATAAGTCTTTATTTTTTTTGTGGCGAAGTTAAGGTATTATCACCTCTTACAACCACTTTACATAGTAAAACATAATACTTATTTTTTTGGAAAGAAAAATAAATTATGCCATTACAAATTATATGTACCAAATAGTTTATATTATGAGATTTTTAACACTTGTAGATTAGTACAAATACCTTTGAAACTATAATATGTTTAGGTGCTGGAACTGTGAAGTGTTGCTGAAATGATACTTATTGCCAGTCCTCATGATCCCTTTAAAAACTCTTAAATAAATTATTTCATAAACTGTTGTTAACAATATCCTAGAAATGGCAATTTCACATATATTTATTTATTAACTGTAAGCATTCTAGGTTCTGCATGCTTTTTTTTCCCTTGAACCAAGCGCAAGAATAAAATCAGTATTTCGAAATGCAGACCTCTCCATCTTAATTCAAACCGTTTCAGTCCTGGTACCACATGTAACGCTTTGATTCATTAGAAGTTATATTCACTGCAATAATTATATATGCAATGTAATAAGGAATTTTTTTTTTTTTTTCATTTTCCCCGATGTATACAAATTCAGACCATACACTTAAGCATCTGAAATAAGTAAAAGCAAACATAAAACGTATATAGCTTATAGCTCAGGTTTATGTTTATTTTCATTTGCATGATAATTATTATGCTATGTAAACAAGCTTCACGTTGCCTTTTAGAAATGTATTTAAAAACGAGGTTCTGCAAGATATTAACGTATCTTCTTTGAAAGTAAAAGAAAACAACGAACCATTCTGAGGACACCCCTCTGATCGTTGATGTTCAAGCAACATAAACTCGGTGTTTTATAGCAAAACGTTGAGTGGCAACCCCTATTATTTCTATGAAAGGGGGTGATGTTACCAACCGCATTTTCAGACGTGTAAGATCTCTGTTCTACAAACCACTATTCACCGATCTGTTGCTAAGAGTGTTGTGTAGTTCCTGATATTTCTTAACTCTATTACATTCACAAACGTGGATTTTAGGGATGCGCAGCTCTCTTAATAACCACTTTAAGGGAAAAGTGGCACAGACATTTTCGTATTATTTTTTTCATCAGGAATAATATGCCGGCGTTTGTCGGTGTTGTGCGGAATCACGTTTTTTGTGCGTGTGTGTGTGTGTGTGTATATACACACACACACATGGCAGAACTAACTTTGTAATATCTGGTAATTTGTAAATATTTTTGTGTACTTGTTTTGTTAATTTTAAATAGGATAAGCTAGTAATTTATTGAATTCCTTTATGTTTTCAAAGTTATTATAGTGGGTTGTGTGTGAAAATGATATAATCAGGACGGTATCTGTACACTGGCGAAATTGTTGTGTTTCCATATACTTTATTGTTGATGCAGGAACGATTGCGATCACCTCTATGAACTTATAAATGTATTTGCAAATGTAAAGAGACAACACTTCATATGACAAATTCTGTTTTTGATCAGCTTTTGTTTTTGTTATGTTAGGCATATTATTATTGGTCTTCAGAAAGGCAAAATAATTTTTAGGAGTCAGCAAAAGTGATACTGAAAATGTAAGATTTAATGCCAGGAACTAACAATGACCCTACGAAGGACAATCGTATGACACTGCTAGTGATCCATCTCTGCATCTGGTATGTAAGGACCTGCCATTTCGAGCCACTGCGAGACCAGTGTTATAGCAGAGAACTAGATTGATTGACAGACACCGAAGAAGGATCATCGTCATCCCTAAGCAGTATTTTGTACAAGGTTCTATATGGCCGTATATCTTATTAAATGTCAATGTAAAATTAATTTTTTAAATTTCTTGAAATGATTTTTTTCCTCTCGCTATATTAGGTAAATTATTATTTTTAATCTAATGTTCAAAAAGTCGTGTCGTAGATCAATTGTTATTTTAGTAAAAATGTGGTTTTTGAATGTGGCTTGGATTGTGTAGATATGCCACTTTGTTCATATAAATATTTGATAGCAAGAGCACACTAATTGGTTCTTTTTTATATTCATTAAATTAACAGATTCACCTCATTCTAGTCCTTGTCGTTGGCAGTTTAAAGAAGGGTTATTAGTAATATCATTATTTTTGCATGTTAATTGTATATTGGTATATTTTGTCCCATTGACTATCTCTATGTCTAATTTACATGGGGTAATGCTACCTACACATGAATGAGGAATTGATTTTCTCACTATTGAAATGTTCCGAAGCTAACCGTGGCAAAAATATATAGCAAAACTAAATTTGTGACGTTTGGGAAGTGAAGGCCAAAATTCCACTCTTTCCAACGTTATGAAAAAAGTTGCGCCCATTCGTGGGGCATAATATACCGAATCTCAGCGACTGTGCATATATTTAACCAACGACGAGTTTCGTTATAGATAAAAGTGTCACCAAACGTAGGACCGGTATATCTTTGAATGCTAAAAGAGAAAAAGAGTCGCCAAATACGTGGGGCCACGAAGTAGATATACTCACACAAGGGAACTAAAAACAAGAAATAAATAACTTATTCTTACCTATAGTCGATTCCCCATTAGCAGCAACTTTCTCGGAGCCCTGCTAAATATCTACTTGCAGGAGATGTTATGTTGATATGGTACATTACATCATGATATGTTACTAACATTATGTTGCTACTTTACGTTACATTATATGTTTGTATGTTCTGATACGTATTACTATAACATTCTTTCACGGAATAACGAACGTAACACTGTTAATTAAACTAAAATGAATTTGTTCATGTACGCAAAAAAGGTAAATATGTTCAATTTGATAGATGTTGGAACTTAAATCAATTGTGTGGAATTTTTACGATTAAATGTTATTAACTTTGTAATTTATACTCGCTTCTAAATGTTAGAAGTATAGTGTTTGCTAATATCTGTCAAGAACCATTATGTTTGGGACAATATAAATAATTACTTCAAGTTCGACCGGGTTTCGAACCTATATTACCTGCATCCGTGCTACGCCTTAGTGATCTCAGCTAATGTGACAATTGACGAAACCGGAAAGCTTTTAAATAGATATATTCCATATATTGGGCAACGCGTGCAAATAAACATTTCAAGTTTTACAGCTTTACTTGTCAGTTTCTTGTTGCATTGTTTTATTAATATGTCTATACGATCGTTAAGCATTGATAGATGCTAAAAAAAAACACGGTTACTATTCTAATTTTCACAAGAAATACAAACAAACTCTCAAGCGGTATTTTCGAACGAAGGCAATTAAATGAGTGGCCAAACAAATGTATACAGTTTATTCAACAAAATATTTAGTCGACCGTCTAATATATTTTTTTGGCCCAACTCAGAGGTTTTGTTTATTCAGACATATATATTGTTAGACGAACAAAAGTAATTTTGATGCTTTTCAAATTTCGTTTGCTCTACAGTATATTTTGTTAGGGTAACTAAATATATGTTTGGCCCTATACAAACAAATATTTTGTTCGATTTTCTCTCAGTGTGGATGCACGTATAATAGTTTCGTGGAAAAACGAGAATTTCAAAGACTCTGCAAAGCGGTTCAAATGCCAGGTAGGTGGGGTCCTTAATGACTAAAGATAGTTTCGTGGAAAAACGAGCATTTCAAAGACTCTGCAAAGCGGTTCAAATGCCAGGTAGACGGGGTCCTTAATGACTAAGGACGACGGTTGGCAAAAATATGGGCGAAGGAGGAAAGACTAGCCTACATCGCGCGAGTTAGACTAATTCATTCAGATTCAGACGATACATCAACGTTTAAACCGTGTCGGCAGGGATTCGCATTAACTTGTACTTTATAAACTGCCGCTGTCTGCCGTAAGGAACGGTGGGGAAATCCAAACTCCCTGCTTTTCTTTCGAAAGGAAATTTTTTTTTTGCATCTCTAATAATGGGTAGAGAGACTCGTCCCAACAGTGTAAACCTTGATAGCTTCAGCACTTCGTTACAGGGAAGTGTTATGTTCGCCGTACGATGATTAAGATGCAGAAACTTAAACGACTAACTTTCGGGTTGATACAAGGAAAGCGGTACGTGACTTACTAGGATCCATGAATTATTACCAGATGCCATATTGGAAATTTACTTGGACTTGGACCCTTTTCTGTGTTGACAATAAAATGTAAACAACCACAGAAAAAAATAAAACTATGCCAAGAAAATAAAAAAGAAGGATTAAACGAAATATTCTACTTACAATCACATACCTGACAATAAAAATTACACTCATTAAAAGTCAACCAGAATTACAATAAAATAAAATTCAAAACAGTTAGAGAAAAAAACCAAATTAAAGAAAAACCTACGCATTACTATACCAATTAAAACCTTGTTGGTGTTCACAACAGAATAAATCTCACACCAATTGATCATATCATAAGGGGAAAGTAATAAGGGGAAAAAAAGGGGGGCGGGGGGTTCTAAAACTATCAGTATAGAAAGAAAATAATGAACAGTTAATAAAGTCATAAAGAAATAATCCCCCAGTCCGAAGAAAGGCATACGAAGCAATGAAGAATACACGAAGACGAACAATATAAAGAATGAGGAGCGATTGCAAGCATGCAAAACATGATTTTTCGTGAACTGCCTATCTGTTACACTCTCGGAGGTACGTAAAATGGGTTTCGTGAACTGCCTATCTGTTACACTCTCGGAGGTACGTAGAATGGGTTTCGTGAACTCCCTATCTGTTACACTCTCGGAGGTACGTAAAATGGGTTTCGTGAACTCCCTATCTGTTACACTCTCGGAGGTACGTAAAATGGGTTTCGTGAACTCCCTATCTGTTACACTCTCGGAGGTACGTAAAATGGGTTTCGTGAACTCCCTATCTGTTACACTCTCGGAGGTACGTAAAATGGGTTTCGTGAACTCCCTATCTGTTACACTCTCGGAGGTACGTAAAATGGGTTGATGGTGACAAAAAAAAATATTACGAAAGTAAGAAAGAAATAATGCGAGGCGATTAAAAGTGGGAAAAAATCAATCCAGACGTAATAAAGAATAAAAGGGTATCGAAGAAACGTAATATGAAATTAGTGCGCGGTATCCAATTAGCAGAGACCTGCAAAATTCACGCTATTATTTGAGGACACGTCAAATTTAAATAAACGTGTACCTTGCAATTTGTTTGTTTTTTTGGGCCAAACCATTTGACACGCCCTGGGTAACTCCGCGCCAATAAATGAACACTTCACAACTGCGTGCTCCAATCACGTGCTCCAACGCGCGTGTCACGAAATGTGTATCGCATCACGCCAAGTCTCAGAAACTCTCGTACAATTACTGAATCTCGAATGTAAATGGCTGTCGTTTATTTTCACATGTTGCTCGTACACTCCTAGGTATGTTAATTAGTAGAGACACGCGAAATTCGCCGTTATAATCTGTCATCAGGCTGAACTTCACAGTACTGTAAATAGTTGAGCCGGCGTCGTTTTTCCGTTGGCTGCTGCGCAGATGTTAAGTCACTCCGTTTTTGACTGAACTGCGCATACAGATTTTAGAGTAGAGAAAAATAGGGCAAGCAAAAAAAGAAGTTGCAGTAGCCTCTTAGAGGACTTGAGATGAGCGTTAATATTGAAAGTCTTTAGTCTCAAGATGGACACATAAATGCTGCAAAAATATATATGTTGAATAATTTCAAAAAAATTAAAATTTTGGTCTACTTACAGAGATCTGATAAGGGCCTTTCAATAAATACTGGCTTGGGGTTGCATTTTAATTCGCCTCTGTCCCGCGGCAACGCCTTTTTGAGTGTTGTTTTGTGCCACATGTGTTATCGCGTAATCGTATGTTTAGCATCGGACTGATAACATTTATTTGACGGACGCCTAATAAGTCCGTGAGGGTGGTCAGTATTCTAGCATATACGTATGTTAGCGTTCATATTTCAGCAAAGGTATTTTTTGTTGCGTAATACCCCTCACTGACAAAACAAAATGTGGGAATATTCTGGAAACATTAGTTTAACGTTATTCATTACCTGAAAACCATTCAAACAATGAAACCTTTAAATATGGAATGAGAGACTTGGATGCCTGATAACATCGGGGTCTCGAGAGCCGATGAGGGTAAAGCGAGGTGAGTATGGAGCGGCGCCGGAATGCAAGGGCGGGGTAAATGGAAGACTCCGAGAAAACTCCGCTGACCAGCGACATCGTCCGGCACGCTTCCAACCTGTGAAAATGCGGGAGCGATCCCAGCGGGGATCGGGCCCGGTTCGCCTAGGTGGGAGGCGAGTGCTCTATCCGCCGCGCCACCTGGGCCCCCGCCTTTAGTAAATATATTTCTTAAAATACTTCAGGCAGCTTTACCTCGCCTTCGGACAGTTTACGAATATTTCGATGAGGGTCCTGTAATAATATCCCTTGTTAATTCCTCCCAGATTCTACCTCAAATACCCGAAGACTACGAATTGTGTGTTCTGTGTTAGTTTATGTCCCTAAACCCTCTTAGATGAAGATATTTCTTTCCCCCTTTCTAACGGGAAGCGAACGTGTGGCCGTTTGACGAGAAATCGAGACGCCTTTTTAAACCGGTTCCGCCAATCCAGGGATCCGTTATCTCGCTCGCCGATCTAAACTGACGAAGTATAAACCTTACATGACGTGACATGGATGATTATTATTTAACTCGCCTAGGAACCAGCCTCTTTCGTAAATCACGTCATGTTTTTATAACTCGTTCTCCTTGACGACAAAGTTTATCAAACATCTTGCCCTACATATGCTTGCATACCTCTGGTTAAGATCACATAAGCCACTCTTACATTGTGACAGAAGAATTAAAATAGGTTTTCCTTCATCGCGCACATTACATAACGCAGATCAGTGGTGTATATTTGCTAGTAAATAATGAGTTAAGGTTCGAGGAAAAACCAACTATTTCTACAGTGAAGTGGATTATATTGAATTAGGTTTGTTCTTAATGAAATAACTCGTCATGATGCTTACGAAAATTGATCACTGCTTCTAGTATTAAGTTTGTGGAGTAGGCTAAACACTTTCCGTTTTGAAACCCATAATAAGTACTTTACCTTAAAATATTTCACGACCGCTAGTCAAAATGGAATATAGTGATTAACAACTCACGTGTAGAATATCTTTTAACTTTAATTTTTTTTCTCGAAACTGAACTATTTTTTACCTGCTTGTCACTCTTTCAGTTCGATATTCTTTATTAGTTTATCTTCAACTGTCACAGACGAATTTAAAAAAATCAATACATTACTTTGTATTGCTTAGTACTTGTTCTGGGACGTGTATGTAAGTCTCTTAAACAAGGTAATCGTGGTACACGAGACATAGAAGAAGGAGAGAGGGACAGGCCAATAACATGATGGTTTCGTTTCCAGAAGTTTAAGAAGTTTCACTAGCAGTTCAGTCACGTGGTTTCCTTATCTAAACCTGCGCATGTGTGAACTGTGCGAACTCCATTAGCGGCAAAGATAAAAACCTGTAGAGTAAGTTTCATTTTTTATGTTGGTCAGCCTTCGTGGACCCGGAGAAATATCACTTTCGATGCTGGGCAGTCTGCGATCGCAACGCTCGGCGTACGGTAAAGTGAGTTTGATATGTTGTGAGTTTGATAAGAAGTCTATAAACTTTTGAAATGCTTTAAAAATACATTTATCCTTTTTATTTTGTGCATTTGCTCTGGGGATCCTAAAATACCTTTTGGGCTGTGAGTGTAGAACTCTTCAGTATAAAATATTGTCATAGGTGAATTTGCATTGTCACTTACAGACAAACAATCTCAACATAGACAGTACGATATCTTATAGAACAAGTTCAGGAATATTAGACTATATAAATAAAAAATAATAAGGCCCATACCCAATTTGCAATACAAGAGGAAGAAAAAGGTTAATAACACATTTTTTAAAAAATCTTACATTTCACAAAGATAACATACCTACTGTTTTATTCAGCTACGTAACAGAACGCACGTGTTATTAAGAACATTTTAATCTATACATGGAATTTTTGGAATCACTATGACAAAGAATTGTTAATGTGATTGGTAATCTGTTGCATACTGATACACAAGAATAATAGGCCCCCTTCTGGAAAACTTTTATATTATTGGCTGGGTAGTGGTAATTGTCGGCATTTCTTGAATAATGAGAGCGGACATTTTTTTTATGAAGAACACTGTGATTATGGAAGAAAGAAGAAACACAGAAATGTATTGAGGTGTCAATCTTAGAATCACAAGTGTTCTTAAACGATTGTTGACATGAGTCTATTAAAAATTACACTTCAAACATATTTATTGGCTGTTGCCCCAGTGTTACCCCACATTTGACAGTACAGGAATCGCTTCTTGTTCCCTTGCAAGTCGGCTATTGACGCGGAGTCGTCCAGGGCGTGTCTAATAAACTCTGATCCAATTGCAAAGGTGACTTCAGTGTACACGCGTTTCAAATTCTCCCTTGTCTTGAAATGAATTAGCGAATTTTTCCTATCCCTAGCTATAAAGCATGTGATGCGCATGTCTTTGTCGTCCTCAACGCAGTGCGTGAAAAGATTTGGGCGGCTCTTAACAGCGAGATCTTGAGAGGGGAATGAGGAGCAGTGCCGGAATGCAAGGGTGGGGGAAACGGGAGATCCCCGAGAAAACCCGCCGATCAGCGGCATCGTTCGGCACGATCCCCACTTGCGAAAATCCGGTTAGTGACACGGTCCGCCTTGGTGGGAGGTGAGCAGTCTACCCGCCCAGCCACCGCGGCTCCTTTATATGTGTAATTTCATTCATTAACATAAAAGGACCAGTAAATCGTCGAGACTTGCTCCAAACAAGCAGAATTAATTTCCCGTGAATTTTTTTTTTTTTTGCGGTGTTATAAAACTTTGCTCTCCTGAATTAAAATTCATCCCTTCCCCTTCCGCAATTTCCTGAAAACACTCGAGGTGCATTCTGGGATGCTTCGTGTATAAACCATTACCTATTCCTTACCCGTTATTGCTTCTCTCAGTAATTTGCTCCATCTCAAACGATATCGTTGTCGATGGAACTTTAAGCTTTGGGACCGTGGTAGCGCAGTGGGTAAACTACCCGCTCCCCATCTGGGCGAACCGGATTCGATTCCCGGCAAGGTCGCTCCGGGATTTTCGTACGTTAGAATCGCGCCTGACGATGCCGCTGGTCGACGGATTTTCTCGGGGATATCTCCCGTTTCCCCCGCCCTTGCATTCCGGCGCAGTTTCGTTACCGCGCTTCACCCTCATCGGCTCTCGAAACCGCGACTTAAGGGTCCCGCCTGCTTCGAGCATTTTTAAGCGCGAGAGCTATAAGGGCTACACTGGCACGCGCTACAAGTGCGCCATCGCCAGGGCTCTGAATTGCGGGCTGTGTTCTCATCGTTCTGCGTATACCTATAGGACTTATAATTGTATTGGTTTATTGCATGTCCCTAAAGGCTTTTCACAATAATGTGAGCACTTTAGAAATTAATCTTAGAAAAAAAAATCACTGTTCCTGAATGCATGTATTTAAATGGGTGAACTGAGTGACATTCGCCCAGTAAAGTTGGTAAACGATGTATGGAAAGTAGTTCCATATCTTAACGTCAAATAGAAAGAGATAGGTAACCATCTGTGATAACTTAAAATTAATTCTTTGAATTTCTGTTTTTTATGCATCGAAATATAAAAATGAACATATTTATAAACTATTTACTTTATTAATAAATTCACAGTTTCATTTGACCGACGCATGAATGAAGTGACGAGGCACATGGCAATGTTAATTTCACATAAGGTGGAGGAATATACAACGTCTATACAAGTAGATCATAAGCGGGGCTTTCAAAAGTGCTCATTTTACAGTGAACAACCTATAGAGTACTTTTGTGTGCATGTAATGCGTATAATGGGTACAATTCTAAATACAGCGGAAAGAAAAAGGCGTTCTAATCATGTTGGAGTGCTTTGAAATTGTTTTCATCATGTACGTGACGTCTAAAAAGAATCAATAAGCACAATCTGAAGCGTGTGTTATGTTCGTAGTTCAGCGCATTGGACGTGCGCTTTATAGTTTCGTAAAAGAAAACCTGGATTGCAAACATCCTGGAACGCAGTTCGGGCGCCAGATAGACTGGCCCCCCTTCATTGCCCCGCAAATCTCTTCTCTACACGTTAAGAAAGTTACGAGGCCTTAGCTGAGCGGCCTGCCTGATCGCACCTTAACACATTTATCCAGGACACGGGCCGTGATTTCTAGAGCTTGTGATTTTTGGCGAAAAAAAATTTGAGTACACGGTAGACTTCAATACTATAAGCACCCAACAGCAGTTTGTATTTTGCCATTGGTTGTTGTCTGTTTGAGGAGTTTTCATATTTGACCGGGCCACTCACAATTCGGCAGCATCGACACGGCTCCTGCGTGGTTCGTATGCAGACAGTTAACACGTGTCAAAAAGTAATTCAGCCAATCAAGATAACTAGGCCACACTACAGTGTTTTGAAATATAACTTGTCTTGAAATCTTTTCGCGAAATTTCACTACCCCTAGTGATTGCTGAAATTAGTTATGAAATCGCGAACCACAGACACCCCCCTCCAACGGCCAGTAAACGGGGACAAAGCAGCCGATGTAGGGCAGTGTAGACCATGGGCGGGGCCATTGGAACTCAAAAACCACTGGAGATGGGTATGTCCGGCAGTGGACTTCCGCCGTCTTAATCAGCCTCCGGAATCATGAACAAGATGGGGTATCTCCAATTAGACTTCACTCAAATATGGCTGGATAAATATTTATAATATAATATATATTAGTACTTTAGTATATTTGTATAGTTCCTCCAGCGCGTACTTCATAATGTTTATATTGAAATAATAATATAGAACCTTATTGTTAAACTGGCTTTCCTGTGCTCTTTCGTTCGCATGACATTTAGGACTTGGAATCACTCTAGCCACTGGGCCACTACGGCTCTTGGGAAGGAATGTAGGACAGCCCATGGACAAAAAAGAAAGGAGAAATGACGGAACATTTTTTAAGAATGCTTTGTTTATGCAGTAATAATCTTAAGAAAAGTTTAATCCAGTATCTATGTACATCCCTGATCATCATATTTTCGGAACCGTTTGAGATGTCACGATTAAACAAAAACTACGTTGGTGCTGAGGTTATTATTTATAAACTGTAAATTTGATGTCAATAGGTTCAGTGGTTTTTGAGTTAAATACGGTTGGACAGACAGACATAGACAGACAGGAAAAAAATTAACATTAGATATGGCTTAGTAATCAATTATACTATATGAAAATATAATTAAAAGAGGAAAATTCGAAAATTACATACAGACACATCTGTTTTATTTAGTTGCATAGATAAACCCCTTTTTATACAGTTTTCATAATATAACACTTATCAACAACTTTCTACGCCCCTATAGGCCCGTTAAGGTATGATGATGAACCATAAATCATATTGTTACGTGCTGGAGCTGGCGCCGGCTCAGCTGTCCGGCGCCGTGGGAGGTGACCCACCTCGCCCTCCCCTCTTCATGGAACGATGTGCTCGAGGCCGTTTGCTCCCCTTCTGGGAATCCCGTGAATACATACAGCGGCGAGACTTGCTGGCATCACATACCTACTCTCGCCTGCTAGGGTTTCCGATACGTATAGCGACGATGCAAGAATGTTCTGGCGAGAAGTACGGCGCCGCGGCCTTCCTCGGTGCATCGCGCGAGTTGGGGAAGATTCTAGGTGGCGGCCTAAGACACTATATATACTGCCGCTGCCCAGCGGCCGGCAGTCTTTCACGGAGGCCATCTGGCAATGTGCGAGCGAAGTTAGGTGCTAGTCGACAGCGGTGGACTAATGTTCTTGGTGTTGAATGGTCGAGAGGGCGTGAAACCCGGCGAGTGAAGCCTACTGTGCGCGAGGGCGCTCGGAGAACTCTAGAGCATTGCGGACTGACGGGACATGTACTAAATTGAAGTGTGACTGAATGACAATAAAATACGGATTTTATTGTAAATATTTCGAACTGCTAATTTGGACGCATATTTTATGGAATAATTGAATATGACACACTGTCTATTGGAGCTGATCTTTAATTATTTTATTTAATTGATCTCTTTGTGATAATTTATTCGTGAGTTGCGCTATAAAGGTGAGGTATTGTGTACTACGCTTCCATGCCACTAAGTAGTACAAAAATGCCGATTCGAGCACAGCCCGCAGGTATCAGAAAAAACAACGGTAAATTAAATGCTCGAGCCATCAGAAAACCATCAGAAAAAAATTACTCTTAATTTTCTAATCCAAAACATCAAGTGCCGATTCGGGCACAACAGCAAAAAAAAAGTGGCTCAAAAAGTTGCATTTGGGAGCAGTTGCAAAAAAGGGGCTCAAAAAGTTGTGTTAAACTTTGTGTTTGAGTGCATCTGCAAAAATACGCATAAAAAGTTGTGGTTGAGCACAACCGCAAAAAAAGTGGCTTAAAAAATTTAAATACGTAAAAAATAAAATATTGTATATAATAAATGAGCACGAATAAAAACCAACTGATGTCTAATATGATGATAGCCATGGCAATGAAAAAGGCTAACACAACTGGTAATGTTTGGAAAGAATATAAATTTAAGAATGATATTTTTGTGAAAAGAAAGAAGAAGAAACCTCAATAGAAGTATGTCAAGTGTAAAACTTGTAATCACGTTTACAAACCGTCTCTCATAAGAAGTCACTTGAGAAGTAAAATTCATAAGTACACACTCAGATTCAGTATAGAAGAAATCGAAACAGCATTTCAAAGTAGGATCAAGACTTATGCTGTAAAGAATGGGAATGCATACAAAGACCCAAATCATTTCCTAAACGACTTAAAAGAAACTGTCACGAAACTAATTAATAAACATTTAAAATCACTCAAAGTGAACATGAAACTCTTCACTGAGTACAAAAGAGGACTTGGTGAGAATATTGAATATGCAGAAAGCTCCTTTAAAACAAAGAACGAAATTATACTGAAATCGACTAATCTGGAAGAATATTATACAAATGGCATATCGAAAATCATAGCTGAGTTGGGGGCTTTCGAAGCAAAGGGATCTCAGTGGGTACTCAACAGAATATTTAAACTAGAAGTGCGAATAAAGAAATATGTACCATTCAAGGGCAGTTCTTATGTTGAACTCCCAGAACAAATCAAAGCTAAGCACGCAGTAATTAATGTTAGGAACAATGATCAAAAATTGTTTTTGTGGTCTGTTCTATCTGCATTGCTTCAAATACAAAGAAACCCCCAAAGAGTGAATAAATACATAGCTTACGAACATGAGTTTGATGACGCACTTAAGGGTTTGGAATTTCCAATGAAATTGGATAGCTTACCAACCTTTGAGAAAAGAAGTAGAAATTCTATTAATGTATACGCATATGAAGAAAAATATGGTGCTCAGAAATATATAATCTCCCCATTAAAAACAACAAAAAATATGACGGATAAGCACATCAACCTACTCTATATCAAAGACGAAAATAACGACCACTACTGCTCGATAAAAAGTCTTTCGAGACTTTTCACATCTCAAGTAACAAATAATGGTCATAAAACATATATATGCGATAGATGTTTGTAATATTTCTACTCTGTGAGTAAGCTAAAAGATCACGAACAAGACTACCGAGATCACGATGGTGTTAGAGTTGAACTACCATCTAAAGGAAAAAAATGACATTAAGTTTTAAAAACAAAAATCATTCTTTGAGAGTTCCGTTTGTGATATATGCTGATTTTGAATGTTTGTTGACTAAAATTGAAACTTGCCAACCAAACCCCGACGAATCCTACACGAAACCATACCAAAACACGAGCCTATCAGCTTCTGTTACTATGTAAAATACGAACATGGATACTATAAACCACCAGCAACTTATGAAGGATCTGATGCATCTACTGTATTCGTTAAAATGCTAATGGAAGAAGCACAGTCTATTGGTGATATATACACAAATGAAAAACCAATGCTTCCACTAACTCAGAAAGAATCAATTGCTTATGATACAGCTACCCATTGTCATATATGTGAAAAGTCTTTGAATGGTGATTATGTGAGAGATCATGATCATCTTACGGGGAAATTTAGGGGAGCTGCACATAGAGATTGTAACTTATCGTATAGAAATCCATGTTTTGTCTCAGTGTTTATACACGATCTATCTGGTTATGACACACATTTATTCTTTTGAGATCTTGGCATCGATGAAAATAAAATTGATCTGATTCCCAATAATGAAGAAAAATATATTTCTTATACAAAACATGTATGTGAAAGTGTAAATCTTAGATTTATTGACTCATTTAAATTTGTGGTTAGTAGTATCGATAAACTCTCTAGCAATCATTCCAGAAGCTAATTCCGAGAAATGTGTAAGCATTTTTCCAATGATATTTTTGACTTTGTTATAAGAAAAGGTGTTTATCCATATGACTACATGGATAGTGCTGAAAAATTTGGTAAGATATCACTTCCATCCAAAGATGCATTTTACAACAAACTCAATAAATGTGACATTACAGACGAAGATTACGAATTTGCGAGAAAGGTGGGGGGAAAATTCAACATAAAATCTCTAAGAGAGTACACAGAACTCTATAACAAATCTGATGTATTGATATTGTCTGATATAATGGAAAATTTTAGAGATGTATGTCTCAAAACATATAAGCTACATCCAGCATGGTATTTCATGGCCCCAGAGTTAGCATGGGACGCTATGCTCAAACATACTAAAATAGAACTAGAATTATTAACAGATTATGACATGATTTTGATGATAGAAAAAGGTGTTAATGGTGAAATTTCACAATGATGTAAGCGATATGCTAAAGCAAATAATAAGTATATGAATGCTTATGATAGTACAAAGGAAATCTTTCATTTTACATATCTGGATGCCAATAACTTACATGGATGGGCTATGAGCCAATATTTACCCTATGGTGGGTTTAAGCGGAGAAATACAAATATAGATGTAACAAAAATACTAGATGATTCTAGGAAAGGTTATACATTGGAAGTTGATTTGGAATACCCACATGAACTACATGATCTCCACAAAGATCTGCCATTGGCATCAAAGAATAAAATACCAGAAGGTTAAAAAAAATCCCAAACTCCTGACTACTCTGTATGACAAAGAAAAATATATATTACACTATGTAAATCTTAAGCAATATCTATCTCTCGGAATGAAGTTGAAAAGGATCCATAGAGTTCTGGAGTTTGATCAAATCAAATTGGCTTAAGTCCTATTTTGATATAAATACAAATATGCTAACAAAGTCTACAAATGACTTTGAAAATGATTTCTACAAATTAATGAACAATTCTATTTTTGGAAAAACAATGGAAAATTTTAGAAACAGAGATGATATACGGCTATGCGCAAGTTCTAAGCAAATGGATAAACTAGTGGCTAAACCAAACTTAAAAAATAGGACTATATTTACTAACTCTTTGGTTGTAGTTCATATGATTAAAACAAAACTGTGCTTTAACAAACCCATTTATGTTGGAATGAGAATACTTGATCTATCGAAAGTCTTAATGTACGATTTTCACTCAAATATAATGAAATCAAAGTATGGGAAAAATATTGAACTGTGCTATCAAGATACTGATTCATACATATATTATATAAAAACACCAGACTTCTACAGTGACATGAAAGAAATGGTCGATCATTTTGATACTTTTGACTATAAAAAAGATAACCCATATGGTATACCGTTAGTTAACAAAAAGATTATTGGCAAAATGAAAGATGAATGTAATGGAAAAATAATGCAAGAATTTATTGGATTGAAATCGAAAATGCATGCAATAAATGTGGAAGAAGGTGTAAAGAAAAGAGCAAAGGGTGTGAAAAACACTGTAGTTAGAAATGAGATAAGTTTTGATGACTACAAAAAGTGTTTGTTTGGTAAAAAAAAAAGTGTTGTACAAAAGTATGAATCTTATTAAAAGTAAGAAACATGAACTCTATACAATTGAGTTGAGAAAAAAAACCATTAAGTTCCGAAGACGATATAAGATTTATTCTTAAAGATGGTATTAATACACTACCACCGTGGCACTACAAAATTTGGAAAAGAGTGATACCAAAAAACTTTACATAACAGTTAATGTTTTTAATGGATAACCATCCATTAAAAAATAATAACCATACATGTTTGCACACTATTGGACTTCGGTGATTCTTTCACTTTTAACATCATAAATTAGGTTTCTTTGGCTTACTAGTACCACATTACAAATAGTTGTAGCCAATATTGGCTTATTAAAATCCACTGTAAGTTTCATATTAGTTCGATCTTTTACAATAGCGGTTTTTCTGTAAGAACAATCAATAACATACAATGGTCTTCTCCTAGTAAATGACCCAGAGTTGAAGCACAGTTCATTATTACAATAAGGGGTATCTAGTTTAGTCTTTAAATTTCTAAAATCAGTGTAAGCAATATACATCTTATCGAAAATTTTATCATCAATGTTTAAATTCCAATTCTCTTTGGGAAATATTTCATTCTGTCCATTCTTAATAGAAATATTTTTGACAAAACAAGAGAAACATTGAACCGTGTGTGAATTTCCCAGGATCTTCTTTTCTGTCCACCAACAATGGCAAAGTCTTGCATATCGAATTGGATTGAATTGAACTGATCTTTAATATCAAACTAAAATGAGTTTGCAATAGTAGGTACTGGTTTTTCAAGACATTGCCAATAATTAAAACTAATTGGAATTTTGGAGTGTTTGTATAATTTTGCTTTAATTTTGTCACGATAAATATGACCGTATTCAACAATTGGCCACAGAATTTCCATTTTCTCAATAACAATTTTACCATCATCTGGTCTATTAGCTTCATCATCAGATCCATCTGCTTTCTTTGGGGGTCTTCTGTAAAAACAATCATCATCATTAGTATTTCGATTACAATCTCTCATAAACCCAAACAAATATCGTAATGGATAGGTAATTTCGTTAAGCTTATCTTTACTAACATATTTACCTAGTTCTATCCCCGACATTTGGAAGTACACTGATTCTAATTCCGAACCTAGCAATGTATACCTCATTGTTGAAGTGATGCGAGGATTGTCAATACTTTCGATTATACAACCATGTTTAGAGATCTCTAATCATAAGAACTGGAATGGGAAGAAATTCTCACTAAGATCAATAGTTGATGTATTTTCATAATCTGCATTTGTATCTCTTTTAGATAGCTTATACTGTTGGTATACATATGCTTCATTCGGATGTGAAAATGCATTGCCAATAGGAATACCAAACTCAATACGCTTGTTGTATTCATTCAAATTATTTTTTCTTTGGTCTTTGGCAGAAACGACTGATGCTCATAACTTTCAATTTTTTGTTGATCCATTTATTATATAGAAAACAAATTTCTTTAACAATTACACTTTTATTATCAACCCAAGAACTATGACTACTATCAAAACCTAACCATTTAATTAGGAGCTTATTTCCTTTTCTTCGCAAAACGTTTTCCACTAAGAAGTCTTTATCATATTTGGTTTTAAGCACCTCTGGCTCATAAAAATACCTTTAATAAGTTCATTTTTTTAAATCTTGTATTCTCTATAATGTGGGGTTTGTGTGCAATACTTCACACATCTTAAATACTTCAGTGGACCAATTTGGTGTATATACTTTTTTAACGAATCTTTTCTTTTACTTATACTATCTTTATCTCGTATTGCAAACTTTGGTTTAACCATTTTTCTTTCTTCTCCATACATGTTGATTAGCATAGAGCTTTCATTTTTTGCATTTACATTGGTGGGTTTCATTCCGATTGTACTGTCAATAGTGTTATTGTATTTACTTATTAATTTAGGTAATATAGCCACCCATTTATACTTTCCCTGCACAGTAAATATCTTCCACATTTTCTCCTTCAGTGTTCTGTTAAATCTTTCTACAATACTAGCTTTCTTTTCACTGTATGTTGAATAGTGTGTTATGTTGTTATTGGCCATTAATGCCTTAAATGATTTATTCTAAAATTCTTTCCCTTTGTCTGTTTGTAAATGCATGGGTTTGCAATCATTCAAAATTGTTTTAAATGATAGTGTAACATTTTCACCAGTTTTAGCTTTGATTGGTATTGCCCATGAATATTTGGAAAAAACATCTATCATGGTTAACATATATCTAAACCCTTTGTTAATTCTGTGTATACCTTTTAAAGATCCAGAATTCATCTCAACTAAATCAGCATGCCAAAGATCATCTCATCAATGCCTAAAAAAAGAACAGTTCTTCTGGGGAAGTTTTTTCGCATCGGTGTATAAATTTAATTTACAATATCGTTTTTTATACCCCCACCAGAGAATATCGAGTTATTGGTAACACAACATTTACAAACACATTTACTTCTTACTTTATTATTATTTGTAAGTTCATATGAACTTAGTGTATTTGTCATACATTTGAGACAGTATATATTTAAGTTATCATTGTCCATTTTATTTATGTATATAATAAATGAGACAACAAAAAAATTGTAAACTATATAGAGAAGAATATAGAGAGAAGAAGACAACTAATTGAAAAGTTTAAAACTTTTAGAAAAATTCGCCAAGATGAATATGATAAAAATAAAAAACACGAAAAAGTGGGAAAAAAAATTGGACACATAACAAATGCGAATGAGAACTTAAGAGAACTTGTTCCATTTACTGTTAAGAATTTAGACTACCCACAGACACCAACAGACACATCTTTTGAAAAATAACTGTTTGCTAAAACAGGCACCAATGAACGCTATGATGATGGCATTAAACGAATTTGTGATGAAGATTAATGTTATGACGATAAATGCTATGACGATAGCGTTAAATGCACTGACAATGACGATGAATGCTATGACGAAGTGTTGGAGCATTTGAAAACTGATATCTGACAGTTAGCTAACTGCATAACAACATTTATTGGTAAGCGAGTGGCCGATTTCTTATTTGACTGCAAAGACGATGTTCTTGGAATAAAGGTTGATGCTGGAAATGATAATTATTACAATGAAAAAGTTGGAATAATGAATATGCTCAACAACAAGTTTAGTGACTTTGTTGTGAATAATCCAAAAGTTATACCATATCTGATACAAATATTAAATACAATACCACATACTTTTTGGGAGTTGGATCATTATGGAAAAGGGTTACTCAATGACATTATAAATTCACTACCTTTTGAGTTGCATGCACCCGGTTATCAGTACTTAGGTCCGGGTACCAGACTAAAAGAGAGAATTGAGTGTGGTGATAAACCCATTAATCCACTAGATGCGGCTACAATGGAACATAATATAGCTTATCACCATAAATATCAAGCTGAAAGGTATGTAGCTGACAAAGAACTAGAAAAGAAAGCTTTCAAAAGATTGTTAAGTTCAGATGCTGATCTCAATGAGAGATTGTGGACTGGTGTTACTGGATCTGCGATGCATATTAAACATAAGCTTAGCTGGGGAATTAAAATGAAATGATAAAATATTTGTTATAATAAATGAAAGTAAAAAACATTTTATTTCAAGTTCGTAACGAGAAGTTGAAGGGATTACATATTGATTCTTTCCTAATGAAAGACCAACTGGAACATAAAAATAAGAAATTAACGGAGGACAAATGGATGACTATCACAATTTCAGTTCCACAACTTAAGAAAATGTCCAAAGAAATGAAAACTGGAAATGGTCTGACAGTTCACAAGGGTGGATATTTATCCTTAATTTTCACAGCATTGGGAGCTCTATGAGCGTTAGCTGGTGGTGCATCATCTATCGCTACATCAGTAATTAATGCTAAGAAGAAAAACCAAGAATTGGAAGAACAACGCAGATATAATTTAGCTATGGAAGAATATGGCAAGGGATTGAAGAATGTTAAGTGGGGTAAGAATGTTAAAAATAGTAACTCCACTCAGTAACTTTGATATTGATCAAATGGTTAAAAAATTAAACATTAAAAATTTTCGAGGTGTGTTTATGATCGAAGAGCTAATTAACATGCCACTCGATAATGAATGTGGGATTGTTACCTAGATGGTTCAACAAACTCTTGTACACACTGGGTATGCTATTGTAAAAAAGCAAACAACATATATTATTTAGATTCATTTCGTGGAAATCCACCCCGACAATTAATAGCATATATCGGAAGTAATATTTTTTGTGACGATGATAGAATTAAAAATTTCAATCAAGTAACTTGTGGTCATTTGTGTGTAATTGTGCTAAATCACTTTTCACATAGTTTTAAATTTCCAAAAATTATTTCACTATTAATAAACAATGGATATATGTGGAAATGCATTAATGAACACTTGGATTGAAGATCACATTAAAGAACACATGGACAAAGATACAACTACTAGAAGATTAATCCTAATGATTTTGTTCCACACAGTTCAGCGACTTTATAGCCACACTGACAAGAAATAAAAGATCATTGGATAAAGCCTATCTTACTTACTTGGATGTAGATGATAATATAGATTTTGAACAAACAAGACTAAGGCATGTGAGAGATCCCATTGCACTGATGGATGCAATCTATTTAGAGTACTATCAGAAAAACAGAATTAACATTATTCATTTAGTTGGAAAATGCAGTTCAAAAGAAAAAGAATTTAGTTTGATAATCGAATAAAATATTTTTTTATGAGAGATGGAACTATAGTTGAAATAATAATAAAACCTGAAAAATATAAAAGTGTTATCAACTTATACCATCAACGGAAAAAAATTAACATGTAATAAACTTTTGAAGTATTCCCTGATGATATGATATATTTTTAAATACCAAAAGCCCATAATGTACCCGAAGGTACAATTGTGTTTATTGAAATAGTTATGGTATATGAATACATTTAAAAAGATCAGAATATGTTAGTTTATAATGGAAACACTTTCATTAAAAACAAAACTTACTTATAATTTTAGAATGTAAAAAGTATTTAATCTTATTATGGTACTTACCATTATTTAACTTACAAGTCATATCTATTGTAACAAAACCATGTTCATTATTCTAACGTTTTGAACATGTCTCCCTAAATGTCTCAAATGACATATCACTACCAACAAAATCACTATGAATATGTTTAAGATTTGTACCGTCTTGTCTGAATATGCAAACAAAATTGGTATTGTCTCTTATAAGCTGCTGGGGTACTTTTGAGTATGTCTGAGCTAAATAGACACAATCAATATTTTTGTTTTACCGCGAGTAAAGTAATCCCTTACCATATTTTGATTTTCAAGTATGATATCATCAAAAACAACTACAGACTCTTTACGACATTAATTTATATCAACCATTTCTTCATTTGTTGAAAAGAAGTATGCCATCAGTTCATTAAATAATTTTGATGCTACATCTATATCTTTCTTTAAATTGATCTATTTTGGTTGGTTCAGACTTTTTGAACACACATAGAGAGTACCAAAGTCCAACCATCCCTGAGCATATATAAAATTATCTATCATGTGTGTAGTTTTTTCCACAGTTACTAGGACCCACTATCAAACATCTAATATTATTAGGTAATAATTATCCATGACGTTTTGTCGATACAGTCTTGTCCGGTAGTCTTATTTTAAAATCCCAGTCTACATGTTTCATGTTTTTCTTGCTCATTTATTAATAGATTTTTTTTATAAAATAATAAATGAGTAAAGTATTCAAACTAACAGATAACAAATCAGAGCTGAAGAAAATACTACATTACCCTTTAGAGACAGAGGGGCACTCATTGGCTTTAGTTCAGTTCTATACTACTTATCTAACTCATAACATTATCTCTGGGAAAAATACGATATATTTTGTGGGCCAGAATGATATGGAATCAGCAATTGATATTACAGTTGGATAAAATAACAAACAGAGTGAAAGTAAAATGTACGCTTAAATTACAGTTTGAAACACGGGTTTCAATAGGATAACTTTTGGGTTTCGTAGAAAATAAAACTCTGAGAGCAAATGTGGACCATTATGGTGATACAATTCCAAAATTTGCTCCATTTGAAACAATAAATATACACTGTAATATAGTAAATGGTATGATATTAAAACATGATGAAAATAATCATAGAGAAACAATCATAATTGCCACTTTTAAACCAAGAACAACATTTGGATATGGCGACTTGATCAATTACGAACCAGCTTATCCATAATTTTTTCCTGTGCAAACAAATCAAGTTAATGAAATAATAGTTGAAATTAAGGATGAAAAAGTTAAGTTAATTAACTTTGATTTGTCCAAAAGAACAGTGGTATTAGAGATGAGACCATAGATATTTTTGGGTTGGTAGTAGTCATATTATATATATAATAACTTTAATAGTTTTTAAACTATTAAATTGTCATGTGATAAATTTGAATAATATTTCTATAGAAAGTGCAATAAAAGATTTAGAAAAAGAATTGAATGTTTCGACTGCTTTAATATGTCGAATTTGGAAATGTGTATCTAAATTTTTAATTAGATTATGGTGTAGCACATTGCCGAAGTCAGAGTGATAATTATGTTTTAATGATTGGATAACCATTAAAACTTTATAGAGATATGAGCACAAATAAAAATCAACTGATGTCTAATTACAAGATGACGATCAATTACTCTTTAAAAACCGAATATAATGAATTTGTTTAACACCACAATCCACCATTTCATCACTTGCAAAACTTATACCTCCACGACTAACATCATTTAAAACTTTTTCACTGAAAATCTGAACATATCTGTCTGTTAAGGTTACTTTAAAATGTCCAGAATTAATTATCAGTTAGTATCCATTCCGTGTATCGTTTATTTCAGCATTGTTTATGGGTTAGGACTGCCCAATTGTAAGTTCGGAAAGTTTCTTAAATGGTTTGGTTCAGTTAAATACATTTAGCAACTGATCCATCTTTATTATATACAATATTTTATTTTTTATGTAATCAAATTTTTTAAGCCACTTTTTTTTTGCGGTTGTAGCACAACCGGAAATTGTTACACGTATTTTTGCAGATGCACTCGAATGCAAAGTTGAACGCAACTTTTTTTCTAAAGACCACGATCTGACCAAATGCAACTTTTTGGGTCACTTTTTTTGCAGTTGTTCTCAAACGCAATTTTTTGATCCCCTTTTTTTTTGCAACTGTTCCCAAACGCAACTTTTTGAGTCACTTCTTTGCAACTGCTATCAAACGCAACTTTTTGAGCCACTTTTTTGAAACTACTCCCTGATGCAACTTTTTGATCCACCTTTTTTTGCAATTGCTCCCAAACACAACTTTTTGAGTCACTTCTTTGCAACTGCTATCAAACGCAACTTTTGAGCCACTTTTTTGAAACTGCTCCCTGACGCATCTTTTTGAGCCACTTTTTTTTTTTTTTGCTGTTGTGCCCGAATCGGCATTTGATATTTTGGATCAGAAAATTAAGAGTAATTTTTTCTGTTGGTTTTCTGATGTCTCGAGCATTTAATTTACCGTTGTTTTTCTGATAACTGGGTGGCTGTGCTCGAATCGTCATTTTTATACTACTTCACTACTTTAGTATGACCATCTATTGCGGCATCACACGTGTTCATGTAAGGCAGGGGATACGAGGCAGTGTATGTTTACTCTTATTGCCCGGCGTACACTTGACCTCACTCCAGTGTCCCACGCTCCCTACACACAGGATCACACAGCTCACACTACACGACATATAACTAGTTATTAGTAGAAGACCCTGACGGAAAAAGAAAAAGATGGAATCATTAATTGCGAACAGTAAGTGATATCAATTTATTGTGAGATTATGTGTTCAGAGAATTTTGCTGTAGTGTTTGTAAATAAAGTAAGAAATCGCGATTAATTATTTTATTCGATTAAGACCTCCATCTGGTATAGTCCACCTAATTTCCAGCGAGAGAAATTGTAACAATATCAAAACAATACCAACCTAAATCCTTCCTTCTTAAATCCATTTCGAAAAGCTTTTAACGGGCTGAATGGTATCTATTTCTATCCCGCACGACCAGGTGTCGTTAATGACGCAGTACCAGTATCTCAGCCAACCTCGGACAGCGCATTCTACAAACTTGCAAATGTACTAAGCGAGGCTGTAATCTTGATTGATGAGATAGCTTCAATAAAACTAGTGATTTACTATGGGCGGAACACTTCTACCACCCCCCCCCCCCACCAACTCCCAGTCCCCTTGGACTTCTCCACGATTTAAACAACGTAGAAAAACCGTGTTTGCAATCTACTTACTTCATTGCGGCTGTGAGCATAAAATAACTTTGTAGTGTTCAAGTTAAAGTGAGCACTTTTGAAATAAACCTTGGATAAAAGTTACTGGCCATGCCTGCAAATACGTCAACGGGCACACTGAGTGGCATGCACCCGGTAAAGTTGGTAACAATAGATGGAAAGTAGTTCCGCAACTTAAAGTCGAATAGAAAGCGTTAGATAACCCTTTTGTGATAATTTTAACTATTTATTTCGCTTTCTGTTTTTTTTATGCACCAGTGTGTGAAAATTAGCAGATTTGTAAAATGTTTATTTTTCTAATAATTTCACAGTTTCGCTTGACAGACGCGTGAATCAAGTGACGAGGCCCATGACAATGTCAATTTTACATAAATCGGATGAGTACACAACGTGAATACAAGTAGATCTTGAGCAGGGCTTTCAAAAGAGCTCAATTTACCGTGAACAGACTACACCTCACACTTTTCGAATCAAACCTCCGAAAAATCACCACGTATATGACGTGTTTAGTTATTTTCTAAATACACCATGTATCACAATTGTTTTATACCTCTGTTAAAATAAAAGTATCTTATTTTTCGTCAAATTGAAGTTTTACTTATATATTACCTGTAAATTATAATATTACATGTATAATTAATACGAATAAAAACAGTAAGAAAGGTTGCGTGTTGGTACACATGTGAATGATGTCAAATAGTTGCCAGTAGCCAATGAAAACACGAATCACACTCAGACATCTATAAGGTGGAGAAGTGGAGAGGAGAGATATGGGCGGCTATTAAAATCGAGGTCTTCATAGTCGATGAGGGTGATTGAGGTGAGTGTGGAGCAGCGCAGGAATGTGAAGGAGGGCGGAGGGAACGGGAGATCCCGGAGAAGACCCGCCGACCAACGGCATCGTCCGGCACGATGCCCACATGCGAAAATCCGGAGTGACCCGGCCGGGGATTGAACCAGGATCGCCTTGGTGGGTGGCGAGCAGGCTAACCGCTCAACCACCGTGGCCCCTAAGGTGGAGAAGTCTCGTATATATATATATATTAGAAAAAAGAACTCGGATTCAGTAGGTCGCTACTGATTACAGAAATATGCGCATTCTTTCCGAACATTAACAAATAATTCTACAATAAAAACAAAATGATTTCTTGTTCACCGTTAAAAGTAATTGATACCGTGATTTTTGACATATTTTTTTTTCGTGTAAAAAATTATGAACATAAAAATGTTTGTAAATTTGAGTCATGTAGTGTATTCATGCATCCTCAGTCAAATTGGATTCACGCCTTAATACGTAAACAACCTACTTCCGTCATTATATCAGAAAATAATTTATGCAGTTTGTTTTGTCCGAGAAAGAAGATATTTTTTTTAACTAGTCCGAATATTCATTACAGGCGAAAAACTTAATTTATGAATATTAAAATAAATACTAAGCTGCGATGTAACAATGGTGACAGTTGATTTTGGTAAATTTGTTTAAAGGAAATTATTTCGTATTCAAACAAAATATACAGAAACGAACGCATAGTGCATGTGTCATTCGCTGGCTATTTAAATTTTAATCGTTTAGAGTTGAATATCACTCATCAAGGCTGTGAGCCTCAGTATTACCGCAATTCTGGTACAGACTGTTCACGGTAAAGTGAGCACGTTTTAAGGCCCTGCTAAATTTTACCTCTTAGTCAATTTCTATCTTTCCTCCAATTTTTAATATAAACATTGCCATGTGACTAATGAACAGAGTGTATACATTTCACCTCTCTCAAAAATTAATGCCCCCGGCTGCAATAGAACACATTTATTATGGGTTAATGCGTGTTGGGAGGACCTTAAAGAGAGCTCACTTTATCGCGAACAGCCTACAGCTGTCTTTTTCCTATAAACGATGTATAAAAAGTTATTTTATAATTATCACGGAATCATAAAATGGCGGTGAAAGATGTTGAGAACTATAATTTCATATAAAATGAAGATGAATATTCTATACAGACTGATACTCTTTTATGCTCTGTATCTTCGTGTTTCGTAACAGAGAAAAAGAGACAGAATCGTAACGGTCGGTAAATCATTCTGTTCCAGCGAAATGTATTGCTTTCAGGGCGTAAAATCTATTTAAAATAATAACAGTCAGTGCTGCTGAAGTAAAAAAAACACACACACACTTCAGCGCCGATTTTTTTTTTTCGCAGCACGTGCGCACGTCGTGGTCCTCTGCGCTTTTGTTTACCAACAAGTGGTCACCCTGCTATTGTCCGCAACCCACTTGGCAGGTCTGTATTGGTCATCAGTCTGCCAACCAGGCGCTGCTGTCGCAAAGTCTCTTTCCCCCTATGCTAGGGAAACTGAAAAAAAAAAATCGATATATATATATAAATGACGATATTATATCAGCGATATATCGATTATATCTATATATCGTCCATATAAAACAATATTTTGTCGAAATCAATATACTTTTTCCAGGTATCGGAAATAAATATATTTGAAATGTTCTTTTAAGAAGCTCTGTTTTTAATACAATCATAAAATGAATAATTTACTGCGATTATTTCAGCAACATGTATTTAAAACAGGCCCCACATCATTCTGCAAAGCCTTGTATATTCCGTTAGTAATATTCCAAGCATCTTTACATTTGTAAAGTCCTTTAATACATAAATGATGGAATTCAGACGTACCGAAAACCGATGTATCTTTTCGTAAAACGATACTTTAAAAAATATACAAATATAAATATTTCTATTTTTCCCGATGCCTATATACCTACCTCATAAATTGCCTGTTATCGAGGAACTCAGCCATCCGAAGGTCACCATAGTGTAAGATAGCTTGTTTATACATTTTATACATTCTCCCCCCCCCCCCCCCATCTCCTTCCTTCTTCGTGACGCCTTGCGCAAATACATTCTCTCTCGCTCTCTCTCTCTATCTTGCAGGCCTGTTATTCTGATCGGGAACCTTCAAGGTGATCGTAAAAAAAAAAAAAAAAAAAAAAAAAACGAGTTTCTGCCGTGTGGTTTCGCTGTAGGTGACCCCCCCGTTATCCCCCTGGCAACCTCCTTTCACCCGCCATCTTGGCCGGAGGAGAGATAACGCGAATAACTCGCCGAGTGGAGGAATGCTATTAGGGCGATAATCCCCGCGAAAGCGAAGCGGGAAACGTTCCGAGCGGGCGTCATTGAGACGTCTGGTCCGGGGTCGCAGCGCGCGAGACTGCAGTGATGCCAATATTCAAGCGGAGAATTTCACTAGGCCACAAACGGTAATCCGTCAACATTCGCTATATTATGAATCTCTACGTACAATCACCCTTTGCGTAACAGCATCCAGCTTTATAGGTCATTCACCGTTACTTCGTACTTTCCCGGAGCCCTGCTAAAGTCCTACATGTAAACATAAACACTGCCATGTGACATCTACGTTTTAACTGTCAAATGCTTTGTTTACTGTTTTCAGCTGTTCAAAGTATACTACCATAATTCGAAAACCATTACGTTTGAATGCTCATTTAGGCCAGCTTTATCACATTTTAACAATGTCTGTATTGGCGATGGTTCTTAGGGTTGTTATGCACGATATAGCACATAAAAAATAATACACTGTAATATTTTTTCCGACTGTGTTTAACCCTGTTACAACTGTGGTATTTAACATCATGTTAGTGATATGTATTTGGTTATTTCCTCAAAAGGACGGCTTCAGTTGAAATACATTTTAAAATGAAGAAGCAATCAGTCCAACCGGAGGGCGGGGGGAGGGGAGGGATAGTAAATTCAAACACGCTACTCGTGTCACTATTTTTTTTGTACGGAGAAGCGACGAACTTAAAAGCCAGTGATGAACATGAAACACAAACAGGCCTACCAAAGCTTTTATCCCTCTCGTATTTCTTTGCATATGTACCTAGTTTTTGTTGGGTTTATTTAATTATTTATTAAAAATATTCTGGATGGGCTTAGTAATTGTTGGGATTGCGGCAAACATTCAAATCACAAAACCGTTAGCCGCCTAGGGAGAAGTTACAATGCTGCGATAAATAAGCGGACGTGACTTTCAAATAATTTGGTCATAAAAACAGTTTACTGTTAAAAACCGTACAAATTTCGTACGTCGAATATCTGCAATCTCACACATACTCATACAGCGTACGAGTATGTCACGGCGCAGGATCACCTTGCCTAGGCAGGTTTTAAAAAACACAACGTGCACAAACTTGATGTAATTTTAAGCGTTTTTTTTGCAGGGAGAAAAATAATAGCACTTCGCTCAGGAAAAACAACACGCCATTTCGCCAGCACCACTTCTGCCAACTTCGGATTTGTAACCACCCTGCCATTACGTCTAAATATATTATAATAAGTATTAAAACATTAAACTCTTATTTTCAGTATTAAATTACAAATTCATAAATCAATTCTTGTAATAAGTATGAAATATGCTAACATTTAAAACGTGTATAATTTTTTTTGCTTATTCTAGCGCTGCGAATATTCCTGAGAGATGGGGATGAAGAGAGATTGATAAGTTCCGCTCCGCTTATTTAAGTTTCTTCCTCGGAGGAATATAACACCGTATCACAAGGGCCTACGAAACGTATTTTGCGCTGATATTTACAAAAGTAAAAATGAAATATGTTACTAACAGTGCTTCCTAAAAATTTAAATATTTCAATATGCAACGTTTAATTTACAAATAGAACACAAAATACTAGGTTAAAACAATATTTTATCGGTGCGCTATCTTTTAATAGCCGTAGCCCATACATCTCGCTGCTCTCACTATTTATAATTTTTGAATTAAATAGGACACAAATATTACTAATTATAGTATATACTAGGGTGATTTTTCAAAGGTTTGTTTCAAAACATCCGAAGATACCGTGAATGGACTATAAAATAAAAGTTTAACAGATTTTTAAAATGTTCTTTTCTAACACCGTTAACAGGGGCTGCGGTGTTGTAGTGGCTAGACTATTCACCTCCCACCTACGCGAAACGGGTTCGATCCCCGGTTAAATTATCAACATACATTTCCACGTTATGCAATTGTAGTTGTGACATAGCGTACAATAAGCAATAACCAACGACCGCAAGGTAAGAAAAAAAATAGTGCCATCAGATCGTGAATAACTGTTCCAGAAGAGTGCTAGAAGTGTTGAGCACTTACTAGTATACACTGGATTTGAACACTCCGGTATAATAATATAGCTTTCCTTTCCAGAAAACTGTCCACCGCATTCTACCAACAACGAAAAAAAAATACTACTAGATTATCCACTGACCACTAGTTGTAGACTGTTCACAGTAAATATTGAAAAATCCACTGCGTGTATCTCGGAAAATAAATGTTCTACAAACACGACTTTTTGTCAGAAAAGATTATATATATATATAACAATTCTCGATGAATCTATGTTTCAATTTTTACCATATTAAGTATATTCACGGAGGAAAAAAAATCGTGAGCATGGACAAATATCACATATATAAAGCGTGCCTGTGCAGTTTCATTATGAGTTAGGAGAAAAGTACGACTATACGGGCGTAGTTTAATATGCGGGCTTTCATCGCGTGTAATAAAGTGCCACTATTACACATGTACTTTACAAAGTACTACAGCCTCACGACGGAAACACTGCACGCCTTGCCCGTAGGAGCGATGAGGCGCTTGAAGTGCGTGTTAGTGTCGCCCGTATCGCTCCCTCGCTTCTTGACCTTGGACGCACGGCTACAGAGTATTTCTTAAGTTGGCAACTAATTAAGCAATATAGTCTTAAGGCTTGATTTGGTATTGTGAGTGTAAGGTTAAAACGTATGGCATTTTTTTTTTTTTTTTGCATTATGCACACTAAAGTTTGAATTCGAATATCAGTGTCATATTCACGTTGCTGACAATTTCACGTTTTCACTTGACTGGTGCAAGAGTTAAGTCAGGAGGCTCGTGACAATGTATGTTTTACATATGGCGGAAGAATACAAAATGAGAAGAAAGGACAATCCTGAGTAAAGTCGGGTCTCGTTGTAGACAGCTGTCTCAATAAAAAAAAAAAAAAAAAATGTGTAAAGGCTATTCACGGTAAAATGAGCACTTTCGAAAGCCCTGCTTACGATCTACCTGCATGTACGTCGTGTATTCTTCGGCCTTATGTAAGATTAACGTTGTCATGAGCCTCGTAACTTCATTCATGCGTCGGTCACGTGAAACCCTGAAATAATTATAAAAGTAAATGTTTTATAAATCTGCAAATTTTTACATAAAGTGAAAGAAATAATTTAAGTTATCAGAAATTGTCACTTAACACTTTTTTATTCGACGTTAATATATACGGAACTACTTCCCCTCCACCGTTACCAACTTTACCGGACACATGTCACTAGGCGCGCCAGTTAAAATATATGCATGTAGGAGCAGTGACTATTTTCTAAGGTTGATTTCAAAAGTGCTCACTTTATCGTGAACATCCTTTAAACCTATTTTTTTTTCAGGACAGAAATTAAAGTCGACGTTTTGTCGCCAATTTGTAAATTTGGTTATTGAAACGTAAATGTGGTCGTTGGAAATGTGTCAAAAAATTGCTGTCAGTAGCCTTTTGTTTATGGTATTTATTCTTCTGTAAAACAGCGTTTCAAACTATGGCGAATATGCTGTATCTTTTCTGAACAGATTGCTGTATTATAACCCTATAGTCACCGTTCACAACTCTGAGGAAATAGAACACACTCAAAACTTGTTTACGCTATTTTACGTCGACCTCGCGATGCTCTCTTACGAACGGACGTAACCTTGAGGCGCTAAAACAATCTTTTAAAGGCTGTTCACGATAAAGTGAGAACTTTTGAGATCAACCTTAAAAAAAAATATCTCTGCTTCTACCTGCATACATTCTAACGGGCGCACTGAGCGACATGTGTCCAGTAAAGTTGGTAACGGTGGAGGGGAAAGTAGTTCCATATACTAACGTCTAACAAAAAGTGTTAGGTAACCAATTCTAATAACTTAAATTATTTATCTCACTCTCAGTATTTTTTTCGTGTATGGAAGTGTAAAAATGAGCAGATCTATACACTATTTACTTTCCTAATAATTCCACAGTTTAATTAGACCGTCGCATGAATAAAGTGATGAGGCCCACGGCAATGTTAATTTTACATAAGGCGGAAGAACACACGACGTGTATACAAGTATATATCGAGCAGGGCTTTCAGAAGTGGCTCATTTTAGGGGTGAACAGCCTATGCCAGGGAGGGTGTAGGTAGGAGTCATAATTTACCAAATCTCGCGGGAAAATCCGTTAAGTTGGCAATCGTACGAGACGGTGGAAACGTTTCTTTCCGACCTCCCCTCTCTGCTGTAACAACACCGCCATTTTTAATCACTGCCGAAGCTCAGAGCGGGGGTAGCCCGGGCCCTTTACCACTCAGGCGGTCTCATGTGAAATGCAGGAGAAAGGAGAAGCTAACCCTCTCCCCCTCCCGCACCAATCAAAATATTTTAGGCCAGTGCTATAGTTCTTATAGGATAGCCGAGTACTCCCAGCAAACCCTGGTTCCCAATGAAGCCCCCCCCCCCCCCACTCCCCTGCCTGCACAGGTTCGTGGGAGGAGGTAACAACATATCTTGGTCGCCTTCACCCTTCGGGCAATCTGCGTCGGCTGTTTGTCTGAGGCAAGGCCGCGCATCTGTTGACGTGATAATGTTCCATTCCTTCCTGAGTGCACGCCGCATTACGTTCGCTCGGGTTACCTTGTCGCCCGTCGGGGACCTGGAATGTTTTTGCACGTCAGCGACCGAATCCGCCGTACCCACCAGCGGACATTTCCAAGTCGTTGCGGCGGTCTTTATTTCTCCTAACTTCAACCAATGTTTTTATTTTTGTTTGTAGAACAGACGCGGGTGTCAGGTAGCGCTCGACATCAACATACTCTGTAAGAGTATCAAAGGCGAGCGGACATCGTAGGCTACACCTAATCGCGACACTGTAGTAGTGTAGAAATGTGGGTTCGGGCGCAATGTATTTTTAATGGGGGAGGGGGGGAGGGGGAGGTGATGATCGTGAGACTCGCTTGCTGAGGGAGGCTACATCGACATTTTCCTCGACAACGCGGACGGGAAAACTAACGTCTTGCTTTACAATCTGAACCCAGTTTTCATCTACAGTCTGTCCGTGGTACCTCCACGCTTGCGTTATTTTCGTCGCTCTGTGTGTTCTCTGTTGGTTTATTTATTATTTTATCTTTTTTTTTTTGTGGTTTATGTGTTGTTCTTAGTGTTGGTACATTTTTTTTTGTTTGTTTTATAATCTGACATTGAAAACTTTTTCTGACTTGTGTTTCAGTGAGGTTGTTGTCCTATTTTTGTTTGTGCTTTTAGTTTTATTGTTCAGCTGTGTCCTCTGATATTGTTTTTTTGTACTATTTTGTATATTATATATATATATATATATATGTATATTATATATATATATATCATTGACAAGGAAATAGCTTTCCTAATTATATGTATGTGGTGTTGTAAAAGTTATTTTTTTGTTTTTCGTAGTTTGTCATGCTGAGTTGTATGTGTGCGCGTGTGAGAATTCTATTTAGTCTCATGGTTGGCAATGCACACAGTCTAATCAAACCATCATAATAATAATAAGAGCTCACCATTGCCATTAAACTCGAAAGATAAAATTTTCCGTATATTCCTATTACAGTAATACAAAACTTTGTAAATGGTTTACATTATTTACATTACATTATTAAGTTTGTCACAGCATTATTAATCTTCGCACAGCATAAACGTTCATAGAAGTATAGGCTATTCACGGTAAACTGTGCACTTTTTGAAAGCCCTGCTCAAGATCTTCTCTCTTGCACAGCGCGTATTTTTCCGCCATATGTGAAATTAACACTGCCATGGGCCTCATCACTTTATGCGTGCATCGGTCAAGTTTGGTTGTGAAATTAATAGAAAGATGTATATTTTACAAAATTGTTATGTCATACACTTATGCGTACTAAAAAAATTCAGAATGCAAAAAAATAATTTCAGTTTCCACAAAATGTTTAACACTTTTAATTAAACATTTAGACATGGAACTACATCTTCTCCGTCGTTACCAACTTTACAGGGCGCATGCTCAGTCATTGTGCCTGTTAAAACATACGCAGGTAGTGCAGTGACATTTTTCAAAGGTTGGTTTCAGAAGTACTCATTTTACTGTGAATAGCCTTAACTCAATAGTATATATTTTTTTGTTGCAACGACATTACAATTTTTGCCCGTGTTCGCCACTGCTCAGCGCTGAAGTAGTTTGTCGCTGGAAGTATTACTATAATCCATTCACGGTTACTCCAGCCTTTTCTGAAGCCCTGATAATGTTCTACTTGCAGGATATTCCTCCGCCTCGTGCAAACTAAGCTTAGCAAGTCTGGAGAATTGCACCAGAGGGACTTCGAACCACATTCGTGCGCATTCAGTTGTAATATTTTGTATAAGAACTGTTTCTCACGTTACCAACATAACTATTTTCTCCCTGTTTCTTATTCAAATGTTTCGTGGTTACGTTTTTAGTCGTGTCGTACTGTGTTGGTCGGGGCTACGTGATTCCGGCATAAGACCCATTCTTTTTACTAGGCATTGCCAACATATCTATTTTCTCCCTGTCTTAATTCGAATTAAATTATAAGTGAACTAATATAATTTATGGATAGGACGTAAGTAAAAGTTCGATGCAACCAAAAATAAGGCACTTTCATGTCGACAAAAGTATTAAAAAAAAAAAAAAACTTGCGATACGTAGAATATTTAGGAAACGACATAACACGTCGTTCACGGGGGTTAGTTTTCAAAGGTTTGGCTACAGTGACGCCAAGTTCCCGTTCCAAAACGAGTCGCGGAACGGAATCTAGCGTGGCTGTGAGAGAGGCCAGCGTCATTTTTCCGCGCTGACCTCACCCAGCAACCCCGAGCATGACTTTATCAAGATGACATTCCCGGGGCGGGGGGGGGGGGGAGGGGAAGGTTGTCTTGTTCTCTTCGCGCGTCTACGTCACTGCCAAGTATCGGCAACTAAGCAGTCCTGCCACTTCAAGCTTCTTACACAGTAGAAAACGTTTAGCATTGGACTTTACGTCTCCTTTCCTCAGACGAAACCACCAATACACGATACAGTTTTTGTACAAGTCAAGAGTTCAGACAATTGAACATCGGTTCTGCGAGCTTCATTAAAATGTGTATCTTGTTATGTAGACCTATATAGTTATATTATCCAGGATTTTAAAAATTAATATTAAAAGTTTATTTCAAAACAAAAAAAACTTATTTGTTTACTTTATTAAAATATCTAAATTCATATATTTCCTCTTCACATTACTATTTTCCATTTATTTAATTTAAGACGATCTTTGTTTAATATACCGAGATTAAAATCGCCCCACAATGAAATGACGCACTTTCCACATAACCTCTGTTAGATTCTCGGCAAAATGGCTGCTTGACTTTACCTCTGACAGTTCCATTGTGTCAAGTTTCATAAGAAACAACATGTCGGAAAGCAAACGTAAAGTAGAATGGTAAAGTGAAATGTTGGAAGTTTTCACTTTGTGTAAGGGCCGTCAGTCTTGTCGAGTACTCCAGCGCCCAAAGTTTTACAACGTAACTACCTCTAGCATGCGATAGCGGCTCTCAACATGGCAGCAGAGCGTGCATGTCGTAGAGTGGGACCGTCTACGATTTTCATTTTGTGACCGCTGTGGTATTAAACACATGTCAACACTCCGTTTCAGCTTTCGGTTTCAGCGGATGCTGTCAATTCTTGCATGATTATCCCAAACACGCACAGTGCGTTTGTATGAAAAGTTAGAAGACTCACGTAATACTGTACAAATAGCAAGCTATAGTCCATTCGCTGTTACTTCAAAAATTATCTCTGAAGCCGTTCTACAGTTCTACTTTCAGGATATTCCTCGGCCTCATGCAAACAGAACTTAACATCCGATACAACAAAGCGCAATTCACTATTGCAACTGATAACTTCCTGTTACATGCAAAACACACACACACAAGTGCATACATGTTGGCCAACATAAACTTGTGTAACTACCAACGTAACAAACATAATTACTCCTTTCGGGCAACTTAACAAACATAATTACTTATTTCCAAGGTCTCACGCATATTCGGATAAGGTTATTGGGGACATAATTACTAATAAGAACTGGGATGGTATTTTGACTCCGTGTAATTGTATTGGAATTTTTCCAAACAGCAGTATTTATTTTGGTACTGGTAATGTATCTATGGATAACAGTGCTTCAAAAAATTTTGTTTCTGAGATTTCTCCGTCTTTTAATATTGATGCATACTTTGTTTTTTCCTTGTGCAGCCCAAAAAGGAGAATAAATGGCATGTGTGAACCGAAATGCATGGATTGAATTTATTGATGACATTGGCGGATATCGCCGTATACCCTATTTTTTACGCTATATTAGTGAGATTGATCCAAACAGGATAATCTGTTGGAAGACTTTTCCGGTTCATGAGGGCAAGTCAGATAGTGTTTTTGGTAATGTGTCTATGTATTCACGTAGGAAGATGAAGATGGAACGTGGTGATCAGATTTGGTTGTATCGGAAATTAGTTGGTACTACTGGGGACATGCACATTCTTGGTCATGTAGAATTGTTTTTGTGTGACTGCGCACCGCAATCGTGCTCACTCAGTCTAATAATATCTTGCATGAGAACTATTTCTTACCAGGCGTTACCAACACATCTTTTTTCTCACTGAATTTATTCATATTAATTATGGATGAAATATTATACTTTGTACAACAAAATATAAGTTAAATTTCAACTGAAACAAAAATTAGATAACTCGACGTTAACAGAAGCATAAAACGCTTGTGATACACGGCATATTTATGAAATAGCCTAACATGGCATACTTAAGGTGATATTTCATTGGTTAGATTTAAAAAGTGTGAAGGAACTGCGAATAGACTATAGTAAATTATTTCCTTTTTTGGGTAAATTTCTATATATTCTCAAAAGCATGAAAAGTTTTTTTTTAATATACTTTTTTTTTTTTTTAAATCCCACTCACCCCCTCTCCTCGTTCTCTCTATCTCTTCAGTTGTTTGTATGTCATAGACATTAGAAAGCGAAGGAGGCCTCAGGTTTATGAAAAAAAAAAAAAAGAAAGAAATTTGCTTAAGACACTAAATAATCTTTTGATTCCCAAGAATTATTAACGTTAGGCAACTGATTCTTAGAGACCTGCAAAATTCGCGTGATCACATGAAGACAGTTTGGAAATAAAACATTTTTACATTTGCAATACATTTGTCATTGGACCATACTTTATATGACACGCCCCTGGTAACTCTGCGCCAATAAATTACAACTTGACAATCTTGTGCCCCAATCACGTAGAGTTCACTCAGAAAGGGAGTGACCTCACATCTGGGCAGCAGCCAATGGAGGAAAGTCGCCGGCTAGAGTATATACAGTACTGTGAGTTTTAGCTTGATGCCAAAAAATAACGCGAATTTTGCAGGTCTGTTTGCTTTTGTAGCTATAATTAAATAACAATAATAATACTTAGGCAAGTTGGACACTTAAACTCAAAATTGTATTGTAATGTACAGGGCTTATTAACGTCCCCCCCCCCAACATAATGCCTGAAGACTTATCATGGGACGGCTTACAAAGTAGCTTATGACCTAATTTAAACAAACACCAATGCCTTACCTGGGATTCGAACCCAGAACCTACCGCTCCTCAGACCGCGGAAGCCCTGCAAAATTCAAAATTAACGTCAAAGAAAACCAAACATAGAAATTTAATTAATCGTTTCTTCATTTTTAAAAATTAAATTTAAGGGGCAATTTTTAAATTGACATTATACTCCATGCTTCGTGTGGCTACCGCCTATTCTTGTGATCGTGTTTACATGCAGGGAAATGTTTTAGCTATCCATAGTAGTGTGTTCCATATAGTCAGCGCTGTCTTGTGATGCGCGCCTGACCTTAACAATTCCAGACACACTTTAATGTATGGTTTCGGGTGTTGAAGACTAAGTTCCCGGTGGAACCGGGCCCTGGCCTCTCCAAACCTCCCCTTCAGGTGGCCGAAACCTATTAAACGGTCATAACTGGAGCTCTACTTTCTATCCAGACTACTTTGGCCCCCACAAACAAAAGCTAAAATCGGCTCTTTTGATCTCAGGTACCACCGGGAACTTTGCAATTTTGACATAGTCATGCTGTCCGAAAATTGAAAAATGAAAACTACACTAATCTAGTCACTCAAACAAACTAACTACCTTCCGCAACTGCGCATATCCTTCCTCGATTGAATTTAAGCATGACGGTATTCCCATAACTGCCATCTCGGCTCAGTGCGCTCGGGTTGTGCAGGACATAGTTTTGGGGAATGTCCGGTAACCAGAAATATTCCCCGCCACCTCGCCCCCGGGCGCAAAGAGCTTGTGTCTACACTCAAAAACTGCTGCTCGATACGGCACTAATGCACACACACACTCATACATATCCAACGCTGCGCTCATTCGCTTTGCATTTTAACCAACTACAATACTGCAAACAGGTACAATCATCATTGTCAAATCATGTAAAAGTGCCTGAGCATTGCTCAATGGCATTAGGTCTTTATCGGGTTGTCTTAGCCGGTATTTTTGGCTGGCCAGGTGGCTGGAGGCTCAATGGGGAAGAGTTCCTTTTCTCTTTTTCCAAATCTGCTACATCCAAGGCCACGAGTCTTTTAACTCCCAGACATTTTCTCCCCCAGATCCTCCCCCCACCCGGCCAGGCCCCTCCCAAGGGAGGGGCATGTCATATTCTGTGTGGCGTTTCCAAAGCTGTTGGTAGAGTGCCATCCGGGATTGGAGGACTAGTACCGGACCACAGTGTACCCATTGAAGGGCTTACTGTAGTCGAAAGTACGCCTCCCGTATGTACGGATGGCATCCTGAAGGACGTCAGATTCGTTGAGTCTTTCGCCTTTATGCCAATAGCATTCCTTCAGCAGAGTTATTAACTGTGATTGTTTGGTGAGCAGGCCTGCCTGGGCGACGACAAGCCTGGCTATTGTTTCCATTCTTGGGAGCAGGACCCTGTCCCCCCCTCCATATTTCTTATCACAAGGGCCAGAGCAGATGTCAACGTAGCTGGGTCCTCCAGTTTAGGTAACATTGCTCCTCTGATGAGCTCGTTGTACAACCACTGTGGGTCGTCCAGGTCAGCTTGTGCAGGCCATGCCTGTACTGCGACATCAACCATGACGTTCTCATCCGGCCAGTCGATTTCAACGGTTTTCGCTTCCTCAGGTGTTGCCTCAGATTTCCTGGTGAGGGCCTTATGGAGGAAGACTTCCCTCTCAACCTCGGTATCCCGTGGCTGATCGGTCCGTACCTCCTCCATTGGTACTCCCGTCGACCATACCTCCCTGGCTCGGGTCATGGCACAGACTGTACGTCGTCTGTTGTCGCGTTAGAGCCTGCTCATGTTACAAGTAACGTGAGCAAAGCCCTCCCGCACGAACACCACAGGATTCCAGGTACACAGCCATCCAGGTGTTGTTTGGTCTTCGAGACCATGGCCGCTTGTCTTGTAAGGTTATAGGTCTATAACTCTCATTATAGTCGTAGACCTGGGCAGCTGTAGTTCCCTTTTTCCTTTTGCTTCATTCCTGGAGGGAGATGCATGGGGAGTGCTCCCATGGACCATTGCAAGTGTTATTCCCAATGGGGGAGGGGGTTACAAGGGCCACCCCCTTCATCCAAAATGACGACTTGGAAGATGTGTTCACCCATTTTGGTTCACAGCACCTATCCTAGTCTCATCCTCATTATCCTGTACCTCCGACATGTCCAGGTCCCTGCTCAGCCGAGGGCCAGACCACCAGACGTCGAACTCCTCTCTTCTTTTACCAACTTTGGTAAGATGTTGTAACACCGTCCTTATTGTGTTCCTGTCCCGGAGCATGTCCCCGAGACGGAGAGGCCTATGGATCCCCTCAAATTTAAGTGTCAGGTCTTCGACTTTGGGGCATCCCAGCACGTGGGTACAGGTGTCTTCCACCCCACACACCACGCACATGGGGTCTTCCACCAGGCCCAGGGAGGACAGCGTCGCACGGAAGTTGTCGTGTCCAGTCAAGTACTGGACGAAGTGGTAACCCATCTCGAGCCACTTCTCCAATCGCAGTCTCTCCCGAACACAAGGAAACAAACTGTGCATTTGGCGAATCGTATTTCTAAGGTCCCATCTGGTCTGCCATGCTGTTAGTGTGGCTTCCTTTATTTCTCTCAGGTCAGCCGGGGATATTACTCCCCATCTTCTCCTACGAGAAATTTCAACCATCTGCGCCACTAGCAGATCCAGAGGGATCTCCCCAGCTATCAGCTGGAGAGCATCGCTTGATGTTATCTTATAGGCCTTGGTTATCCCAAATAGTGCTGCTCTTTGGGCACTATTTATTACTCTTTTTCCATATACTCTCTCCGCCTCCGGGTACCACACTCCACATGCGTACGTGAGGATGGGCAGGAACACGGACTTATACATTAGTTTCAACATTCGATAGCCTGACCCCCAGTTCGCTGGTGCCACTGCCCTGAGCCGATGAAACATCATCACGGCTTTGTTCACCGCATAGCGAACGTAGGCATGGAATGCCAAACGACTTTCCAAGATGACACCGAGATATTTTATCTCGGTGACCATCCTGATCACTCTGCCCCTGAGCCTTATCACAGGATTCCGCTTAAGGTTTCCCTTAAGCAGAATAGCATTGATCTTTTCAACTGAGAGGTCCATTTTGAACCTCTCAGCCCATTCTTCTACCATTGACAATGCTTGGTCCGTTTTCTCCTCGAGTTCTTTACGTAACCAGGCAGGGACAAGGATCAAACCATCGTCCGCATAACCATAGACCTCGCAGCCCTGCGGGAATTCCAGCCGTAGCGGACCCTCAAAGATCACATTCCATAGGATCGGACCAAGGACCGACCCTTGTGGACAGTCCTTGGTCAGCACCTTCTCTTCTCTATGCACTCCCATTTCCAGGGCGCATTTGCGATTAGTCAAGAAGCCCTTTATCAGTTCGTACATGTTCTTGGGGCACTCCAACAAGCGTAGTTGCCACAGAATCTGCGGCCACCACACATTGTCAAACGCCCCCGAGATATCCAGGGATATAGCCATAACGTATGTGTGGTCGTAGGTTTTCACCTGATCGACCATGCCCACGATTGCCATTTCAGTACTCTTGCCCTTCGTGAACCCGTATTGGTGAGGATGAATACCATGGACGATGCCCAGGTATTGCATCAGCCTCTGGTTTACGAGGCGCTCCAACGTCTTCCCCATTACTGGGAGAAGCGTTATTGGCCTATACGAGTTTGCCTTTCTCGGGTTCTTCCCAGCTCCCTTGTAGATTACAATCAGGAGACCCTTCTTCTACCCGAAAGGGAATCTTCCTTTAGAGAGGCAATCGTTGAACAGGTCCAACATGTCATGGCGTATCCGAGGGTATGCACGGAGGAGCATTTCTCCAGTCATCCCGTCCAATCCTGGGGCTTTCCTTAGCTTCGTCTTCTTGACTATCGTATCAAGATCTTTGAGAGAGAATGGCGTTAAAGACAAAATATTTTATGATGCGTGTTGTACTTAAGTTGACACAACATTTGTTTCGTTGCCACAGTCGACAAGCTGTAGACTATATGTTCGACCACAGTTATATTGACATATTACGACCTATACCAGCGAGATGGTTTGCGAATATATTGTATACAGGTAAGATCACTGGTCATTGAGCTTCCCAGTGTACAGTACAGACCAGAAGTTACCTACACGTGCGTAATGTACACAATTGTTCCCACTGGGTCTGAATACGCCAATACATGTTCGATATTGTAAAAGAAGTAATAATATAGACGGAACTGAAATGCCACTGCAAGAGATGATACGAAAGTTGCAGTAAACAAAAACCTAACGTAAGAATAATTCGGGGGTCCATGGAGGCCATAGCAAATCCAGGGGTGGTCCTTGTAACTAGGGACAGGGAAATTTCGCGAATTCATTAGAAGACAAGATAGACGTCCAACACGTCTACGGTGAAGACACTTTGCAATTGGATCATAGTTCATTATACAAGCCCTGGACGACTCTGAACCAATAGCAGTCTTGTAAGGAAACACATAGCGATTGCCATACTGCCAGGTGTGAAGTAACACTGGCTACTCTCTGGGGCAGCAGCCAATGTACAAACATCTGAGGCTCGAGTATACACAGGATTGTGGAGTCTAGTCTACAGGTCATTGAACTCGCGAAATTTTCCTATCCATACTTATAACTCATAACTCCACTGAGGGGGTGTGGTTCCCTGTCACCCCCATGGCTTGTATAGGCTGTTCACGGTAAAATGAGCACTTTTGAAAGCCCTGCTTAGGATCTACTTCTGCGCACCTTATGTATTCTTCCCCCTTATGTAGAATTAACATTCCCACGGGGCTCAGCACTTAATCCATGCGTCGGTCAACTGAAATTGTATAATTAATAGAAAAGTAAATAATTTTACGCCATTCACGGAAAAGTGGAGCACTTTTTAAGGCCCTCCCAACAGGCATTAACCACTAATAAATATATCTTAATGCAGCCTTAGGCGTTAACTTATGAGAGTGGTGAAATGTATACAATGTGTTTATTGGTCACATTACCATGTTTATAACTAAAAGCAGCAGGAAGATAGAAATTGGGTGAAAGTAAAAATTTAGAACGGACTTAAAAAGTGCTCACTTTACCATGAACAACTTATATAAATCTGTTTATTTTTACACTTAGATGTATTAAAAAATATAACAGAAAGCCAAATAAATAAATTAGGTCACCACAGATGGTTAGCCTACCTAACATATTTTATTTGACGTTAATATATGGAACTACTTTCCATCCATCGTTACCAACTTTACTGGGCGCATGCCACTCAGTGCGCCCGTTAAAATATATGCCAGGCAGAGGAGCAGTGATATTTTCCTTAGGTTGATCACCAAAAGTGCTCACTTATCGTGAACAGCCTTTAGACCCATGTATAAGTCAGTCGCACTTGTGTTCTCGGGCCCTGTGTGCCGCTGCCTGAAGACGGGAACACATATTGCAGTTCCCGAAACGTCACATTCTGTCGTGTCAGGGAAAACTACTGTGTGTTGATGCGAATCTCTTCATTGTCATTGTTTTGCCAGTTATGTATTATTTATGTAGTAGATAGCTAGCCTGTGTCATATTGGGCGTGTCCTCTGTTGGTCACGTGTGTGTGTGTGTGTATATATATGTATACACACACATATACATACACATGTACATGTGCGTGTGTGTGTTTCACATTTTGCTTGCTGTACTCATTTATTTGACTCGATTCCTTTATGCCGTTATCTGGCTTTCTACGTATATATTCTTGACTACAGCATTCCTGGCCTGTATTCTGTCTTGTCTGGCAAGACTGCTGTGTTTGAGTGCGTTTCTTTGTTGTATTGTCCCATTTTGTTCCTACATATTTTGTCTGTGTAGTCCTATTTTTCAAGCAGGTTTCTAGCCTGTGTTGTTTTCTATGTGTTATTTGTTGGTCGTGTATACATATATATAGGGCTATGTATTTTTTTTCGTAGCTAGTTTCTGTCCTGTTTATTGACTCTGTTCCTTCTTGGAATTTTCCAATGTTGTGTACACAGTATTTATTTTCTCGTTCGAAGTTTTTAATTGTCTTTTTTAAAGTATTTTTTCGTGCTCAGTCTTGTTTTTCCATGACAAATATCTGCATCGCAATGGCGAATGTGCAAAAATCTCCATCTAATCACCCATGTACGTGCTGCTCCTAAAACGAATGTAAAATTATTAGAAACACTGCTTTTCGCTCTTGTGTCATCGCTTATATACCGTCCTTCGAGGGATGTTCGCTACGAGCAAATTGGGTGTCCAATGATTTTCGGCCACATATAGTACCTATGTCTCAAGAGGGAAAAATTATGCTCTCTTGGAACAACGCTACAATTTTATCTAACAATTCGACGTGAAACTTTCGGAATCTTAGTCTCTCATGTCTCCGTGTTACATAGTTTGTTTCTCGAGCTACAGTTGTGAATAAACATTGCGCGAACACAGTGCAAAGTCTTGAAGTAAATGTCAATTTGTACAGTGACATTGCACTTTGTACATACTGATGATCTACCAACTTCGCGATCACTAGAGTAATTTTGAAAACCGTCATGAGAGAAAGATTTAAAAATATTTATTAGTGTCCGGACAAACAAATATCTAATTGCTCTAACAAAATATTATGTTTGACTTAACATAATTCGAAATTAAACTAAAATCACAGTGTTAATCTTAATAATATAGCTATATATTTAATCATGTCTTATCATAAGAATTTACTCAGGTATTTGAGTCGATCAAACCACCACGTTGGACTAAGAAAATCCGCCATATACAAAGATGTTGTTGACTCAAACAAACCTTTCTCTCTATGCTGGGTGTTATTTCAGTCTATTGTTTCTCGTATTTGCACGTGGAAAATTCAAATTTGGCCCTAGCGACTGTGTAAATAGGTATCATTAAAGTGGCACTGTGTAATTTTTTATAACACACGTATTACTTAAATTAAAAAGAAAACAAAGATTTCAATTTACCACCATTTAAAGCGTTGTTATTTTTAATGTGCACATAAGACCAATACATACTTTATATAATTCGTTTCCCTGCCGCTTATTGTTATTTACCGATCAATGTGAATGTTAGAATATAGACAATAACATGATTTTTTTGGTCAAAATTCAATTTCAAACGTTTTAACCTATAATGTTTAAATGTTGTATCAGTATAATCCACTATATTCAGACGAGCATTCAACATATAAATAACGTAAATTCTGTGGAAGACTTGAAATTACTGTAATTGTAAAATAAGCGGAAAAAATAATATTCGAAACCACAAGTGCCAGAAATCTAAAGCCGGATTTCTATAAAAAAAAAAAAAAAACAATTGCGTGGTGAATGTACTATAGAAAAAAATCATACATTTTAAACGAAATCACTTATCACTGTCATAATTATAAAAGGTGGCCGACGTATTTTACAGCATGTGTTTACGTGGGTGAAACAATTATTTCACTTACTTATAGGGGTAGTTTTAATTAAGCGGTAATCTCTTTTAACGTTGTATACACTGGGATGATTAACATATGGTTATTGCCAGGGCACGCCCTCGTAAAACGATTGTAAATCAGCGTGCACCGTATCGAGTGGAACACGACACGATAAATCGACCGGCTACTTTCTTTCGCGCTAACGTATACACGCAAACGAAATTAAGTAAGCCACGACTTTTGTGCCGGACTTCAGATGATGTAATTACAAAGGAACGGAAGCTAGCACTTGCATAAATTAAGCTGCCACCATTGTTCAAGGACAAGAGGATCCGGGTTCGAGTCCCCGTTGAGTTCTGGGCGCGTCTGTTTAGTTTGGGTTGGTTAAGCATGTAAACAGGTTTCGACCCCTCCCACGAACCATGTTAGCCTGCCGGTGTAATATCAGGAGGACGTTGAAATGCCAAGTCAGATCAAGCATTTTTTAGCGAGATACACATGAAAAGTTTGCCGAGTGGAATCATTTCCATCAATTTATGACGTGAATAGTTTTAAGATAGCATCAGAAATGTTAATGTAAGCATTCGTCAATCAAATATTGATTTAACGCATTTGATCCCGGCTGAAACTGAGCCATATTTGCTAAAGTGACCAGTTAGCAAGTTTCCCTATATTTTATTCTTTTTCTCCGAAAAAAATATTATTGATTTTTATACAAATATTTAACATTAACTTGACCTCACAGAACTTTTATCAGCACGGTTCCCAATATTTTATCTCTTTTTGTCCAAGAAAACAAGTGATATTATTATTTCTTTTTCAAATATCTGAAGTTCGTCGAATTTCACAGAGTTTTCAAAGTCATCTCTATTTCAATCCGAGTATACTGGTTCACGTATGACGTGTTGCAAAATAGGTAAAGTTATAGACGCTGCTGTACAACGTCAGGAGCTGGCATCAATACAAACAGCATATTTTTCCTAATGAATGCTATTGGTTGCTGCTCGTACACCAAAATGTTATTATTCACCCTCATCGGCTCTCAAGACCTCGATGTTAAGAGCCGCCCGAATCTCTTCCCTCAATCAATCACTCACTCACCTGTTATTTTTGCAAAAAAAAAAGTATGCACAGGCTAGATTCCAACTTCTTACCTGCAGATTTGCAAATTTCCTTTGGCTATTGGTTGTATGGCTGTATGAGAAGACATTTTCTGCTTGACTGTGCCAATCAGAAAGAAGTTGCCCCGTCATTGGACGACCGTGATTGGCTGGCAGACACCTAAGACGCCTGCGACTTAAAATCATCCAAATGCGATACTCAATCTGAACTAACGTTGTTTTGGAGTTCAACTAAGTTGTCGTGGAATATTCTCGCGGAAAACAGGCGGGCCTACCTGTAAGCAATTCGCGGTAAAGTGAGCACTTTTAAGCCCCCTCATTTCGAATAATTGTCAATAAATATATTTTATTGTAGCCATAGACGTTAACTTTAGAGTCCAGTGAAATATTCACACCGAGTTGATACTTACACGGCGATATGTATTTGAAAAAGTGGCGGAAGGACACAACATGGCTGATAGGAAAAAGTAACTAGGGCCTCAAAGTGCTCACTTTACCGTACACAGCCTATACACGTGCGTATTGAATACCAACATGTACACTAGGTCTGCATGGGTTAAGCGGCTTTTGCGTGAAGAGATTTGGGCAACTCTCAACATCGAAGTCTTAAGAGCCGATGTGCGAAGATCTAAAAAATTTTAGGTCGTCACACTTTTACCAGCTTCAAAGTCAAGCTAGACGTTAGTCACATATATATCCACACCACTGCAGGGACACCGTGTTCTATTGGTCCCTATTGTCACTTAACGCCATTCTGCTGGTCAAAAGGACACCAGTCTTTCCGTATTGGCCGGGGCTGCCAACCAATGGAGTGCCGAGTTTACCGCTTTCCGACCAAATGTGTATATCGTATATAACAGAATGTACATCCCATCGTGTCAATTTCAGTAACTATACAAAAATTTGTCGTTCATTTACAAAGATCTTTGTTGATGATGTATTAGTTCGTATTTGAAATCCTTGTGAAATAAGGACTTGGTGTAGGTATACTCGGACCAGTTTTTTTTTTTTCTTATTTGGGATGAATAGAGACCTGCAAATTTCGCGTTATTATTTGGGGACTTGCTAGACTTGAAATACGTGTAACTTTAAATACGTTTGTCATTGGACCATACTTTATGTAACACGCCCTGGGTGAGATTACACCAATGAAGGAATTCTTCACAGTCGTGTGCCCCAATCACGTGTAGATCAGTCATTGAGGGAGTGACTTCACGTCTGTGCGTTAGCCGATAAAGAAACTGCGTCGGCGCTAGTGCATACAGTACTGTGAAGTTCAGCCTGATGCCAAATAATGACGCGAATTTCGCATGTCCCTGGGAATGAAATGCTGTAACAAGTCTTGGCCGAACTACACTCGGGGATAGTCCTCAGGCTACTTCTGTGACGGCGGTGTCCCGAGCCTCCGGCGAAACGTGGGCCGGTTATCGTACCACGTGGCCAGCAGCAGCTGGGTCCGGGATGAAAGGCGCCGCCGATGAATGGAGCGGTTCGCGCGGGTGCTCGAGTTACTTTCTCCTCGGACTGTACGCCCCCTCCCCCTCACTACGCCGCAGACTCTGATGTGGCGCTCGGGGCGACTTCGCTCCTGCAGGCGGCCGGTCCAGCTACTTTCTAATGTGTGTGCAACGCGTGCCACTAGGGGACCCGGCCTTCATCACACGCCACGCCGACACGACAGTAAAGGCTGTTCACGATAAAGTGAGCACTTTTGAAATCAACCTCAGGGAAATATTACTGCTCTTACCAGCAATGCAACCCCTTGAGCACGGCACAAATTCACCAGCACTGAGGACAAGTTTGAAGTGAGCTGCCTATATTCTACACTACATCAATGTCAATTTGGTTGGTCTCTGTATTTCCACTTACCTTCATCCTATTGGTCTTGCCTACCCCGGACACGCCTACTGTACTCTGCAACATTTATTATTGGCTGGCCGTCGACCAATGAAGTCACGCGTTGGCTGTGTACCAATTAATGTATCGCGATAGAATCCATCGTGTTCGTTTGAAAAATTATTAAAAATAACAGTTTTATTCTTACAAACTGAAATGTTGACTAGTTGTAATTTTTTACTTAAGATTCCGATAAAATCAAGCGAAATAGAAAGAGTGTAAAAGTGTGAGCTTTGTCTTCAAGAGCAAATAAAACGTTCGTATAAAACAAGCCCCGAATATATACGTGCATGCTCCTCAAAGGGTTAAAGGACGAACTGAGTGATATGTGCCCAATAAAGTTGGTATGGTTTAATGGAAAGTAATTCCATTTCTTAGCGTCGAATAAAAAGTGTCGCGTAATCATTTGTAGTAACTTAAATTATTCCTCTCACTTTTTTTTTTTTTTTTTTTTTTTTTTTTTTTTTTTTAATTTTTAATGTATCGAGGTGTAAAAATGACAAGATTTGCCAAATGTTTACTTTTGTAATAATTCTGAATTTTCGCTCGACCAGCGCATGAATAAAGTGACGAGGCCTATGGTAACATTGGTTTTACATGAGGCGGAAGAAAGAGACAACGTGCAGACAAGTAGATCTTAAGCAGGACTCTCACCAAAAGTGCTCACTTTACCGTGAACAGCCTATACCAATAATTACTTTCAAAATTTCTAGGGTGGCCTATTTTATAATTATGTTTTTGTTGCATCGAATAGTACTTCGGTAAAAGTATCACAACTAGGGACATACGCATATCGTGAAAATATCCATGACCACGCGAGACTTCAATTTCCATACGTCCACAACCACGACTTGCTTTGGTTATTGGCCGCGTGTTTACGTGAGAGGACAGACATGTTCTTATTCGACTGGGCCAATCAGAATGTAGTACTCAGATTTTGAACGTCTACGATTCGCTGGCGGACACTTGAGGCACGTGACATTTAAAATCATCCAACCACGAAAGTTCATGTGAGTAAAAGTGTTTTGGAGTACAGATAGTCTTGAAATCTTTTCGCGAGAAAAAAAAAAAGTCCCTAGTCATAACCCATGAAAAATCAATTTACAAGAATTAATAACGGAGAATACAGGACTCTTTAATTGACATGCGTTAGCGTACAAATTTAAAATGTATGCATTATTATCAGGCTTGGCTACAGTTCAAATTAATTGTTAACATTTTGTGTTACGATCGTGTTATATTCAGGGTGCGATATTTGAATAGGCAGACCGAGTGACATGTGGCCAGTAAAGTTGGCAACGGCAGAGATAGATTGGTCATGTTTCTCAATGTTGAATTAGAAGTGTTTGGTAAACATTTGCGAAAAATGAAATTACGCTCTAAGTTCGAATCAGTGGAGGGAACCCGTTTATTCGCAGTAAAATTCACCTACTCGAATAAGTGAAAATGGCTCCGCTTATGATCAGAGGAAAACCACAGAATGTTTCAGTGAAAAACCTTCACAGATTGAATTAGTGACAAGTGAAACAATTTCACAGATTTGATAAGTGACGGGCGACTGCGTTGACGAATCAAATACTGTTTTCATTGAATTTAGCCAAATAGTTATGTGAAATAAACACATTTACGATAGTTTACTATTTATATTGCGCAATTTACCGTAATTTAAAAAAAGAAAAAAGATTTTCAAATGTAGTCGGGATTGAACTCACACGCCCTTTCCGCGTAGCTTTTGGGCCGTCACCTTGTAATTGGCGCTACCAAGTCAGTTTGAAAAATAGGAGGAGCGAAAATCGTGAATATTTAAATTGCATGCCCTTACTTTTCGTTTTTGGTTTAATTGGTACCGTTAGGATTTTTAAAATGAACAGTGGACATGAGTGCACTTTTCTTCGCCGCATTACATGCAGTTTAAACATTCAAACAGAGCGCTGCGATGACTAGAAAATCAAACGAAAAACGTAAAAACGCGGAATGAAAGGTGGGATGTTAATATTACCTCGTAAAATGGTGTTCTGGAAAACTAAACACATTTTAGGAAAGTATTTCGCATTGGTTTTATTAGTTTATTCGTGTTATTTCACTTGATAGACGTTGTTTGAGGGCCATTTTTAAACGTTTTTTAACTGAACCATCAGTCAATAAACAAACCACTAAAAAAGAGTTAAAAAAAACTTATAAATTAGTGGAAAATGTCACTGAATCAGGAAAGCTGGCATTTTTTCTCTGATTCGTAAGTTAAATTCACTGAAGTGACTGTTGAATCAGTCAGGTAACGTTGACTGATTGAAACAGTGAAATTATCACTGGTTCAGATCTAGAGTGTACTTGTTTAGCGTTCTGCTTCTTTTTTTTAATTCCAATAATTATAAGAACTCGCTAATTTATCAAATATTTACTTTTATAATAAGTACACAGTTTTACTTGACCGACGCATGAACAAAGTAAACAGGCGCATTGCAATGTTAATTTTGCATATGGCGGAAGGATACACAACTGGCATACAAGTAGATATTGAACAGGGCTTTCAAAAGTGCTCAGTTTGTTTTTTTTTTTTTTTGAGCATCTTTAACACTTTGAGGTTGGCCATTAGTACATTTTATTTTATTTATTGTAATATTATTTTTTCAATTTTAATTTTACAAGCTTTACCAGCTTTAAAGACAAGCTAGACCTTAGTCACCTATATCCACACCTCTGCAGGGACACCGTGTTATATTGGTCCATATTGTCACTTAACGCCAGTCTACTGGACAAAACGACACTAAGTCTTTCCGTATTGGCCGGCTGTCAACCAATGGAGTGCCGAGTTTACCGTTTTCCAAACAAATTTTCTTTCGTGTGTAACAGGATGTTCATCTCGTCGGGTTGATTCCCGTAACTATGCAAATATTTGTCGTTCATTTACGGGGTTCGTTGTTCATGTATGAAATAGGAAATTGATCTAAGCATACCCGAGCTAGTTTTTTAATTTTTGATGTGGAATGAATTATTCAAACATATTTTGCCCGAACTGCATTCGAGTATAGTCCTCAAAGAGTTAACAAAGAAGGTGGGTGTGTAGTTAACGTGTGCCTCAATAATGGTATCGTACCTGCCGCTACATTGCTTCAACAGCGCGGACGACCTTGAGTGCACAGTGTCTGATTAGTTCCAAGCGTTTAACTGTTGTCCAACACAGCCCGCGGGCTTGAGAGACGGCGTGGGCGTCAAGAACATCAAGGTTTTGTCATAGAATAGTTACGAATACAGAAGCAAAGTAGCAGCGGGCATCGCGTACTCCACCCGCACGTTCCATCAATATGAACTCGCTGGCCAGCAACATGGCGGATAACTTCGTTTGCTGATCAGCCTCGGGAGAAAAAAAATCGCCACCCAACATTGAAATAACTTTCAACAGAGTTAGACACATCTGCCGAGATGTAAATAGTGGTTGATTAATACGAACAATCCACGCTAATGGTGCATCAATATTTTTTGTGTGTATTTTATATTATGAGTCATATAAATATTGAGAAACATGATCAAAAGGAGTAATTATTCTACTACTAGTAATAATTACAGCCTTTATAGGATATGTTTTACCTTGGGGGCAAATATCATTCTGAGGAGCTACAGTAATCACTATATTATTATCAGTAGTACCTTACTTAGGTACAGATTTAGTTCAATGAGTATGAGGAGGATTTTCTGTTGATAATGCAACCTTAACTCGATTTTTACTATCCATTTCTTAATACCATTTGTAATTCTAGGAATAGTCATAGCACATTTATTATTCTTACATCAAACAGGATCAAATAATCCCATGGGGTTAAAAAGAAATATAGATAAAATCGAATTTCACCCATATTTTTCTATAAAAGATGTTGAAGGTTTCATTATTATAATTATAATATTAACATACTTAACACTAATAGTACCTTATTTACTAGGGGACCCTGATCATTTTACCCCAGAAAACCCTTTAGTAACACCGACACATATTCAACCCGAATGGGGGCGCTTTTTTTTTTTGCGCGATAAGATTTTAGGACAAGTTGTTCTCCAAAGTAGTTCGTTTCCAGTTTCGTAACTGGATTTATTTAATGATCACGCGTCTTATATTCATACCCGCCAATCACGGACGGTCAGTATCTGAGACACTTAATTTCTGATTGGCTCACTCGTGTAACAGAATGGCTCCACTCAAATACAGGCGGCCAGTTGCCAAAGGAAAGCTGCAAGTGCAAACGTAAAAGTATTGAAATTTTGCCAGCGCGTAAATCTTATCGCGATAAAGTGAACGCTTTTGAAACCAACCTTAGAAAAAAGTCACTGCCCCTGCCGGCATAATATTAACATGCGCACTGAGTGACATGCGCCCAGTACAGTTGGTAACTATGAATGGAAAGTACTTCCATATCTTAATATCGTATAGAAAGTGATAGATATCAACTTGTAATCACTTAAATATTTCTTTCGCTTTCTGTGTTTGTAATCCACCGGAGTGTAAAATTTACCGTATTTGTAAAGTATATAATTTTCTAATAATTTCATATTTTCACCTGACTGACGCATAAATAAAGCGATGAGGCCCATGGCAATGCTAATCTTACATAAGGCGGAAGAATACACAACGTGCATAAAAGTAGATCTTAAACAGGGCTTCCAAAAGTGCTCATTTTACCGTTAACAGCCTATAATATCCTGATTGTTACAAAAATTACAAACTAGCTGTTGAACGGAATTTTCAAAAGAAGGAAATCGAAAGGGTGGCCAAACAAATGTATTATGCAGGTGACAGGCAGTCTTATATTTGTGGCTCATTACAGAGGTTTTGTTTATTGAAACGTGTATTTCGTCAGATGAACTCAATTGTGTTGCTTCTCAAGCTTTACTTACCCGACAAAATATTTTATCGTTGCTACTAAATATCTGTTTGTCCACATACAAACAAGTATTTTGTTGGCTCAAGCCTTTCTTCGCGGTGAATGACATTCTTTCACCAAATCCAACAATTCCTGACTCAATGACCCACGAGAAGTGATCAAAGCCACCATTACTCGTTCATGTACTTACATGGAGATGGTTTAATTATCCTCTAGCCCAGATGGTCTACCGCCGCGTTGACCGAGCTGAAATTAAGTTGGGCGCGTGCCAGGGACTGAGTAAAGAACCACTTAAAAATGTTATCAAAGAGCGGTCTAGCTCGCAATTCATCTTTAACGCACTTTTTTTTCCCCTAGAGATTAATTTATACCTTTATGGTTCGAGGTCGACTAGGCGTCGACCTTCAGTCTACGACGTTCTACGCTCGAGTCATGGGTAAGGAATTCACGTCCAGCGTTAGATAATTGTATTGACGTCGGGCGTTGGTCGTGAAACGTTAATAAACGTTTGTCACAACGGGAGCCAGGAATGAGCCATACTGTAAGTACATTTATATCACTGCAGTAAAAGAGGGGAACTTATAGGCTGTTCGCGCTAAAATGAGCACTTTTGGAAGCCCTTTTAAAATGTACTTGTACGCACGTTGTGTATTCTTCCGCCTTATGTAAAATTAACATTGCTATGGGCCTCATCACTTTATTAATGCGTCAGTCAAGTGAAACTGTGAAACAATTAGGCACGTAAATATTTTACAAATCTGCTCATTTTTACACATCGATGGCTTAAAAAAACAGACAGTCAAATAAATAATTTAAGTTAACACAAATGGTTACCTAACACTTTTTATTCGACGTTTGTATATGGAACTACTTCCGATCCATCGTTACCAACTTTACTGGGCGCATGCCACTCACTGTGACCGTTAAAATGTGTGCAGGTAGGAGCAGTGACTTTCTTATAAGGTTGATTTCAAAAGTGCTCACTTTATCGCGAACAGACTTTACTAACGCAGCACGAAACTCGTGTACACCAGACAAATAAAGTTTTCGTATCGCGCGGCAAACCATTTGAACACCACGTTCATGAGCGGCTGGGTATGATAAGAACTGTCTTCTTCTAAAGATCTCCCCATCCATTGGACTACACTCTAAATCTGAATCAGTGAGAACTTCACTGTTTCAATCAATCAAACGTATCTGGCTGAAGCAACACAGTCACTTCAGAGAATTCAACTGATGAACCAGTGAAAAAATGACATATTTCCTTCACTGATTGATTCAGTGACATCTCCCACTGATTCGTCAGTCATTTTTCCCACAGTTTTCTCAGTGGTTTATTTTATGACTGATGGACCAGTGAAACAACTGAGCAACTTGCTCTCCGTCTCTAATTTTACTGATGGACCAGTGAAACTGCGTGTGAAAATGGCCGTCGAACATCGTTTAAATCAAGTGAAGTAACAACGAATAAATGAATAAAACCAATACAAAATACTTTCTAAAATATGTTTCGCCTTTCAAAACGTCATTTTACGAGGTTATATGAACACGCAGCCTTTCATTCCGTTTTTACATCTTTCATTTCTATTCCGTGTAATAATCACAGCGCTCTGCGTGAAAGTTTAAACTGCATTCAATGTGGTGAAGAGAGTGCACTCATATATACTATTCGTTTTAACAATCCTAACTGTACCAATCAAACAAAACACGAAAAGTATGAACATACAACTTCAAACTAGACGATTTCAGCGCTATAATATAACAAATATATTTGCCTCTCTAAATGTCATGTTGGCGTGATAGTTCAGGTGGCAGGCAACGGCCTAGCGTTAAAGGGCGCGCGAGTTCAATCCTGGCTACCTGCGAACTTATTTTTACCTTTTTTTAAATTACAGTGAATTGCACAATATAAATAGTAAACCATAGTAAATATGTTTATTTCAAGTAATTATTTGCCTACATTCGATAAAAGCAATATTCAATTCGCAACTGCAGTCGTCGGCCGTCACTTATTCAATCAGTGAAATTGTTTCACGTCACTATTTCAATTAGTGAAATTTTTTCACTGAAACAATCAGTGGTTTCCCACTGATTCGAATTTAGAGTTTAGAGTAGTGTTTTTCGGTACTTATGTTTTTTATTTGCACAAAGAATCATTTGAAAATTACAGTAGTTATTAAAGACATTACTATAATATACAAATAAATTAGTGTTTCACAAAACCTTAGCGTTAAATGTGTTAAACGAAAGTTGAATTTAATCAAGTAAACTAAATGCTGTAAATATTAGCGCTTATTATAAAAATCGAGCTACATAAAACAATTTTGCGCTTTTTCTAAAATAACGTTTTTAAATGCACAATATTTCATCTGCAGAGTTAAAGAAAATATTTGGCAACTAATTACCAAAGAAATGTTTGTAGCAAGTACTGAAATTTTTTACTGTGTGATAAATGGGATGAATGATTTTAACGAGGCGTATAATATGATAATGCGGCTAAGGTCAAGAAAGCCCACAGATGAAACTACGCCCTTATCTTTGTACTTTCCTCTTGCCGCTTAACGAAACTGCATAGACAAGACTTAAAAATGCGATACTTGACCATTTTTACGAATTTTTTTCTCCAAGAATACACTTAATATAACAAAAGTAAAAATCAAGCGGTATAAATAATCGTTCTTTTTATCTTTTCTAACAATAAGTCGTATTTGCAGAACACTTATTTGCCGAGATGCGCTTATTCGCGCAAACGACTATTTCACAGATAACGCGGGGGTTCATCCCACTCATTTAAGAACTGCCTCAATCTCTCAACTCAACTCAACGAGAACAATACGCGCCAGTTAGAAGCCTTGCACTTAGCGGCGATGGCGGCACTTGAAGCATGTTGCAGAGACGCCCTTATTGCTCTCGCTCGTCTTGGACTTGTGCCGTGTCTCAATTTAAAGAATATACACACACTCTCTCTCTCTCTCTCTCTCTCTCTCTAGAGAGAGAGAGAGCACTCTTTCGCACAACCTGGCGAGAGCACTGCTTCGTGCTCTCTCACGCTCTCGCTCTGTGGAACTGAGAGAACGACTCTCTCGTTTCTCTCTGACGTCAGGCAAACAGCTGATGCCAAAAGGCAGGAAATATTGTTAAAACTAAAATCGCGGTCATAGCTATTGTAAGTAATTTACGTGTGTTCAAAATAATTCACAAACAACTATGGCACTTCCAGAATAATCATTAGCACATAAAATACTATTATTTTTGTTTTATATTTTACCGTCACGTTGCAGCAAAGTAACAAAATAAACGAGACAGTCAGAAATCTGCATTTATATTTTTATTAATATATGTTGCGTATGTCATTTCTCTGTTTATAAAACAGTTGAAGTTATTCACTTACAGTTAAAATGCAGCGTGGATTTGGCTCAGAAAGCTGCAAACCTTATTCAAACACGGAAATAATGTAAACAAATATGACACCTGTGAGAGAGCGCCAGTGAGTAGGGGCCTATACAACTTCGTACTCTCTCTCTCTCTCTCTCTCTCTCTCTCTGCTCTCGCTCTTTGCTGCTCTCTCCGACCAGAGAGCGTTCTCTCTGACGTCATAACCCTTTGAGGAGTATGCACGTATATACTCGGGGCTACGTTTATATGGAAATGTATTTACTCATGAAGACAATACTCACACTTTTATAGCTGTACTATTTCGCTAGACTTTATCGGAATCCAAATAAAAAATGGCAAATAGTCAACATTCCAGTTTGTAAGAATAAAACTGTTGTTTTTAATAATTTTTCAAAGGAAGACGATGGATTATAAAACTTGTTACTTCTATCGCGATACATTAATTGGTTCACATCCAACGCGGGACTTCATTGGTCAAATGCAGAGTACAGTAGGGCGTGTCCGGTGTAGCCAGGACCAATAGGACAATGGTAAGAGGAAATACAGAGACAAACTATAATGATATTGCTGTAGTGTAGAATATAGGCAGCTCACTTCAAACTTGTCCTCGGTGCTGGTACATTTGTGCCGTCCTAAAAGGGTTGATGACGCGAGAGCGCTCTCTGGGCCAATTGACACACGGCCTTGGACGCCGAAAATAGCTCCACGTAGGGATGGGAAAGAGGCAGTGTGGACCAGATGTAACAAGAGCGAGTGAAGGTACTTGTGCGAGGCCCGAGCGTCGACCACGGACCTCGACAACAACCTGTCGATGTGCTTCGTACAGCATCAGGACCTCCTCGCCTCACAAAGCATTGTATGCTAATTTGCCGACCCAGCCTCCACGAGGGTCCCTCGGGGGGGGGGGGGGGAGCAACGGAGACAGCTCCGCGGATAAACCCCCCCCCCCCCCCTTTCTCGCACCCCACTCAAAGTCCCTAGCATCCTCTGACCCCGCACGTTAATTCCCGCTTAATTCCTTCCCCGGCGATCTGGTCGATTAAACCATTTGTCTCGGAGTCCCCCTGCGTGTCCCAGCTACTTGTAATGAGCTGCCGAGATCAAGTTCCTTCCCCCCCCCTCTATCTTCCACCCTTATAACCGGTAATTTTCTTTTTTCATCTGCTCGTCGATTTATCCGCGGTTCGTTTCGCCTGGGACGCTCCGCCCTTCTGTAGCGCAAGGAAGGTCATCGCTAATGATTGGATGATGGATTAACCCTTTGAGGAGTATGCACGTAAACAGTATGATTCGCAATTAGACCGACAAACTTCGGGAGGCGATTCTCCATAAAAAAAAAGTAACACGAAAACACATGTGACACTTTATACGTAAACCGAATATTAAGGGAGGTATGAACCCTTAAAAAAACGATGTTTTAAACCGTATTTTTCAAAAATATCGGTAACGAAGTAAAATACAATGACAACTCTCGGAACATTATTGTGTGTTATCGGGATCTTCAACATAAGAGCCTATATTTGGAAAAAATACAGCTTAAAATCTCGTTTATTAAGGTTTCATACCTCCCTTAATATTCGTTTTAGGTATAAAGTGTCACATATGTTTTCGTGTTGCTTTTTCATGAAGAATCACCTACCGGAGTTTGTCGGTCTAATCGAGAATCAGCCTGTATACACGGGGCCACGTTTATACGGAAATTTCTTTACTCTTGAAGACACAGCACACACTTGTACAGTTTTACTGTTTCGCTGGACTTACCGGAATATAAATAATAAATGTTCGCAAGATTGAAACTGTTTATTTTGAATAATTTCTCCAACGAACACGATGGATTGTAAAACGTGTCACGTCTGTCGCGACACTTTGATTGGTGCACAGACAGGACGCGACTTCATTGGCCGACGGCCAGCCAATAATAAACGTTGCAGAGCGCAGCAGACGTGTCCGGTGTAGCCAGGACCAATAGGAAGATGGTGAGTGGAATTACAGAGACCAGCGTAATTGATATTACTGCAGTGTAGAATATAGGCAGCTCACTTCGACATAGTATTTTGTGCCAGTAAATGTATGCTGTCCTCAACGGGTTAACACTGCACGTGAGAGTTTTCGAATGTACAGCCTAACTTATGACCGTGTAAACATATGTCTGTATATTCTTCTCTTTATGTCAAGGGTGAAGGGGGGGGGGGGCAGTAACACTTTATGTAGAGTTAGTCGATTACCGTGAAAAAAAAAGAAGCGAATTTACTTATTTTTAGTCGAATAAAGTTAAATCCCGTTGTAAGTTGATCAGGGGTTCGAAAAACACAATGTATTTGTCATACTGTTTATATTTTACTATCTTTATTTTCGATAATCGACTTTTATTTGCGTTGCGACTGTTTAGGTGTTTTGTATTTTGAATGTTCATTAATATTTTTTAAATAATTTCTGACTAGGGGTAGTGATATTTGTCGAAAATATTTCGGTACGAGGCACAGTTCAAAGCATTGAAGGGCCCTCCAGCTTTTCTGATTGGCTGAAACATGTCCTGGTCCGTGTTTGCTGTTTGTGCACGAATCACGAAGGTTCCAGTGTCGGGGTTGACGAATCCTGAGTGGCTCGGTGAAATGCGGAAACGTCAAGAGCATCCAATGGAGGTGTCACAACAGCCGAGGTGTATATGTAGTATCGAAGTCTATGCTGCGCACTCAGATTTTTTCGCGAAAAATCACTGGCCCTACTTATGACTCGGGATAGGAAAAATTCGCTAATTCATTTCAAGACAAGGTAGATTTGAAACGCGTGTTCACTGAAGTCACCTTTGCAATTGGATCAGAGTTTATTGGACACGCCCTGGACGACTCCGCGCCAATAGCCGACTTGCAAGGGAACAAGAAGCGAATCCCGTAATGTCAAATGTGGGGTAACACTGGGGCAACAGCCAATGAACAAACATCTGATGTTCGACAATACAAAGGATTGTGCAGTCTAGCATACAGGTCATAAAACTCGAGAAATTTTCCTATCCCTACTTCTGACTAGAGACCTGCAAAATTCACGTTATTACTCGGGGACATGTTAAACTTGAAACACGTGTACCTTTGCAATACGTTTTTCATTGGACTGTAGTTTATGTGACACTCCCTGGGTGACTGCGCCAATAAAGGAACACTTCACAATGTTGTGCCCCAACCACGCACCCAATGGAGAAATGACGCCGGCTTCGGTATATACAGTACTGTGAAGTTCAGCCTGATGCCAAATAATAAAGTGAATTTTGCAAGGTTTTTACTTATGACTAGGGATAGGAAAATTTCGCGAATTCATTTCATGACATGATAGACGTCAAACACGTATACGGTGAAGTCACCTTCGCAATTGGATCACAGTTTGTTAGACCCGCTCTGAACGCCTCTAAGCCAATAGCAGACTGGCAAGGAAACACTTTGCGAATCCCATAACTGCCAGGTGTGGGACACCAGCCAATGACCACACAGCTGACGCTCCAGCAAGCAGAGGACTGAGTCATCTAGCCTACAGGACATTGAAATCGTGAAATTTTCCTATCCCTACTTATGACGAATATCTATTAACAGGAGATGTATTCCGCATGGAAAATAAATATATTGTTTTTGGTCCTCTTAATAAATTTACTACAAAGAAATGCTAACTTATTTTGTCTGGAGTCTGGAAGTGAAGCAGACTTTACCACTTTTGCGTAAAATTTCACAATTTTTTAGCTTCACGCCGGGTCGGCCATTTACTTGTGATGCAAATGGCTTTCCTTACCAACACACACACACACACACACACATCGTCGTAATTTATATAACAGGATGTGTTACATCACTGCCTAGAAACCGTACCTATATTTCCGGTTGATTAATGTAATTTGGGTTTGCAATGATAAGTATGAGTAAAAAGAAAAATCATGAAGGGCAATAATTACTGCCTGAACAAGAAGCAGATTTCGATAGGCAGGTAGCCTAATTAAATATGCTTGTTTTTTTAAACTGCGTGTTTACAACGCTAAACGAACCATTACATTTTTTAAACCTAACCAATGTCTCACTGAGCACAAACTAGGCCTACCGCACGAAAAAATAGTTTACATCATTTCATATGTTGATATGTTATTTATCTACTTAGTTGGGTATTATAGTCATATTTTAAATTAATAAATTTGATAGTTCTTTCGATAGAACTTCGCTATTATAAAAAGTTACATTTTCTACAAAAAAAAAAACTAACTGTGGAGAATAAATCAATTTTCTTCATTCCAACAGAAATTATTTATTTAAATTTACGTCATAAACACGTGCGCAGACACATGCATACACATCAACGTTAATATTTCATTGCTTAATTTGAAATATTGCCTTCCAAAATTTATTAAGACGTGATTTCTATCATTGGTACAACAAATGAATGTCCTTACAAACCTGACATGTGGGATCCAAATATAATTCATCTGGCGCATTAAATAGGCAAGACCTAATTTTGTATACAAAACAAGTAAAACTGCAGGTTCAGGTTTGATTTAATTTTGTCAAGTTTAAAACATTTTAAAAAAATACTATAATTTGTACTTTCTTATACGGGGAAGTAGAGTGACTTTAAGCATTTAGAGGGTCGCATTAAAACAGTTATATTGGAGAATAATTTCGTTGTAATAAATATATTCGACCGGTGAAATTATTACTGATTATAAACAATTCAAATGAGATTTACCGTGAGTGAAGGGACATACATCCCGAAATATGAGCCGCTTATCTTCAGGTAATAAGTAGAGACTTGAAAAAGTAGGGAGGTCAATGACCTGCAGGCTAGACTCTACAGTCTTATGTATAGATACGCCTACGTCAACTGTGCATTGGTTGTCTGCTGTTACAGTGGATGGCGGCGATTGGTCCAGCATTCTCCAGGAGGTGTCAAACATCGCGTGGACCAATGGCTAATGTCATATAAACACACGTGTTTTGAATTTCAGCTTGTTCCAAAATGAATCCGCGAATCCTTCAGGTGTCTAGTAATAAGTAATTATGATTTAGTATTATGAAGTAACACCGATAGCTGATAGAATTTTTGTATTGGTCTAGACTTCTCAGTCCCCTACGTTTTAGGGCCACATCTGTTCAGGTCAGTTAACGATCAATTCCGTGTACTTAAAGAGATGTTTGCATAGAACGTTTACAAAATTGTGTGGTCCATAGGTAGAGACATGTATAATTCGCGTTATTATTCGGCATCAGGCTAGACATAACAGTGCTATCTATGATGGAGTCGGCGTCCTTTCTCCATTGGCTGCTGCACAGGTGTGACGTCACGCCCTTTCTGACTGAACTGCATGTAACTGGGACACACAACTGCGAAGTGTTCGTTTATTGACGGAGAGTTACCCAGGGCATGTCAGCTAAAATACGGTCCAATGACAAACGAATTGCAAAGGTACGCGTGTTTACAGGTTAACGTGTCCCCGAAAAATAACGCGAATTTTGCAAGTCTCTTTCCATACTAGGCCCATGTCTTTCTACGTTTCTCTTGCCGCTTACAGAAACTGCATAGGCAAGCCTTACAAATGTGATATTTGACCATTTTCACGATATTTCTTTCTCCAAGAATACACGTAATATGACCAATTTAAAAATAGAGGTATAGATAGAGTACTGCAAAATTCGCGTTATTATTTGGGGACAAGTTAAACTCGAAACATATGCACCTTTATAATACGTTTGTCATTGGACCATACTTTATGTGACACATCCTGGGTGACTCTGCACCAATAAAGGAACACTTGACAATTGTGTGCCCCAATCACGTGTAGTTCATTTAGAGAGGGAATGTCTTCACACCTATGCAGCAGCCAATGGAGAAACGACGCCGGCGCTAGTGCATACAGTACTGTGAAGTTCAGCCTGATGGCAAATAATAAAGCGAATTTTGCATCTCCTTAGGTATAGATAATTGTTTTGTATCTTTTCTGACAAAAAGGTATTCGCGGAACATTTATTTACCGAGATACGCGTATCCGCGCAAACAACTATTTCACAAAAAAATTTGGGGGTCCATCCCACTCGTAGGAAAATTTTGGAAGTAACCTGGAATTGACTATATATACACGTGCTTGGAGCCTGACCGGCCACAGAAAGAATCTGCGAAACCCGCGGGCCTATTAGGCGCATTCTCCGCAGCTGCGCGTAAACTGTGCGCAGTTGATTGCGGCGACGGGACGTCATTCGACACGCGCGCGGAAGACCGGACATTACCTCGCGTCTATTACGCGCACGCAAGCAAGCGACGGGAATACAGAATCTGAATTGGAAATCGGTATGAGAAATGGGCGGGGGATGTGTGGGTTCCGTTGGTGGGGGGCAGGGAGGGGCGGAGAAGAAATTGATAAATCTGTGATGGAGTCCACGTCGCGCGTCGGATTTCGCTTCGGGCGTCGAGGGGTAAGCACGCGAGGTCTCGCATTAAGCCCGGCGCACGAGCCGAGAAGGGTCGCGACCCCAACAGGTCATTCGAGAGGTCACTAGTTACAACCTTCCGGGGCCTGAAGGGGGTCGAGTGGATGCAACCACTCCCCCCCCCTCCCCAATAGCGGCTTCACGAATTAGCTTTCCGCGATGCCGAAATTTCATAGTTGGAGACATGCAAAATTCGCGGTAGTATTTGGGGACACGTTTAACTTAAAACACATGTAGCTGAGCAATGCGTTCGTCATTGGACAGTAATTAATTTTGACAGGCCCTTGGCAACTGCGCCAATAAATGAACGATTCGCAATCGTGTCCTCCAATCACGTGCAGGTCAGTCAGAAAGGGCGTGACTTCACATCTGTGCAGCAGCCAATGGAGAAACGACGCCAACTCGTATATATATATATATATATATATATATATATATATATATATGTGTGTGTGTGTGGTGTGCGTGTGTGTGTGTGTGTGTGTGTGTGTGTGTGTGTGTGTGTGTGTGTGTGTGTGTGTGTGTGTGTGTGGGGTGTGTGTGTGTGTGGTGCTGTGAAGTTTAGCCTGATGCCACTTAATAACGCAAATTTTTCAGGTCCCTGCTCATAGTGAGTGAATAGATTTGGGTTTGTCTTAACATCGAGGTCATGAGAGCCGATGATGGTGAAAAGAGGTTAGAATGGAGCAGCGTCGGAATGCAAGGACGGGGGGAAACAATAGATCCCCAACCCCCCCCCCCCGTCGACCAGCGGCATCGTCCGTCACGACACACACAGTGCGAAAAATCCGGGGGGCGACCCCGCCGGGAATCCAACCCTGGTTCGCTCGGGTGGGAGGCAAGTAGTCTAACCACTACACCAGCGCCGCACCTATTACCCAGTTCTTGTGTCCATTTTCCGACGGTTTGTGTGCTAGGAAAACTAGAATTCGTCTTGTTTTGTATTCTCTTCGAGCATTCATCAACGTTCAGAAATTGCATGCGATGTCAGTTTTTATAAACCCGAAGAATGAAACAAATTATGCACTAGGTTTCTGTGTAATTAATTACCTGTCGAAATCGTGAGTTTCGTGGTCAAGAGTTCTTGGGGAAAATAATGTTGTGTAGAAACACACTGACAGCTGCAAATCAAAAATATGGCAAAGGAGAAGAAGGAGAAGAGAAGCAGGGCTTTCTTACATTACATTTAAAAAAAAAAAAAATCATATGAACAAATAGATACTCTAGCGTAAGCTGTAGGCGTGTTTTTGTGAGGGTAAATCAACTTATTTGTGTGAATTTTATATAAAAAAATACACCTAACGTTGATTATTTGAGCGAAATATCAGTTTACTTTTGTATAGTAATTACTGTTATCGTACATTTCCATACAGTACTATCATAGATAAGGTGTGCGTAATATAAGGTTTGCATTTCCTCGCTAGAGAGAAACAAGGATCCCGAGTTTGAAGTACAAGCATTTAAATATAAAAAAAAATGATCTTGCCTATTCGAATTTAAACATACTGCATTACAAATTGGTTAGGGAAAGTATACGAACATTTCAAAGCTTTTATTTGCCAAACAGCTTTCTAACCCCAAATCCTGTATACACGTCGTTTATAACAGTCGTATTGGCGAGAAGTGAAGTCCAGTGTTGTGACACCCAGACCGGTTTTGAGCAGCCAGCGTGATCACTCTACCCGGAGCTCATTCTACGGTTTGGACAAGTTTGACGTATTGATACTGAAAAATCGCTCGTTTTTATTTTTCGTTGTGTGGGTAACGATCTAATTCTTCAGTATACGATTCCCCGGCGATAACCAAGAGCTGTCGGGGGTTAACATCGTTTGTCTTTGTCGTGTTTTAAAGCTAAACGAATGAGTTTCAACTTCACGGGCGTTTGATCAAGATGGTGGAGTATTTCATTATGGTTTCTCCGCCAGCTCGCTCGTTTCAAGTAGTGGGTCACCCCCGGGGGGGGGGGGGAAGGTGCACCGTACGCTCTGGAACTGCAGCGTGATTGGACAGTTACGAAAGCTGGTCTGTAACCCGCGACGGAAAGTAGGTCGTGTCATACTACCCCGAACTCGGTGTGAGATCTGGCTATACTGTATGTACGCACAAGGCGACAAATGCCATGGCGGGTGCCGCGATAGCTGGCGCAGTAGCTACCTGCCAAAAGTTCAAGTCCAAGTTGTTGATGCACACGGCTTGACTTTCATCAGTATTAAGTCAAACTAAAACAAATAACATCAGAATTATAAAGTTTAAATTTATCACACTTTCTGGAAGCAGTAGCATGCCGTCAGTACCAAAAATCTAAACATTTCTCTGGACGTGAAGATAGTTGAAGTTGCGGATGGTAAAACAAAAATTCTGCAATACAAACAAACGTTTTCTTACGTGGATAAAACCTGATACTAGATACTGAGGAATTCAAATGAAACTTATATCCTTGGCAGTTAAATAAGTGGGTGCTCTTAATCCACGCTGGCTAAGGAGTCATACTTGCACGAAAAAGAGTTTGAACCGAAAGGTTTGAACCATCTGGACTGTATCCACTGTATCTGCAATAGATATTCCTACGCGCCGCCATCTTGGATGCAAACAACTCGTTGCTAGGCAGTTGCTAAGGAAGAAGTACAGCGAAATGGCTATTATTTAATGTGTATGTCCGAGAGTTGTTATTTGCTATCAGGCTAAACTACTCGAGCCGGTGTGGATTTTCCATTGGCCGCTCGTCTACATGTGAGTCGCTCCTCTTCTTTTTTTTTTTGGAATGGAGTGCACGTGATTGGACTACACAGTCGTTAAGTGTTCATTTACTGGGGCAGAGTTACCCAGGGTGTGTCAGGTAAAGTATGGCCGAATGACAAACTTAATTGAAAAGGCACATGTGTCCGAAGTTGAACGTGTCCGCAAATAATATCGCGAATTTTTGTAGATCTCTGACAATAGTTAGAGCCCCCGAGTATTTCGCGCAGTGAGTTGGCAGCAAGTTAGGCTGGACAGTCCTCTATACACTCGAGATATTATCGTCTGCTTATTGGTAGCTGTGATCAAGTGAGGCCTCTGTGTTAAACACCCATACTACTGCTTCCTGCTTATCACTGGCTCGCAGTTAAACGGAGCTTGTCTGAAGAACTGCGTGTGAAGAGATCTGAGCTGCTCTTAACTTCGAGGTCTTGAGAGCCGATGAGGGTGATTGAAGTAAATATGGAGCTTCATTGGAATGAAGGTGCTGGGGGAAACGGGAGATCCCTGAGAAAACCCGCCTACCGACGGCATCGTCCGGCGCGATTCCCACTTGCGGAAATTCTGAGTGTCCCGCCCGGGATTGAACTCGGTTCGCCTTGGTGGGGGGCGAGCAGGCTAACCGCTCAGCCCCCGCGGCACCTTTGCGTGTGGTGGAATAATACACAATGTGCGTACAAGCAGATCTTAAGCAGGGCTTTCAAAAGTGCTTAGTTTACGGTGAACATCCTATACGGAATTTGGCACCTTGTAATATCGTGTCGCGACATTGACAGCGGAAAATTGATATAGGCTGTTCACGGTAAAGTGAGCACTTTTGAAAGCCCTCTCATTTGGAATAATAGTCAATAAATATATTTTATCTTAGCTTTAGACGTCAACTACCGATTGTGGTGGAATATACATACTGTATTTATTACTTACATGACAATATTTATTGACGACTGCGGTTAAAGGATTAAATACGGCTGAAAGGAAAAAGTAACTACACTGTTACACATTTCCGTATATTTGCGGAATGTTTTACGGAAATGTACAATGTATATACGGAAAGGCAATCCGTGATTACGAAAAACGGAGTTAAGACCGTAAATACAAAATACGGAAAGTCTCCGTATTCCCTTTGGCTACATGTTACGGGGACGAACAATGCCGATTCTACACGAAGCTTTCTTCGCCACTGTAACAAGAAAATTATCGTTTCTGCGGCAGTTAAGGTTATCCACGCGACTATGACCTATTCTTTCAAAAAATTAAAAAATAGCAAATTTAATAGAAACTGAATTTTGGCTTTTGTCCTGTCAATACAAATATAAAAGTTATACCACAATTTTCAAGTGAGTGTTGTAGGTGAATAGAGTCGTAGACTGGTAATTTTTTGACTCGGGTTCAAACGTCGCTTAAGTACAAAATATTTGAACTATTTTAATATCATTTTTATACACGGTAAGACACCCACATAACTAAAATTAAAGTTATTTTCATTATCTCTTTTTATTTTAAACGGAAAGTACAGAAATCTAACTTGTAAATTAACGGAGAAGTTCCATGAAATTTACGGAAAGTCCGTTTCTGAAAATAAAAGTGTCCGTGATTTTACGGAGGGTTTATGGACACTTCTAAATAAATTTTCACCAGCACTTTTCCGTAAAATGAGATTTTTTTTTTTTTTTTTTTTTTACAGTGTAGGGAATGAAAAGTGCTCACTTTACCGTGAACAGCCTACAGCAGAACTACGTTTTCAGTTTGGTGAGTAGCGTGCTCCTCGTGAATATACCGTCCATTCACATGCGCAAGCCTGACTCATGAGACGTAATAACAGGTTTCGAGTGTGTTTGCACATCTGAGAATTGCGCAATGTTTATTTTTTCTACGTGAGCGAATCTATTTACGTAGGATTAAACAACCGAGTGTGCTCCAAGTTCTTATCTCCCTCTCGTGCGAACCTAAAGTATCTTCTTTATGAACCTAGCGGCATTTCGATTGAGAGACTAGCTACACATTTCCCCTCTTAACAGCAATTTACATCGGAAAATGTCAAGTAATGGCATGAATCAACTGCCTGTATGACTGTGCTACTATGCAGTTTAAACTACTTGAAATAAATAACATCCTTTAAGAACTCTACTGCCATTCACAGGTATTAGAATGAGTTATATACAACAACAAATTCAAATAATAATACCCCAGTAAAGCTGTATGATATATACCTATTATTAGCATAAACGGAAGCCTGTGGAATATGACATAATAGTTAGAAACGTGGCCATTACAACACATTATGTAATATAAATTAAAAGAAAATATTATGATGCCATATTCTTTACTTTCCAGATGCAGAACCAAGTTCAATTTCTTTTAGAAGTCTAATACGACCTGGAAAGTGTTTACAAACAAAGTCTTACTTATTTCTTAGGTGTATTGTGACAAGGTGATAATTCTTTCTTATCTTTGCAAATGAATAGTCTTCTCTCTCTCTCTCTCTCTCTCTCTCTCTCTCTCTCTCTCTCTCTCTCTGATTTAATTTGTAAAAATAGGTATGAATTTAATTATAATGCATGTTTTTACGGTTTAAAATTTACTATAGGCTATTCACGGTAAAATGAGCACTTTTTAATGCCCTGCTTAAGATCTACTTATAAGCACGTTGTGTATTCTACCGCCTTATGTAAGATTAACATTGCCATGGGCCTCATCACTTTATTCATGCGTCGGCCAAGTAGAACTGTGAAATTATTTGAAAAGTAAATATTATACTAATCTGCTCATTTTTACACTTCGATTCGTTAAAATGACAGAAAACGAAAGATATAATTTACATGATCAGAAATGGTTACCTAATACTTTTTATTCGACGTTAAGACACGGAATAACTTCTCATCCAACGTTGCCAACTTTACTGGGCGTATTTCACTCAGGGCGCCTGTTAAAATAAATGCAGGTAGGGGCTGTGACTTTTTTCTAAGGTTGATTTCAAAAGTGCTCACTTTATCGTGAACAGCCTTTATTGCTGTTTATAATGAAAGGAGGGGGGGGGGGAGTTTTCCTGGTATTCGACAGCTCTAAATGCTTGATTAGTTTACCTCAAATACGTTTGCATGTTCAGTCTTCAGAAGCAATAGCTTCATGTGTAATCCCGAGCACACACGGGCCATAGTTCTACTTAATTTGTTAAAAAAAAACATTATTATAGTGATGCAACGACCGTGGATATTGTAACATATTATTAATGCTGTTACCCTGCCGTAATTAACTTATCCCCTCCCTACCATTTCCGCAAAATATTTGAAAAGATGTAATGTTATGGCACAGAATACATCGAGAACTACACTTTCAGGGATTCCAGAGAAGACTAATGGTGCTGTGAACATTGGTAAAGAATGTTCACGATAAAGTGAGCACTTTTGAAATTAACCTTAGAAAAATATCACTGCTCCTGCTTTCGTATATTTCAACGGGCTCATTGGGTGACATGCACCCAGTAAAATTGGTAACGAGGGCTGGAAAGTAGTTCCATATTTATCGTCGAACAAAAAGTGGTAGGTAACCACTTGTGATAATTATTTCGTTCGCTTACTGTTTTTTTTTTTTTTATTCATCAGAAGTGCGAAAATAACCAGATCTGTAAAATATTTACTTTTCTAACAATTTTACAGTTCCAATCGACCAACGCATAAGTAAAGTGATGAGATCCACGGCAATGTTAATTTTACATAAGGTGGAAGAATACACAATGTACAGTACATACAAGTAGACCTAAAGCAGGGCTTTTGAAAGTGCTCATTTTACCGTGAACAGCCTTTAGAGGTAAACTTAAACAAACATGTGTAGGTGATGGATTGCTGTTATGCCAAGGCGCAACAAAGGGCCTATCTAGCCAATCACGTCCCTCCACGTATTAATTTATACCTGCGCCAGGTCTCCACTTTTATCCGCAGCTCGTTTCATGGCCACCCTATACGTCAGCAAACATGCCCCAGTCAGACTATAGTCCGTCCTCTGTTACTTCCAAAATTTCCTGAGGATATTCCTCCGCCTCGTGCAAACAAAAGCTTAACAAAGTCCAGAATGTTACACCAAAAGGACAACGCACCGCATTCGTGCGCACTCAGTTTGAGAATATTTCGCATGAAAACTATTTCTTATTAGGCGTTACCAACACACGATAATCTTTTTCCCAGCACGAGAACGTTTTCATCTCAAGTTTACCTTTACGTATTTACACAAGACTAAGCAAAATTTCATGAAACCTGCCTGGAACGACAAAAAAAAAACATGGCAGAAAATGAAATATTATCCCCAGCGGTGTTTATAGGATTGAAGTTTAAATATTTAAATGTTTATGGACTGGGAGTTATATTGGCGTATATTTAAGCGGACCGCGTGTTTGCAGAACTTGAATGGGATGCCTGAGGTCCGGTGCAGAAGGTAAATACGAACGCAGCTGCGCAATGGTGATCTCTCGGCGCATCGTTTGGCAATCTCCACAAGTCTTCGTGTTGGGTCGCGGTGGCTGAGCGGTTAGCCTGCTCACCTCACACCAAGGCGATCCGGGTTCAATCCCCGTCCGGGCCACTCCGAATTTTTTTTCATGTGGGAATAAATCGTTCCGGACGATGCCGCTGGTCGGCGGATTTTCTCGGAAATCGCCCGTTTCCCCACACCCCTTCACATAACGGCGCTGCTCCGTACTCACCTCAATCACCCTCATCGGCTCTCAAGACCTCGTTAAGATCCTTCCAAAAGCTCTTCACTCAAAAGTCTTCGCCGTGGCTCTAACGGAACCTGGTTGGCCTTGCGTAAAGCTATCCTCGCCTCCGCCGACTGTAAGTCACTGGTTCAGCGACAGCCCGCATTTATCACGAATTTCCCGGGGAAGGAAATAACGTATCCCGAGAGAGGGATTAAGGGTATTATGTACCTGGGCGTCCAAGGTCAAGAAGCGAGGGAGGCGATACGGGCGACACTAACACGCACGCCTAGTGCCTCATCGCTCCTACGCGCAAGGCGTGCAGTGTTTCCGTCGTGACGCTGTACTGTGCAAATTAGATCTGTAACAGTTGGGTTTTATTACACGCGATGAAAGACCACATATTAAACTACGCTCGTATCTTTGTACTTTTCTCTTGCCGCTTAAGGAAACTGCACAGACAAGCTTTAAAAATGCGATATTTGACCACTTTAATGAATTTTTTTCTCCAAGAATACACTAAATGTGACAAAAATAAAAGCATAGGAATATAGACAATAGTTTTTTTTTAATCCTTTCTGTCAAAAATTCGTATTTGTATGGCTTTTATTTACCGAGATATGCGTTTGCGCGCAAAGGACGATTTCATAGAAAATGTTCCCGTACATAATCCCCTCAAGCGCGGGCGATCTTCGTTGTGAAGATGGGTAACTCCGGTAACAGAATAGACAAGCGCACAGAGACGGAATAGCGTGGCAGTCCTTATGATGTCGTCGTACCCATAATCAGATTGGATGCGCGGAGTCTGTGGGGAAGTGGACTTGTGTCTGGTTGGCTACCGCATAGGACTTGTGTCTGGTTGGCTACCGCATACTGAGCAACGTTTTTTATTGGCTAATGCACTGGCTGCGGAAATTCTTTGTTTCCGTGTCATAGTTTCAGTTCCACAGGTATTATTGGAAGCGTTTGATTGTAAATAGACAGGGACACCGTGTTTTTTTTTTTTTTCGCGAAAAGATTTCGAGACCAGTTGTACTCCAAAACACTTTAGTCCATATGCACTTTCGTGGTTGGGCGATTTTTAAATGTCACGTGCTTCATGTGCCTTGCCCGCGAATCATGGACGTTCAATATCGGAGTACTTTATTCTTATTGGCCCAGCCAAATAAGAACATGTCTTCTCGCGTAGACGCGCTGCCAGTAACCAACGGAAGTTGTAGTTGTGGACGAAGGATATTGAAGTATAGCATGAGTAGAGATCATGGAAAATAGCGGGAATTTTTTGATCCAGAACATCTTCTATAACTCTCTAACTATTTTGTTCTTTCATGACTGGATGGACAAGTTTTTGACTCGGCCAAGTTGTTTGCAGACCAATCACGAACGTTCTGCATTATAGTATCGGAATCCTCATTGGCCCAGTGAAACAGAGTAGTAGCTTCACACATGCATGACAGCCAATTAGGAAGGAAAACTGTCGAGCCTGTATACAGTACGTTGAATCCTAGCAAACAGTCAACTTTTCCCGCGATAAACCATCATCTATAAGCATGAGCATTAATCTTTGCGCCTAAAAAATACATGGCCCTAATTATAGAGAATTTATAATTTACTAATTGTTTAATATTTTTGTACTGTTTACAAAATGGCAGAAACTTATTGGTAAAATATAAATATGTTCCTGGCTTTTTGTAACTAGCAGATAACACGTAATAGAAATTAAGCATAAAATTATTAAATAATTCGTAAGATGTACATTTCCTATAATCGTGCATTGTAAGTAATTGCTCTGAATCTAAAATTATGACACACAAACTCCGCGTTACAAATGATTGCGCTCTCTCCTAGCCACAGATTAGTTAAGAAGACAGAAGTAGAACAGCCTCGTACACCGCGAACTCCAGCTACAGACGCAAGCAAAATGGCGTCACTTCAGAGGAAAAATGTTTTAAAGCCGTTCGCCATTCATCACACAGTGTTACGAGTAGTGATCAGGCCTTAGCTCGGCTGCCTGCCTAATGGCACCTTAACATATTTATCCTGGACACGGGCCGTGATTGCTGAAATTAGTTATGAAATCGCAGACCACATGAACTCCCTCCACCGGCCAGTAAACGGGAAGGACACAGCTGATATAGGGCAGTGTAGCTCGTGGGCGGTCTCCTTTGTCGTCTGGACATTGGAACGAGAAGGCCACTGAAGATGGGTATGTCCGGGCGTCGACTTCCGCCATCTTCATCAGCTTCCGAAATCATAAAAAAGGTGAGAACTCGCTCAGAATGTGGCTGGTTAAATATTTATAATTTAATATATATTAATACTTAAGCATATTTGTATAGCCCCCCCCCCCCCGCATAATTCATAACGTTTATATTGAAATAATATTATACAACCTTAATGTTAAATAAACCCCTTGTATATAGTGTTTATTACATAACACATCAATAATTTGCATTGCTCATACAGCCCCATCAATGTATGAAAGACTAATAAATCATATCGAAACAATAGTTAATCCTTAGAAGAGTTTATATAGAAACATATTCGCTCTTTACGACAAAACTAGCGCTTTTATTGTTTCACAGTTTATTTGCATCCTATCGGAATTCAAGCAAATAATTACAATTAGTCATAATTTCAGTTAGTAAGATTAAATCTGTTTTTAAATGAGTTTTCAAATGAACACGATGTATTGTAGAACTTGTTACATTAGTTAGTAAGACTGTTTGCGAATCATTTGTCCACAGGTAAGATCGTTGGTCATTGAGCTTTGCAGTGTGCAGTACAGACCAAAAATCACCTTCACGTGTGTTTAAGTACACAAATGTGCACTGTAGGTCTAAATGGCCTTTAGTTTAAATTAACCCATGGTCGTAACCCTAGTCGAATGAGTGTTTTCGCAGTTGAAACTAACCGAGGATATTTGGTAAATCAGCGGCTCGGTTTCACATGTGTATAACCCATGACATCGACTATCTACAGAATATTATCGAAAATTAAGTGTCCCTCAATATAGAGTTTTTGCACGAATCAAGCGCGAACATTTGTCGGTTCAATATCCTCATCACTACCCGGCCAAGCTTAGCGCAGGCGGATAGGGGTGATAAAATACTGTTAGCCAACTCGTAGAAATACCATCTACCAAATGGAGAAATTCCATAAAAATCGAACAGTCCATTAAAACGATATTCCAAATCTCAGGAAAATTCAGAACGTTAAAATGATACATAGAGGTGCCGCTGGCTCGAAAAACGATTCTACACGTAACATAGAAACCTGTAGGATTCGCGTTATCATTTAAGGACAGGCTGAACTGCAAGTTACTGTGTGTTTGACCGACTTCAGCCATTGGCCGGAAATGAGTCTGTCACTCCTCGGAGAACTCTTGAGCCAGTAATATAAGATCGGCGGTAATATAAGTAATATAATATAAGTAATATAAGAGTGGCCAATCTTCTTGAAAGAGGTCAAGCAGGTAGGTGACGTTGATTAAAGTTCAGTGGATAATTAAACCACGGATTGTACTCTAATTTTTTTAGGGCAGCGTATGGATTCTATCCTGTCGCCGAAATATCTCTGGAATTTTGCACGTCTCTAGTAGTATATACGGTTCCGGAAAAATTGTCATCCTTAATATCCATTGAAAACTAATTTTTAAAACCAATTTAATAGATTAAAAAATCGAATCCTATTCAGTATATGCGTGAAGCATTCGCGTTATTTTTAGAGACCTGAAAAATTCGCGAGTTCAGTGACCTTCAGGCTAGATTCTACAGTCTTATGTACAAATATGCCAGTATCGACTACACATTGGTTGTCTGCTGTCACACTGGAATGCGACAATTCGGCCAGCGTTCTGCAGGAGATTTGAAACACCGTGTGGACCAATGGCTAAAGTTATATAAATACACGTGTTTAGAATTCTAGCTTGTCTCAAAAGGAATCCGCGAATTCTTTAGGTCTCTAGTTGTCATCTGTCATCAGGCTGAACTTCACAGTACTGTATATACTTGATCCGGTGTCGTTTTCCAGTTGGCTGTTGCCCTGATGTGAGGTCACTCACTTTTCGACTGAACTGCACGTGATTGGAGCACACAGTTGTGAAGTGTTCGTCTATTGGCGCAGAGTTACCCAGGGCGTATCAAATAAAGTTTGCTCCAAAGGCAAACATATTGAAAGGTACCACTTTTTTTTTTTTTTTTTTTTTTTTTTTTAACGTGTCCTGAAATGATAACGCGAATTTCGCTGGTCCCTATAGCGCGACGCGAGAGTGTGTACGTTCACAGAGGACCTTCCGCCGTGATGTGAGAATGTTTCCAAGAAACAGCTGGACGAGGTGACGAGTTTCGCAGCTACGAGCTCCGGCGCACGCACTTAACTAACCAGGTCACGCCTTAAGAGCCGAAACTGGAAGTGACCTTGACTTTAACCGCTCTTCCGCGTGTTTAAATCATCCCCCGTCAAACTTGGTTCCACGAGCAAGAACGAGGTAAACCACGACGGCTTAGAGGACTCGAGAAAGCCAGCTGTAAAAAAAAAAATACTATTCCCGTTGTTAATTTTACACCTACGATGTATATCATTTGGAAGGAAGGAGTGAAATAAGTAAATAAACATTTACGTATAGGCCCGGGGATAATAGATAACATGATGTGTCACTATACAAATTAAAATTAGACGTCTAAGGCAATTGCGCAATATTGCTTCGTAGAACTGCGTTGTTTATGCGGTAAAATATGTGGAAGAGGTAGCTCCAAACGGCGCCTGAAAAATTTTGCAACTGCAGCAGTGCATACCCGGCTGGTATAGAAGTAATCTCTCATGAAACACAGGTCTGCAAGGCGAGACGGGATTAAAAACGTAGCTTTCAAAGTACAGATAAAAAGTAAATAGAATTTAAAGTTACGAGAAAAATACTTAAATTATCAAAATAATGATAAACAAATATTAAATAAACTGAAATACGTAAATGACACATAAAATAAGGTTTAATAAATAAAAAAAATTAAATATTCATCATGAAGAATTATATCATAACAATGGACAAATATACATTATTAAATAAAAAACGCAGGTACTCAAATGCGTAATAACAGCTTCAATTATTACATCAATAAAATACCAAAGGCAATAAAACCATTAACTATTACACTCAATAATTTTTTTTCTGAATTAAAAACGGAAACGAGATTTCAAAATTGTTTAAAAAATAGTACACTAATAGTGAAGAAACAATAATATGGCCGTGACTTATTTTAACATAGTATAATCCCTAATGGAATTCAGCAGGTCAAGTGCGTTGATGGGATTTCCTTAAGTGCAGCAAGAAATAGTTATATTTGATATATTAAGTAAAACTTGTGAGATGGCGTCTAACGTGATGTCCAGTGACGCTTATTGTGTTTTATGTAAACTAAATTAGTTGTGTTTGTAAGCCGTTATAGGTAGACTAACTTCATTTGCAGCGCCACTTGGTATAATCAATAATTATTTATTTTATATTTTTTGGTTCATACATTTTTATTCCAAGAGAAAACCTCGATGTATGAGTTGCCAAGGAGTTGTTAATTTTTAAATATTATGGCAGTTTCTTTTCACAAACTTGAAATTGATTTTTATTTTAATGTTATAGTTGATTTTAGTCGGATGGAAAGTGTAATATGATTTATCATTTACAAATACTGGCTTCAACCGACATTCATACGAATCAGTTGGTAAGTTTATTTATTATACTGATCAAAACAGGAGTTCTTTCGTTCTCTGGGACATTTTTTTACCCCAGTGGTCCACAGTGTTAGTGTAGTGCTCAAGAGTGATTCTAGCCGAGGACTAATCATTATTTAATTACTTATCTGTGCGATCTCAGGAGTTACATACTAAGTATTATATATATACATTAAGTTGATTATTTAACACATCGAGGTCTGTACACATTTACTGGCACTTAAGACAAATTAGAAGTGAGTCACCTATATCCACTACTGCAAGAACACCAGTTCTCTTGTTGTCTGTGTTAGAACTCACCATCGTCCTATTGGTCCATACCACACTGGACACTACCCTGTACTTTACAACGTTCATTATTGGCCGGTCATCAACCAATGGAGAGCCGAGATGATGGCCTTTATCGTATAAAAAATTACAATCAATCATGTCCCTTTGAGTGGCTATAAAAATAGACTTTCTGTCGTTAGCAATAACATTGTTACTGCTCTGTGGTGTTCTTGTGAGGTCGTGTTAAACACTAGCCGAACAAAGACAGCACAACCATGCGAGTTTTGTTCTGAACAACAAAGGAGTTTAGGAAATTAGTTTTGCTCGAGCTACACTCGAGCATAGTCTGCAAAGTGTTAAAACGTACAGATGGACCTATAGATTGTGGTTCCCGTACACCAATCAGAACAGAACAGTCGGTGTTTTTTTTTTTGCGGTAAACAGTTATTTCCAGTAATGTAAGTATGCGAATTATAAAAAAAAAGGCATGCGTGTGCACATGTTGACGATTATATTTCTTCGCAAAAATAAGCTACTCTGATAGAAAATGTCGACTTTGGAGTATGATCTGCTTAAATACGGTTGTGATACACGAAGTTAGGAGCAAAAGTAATCGTGGCAGGCCTGCCGCCTGTTTCCATCGGCTGGAATTAAGCATTGTAACATAACCGGACACTGCAAATACAGAAGACGTGTTTCCGTTTGGCAGAAAAGCGCTTGCTGCACGATTATTAAGAATGGGATGAACCCCGCATTTTTTGTGAAATAGTTGGTTGTTCGAACACGTGTATCTCGGTAAATAAATGTTCTGCAAATACGAATTGTTGTCAGAAAAGATAAAAAAAACAATTATCTGTGCCCGTATTTTTTTTTTTTACGTTTGTCACATTAAGTGTATTCTCGAAGAAAAAAATGAGTGAAAATGGACAAATATCGCATTTTTAAAACTTGCCCATGCAGTTACCTTAAGCGGCAAGAGGAAAGTACAAAGATGCGGGCGTAGTTCAATCTGTTACCTAGGACGTGTCAGATACACGTGGTTGGGAAACCGGTTTTATTTTTGGACGCGAACTATTCCACGTGCGTCCAATGTGCTAATTTACGAGAAGAAAACAAACTTCACGCGATGACGGAATGTCGCTTTCATGACAATACGCATGTTAGAACCACTATTTCCCAAGCTCTCCAACACAGTTGAAAACAGCCTTTTCACACTGTCGTATGTCAAAATGTGCCGACCGGATCTACGTGAAACTCAGATACAATCCTGCACTGAATTTTGGATCAGACTTTACATCAGTAAACTAGTGTGATCACCGCTTAAAGTCCCATGGGGGAAAAAAAAAAAACGGATGGACGAAAAGCTTGCGCGCTAGTTTAGCGTCGCGCATAGAGGCGATGCGGCACTTGATGCGCGTGCAAGTGTCGCCCTTAGCGTTCGCTCGCTCCCGTGCCACTTCGCGTCAGGTAGGCGGCCCCCTTAACGCATGATTTATTTTACTGCGAACCCAGCTCCAGACATTCCGCGGCGCGGCGCGACTGACGCCGGCTTCCATTGTCGAGTGCGCGTGTGTGCGCGCGCGCGCGATGCGGAACCTCGCCTACGCGCGCCATCTCGTAGGTGCGGCGAGGCTCGGGTTTTACTACCAGCCGCGGGGGAGGGAACCGTTACCTACCATACACACGCCGAGACCGATAGCACACGCTCTCCCGCGTGACAAGAAGCGAACTGACCTCCTTCCCGAGCCGGCGCCCCCCCCCCCCCCCCGTCCTTCTTCTTCTTCCCACACGTCCAACGGCAGGGTGTAAGCGAGTGTTGTTAATTTGCGGCCCATTCATCGGCACCACACGGCGCGCGCGGCCACGCCCAGCTGTCCCGGGGTCACGCACTTTCGTACGCGCGACCCGTCGCACGCGGAAGAGCTTAGACCTCGACATGACGCGCGTAACATGCGCACATTCTGTACATGAGATTGCAAACTTCACAACCAGCCGATACCTACTTGGCTTATTTACGTTATGGCTAGACACCTGAAGAATTCACGGATTCCTTTTGGGAGAAGGTAGAATTCAAAACACCTGTGTTTATATAACATTAGCCATTGGTCCACAGGTTTTGGCAACACCTGGAGAGCGGTGGCCCAATCGCTGCCTTCCACTATGACAGCAGACAGCCAATGTGCAGTTGATATCGGCATGTGTGTACATAAGACTGCAGAGTCTAGCCTGCAGGTCATTGAACTCTCGAATTTTTCCAATCTCTAGTTATGGGCTGTTCACAATAAAGTGAGCACTTTTCAATGCCCTCTCATATATATATATATATATATATATATATACACACACACACACACACACACACACACACACACACACACACACACACACTACTACTACTACTAAATAAACTAGAAGTGTCTGTCTGTGATTTTCGTATTTTCAAGTTTTATTTATTTGTTCATACAGTATAATTGATAACTAAGCCATATCTATTGTTAATTTTTTTCATGTCTGTCTGCCTGTCTGTCCGACCGGATTTAACTCAAAAACCACTGAACTTACTGACATCAAATTTTCACAATCTATAGATAATAACCCCAGGACCAACTTAGTCTCTGTTTCATCGAGATATCTCAAACGGTTCCAGAAAAAATGATGATCAGGTGTGTACATAGGTACTGGATAAAACGTATATTAGGGTTTATCACTGCATAAAAAAAAAGTATTGTTAAAAAAAGTTCCGTATTACAAGCTTTTATTTAACTTGCCTTGTTTGTGTTAGGTGGCCATATGAACTCTACAACTACATCCAGTAAACGTCGTATCTAGTTTGTCTTACAGAATAGAGTGACAGTAAAATGGATACTAGAAGTGTCATTGCTGTTGTACGCGTGGTCTATTTTGTAGCGGTAAATGGTCCTGAAAACTATTATTATTGTGTTTGCTCCTACAGTAGGTCCCGTATCGGAATGAATGCGAACTACTGGTGGATCACGATACATCATGGAGATCTTTCTTAGAAAGGGAAAGCCATATTATTCGTTATACAAACACATGGTTGGAGACTAAAAAACGAAAAATAAAATAAATGCAAAAAAAAACTTTTAAAACCAACCTTTTATTTATAAATGCACTAAAAAGAGAAACATAATTATAATATTTACACAATTTGTACAACTTGTAAGTTGTGGTCGAACAGCCGTAATAAACTTTACTACAAATTAATTTGTTTGTATCAATTTATATTTAGTATATAAAAGCTTGGCGCGAATAGTCAAGAGCCTTACGCACGATATTTTCTTCCTATTCTCTAGCAAATGTGATGTACGTTCTATATTGCGGCAAACTTTTATATACTAAATATAAATTGATACAAACATTAATTTGTAGTAAAGTTCATTACGGCTGTTCGGCCACATCTTACCAGTTCTACAAATTGTGTAACTATTATAATGATTTTTCTCTTTTTAGTGCATTTATAAATAACAGGTTGGTTTTAAAATTTTTTTTTTTACATTTATTTTATTTCTTTCTCCTTTCTTTGTTGACTGTGGGCTGTCCTCCTTTCCTTCCAAATGCCGGAGTGGCCCAGTAGATAGAGTTAATTCAAGTGGGGCCGCAGTGGTTTAATGGATAGAACTAACTTATATGCGGGGCCGTAGTGACCCAGTGGATATATATATATATATAATGGGGCCGCAGTGGTTAGAGCGATATGATTATCAGGGATGTAAATAGTTACTGGATTAAGCTCTTCTTAGGATTACTCCATAATAAAAAAAATTGTAAAAAAAATTCCCATCATTTCTTCTTTTTTTATATGGGCTGTCCTTTCCTTCCCAAGAGAAGTGGCTAGATCGATTCAAAGTCTTTCATATCACGCTAACGGAGTAGCACTGGCCTGCTAGTTTGGAATAATAGTCAATAAATATATTTTATTTTAACCTTAGACGTTTACTTCCGAGTGCGGTGGAACATACACACTGTGTTTATTACGTCAATGGCAATATTTATATTTTAAAAATGTGGTTAAAGCATAAAAAATGGCTGAAATGAATAAGTAACTAGGGCCTCGAAAGTGCTCACTTTACCGCGAATAGCCTATACTAGGCTTTAAGATGGCCACCTTCGAGTATCTTACGCCAAGTTTCTAACGCCGGCCAATGAGAATGTGAAACGTCATATAAAATGCCGTGGCCAACTTCTGCGTATAGAAATTCTTGCGCGTGTTGTACGTTCTTTCTAATTGGTGAGAAAATAATTTTTCTTTGACGTTAACGTCGATTGTAGACAGACGGTTTCGCTTGTTATGCTTTATAGGGCTAAGTAACGTTATTTAAGCCGAGTCGATTGTGGACGGGGCCTCAACACTTAGAGCGAGTGAAGAGATCTGGACAGCTCTTAACATCAGGGCCTTGAGTGTCGATGAGGATGAAGCGAGGCGAGTAAGGAGCAGCGCCGGAATTAATTAATGGGAGATCCCCGAGAAAACCCGCCGTTCCCACATGCAGAAATCCGGCAGCGACGCCGCCGGGTAATCGAACCCTGCTCGCCTCGTCGGGAGGCGAGTAGTCTAACCACTTCGCCAACGCATGGAGCGTACGAGTTGCAATTGGTTTATCACGGCGGCACGAAGCGGAACCCGTGGCGGAGAGCCTTTGAAAATTGCCGCACACCTATCAGGTTACATCTCTGACCTTCAAACATTCCTTCTCTCTTGTGCATACACTAAAGATGAGGTAGACCGATCTCGCTGGCTGCGCACAACCATTCTCCGTGTCCCAACATTGAACTGCTTATCTGCCAATATGGCTAGCAGAAACGTCGTGGATTGGATTTTAGGTTAGAAAACTGATTTGTAAACAAATGCTTTGAGGTGTATGTATACTTCCTCTAACCAATTTGTAATCCTTTTTTTATTAAATTGAAATTGGTACAGGTATTTTAATCGCATAATAGTGCTCGTCATTCAAAAATTAAGAAGTAAACAAACACGTTAATCACTGTTGACCATGTGACTTTGACAGTTGTGTTCCTTTGGGGTAGGTCAATGTTGGGTACATGCGCAGAAGACTAATAAGCGGTCTACCTCATCTTGAGTCTATGCTCTGGTGATCATCGTGATTGAAAGCGCGCCATGCTCATTTGCTGTGATTCAAAGATTTCTAAACATCGTACCCGGTTTTCACCGGGTTTGAAACCGACTATGATCGTATATTTCGGTATGGGTAGCTTCTCTGAGTAACGTGGGGTCGCGGTGGCCTGAGCGGTTAGCCTGCTCGCCCCCCCCCCCACCACGGCGAACCGGGTTCGATACCCGGCAAGGGGCCACTCCCGGAATTTCGCATGTGGGAATCGTGCGTGACGATGCCGCTGGTCAGCCGGTTTTCTCGGGGATATCCCGTTTTCACGCCCTTTCATTCCGGCGCCGCTCCATACTCACCTCAATCACTTTTTCATCGGCTCTCAAGATCTCGTTTTTAAGAGCCGCCCAAATCTCTTCACTCACTCGCTCGCTCTGTGAGTAACGATGACGTTTTAACTTTATTGGACACATTTTATTTTTAAATGGAACCAAGTGAACTATTAGAAGATTAAACAATAGAGGGATAAAGTATGTTTACACAGAGCCTTCGCTTTTGTAAAGGGCGTACAGAAATAAACCAAGAATGCACACACGCTTGTCATCTTTCTTCTTTTTATTATTTTCACGTCTGTGCCGTGTCGTGGTCTTGTTCTGCGCATCGCACGGTCGGCGCCGTATAATTATCGGCGTTTCCGTCTCCTCTTCTCCCTTTGTGTGTTTGTGTTTGTCCTGACGCCCACGTGCGTCGCAGGTCACCCCAAGGCGCCTTGTCTCTGTGGGACGAGTGCGCATAGAAAGTTTGGTATCCTTGCCGAAGTGAGTCCATGCGTATTTTTAGAACGGCGCTGAACATATATAGTGTTCGAAGGTTATCAGTGGCTCGCAACACTTTTGAGTGCGGTGCAGATTCTCTGGAAAATAAGACAAGCTATAAGTAGAGACATACGAAATTCGCGTTATTATTTGGCATCAGGCTGAACTTCACAGCACTGTATGCACCGGAGCCGGCATCGTTTTGCCATTGGCTGCTGCGTAGATGTCAAGCCACGCCCTTTCCAACTTAACTGCACGTGATTGAGGCACATAACTGTGAAGTGTTCAGTGATTGGCGCAGCGTTACCTAGAAAGTGTCAAGTACAGCACAGTCTAATGAAAGACGTATTACAAAGGTACGCGTGTTTAAAGTTTAACTTGTCCCCAAATAATAACACGAATTTTGCAGGTCTCTAGCTATAAATGAGTCAACTATATTCACGACTGCATTGCATTCCGTTGCAGAATAGTTAATAATTAGATGCACCTGTTTTTTCTCGAACATATTTCAGGACGATCCCACCAAGACAAACCTGATGTAGTGGTTAGACTACTCGCCTCCCACATTGGCGATCCGGGTTCGATTCCCGGCGGGGTCGCTACCAGATTTTTGCATGTGGGAATCGTGCGGGACGATGCCGTCGGTCGGCGGGTTTTCTCGGGGATCTCCCGTCCCCCCTCTTCTTTCCGGCGTCGCTCCATATTCACTTCAATCACCCTCACCGGCTCGCAAGACCTCGATTTTAAAAGCCGTCCAGATATCTTCACTCACTCAGTCACTCTGAAGCAACTGTTGTGCTGTCGAATTTTCTGACTACTTGTTTGGAACCATATTTGTCAAAGTCGAATGAGCGTGGCGTCGTCGAAACGTCATTAGAGCCTCTATGTTTGTCTGTAAAAGTTGCGTGTCTCCACTTTCCTTCAAAATGTTATCTCCTGGATAATCGGGAGGCAAGTAGTCTAACCACTACACCACGACGTCCTGGACAGCTTAAGGGGAATCAGTCCCCGCCATCTCGGGTTTTCGGAATTCTCGCCGTAAATCGCACAACAGATATTGTATTTTATTTTGGGCGTCGACAAAGCATAGTACACTGCATTGCACGTGTTATAAAACATGTATTGTTAGACTACTATTGCCAGGACCGTTCCTGTAACCGAAAGCAAGAAAAAATTATTTATTTATTGCCTGCAATCACTAGTCAACAAATAATAAACTATACAGAGCTGTAATAGTTTGAGTAAGCTTAAGGAGCTATTATTTGTGTCATGTATTGGGGAACATTTCCATAAATGTTCTTAAATGGAACTTATATAGCAATATTAGTGGTTTACAGTCCTGTAAAATGGCGTACTGGTAATAGCACTTGTATTTTCTTCGCATCCTGACCAGCCGCTTATTATACCAAATTGCACGTCAGGCATGAATGAGGCGATATATTTTTGCGGTCAAGTGTCCATTTTTGTAACCTATATATATATTTTTAAAGATTTTATTGAAACTTGCTGAGGACTTCTGAAAGTAAATTAAGGCTACGCGTCCTTGCATATATGCTGGCAGCGAATTTTTTTTTTATTTAGTTTCGTTGTCTGGCATAATTCAAGTGTTAATTAAAATTATTTTTCTGTTGACATAAGAAGCTGTTGGACCAAAAAAAAATCAGTACATTCAGAAACAACTTTTAAACTTTCAGTGGCGTTATCATGGAGCTAAAAATTTTAATTGCTGATTAAACTGACCTCAAAAGTTATTTAAACACAGGGCGCTATTTCATGAAACTTTACCTTTGAAATCCAAATCTCTACTCGCCTAAAATTATGGTTCAACTCGTAACCATTTAAATTCTGAATTTCGTTGTCACTTTTAATATAAACTTAAATGGGAACGGCACACAATTAGTCTCAAAAATATTTATCATATTTCGGTGACTTAAGAAAATCGTTTTCACCTCTGAAGAAACGGATTATTTTGCGCTATTTAAAAATTTAACTGGCCAAAGGCATAAATTTAAAACTGCCAGCGTTCTGCTGAAATTTTCAAACCGAAGTTTTCTTTTCAGCAATCTTTATCTCACTAGTGTCTAATAAAACAGAACATAAATTGGAAATATAATAAAAGTACAGAAAATAGTTGTTTGGAATTTTATAGAGTGCAATGTATTAATAAAATTAATGACATTCGGAAACTTTTTTTTATGGCTATGAGAGTAATAAATGGCATAAAGTTACATTAAACATTTTATGTGTTGTGTTATTTATATGGTGACAGGCTAGTCATTACAATGATAAAGTTGCAATGTTTATTTGTAGATGTAGCTTTATGGCTCCACTTTGTAGGAATAATAAAAAAAAAAAAAATAACCGTTGCTTTCAAACGCGTTAGTTTGACAGTTGGCCAAATACAACGTCGTTAATTTCAGTAACGAATTTCCACGTCACGCTATTCGGTGTCTGGTTACGTAGCGTAGAAAGTGTTGGACATGCAGAGGCAAGCTCGTCGACAAAATAAACTTGATCTGTGCTAACTTTCTAATCCTCAGCGAGCAGGACAAACCATGCTCCGTACAAATTTTGAGAATGCGGTGGGCAGTTCCGACACTGATGCATGGAACTGGAATGCATAGTGGATGTTCGCGAATAAATTACAATGGACGCCAGAGTGGGGTAGATAAGTACGAACGGAGCATATTTAATCAAGAAGCCGGTAGTCTAACTTCCATGGTTAGGGCCACTGATTTTTCGCGAACAAATCGGAGCACACTTAGATACAATATATACACCTCCGCTGTCGCTATAACTCTATTGGCTGGTGGTGTCGTTTCCGCATTTGAACGAGCCGCTCAGGATTCCGTAACTCCAACACTGTGCCTTCGTTATTCGTGCACGAACAGTTAACACGGAGCAGAGCATGCTTCAGCCAATCAGAAACAGCTGGACGAGCCCGCAGTGCTTTGAACTGTATCTCGCCTTGAAATCGTTTCGCGAAATACCACTGCAGGTAACCTGCTAATTGCAGTGGAGATGTGCAGGGGCGGGTATGCAACCTTGCACACGTGGCACTGCACCCAGCCAGTGCGCAGGTCAGCGCGCCTTATAGCATCGCTCACTACCGCATGGGGTCGCAGTCTCGGAGGCGCTACCTATCTACAATTCCTGCAGGACGTTTCACCGGAATACTTGAAGGAAGTTCCTTTAGGTGGTTTCAACAGGACAGGGTCCCGCCTCGTTTCATCACTGGGGTTCGCCGGCGGCGCCTCGACCATGCGCTTCCCGGACCTGAGGATAGGCAGGGGAGGCGCCGCAGCATGGCCGCCTCGCTCACCTGACATCACAGTGGGGCTACATCAAGTCGATGGTATATGCCACACCACTTGACACGAGGGATAAGCTCATTACGCCGTAAACCTTTGCACATGTGCGTCGCAACATTCTTCAGCGCTGCACCGCCTGTGCGGCCGACGACGGGGAACAGTTTGAACAGACACTTATGAACAGAGACATCGAACAGACACTCTGTCCCCATGTCTTCATACGCAATGTGTAAATATAGTGTAATTTCATTGCACTACCTGTAGCCTAGTTATTGCGATCGCCTACCCGCCCCTACATATTCCCACTACCATTGGTGGGTTAAATAGGGACGATAGACTATTGGTTCCTTGACGAGTGAAGAGATTTGGACGGCTCTTAGTATCGAGGTCTTACGTACTGATAAGGGTGATTGGTATGAGAATGGAGTAGCACCGGAACAAAAGGGGGGGGGGAAACGGGATAACCCCGAGAAAACCCGCCGACCAACAGCATCGTCCGGCACAATTCCCACATGCGAAAATCCGGAGTTACCCAGCCGGGCGGTTCCTTGATGAAATATGCCCCGTTTAGACTTATCTACTCCACTGTGGTGTATATTATAATTTGTTCGTGAACATCCTATATAACCCTAGTAGTAGTAATATATTTCATTCGCGGCCATCTTCGCACATTTTAAATCTCGCCTATGAAAAATCACTCCATGTTTGACCTGTTTTGTTGTTTCCTGAGTATGGCATGTATTAAAATCTAATATTTTTTTACTTCTGATAACAAAATTGGACTTTTACTCATATTTTACCTAAAAATAACTATTTTTAATTTAAAATTAATGTGAAAATAAAAACAAGTGAGAAAGTAGGTGCGTTGGCATTGGCAAATAGTTCTTATGCAAAATGTTTATAAACTGAGTTCACACAAATATGGTGCATTGTCTGTCTGGTGTAATTTTCTAGACATAGTTAAGCTTTGTTTGCATGAGGCGGAGGAATAGGCTGAAAATAGAACTTCAGCAGGGCTTCAGAAAAGTTTGGTAGTAACTATGAGTGAACAATAGTAGTAGTAACAGTAGTAGTAGTATACGCAGTTCACGTTAAAATGAGCACTTTTGAAATCAACCTTAGGAAAAAGTCACTGCCCCTGCCTGCATATATTTTAACGGGCGCATTGAGTGAAATGCGCCCTGTAAAGTTGGTAACGATAAAAGGAATGTAGTGTCATATCTTTAAGATGTATAAAAAGTGTTACATAATCATTTGTGATAAATTAAATTATTTCTTTCGCTTTCTGTTTTTTTAATTCATAGACTGTACAAATGAGAGCATATTTGTAAGATATTTCCTTTTATAATAAATTCACAGTTTCACTTGACCGACGCATGAATAAAGTGATGAGGCCCATGCCAATGTTAATTTACACAAGGCGGAAGTATACACTACGTGCATAGAAGTAGATCTTCAGCATGGCTTCCAAAAGTGCTAATATTATAGTGAACAGCCTATAGTAGTATAGAGCCTCTATAGTATATGCATAACTTAATCATCGCCCACGGGCGAAAATCTGGGTTGCTACCCCGCCGGGAATCGAACCCTCTGGTCAGCGGGTTTTCTCGGGGATTTCACGTTTCCCCACCCCTTCATTCCGGCGTTACTCCATAGTCACCTCACTTCACCCTCACCGGCTCTCAAGACCCCGATCTTAACACCCGCCCAAATCTATTCGCTCACTCAACCCTTCATTAGGCAAAGAACTGAAAACAGAACGGACTTATTTATAACAAAATGGACATGGGGAAAATATTGTGATATTAAAATTATCTATTAAGATATGCCCAATGCCCTGACAGCCATCGTATATTGTATCCAAAAAGTAAGCTACTGCGAAACAAAAATACATCCAAGATAAAGGGAATATAACCGTATTAATTTCTTCTTGCTACAATTCTGGTATTAAACACAAACACTGCGGTTCGTGATATTGTTTTAATCAATTCGATACCATAAGCCGGCTCTGACATGACAATTACTAGCGTGTTGGACTCAACGTTCAACACAGTGTCGCGAAACAAAAACTGTACTAGTAACATTACGTACTGATATTTTTCAAAGTTAATGACTCTTGCTCAATGGACAGTTTTCTATCAACGATTCTATTAAAGATATTTTACATTTTTCTCTTAAGTGAAAGACGGTTCGAAGGATTTTTTTTCTTGGTTCTTACATTTATTTGTTTAGCCGTCTCATCAGCAATTTAATAATCTAATGTGAATGAGATTTGGGTAGCTCGTAACAACGAGGTCTTGAGAGCCAATGAGAGTGGTTGAGGTGAGTATGGAGAGGGAGAAACGGGAGATCCCCGAGAAAACCCGCCGACCAGCGGCATCGTCCGGTACGATTCCCACATGCGAAGATCCGGTGACCCGGCCGGGGATTGAACCAGGATCGCCTTGGTGGGAGGCGAGTGTGCTAACCGCTCTGCCACTGCGGCCCCATCTAATGCGAGTGTTTTTTTTTATTCACAGAGTTAAGCGTACCTGAATTAACGTGCATCTTTGTGTCTCAGAATCATAACACTCGTATCATAATGCAATCCTTCACTGCTTAAAACTATTTAAATTAAGGAATACAAACAGTTCCTAATATTTCATAGACTAGCATATCCATTACTAAGGTGTAGGCTGAAGTACTGACTCCGTGACAGAAGATGAATGCAGGACATGAAATATGCTGATTTGTCTTGCGCAGGTTTCAGTTTTAAAAATTTAGAGCGGTATTCCACCAAATGTATGTAGGCCTATTAGGTTCTCCTTAATTTTGGATTGATTTGTATTTATTAAAAGTAAGTTGCTTTTCAGAAGAAATATTTAGAAAGATAGAGGACTCACATTATGTACCTCAAAAGCTATTTTGAATTGCTCGGTATTTTAGTTCTCTTCCTGTTTTCATGTATGTTATCGTAATTAAAATTAAGTAGTTATTTATTATTTTTAATTCATCGCAATAAAACCGAATGGCAGTCGTTTACATCACAGTCAGAAAAAAATTTTGTTGGAGAGTCACCCTGCAAAATTTTTTTTATTGTAAACGCAAAATTATATTTTGATACCCGCATTAGTCTAGTCGTGAAAAGTAAATAATTTTGGAGCTACCGAAGAATATATACTTTATTTTTTTCAGCTAATTTTCAGAAATAAATCTACTGTCTTATGGAGCTATATATTTTATTTTATTGTTAAACCTTAGGAGTAAACGAACCCAAAATGTATTTCCCCGTCCGAGACACAGCTATACGGGCTGTGCGAATTAGATATGTAACAGAAGCACTTTATGGTAAGGTGAGCATTTCTCGAAGCCCTCTCATTAGGAATAACAACCAATAAACATATTTTATTGTGGCCCTAGACGTTAACTTTCGAGTCCCGTAAAATATATACACTGTGTTTATTAATTACGAGGCGATATTTATTTTTAAAAGTGGCGGAAGGATAAAAAAAAATGGGTGATAGGGAAAAAGTAACAAGGGCCACAGAATTGATCACTTCACCGAGTGAACAGCCAGGTTTTATCTCTCTATTGTTTCTCCAAGAAAATCGCAACAGGCGACTACTAAAAATGCGATTATTTTTACATTTTATCTATTTTTTTTCCTTCGAATACACGTAATATAATAAAAACAAAACTCTACGAGCTTAAGCAACTGGCATTTACGTTATCGTTTTACACAGGAAGTCATATTACCAGGAATGCACAGAACAATGTGACAGGACAAGTAACTCTTTAACACTTGATTAAGAACAATTATCAATAAACCAAAATGGAGCAGTATGTCCTCATTACGTAAGTCGCTGGCAGCTAGCAGGATACAGAAAGGAAGTTGGGATGTATACGTCGAACGAAGGAGGAAAAAAAAAATTACAAGTAGAACTGGAGTCAAGCATGGCGTGGGCTGTTCGGTTTCCGTCGAGGACAGAATTCGCAATATAACGTGCTCCAGATAACTAGCACGCGTCCTATCTGGAGGTGTCTGTAGCTGGCGTTTTAATAGGTTTGGGACTCCGCTGAGGCAATTGCCTGGATCGAGATAGTGAGTGCGGGTATGGGGGAAAAAAAGGGGGGGGGGGATTATTAAAGACGACAACGGGTCGAGAATAAAATTAATGACTCGGAGGAAAAAAAAAAAAAAAAAAAAGAACCGGTAGAACTCGTTCGCTGGAGATGTCACCAGCATTATCGTGGACCATCACGAGGACCGCTTCGCGTTCACTCGGACAGACAGACGCGGCTAGACGACACGCAGCAGTGCCTCTAAAGCTGGATCCACAACCACCCGTTACGTCCGTCAGTCGCCCGTCCGTCCGTCACGTGATCTTCAACCAATCGCAGGGCAACCTACCTTTTCTTTCTATCCGTCAACACGTCAAAGATATCTCAAGCTACAACTTTCGACGGACGGACGGACGGATGGGCCGCCGCCTTGTAATGTCTCTCCTTGAACACGGCTGTCAGAAAACAGTCACTTGTTTTCTGTCTGAGTATTTTTCTTTTAAAAAACACAAGGCAGTGATGTTGTTTTCGTTTTTACGTTTCGCCTTTGAATTGAACTAAAGATGACTTGTAGATTTTCGGAGAAAATGCTGACAAATTACGTCAGGGAAAGAGAAAAGTAAGTATTTTAAAAATCTGATAATTTTTACACTTCGACGCATAAAAAACTGAAAGCGTTGAAAATAATTTATGTTATCACAAATGGTAACCTAACACTTTTTGTTTGATGTTGAGATATAGAACTACTTTCCCCTCCATCATTACTAACTTTATTAGGCGCATGTCACTCATTGCATCCGTTAAATATATACGCAGGTAGGAGCAGTGACTTTTTTTCTAAGGTTGAATGCAAAAGTGCTCGCTTTATCGTGAACAGCCTTTACCTTGAACTCTTACCATACTTACTCTCATGCGAGAATATCATACGTGCCAGGCAGATCTCGTACGATAGCAGGCGATAGAGCATGCTCTATTTCCAGGAGAATTTGTTACGAAACAAACTATACTATTGGTAGAGACGTGAAAAATTCGCGGTTTCATTTCGAGACAAGTTGGAATTCAGAAAATTTGTATGTTCACGTTTCTTTTGCAATTGGTTGACGCGTTGTATCACACCTCACGGAGACGAATGAACCAATAACAAACAAGCCACAAAGTGCGGGCTCAATCACCGCATTGTACTGCCACAACAAACAACCAATGAACAGTTGATATCTGCATGAGTTAATAAAAGTTGGTGAAGCCTAGCCTACATGCCATTGAACTAGTGAATTTTTCCGGTCTCGTATATATTGCTCGTTCTCTGCTAGTCATGGGACCACATTGTATCAACCGAAGAGTTAAATGAAGAGCAGAGAATAAAGCCGTGGGAAAAGGAATCAGACGAAAATATTAATTGCTAAGAACTCTCGAAAATATTCATTGCGAAGGACAGTTGGAAATTTTGATTTAGAAATGGAGTGGAGTTTAAGAGACTGTCGTAAGAATGTTGGACGAATATATGAAATATCCTGTTGTATTTAATAGCCACTACTTTAACACAGCTTGTTTTCACGAGATTTAATTATTTAATTTATGGCTAGTTAAGATAATCCGAGGCCGTCAACTTTCCATATTGCAATGAGATATTATACTGCAAGTTTTACCTGCGGACTGGTTTCACTTGGGAGTTTCCTGATATTCTCGCAAGAGCTGTCTCCATGCGAGGCCGCCGTACGAAATCAATCCTGCATCGTGTAAACGCTGCTCGGGTAGTTAAGTATATCTGCCCTCGGCACTCTCGAGACGTCATAGCCGTTTTGGTTGGCGACATGGTTGCAAAACGATCTCGAACATTCGCGACAGGTTTCTTTATTCAGCGAAACTGCTTGTACAAACTGCTCGCTGCTGGTTGTATATTAAGCCAAGGCGCTGGCGAAGTAAACTGGGGGTCGTTGGTTCGCATCCCATTTCGAACACGGGTATATGCAAATTTCATAAGTATCACAGGTTTAGTTTGTTTGCAAATCTTCGCATTAGCAGTATTCTATATCAGAAAAGGCGACATTAATTACCAGTATATATGGAGAGGTAACATTCCTTAATTCATCTGGAGGAAAGTCGAAGGAATAATTTAATTTACTTACACAGGGAGTTCATAATTTATTTGACACGCCCTAGAGAACGTTTGGACAATAAAATAAAATAACAATACTAAATCAGACTTATTATCGTGCTATCTGTTCTGGGGTATGTAACTGGCTACTCAATGACGTCAGTAGACAGTAAAAAAAAATCTATGGTTGATCAAGCAAATAACTGTGGAGGCAAACCTACTGGGGGCTGAGGTGGTGTAGCAGCTAGAAACACCTTGTTCCCACCAAGGCGAATCGGGTTCGATTCCCGGCAAGGTTGCTTCCAGATTTTCGCACGTGGGAATCGTGGCGGACGATGACGCTGCGCAGAAAAATTTTTTTTTAGTAAACCGAACAGTTGTATTTGTACTTGTGTGAAAAATGGTCTTTGTAGAACTACATAAAAATGGTCTTTGTAGAACTACATAAAAATGGTCTTTGTAGAACTACATAAAAATGGTCTTTGTAGAACTACATAAAATGGTCTTTGTAGAACTACATAAAATGGTCTTTGTAGAACTACATAAAAATGGTCTTTGTAGAACTACATAAAAATCATTGCAGTAATAATGACACTCGTAAAATCTACAAGTTCCCTCGTTGTAATGGAATACTGTTTGGTGCGCGAATATTTTAAGCAGATGTTGGAAAATTCGCGTTTCAAGACTTGGGCGATCGTTTTTACAGTGTCATAGTGTTTGGAGAATACACACATAAATATCACATTGGTAGTTTCATCAAGCGTATTTGTGAAGGAATGTCTGCGAGACTGCCAGTGAAAGGTGGTTTAGGTAAAGGGATATCGTGGGAAAGAACCTATCTGGTTTATTTCTTATGATCCTCCTCCTAATAGAGACTTGATTCTAAAACGTGTCATTGTATTTGAGGCGATACGTCCTTATTGGGAGTGCGAAAGAATGCCAGCCATGAAAGATGAGACAGTTCTAATAATCTTCACTGAGTATATGAGAATTTTTGGTGTAGCGTACATCGACTGTTTTTAACACATTTAGGTTTGCACACATTTACTAACACTTAAGACAAATTAGAAGTGAGTCAGCTATATCCACTACTGCAAGAACACCGGTTCTGTTGGTGTCTGTGCTAGAACTCACTATCGTCCTATTGGTCCACACCACACCGGACACTACCATGTACTTTACAACGTTCATTATTGGCCGGTCATCAACCAATGGAGAGTCGAGCTGATATTGACCCAATCAAATGTCATTTCTCTTATAAAAGGATTTACAATCAATCATGTCCCTTTGAGATGCTATAAAAATTGACATTCTGTCGTTAGCAGTATAAACGCCACTGCGCTATCGTGTTCCTGTGAGGTCGTGTTAAGCACTAGCAGAACAAAAACTGCACAGCCATGCGAGTTTTGTTCTGAACTACTACAAAGTGTTAATGAGGCCGGACGTTCTAAAAACATTTGTAGGGATGACGGTTTATCGCGATAAAAGTTGACTATTTGCTTGGATTCAACGTGCTGGACATATTTCCTTCTTTTCTTATTGGCCGTCATGCATGTATAAAGTCACTATCCCATTTAACTAGGCCAATGAGGATTCTGATACTCTATTGCAGAACCTTTGCGATTGGCCTGCAAAGAACTTAGCCAAGTCAAAACCTCGGTCATCCAATCATAACAGGATAAACCAGCTATAGTGTTATCGAAGATATGTTGGCTCAAGAAATGTTCGCGATTTTCCATCATCCCTAAACATTTGGTACTAAAAACATTTCCTCAACTAGTTTCCAAAAAATTTCTTTGTAAAAAAAAATGGCATATGGTCGGTGGGTTTTCTCGCGGATCTCCCTTTTCCCCCCTTCCCCCTTGTATTCCGGCGCTGCTCCGTATCCATCTCGCTTCATCCTTGTCGGCTCTCAAATCCTCGCTGTTGAGTCGTCCAGACTTTCCCACGTTACTTTAAGGAGCCCGTCTATCTTGAACATTTATTTTTCCACGTTTGAGGCCTAGAGGCCAGGGAGCAATAAGACCTATATTGCAACGCGCATCAAGCGCGCCATCGTCCCTACGCGCAAGGCTCCTAAATGGCGTGCGGTGTTCTCGTCGCACTGCGTGTACCTACGAGAATTGAAGAGGTGACCTTATAATTTTATTGATGGGTAGTCCTTAACAAAGTTTAATGCAAGGATTCTGCTCTAGTTTCGCGGGATTTCACTCTGAATATTTTAAGCTGTAAGAGTCAGACAATGTGAATTTTGGCCATGTTAAAGAGCACTTCTGAAAGCCCTGCTTAGGATCTACTTGTATGTGCGTTGTGTATTATTTCACCTTAGGTAAAAATTAACATTGCCATGGGTCTCATCACTTTATTCAAGCGTCGGTCAAGTGAAACTGTGAAATTATTAGAAAAAGTAAAACATTTTATTTTTACACACTGAGGTGTTAAAAAAAACAAAAACAGAAAGCGCAAGAAATAATTTAAATTATCACAAAATATTTCCTAACACTTTTTATTCGACGTTAACATATGGAACTACTTTCCATCCATCGTCACCAACTTTACCGGGCGAATGCCACTCAGTGATCCCGTTAAAATACATGCAGGCAAGGGCAGTGACATTTTTCTAAGGTTGATTTCAAAAGTGCTCATTTTATCGTGAACAGCCTTTAGTGTTTGTAACAAGCTTGAACTGTTGAGAACTGAAACATGCCTTAACCAAAAGTGTTATTTATTTTCGTGTGTAAAACTTTTTTTTTTCACGTGTAAGTTTTTTTTTTAATGTATCGGGAGATCCCCGAGAAGTCCCGCCGACGAGCGACACCTTCTGACACGATTCCTCACTAAGCGAAAATCCGGGAGTGACGACGCTCTAGCCGTCACGCCACCGCGGCCCCTCAAAGAGAAGATAGCGTAACTGAATAGATGCCTACTATGTAGTGCAAAGCACGCGACAGTGAATATAGGCTATTCACGGTAAAGTGAGCACTTTTGAAAGACCCTCTAATTTAGAATAATAGTCATTAAATATATTTTATTTTAGTCTTAGACATTAACTTCCGAGTGCTATGGAAAATTCACATTCTATTTATTACTACACTGCAATATTTATATTAAAAGGTGGTTAATGAATTATATATGGCTGAAAGGAAAAAGTAACTAGGGCCTCAAAAGTGCTCACTTTACCGAGAACAGCCTATAACCAACGGTAATGTTGTAGTTGAGTTAATACTCAATGATTACCTGCGTTTCGTTTACGGGTTTTAATGCTGTGTTGTGTTGCCATTTTATTTTTACTGAGCATACAGCTAGTGCTTTAATTGAAATTTTTTCTCCGCCTTCTATGTACCGCGACAAGTGCTCTAAACCAAGCCAGAGACTTGAAATTCAGAAAGAACTATAATTATGGTATTACCGCATTACTCTTTTATAGACGTTATGACACGACAAGCCTTTAATCAGAAGCTTTCTAAATAGCTTCCAAAAGGTGCAATTTAACTCGTCTGTACCATGGAGACGTAGCGTGGAATGATTTTTCTCAGTCAGTAGAACGGACTATTCATGAAGATTTTTAAGTGTGTAATCACACGCTGAATATCATACAAGCGAGGGATTATCTTCAGCATTTAATTTTCTCTAATGAACGTGCTGTCGGCACGTGTTTCTTTTACGTGTTCGTGTAATTCGTTTTGCAAATCTACGTTAGCTTCAGATTTATTCTCCAAACAGAGATGAAACGCACTAAGGTATATGTTGCTGCTGATTTCGCGGCCATATTGAAGGAGAGAGTTCATTTACGATAAAACCTACTGTTTGCTGCTGTTACGAGAGACTTAAAAATTGCGGCACTAACTTTTTTTTTTTTTTTCAACGACGAAAGGGAATAAATGCACAAGTAGGGGCAAGTCTCCGAAATCGTACCACCGTTGGTTTCCTGTGAATCAGGACTAGTGGAGTGCTCTCACGGTGAATACTTGAACTACTAGATGTATCAGTGTTAAGCACGTGTTGCGTGTTTATTACAGTTATATTGTTCGAGTGTTTGCCGATGTCGATTTTCTACTACATATGTTAGATAATACAGCACTTCAAGGTAAGTGTTGCTGGATTTCATGCAGTTATCATCGTGGCGCAAGTAATGAACGTGACGGCTGGTCGCTTTGTAGCGAGGCGCCTGTTTCAGGTTAGAAATGACGTAGAGAGTGAAGTTGTGTGCACAATTGCCTAACTCGTACCACGACCGGGGTTCTTAATTCGTGCCGGTACGAATTGGGATATCATATTATTTGAAGTTCTATATTTGCAATCTATTTGCACAAATTAAATAAATTTTAAATAAACACAAGTAACACACGTGTTAATTGTGTGTTTTAGAATGGCGAAAAGAAAATATGGTACCTGGAGTGAATCAGGAATGGAAAGGGCTCTGGCAGCTTACAGATGTGGGGACTTGGGGTTCAGCGACTGCTGCCGCCAGTACGGCATTCCAAAACCAACGCTAAAGAGCCGCTTGGACTATGTACGAAGGTGCTTGGACAGACTTCTACCTTGCCACTTGAAAAGGAAAAAAAAAACTTGTAGAACATATTTTAAAATTGGAAGAACTATTTTTTGTAGTCACGATTACCGATGTACGCAAGCTGGCACATCAGATTGCAGAGCACAACCAAATTCCACATTGTATTGTTCCTGTATGCGAGGAAACATTTTGTGGAAGATATGGTTCAGTGTTTAGTGTGCGCATCCTGGGTTCACGAGCGTTGTGCGGGTGTTAAGTCAGAACTGAAACATATTGTTTGTGCAGCCTGTAAATAATTGAATATTTCTTGCATTTGCCGTAGACAAATAATAAAACTTTATTAGCATTTAAATACTACAATAATTCTGTGTGTTATTACATGCTGTCTTGTGTGTTCTCTCATTTGTTTTAATTTATAATGTTGTGGTACGATTTAGGACATAGGTGGTACGATTTAGGACATAGGTGGTACGATTTAGGACATAGGTGGTACGATTTAGGAAACCAGTTTCTTATATCGTACCAGTTGTAGCCTGTTACAAAAATTTCTTTATTTCTTCCCCGATGCTACATCTTGAAATGTAATCCACATAAATGTATCCATAAATAGTCATACTTTTTGATACAAATGCGTAACACCTTGTAATTTTTCATTTGAGACAGATAAAATTGCAAATGTGAAAAGTGGTAAAATATACGAAACTCTCCCCTAATTAGAATTAAATGTTGGTTTTACTGTAGTCTATAATAAGTTGCTCGACCAATATTTTTTATAGTATATTGGCACTTTATGCATCACAAGGAAAGATCAAAAGGAAGATCACCCCAAGTTTGACGTATTTGTTTTTTTCTAAATATGCCATGTATCGCAAAGGTTTTATTATACTTCAGTCAACATTAAAGTATATTACCTTAAGTCACGTTAAAATTTCACTTAGCTACATTTTATCTGTAAATTATAATTTCATTTATAATTAATATAAACAAAAATAAAAGAGAAAGTAGGTGTGTTGATAATGACTAGTATAAAATAGTTCTCATGCAAAAGTTATTTAACTGAGTGCGAACACATATGGTGTGTTGTCCCTTTGGTGTAATTTTCTAGTCCAGGTTAAGTTCTTATTTTCGCATGAGGCGGGGGAATATCCTGCTTCAGAAAAGTTGGAAGTAATCGTGAACGGAATGTTGCCCCTGAAAGCCTTAAAGTATTATAATATAATTAGAGCCACGAGTATTTCGCGAATTCATTCGGAGGCGAGGTAGACTCCAAGCACTTGTTGTTTCCTCCTGCTGTTGTTATTGGACGGCAGTTGTTTAGACACGCCTCGTGTTCAACTGTGAGCCAGTGATAAGCAGGAAGCAGCAGTGTGAGAGTGTGAGTGTTTAACATAGAGGCCTCACTTGATAACAGCAACCAATAAGCAGACGATAATGTCTCGAGTCCAGCCTAGCTTTCTGCCAACTTATTCCGCGAAATACTCGGGGCTCTACTAATATTACCTTTAATATAATATTACTCACAGAGCGGTTGACTTTTTTCATTATAATTCCGGGTTCTTGAGGGATGGAGGTCTTAACATAAATAAAAGAACTAAATTAGATTTTTTATTTATTGACACACCTATTATTTACATCATTAATCTACATATCTTCCACTATTAATATTCTTATTTCCCAGTGAGCCCAATATGTAAAGTCCATTCTAACTCTAATTGACGTCCTTCTTAATGTGTCTGTATGGGTATAGTTAGGGACAGGTGTTTTTCGCGATAAGATTTCAACACCAGATGTACTTCAAATCACGGTTGTTCATATGCACTTTCATAGTTGGCTCATTTTAATTGCTACGTGTTTTGAGTGTCTGTCCTTGAATCATGAACGTTCAGTATCGGAGCACTTGATTACGACAGGCCCAGTCAGATATGAACATTCCTTCTCACGTATACACGCGGCCAATAACTAGATACCTGCAATATTCACGTTATAATTTGGTGACACGTTATACTTCAAAAAATTAATTTGCTATTGGACCCTACTTTGTTTGAAACGCCCTGGGTAACTCTGAGCCATTAAATAAACACGTTACATACGCGTAGCCCAAACACGTGCAGTCCAGTGAGAAAGGGAGTGGCTCCACATTTACACAGCAGCCAATAGAGAAACGACGGCGGCCCGAGTATAGTACTGTGAAGTTTAGCTTGATGCTAAGTAATAACGCGAATTTTGCAGGTCTCTACCAATAACCATAGGAACTTTTGCTTGTGGGCGCAGGATATTGACGTCTAGCATGGCCATAAACATTTTCGCGAAAAACGCCTGTTCCTAGTTATAGTCAATCAACTCGTACTCATCACTAACACACGTTCAGACTGCCTCTGTTGCCATCATTTGTAATGTCTTTCACTCACGCATCTAGTCCAATAGTCCAGCCTGCCAGCCGCACCCTTCACTGCGCCGATGCTCGCAGTCGCAGACTTCCCTCCCGCTGGCCACTTCTCTCGCCCATCGCTCGTCGTCTGTCGCTGACACTCCAGCCACTCATCAACTCATCAACTCGACTTGGAGGCCTGTCGCATGTTTATATTGGTCGTTCTAACCACCTGGAAGGTTCAACGCTGGGAGAAAGGAGATCAGTAACCCGCAGAATTCTTCAGATAAACGTAGAAATCCAATACAACCTATGTCAGACTCGCGCGGCGGCGGCGGCATGTTTTTGTAACAGACACGCGCTTCTTGATTTATAGCTCGCGCGCCATTCAAAACATTCCAGTGACTTGCCGCCCGTTATCATAAAAAAAAAAAGTTTCTGTCCTCTTCCGCTCGTTCGCGCGGGACGGGCAAGTTCAACGCAGGCCTGCGAAACGTAACAATAATATAATAAGTAGAGGCATGCAAAATTCGCGTTATTATTTTGGAGACAGACTAGACTTCAGACACTTGTGATTTAGTATTGCCTTTGTCATAGGGCGATAGTTTGTTCGGACACGCCCAGGACGGCTTTGAGCCAATAGTAAATCATTAACGAGAGGCTCGCCCAATCACTTCCAACCAAGTCGAAAGGAAAAATGTGTCGTCACTGCTGCAGAAGCCAATTAACACGAGTCACCTACTCAAAAGTGTATAAGACGGTGAATTTTAGCGTGCCGCCAGAAAATAACGCTCATTTTGCAGGTCCCCAGTAATAAGGTTCGTCAGGTTTGTTCCATTCGGCTGCTCTTCTTGACCTTTCGCCTGTTCCGTGTTCTGTTCGCCAGAAGTAGTGTGACTGCCCGTGTGTTCCATTCGCCAGGTCAACATACTCCGGGTCATTCATGCCATGTCTCCGTTACCAGTAACCTGGACCAAAAGCTGTGAGGCCGAATTCTCTACTGGATAGTGTCACGTGGGCTTCACTGGTCTGGTAGGTTTGAAAATTTTCTCGTTTGTGGGGGAAAAAAAAAAAAAAAAAAAAAAAAAAAAAAAAAAAAAAAAAAAGAGAGAGAGAGAGCCTCTGAAAACCTTCCCATTCATCGTTCCGAGGGATGTATGCACACATAAAACCCTTTGAGGAGCATGCACGTACGCTACGTTTGTATGGAAATTTATTTGCTCTTGAAGACAAAGCTTACACTTTTATAGCTTTACAGTTTCGCTATATCTTATCGGAAACTAAGTAAAAAATGACAACTAGTGAACAGTTCAGTTTCTAAGAATAAAACTGTGATTTTTTAACACTTTCAGGACTATACTCAAGTGTAGTTCGGGCAAAACTTGTTTGAATATTTCATCCCACTTAAAACACAAAACGTGTCCGGGTTAACTTACATGAATTCTCTATTTCATAAGCATTTTAAATAGGAACTAATGCATTATCAACAACGAACTCCTTAAATGAACCACACATTTTCGTATAGTTACCGAAATCAATACGATGGGATGTACATCTCAGATACGAAAGAATATTTGGTTGGAAAACGGTAAATTCGTCACTCCATTGGTGGACAGCCGGCCAATAAGGAAAGACTGGTGTCGTTTTGACCAGTAGAATGGCGTTAAGTGACAATAGGGACCAATAGAACACGGTGTCCCTTCAGTGGCGTGGATATAGGTGACTAACATCTTGTATGTAAACCTGTCTGACAATTCCCTGTCACCTGTTGAATTGTAACTTTTATGGAATAGGCCCCTAATGTGTTACCCTGTGTACTATTCTACAGGCTGTGGACATGTGTATACCCATTAGATCGCTACATACAATAAAAAACGACCAAGTGCATAAAACATAAGTGTCAACAGTAATTGATTGAGGGGAGAAGCAGGCCTATTCCTGTTGCAATCAAAACTTAAATTTATTTCGATTTCATGTAGCAATTCCAAAGCAGTCTGTTTAGAAAGTCGGGACCACATCTTAAATTTCTCATCATATAGGTCCTGGAAAGGATGCTGTCTCCTCATATACTGTCTTGGTCTAGGTACTTCGTGGGAAAAATGTTGCTCAAAAACATTATCCAGATTATTTTCTGAAGAAAACACTGTGATACAAATAATTAGCTGTAAGTAACTTATGAAGTAACAAACACGATAGATGTTAAAATATTTTGTATGCCACACCGAACACGACATTGCATCTGCTGATTCTGTTACTTTCACAGTAAAAATATAAACAAAGCAAAATTAAAAGCCTTCTTTACATATTGGCGACATTGACATAAACAAGAGGATCATAACCCCCAATATAGTACAGATCATAGATAAACAACAACTTGAACCGAGATCACTTGCTTTGAGCCATGGGGTCCGGCGGTTCATACACAACGAACCTGGTTCAAGGCGTACAATGCGTTGGTGCAACACTTCATATACGCTGACTGATTGATCTTGGTTCAAACACGCAATGAACGTGGACCAAGGATGTGAACTCGAATGTTTGTGCGACCGGGCATAGATAGGGTTCAGAGCAAGTGAAGTCGGGGAAAAAAATTGTTGTACTACAAGGTGTTAGGAGGTAGGTTTCAGGCGGCATGGAGGTAAGGTACCGGGACTTATCAAGAGGTACACTGCCTGGTAACTCCCTGAACCTAACCTCCTTTCGTTTGTTTAGGGGGGGGAAGGGGGGGACGGCAAGAGCGGCAACAGTAAGCAGAGTAGGATTTTTCACTATTTTCAAAACTAAATTCCTAATTCCAATGTATTAAAAAAGGAAGAATTATTTATTTATTATTTTGGAGGTTGAATTCAGCGCGTGAGCGACCATAACGGAGACACCCAGCTAATTTGTTTACATGAAATACATAGCCTTGCGAATGATATATCAACTCACAAGTTGGAATTTTCTCTAAATTTGTGTTATTCTTGCAGGTCTCTCTCTCTATCTTTGAGCTCTCTTCGCCAAACAACACTCGAGGAACGGTAAAGCCCGTTAGCCAGCGACTCGACTCCGCTCCGACTCCAGAACCATTTAGCGGAGATTGAATTGCACTTGACGCTGTTTGTGAAGCTCTTTAATCCGATGATTCATCCACTTGTCTGGCTGTAGTCGGTGTGTGCCCAGGACTTTGTGGTGCTTCAGTTAAAGATGACTTTCTTCTCCTACGTCCCGTCCCGCGTGCGTCGATCTGCTTGTTTTCCCAACGAGCACAAGAGAACAATGTTTGTTGACACACTGCTCGAGGCAAACAGTCTCAAATGAGTGATCAAACACACTACGTGTTTAGTTATGAGTGGCTGGAGTGATACCAAGTGGGGCCGCAGTGGCACAGTGGCTAGAGTGATACCAAGTGGGGCCGCAGTGGCTCAGTAGCTAGAGAGATCCCAAGTGGGGCCGCAGTGGCTCAGTGGCTAGAGAGATCCCAAGTGAGGCCGCAGTGGCTCAGTGTTTAGAGTGATCACAAGCGGGGCAGCATTGGCTCAGTGGTTAGAGTGATTCCAAGTGGGGCCGCAGTGGCTAGAGAGATCCCAAGTGAGGCCGCAGTGGCTCAGTAGCTAGAGTGATCCCAAGTGGGGCCGCAGTGGCTCAGTGGCTAGAGAGATCCCAAGTGAGGCCGCAGTGGCTCAGTGGTTAGAGTGATCACAAGCGGGGCAGCATTGGCTCAGTGGTTAGAGTGATTCCAAGTGGGGCCGCAGTGGCTAGAGAGATCCCAAGTGAGGCCGCAGTGGCTCAGTAGCTAGAGTGATCCAAAGTGGGTCCGCAGTGGCTCAATGGTTAGAATGATCCCAAGTGGGGCCGCAGTGGCTCAGTGGCTAGAGTGATCCCAAGTGAGGCCGCGGTGGCTCAGTGGCTAGAGTGATCCCAAGTGAGGCCGCAGTGGCTCAGTGGCTAGATTTGACGATGTAACACATTTTCAAAAACATTCAATACTATTTGATAAAATTAGCTGGGAGGAAAAATTTTATGGCCGTAATTTTGTCTTCAAATTTTGCTGTCAAATATAGTTGAAGGCGAGAATTGAACAGTGTGACAGGGGCTTTACAAAACGAAAGTTTTATTATTACAGTTCGCGTACTCTTATGTCCTCCTTGTGTACGAGAAATAGAAACTGTAGAATATTTGGACTGATCTTGTAAATTTACGAAGTATGTTATTTAACACTACGTCGGTCTGACTGGACCAGGAAATTTCTACTGAGTAGTAGAACTACTCAAGTGCCGGACTATTTTCTTCTGTATTTTTAGATGTTCAAATTTTTATGATATATTGGACAGTAGAAGTTAAATAAAAGTACACACAAAAAGAGGAACATCAATTTTTTAAAACAAATTAACGCACTTACTTATATGTCTAAATGTATATTTTGTGTAGGCCTAAATAAGTACATAATATTTTCGCAGTACTGAAAATACTTTCCGATGTTACCAAAATTACGTAACTTAATTTCTGCAAAATTTAATAATTGGTTCGCTTTCAATTCTAAGATTTACAATACATTCTTATAAAAAACGAGAACTTATATTTTCATAGCCGGTGACTAAAGTGTAATGAGAATTCTTTAAATAAATCCTATAATTTAAAGAAATATTTGAACCTAACCAAACTCCATGGCAAACGTAAAGTTGAAATATTCAAAATCGTTTTAAAAAAATAAAAAATGATTGAAGTGAAGAGATTTGCACGGCTCTTAACATCGCGGTCTTGAGAGCCGATGGGGGTGATCGAGGTGAGTATGGAGCAGAGCCGGAATGAAAGGGCGGGAGAAACGGGAGATCACTGAGAAAAACCCGCCGACCAACGGCATCGTCCGGCACGATTCCCACATGCGAGAATCCGGAGTGACCCGGGCCGAGGGTTGAGCCCGGATCGCCTTGGTGGAAGGCGAGCAGGCTAACCGCTCAGCCACCGTGGCCCCTGGAAATGATTGAATTACTATCGCTGTCATGTTGGGAATTTTTTTGTCAGAAAAACAGAAAAATATTTACTTGTAGGTTTTTTTTAATTGCTGAACGGAATAGTTCATTAGACGTTCGTGCAGACGTAATTAGGCCTACTTCTTGCCTCGCGACTCGTGACTCGTTGAAGTGTCGTGAGAAACTGTGGCGCAATAATTGTGGATTGGGTGGAAGCGGTGTGGAGGGGGGAGAGCATACGTGAGCGACCGCGAGGAACCCCCCCCCCCCAACCCCCCCCCGTGGTTGCAGTGTTCAACGTAATGTCTACAGCCTTGGATGAACAAATTGCCGAGCGTGTCTGATCCGATCATAAGATGGCGTCGCCTGACTCGAGCCGTCGAATAACGGATCACAGAGCACGTAGGAATACAGAAGCGAAGAAAAAAAACAACAGTTTACTCCGCGATCTCCAGCCGCGTCAACCAAATATTTGGGAGTCACGTGGCCCCGACAAACACAGCACGACTCGACAAAAACTGCAACCACCACACGGCATTTATATTTTTAATGTGACAGCTCGAATATGCAGCCCGACGGTTTACTGACGCGACGCGTAGAGTAGAATTTCTCGGAACCATTTAGAAGGCGCTGGGCAGACGGGAAATTTGGAATGCATGATGGTGACAAAGTGTCATCGATAATACATATAAAGGTAAAATTATTATATTGAAGAGATAAATACAGTAAAGCCTGCCATACAATTTCATTTTGCAAGGTTGTACACTGCATTTCATGCCGCATGACACGACGAAAATAGAAATCATTTCTAATCCAAAATTGCTGGTCGTTCGGCGGAATTTACTGGGCTTACGTCAGATATATCTTGTGTTTCATTGGCTGTTTAGTTTTCATTGTCATGTTGGGGCTGTCGTATCGTGCTTGTCGGGGATATGTGACTTCGGCAATACGCTATATATAGAGACCTGGAAAATTCGCGAGTTCAATGACCCGCAGGCTTTACTTATGTACAAATATGCCGATATCAACTACACATTGGTTGTCTGCTGTCACAGTGGAAGGCGACGGTTCGTCCAGCATTCTCCAGGAGGTGTCAAACACCGTGTGGACCACTGGCTAAAGTTATATAAATACACGTGTTTTGAATTCTACCTTGTGCCAAAAGGAATCCGCGAATTCTTCAGGTCTCTAGGAATGATGCACAAAAGCTCCATATTTGCCTAATTAACAAGATAATTTTTTTGAAATTTTTGGCAAATCAAAACATTAATAATTATTATGAAAACATTCTTTCACGTTTAGATATTCGCTGACTTTATAATTCTCAGAGCACTGATGAATGGAAATAAAGAATATCGTATTTCTTATATTATATCAATGCTCCGAGATTAACTGAGGCATTAATTATCTAACAGTGTAAAAATGTGTTCGCAATTATTATTTACGTCTTGTCATGTCAAAAATTTCGTTAAACGCTCTGAAAAACGACTCACGATAAATATACTGGCTTTGTGCACCATTTCCCTTGAGGACATTTAAAGCGGAAAACAGTGGCTCTTAAGGTCCTGGGAAGCATTTACGAATTTTCGAAACTGGATCCACACGATATTCGTTTTCAGATATAAAGACATTTTATTCTTGGTGTAGCCTGAGTGAATCCCGGGCATAATATACTAAGTGTTAACTGAGGCCGTTTTTTCTTTTAACCTAGAAAACTATTTTTAAAACGAAAATTATTTTGAAGAAATACTGGCACACTCTAACTCTCTCGAAAATGGAGAGTTCAGGCGGAAAAATTAAAGCGATAAATTTCGTTTTACGTAAGATAAGTCTGCACAGAACGTATACGTAAAAAAAAAATAGTTCATATTGTGAACGCACACCAATCCACTAAGTCCGCCTGCTTTTCGCGAAAAGATTCCAAGACTAATTGATAGGGGTGGAACGATTTCGCGAATTCATTTCAGGACAAGCAAGACTTCCAAAACGTGCGCACTGAAACGGGATTCACCTGCCACTGAATGATACGTCGACCTCGCACGAAGCTTCTCCGTCGTGGGGACGACCCAGGTGTCCTCGCAGCTGACTGGCTGACGTCCTCCGTCGTCCAGCGTCACTTAATCACACTGTTAGAAATTTCCGTATATTCACTGAATGTTTTACGGAAATGTACAGTGTATATACGGAAAGGCAATCCGCAATGACGAAAAAACGGAGCTAAGTCCGTAAATACAAAATACGGAAAGTCTCCGTATTCCCTTTGGCTTCGAGTTACGGGGACGAACAATGCCGATTCTACACGAAGCATTCTTCGCCCCTGTAACAAGAAAATGATCGTTTCTCCGGCAGTTAAGGTTATCCACGCGAGTATGACCTATTCTTTCAAACATTAAAAAATAGCATCAGGCGTCTGTAACATTTGGCAACACTAAAAATACACAAAATTTAAGGGAAACTGGATTTTTGCTTTTGACTTTTGAATATAAATATAAAAGTTATACCACAATTCTCAAGTGAGAGTTGTAGGTGAATGGTTAGGATCGTAGGTTGGTAATTTTTTTGACTCGTGTTCAACCCTCACTAAATTACAAAATCTTTTAACTTTTTTGATATCATTTTTATACAAAGTAGAACACCCACATATAGAAAATTAAATACACTTTTATTATCAATTTTTATTTCAAACGGGAAGTACAGAAAACTAACTTGGAAATTAACGGAGAGGTTCCGTGAAATTTACGGAAAGTCCGTTTCTGAATATCAATGTGTCCGTAATTTGACGGAGAGTTTACGGACACTTCTGGATAGATATTTACCAGCACTTTTCCACCATAAAATGAAGGAAATTTTGCAGACGCCCTGCCTTGGAGTCCGTCACGCCTGAGTATTGCACAGAAGGTGTGTGGGGGGGGGGGGGGGGCTGACCCAGAACTGAACGTCAATTTATAGGAGCCCAGATGACGTTGTTGCCACTCTGCGCAACGCATTCGCTTCCGCCTTTGGAACCGGGGTTCACAACAACTTGTTTTACGAAGTCTAGACTTCAACTCCGTACCTGCACACTTGCAGATTTTCCCCTGGCTCTTCGCCGCCTGTCTGCGCGAGAAGACATTTTATGCCCGAATGGGCCAATCAGAAACATGTTACCGCGACGCCGACAGTTCGTGGTTGGCTGGCAGATACCTAAGGATGCGTGCGAGTCGAAATCAGCCAACCCTGAAATAGGTTCTGAAACACGTTTTACCGTTCAATTAGTAGTGATAGGAAAAAATCACGAGTTCAATTACCTGTAGGCTAGACTCCACAGTCATGTGTATACTCGAGCCCAGATGTTTGTTCAATGGCTGCTGTCCCATACAGTAGCCAATGTTACTTCACACCTGGCAGTATGGCACTCGCTACTTGTTTCCTTGCACGTCTGTTATTGGCTCAGAGTCGTCCAGGGCGTGTCTAATAAACTGCAATCCAATTGCAAAGTCAACTTTAGTGTACACGTGTTTGACGTCTATCTTGTCCTGAAATGATCTCGAGAAAAATTCATATCCCTATCTATAAGCTGTTCACGGTAAAACGAGCGCTTTTGAAAGCCTTGCTTTAGATCTACTTGTATAAACATTGTTTATACTTCCACCATATGAACTCATAATGTAACCATGGGCTATATCACTTAATTCGTGTGCCGGTCAAGGGCAACTGTAAAAAAATTGGATCAGTAAATATTTTACAAATGTTTTTGTTCCTACGCGTATATGCATTCAAGAAAAACAAAAAATGAAATCATATATTTCAGTATTCAAAAATGTTAACATAACCCTTGTAATTTAACCTTAACACATGGAACTACTTTCTGTCCGTCGTTGGCAACTTTACTGTGCGCAGGACAGTCAGTCTGCCCGTTTAAATATACGCTAGTAGGGGGCAGTGACATTTTTCAAAGGTTGTTTTTAAAAGTGCTCATTTTACTGTGAACAGCCTTTGCCCTGCAACACTCAATTGAAAAACCGCGAACCAGAACGCCACTTTTTTTTTTGTCATAGTGTTACTGCTTCGGAGTGAGTGAATGAAAATATTTGGGCGGCTCTGTCGAGGTCTTGAGAGCCGATGAGGGTGAAGCGAGGTGGGTGCGGAGCAGCGCTGGGATGAAGGGCCGGGGGGAAGCGGTAGATTCCCGAGAAAACCCGCCGACCGGCGACACCGCTGGGAATCGAACCCGGTTCGCCTTGGTGGGAGGCGAGTAGTCTAACCACAACACCACCGCGGCCCCGCTGCTACGGAATCGTTATTTATCCACAGGTTCGTGTGATTGCCTTTTAGAACAGATGCTCAGCTTTGATATGGTCTTAAATTTAATGAACGAAGAACCTGCACCATAAACATTAGCGAATTTCGGGCCCACTCACGCCTCTCGAATTTCAATGAAACATGGCGTCTATAGCTCCACTTGACAAGGCATGAAGTATACCCCCAATCTTGATCGTGGCATTAAAGAGCTATCCGCTTCCCTGCGTAACTGCACAACATAGCGAGCTGTGATTGGTTCGTCGAAATTACCGATCAAACTTCTTCGATGCCATGTTAAGCCAGAATTTTTGTTTTTATTGCTCTATGCATGCTAATTTGGGAAGAGATATGGTATTTTCCAAAACAGCCGCGATATTATTCCACGATGTTGAAAGGTTTGTTTTGTTGTAATTTATTTTCACAAGATTTGGTTTCTGCATGTGTGTTTTTCGTTTGTTATGTTAATAAGTTAAATGACAGCCTAATTTTAATTCACAGCAATTTAAATTAATCTATGTGCAGCTCGTAATAATTATATTTTAATATTTTTTTATGAAAATTCTTGTGGCAAAGAGATATGCAATTTGTTTGGATGAAAAAAGCTATTTGTAGGCAGATCATTTTAATCTATGCCGTTCTCTGTTGTAACTATTGGAACGAGCAAATGTAATTTTAATATTATTGATGTGACGTAACAGGCGCATGTTTTCTGGCCAATCAAAAAAGAGGAGGAGGAGGAGAGAGAGAGAGAGAGAGAGAGAGAGAGAGAGAGAGAGAGAGAGAGAGAGAGAGAGAGAGAGAGAGAGAGAGAGAGAGAGAGAGTTAAAAATAAAATGGACGGACGGTGCGAAAATGGAAGAGGACATATTAGTGGGGTACTTTCAAGACTGGGTGAAGGGAAAACATCCAGACTCCAGGGTTCCTATTCAACAAAATCTGCGAGCACGCTGGAAATTGGTTTTAAATAAATCAAGTAAGTTCTTTTTTTGTGTACTGAGGCAGAAGTTAAACGGCGCATCTAAGGTACGCTTGCGTATACCTTGAGATGCGGGTTTTGTGTTTCCTACTTACTGACTGACTGAGGCATAGTATGCAAATAATAATAAAGATGATTAATTAAATGTGTTAAGTTTTATTTAAATTCAGTAGCCTGCCACGTCACATATGCTCAAAGTTTTAACAAGTCATCTCAAATAATTTAAATATTTTGAAATTAAAATCTATCTGCTTCAAATTACCTCAGTATTTAGCAGCGGTCTTCTCTGATGTAAATGTATTTTGATCGAGGCCATGTGTGCATCTCATTTTAATGGCATCTTCGGTCGATTGATAAAATTCATGGTGGCACCCATTTTGAAAGGATTGCATTGTTTAAGTACTGCTTAGCCTAAAAAGTCGCTACAATACAGCGAATAGACTATAGGTAGGGCTCATGCAATACGTCATTATCCTACGTCTACGGCCACAACGTCAATTAGTTATTGGCCACTCGTATACCTGAGAAGACATGTTCTTGTTTGACTGGGCCAATCAGAATAAAGAGCTCTGATACTGAACGTCAGTGATTTTCGGGAGCAAGACACTTGAAGCACGTGACATTTAAAATAGTCCAACCACGAAAATGCATTTGAACTATAAACCATTCACGCTAAAGTGAGCACTTTTGAAAGCCCTGCTTAGAATCTTCTTATGTGTTCGCTGTGTATTCGGCCACCTTATTTAATATTAACATTGTCATGTATCTCATCACTCTATTCATGCGTCGGTCAAGTGAAACTGTGAAATTATTGGAAAAGTAAATATTTTACTTATCTGCTCATTTTTGCATTTCGATGCATTAAAAAAAAAAGCAGAAAGCGAAAGAAATAATTTAAATTATCATAAATGGTTACCTAACACTTTATATTCGACGTTTAGGTATGAAACTATTTCCCAATAATCTTTAGTAACTTTACTGGGCGCATGTCACTCAGGTCGACCGTTAAAATATATGCAGTTAGGGGCAGTGACTTTTCTCTAATGTTGTTTTCAAAAGTGTTCACTATATTGTGAACAGCCAACGCGTTTTGTTGAATTTGTCTTCATTTAATTTCCTGCGTACTCGCAGATTTTGTCGAACAGGAACCCTAGCGTCTTTATGTTTTCTCTTCACACAGTCCTGGCAGACTCCCAGCAAAATGCCCACTTCCATTTTCGCAGCGTCCGTCCAATTTATTTTTATGTCTCTCTACCTACCCTACTTTTTTGATTGGTCAGAAAACACGCAACCTGTCAGGTCACATCAATATATGGAGGCCCGCAAAATTTCACGTAATTATTTGGGAACACGTTATACTTCAAACGTATGTAACTTTGCAATAAATTTGTCATGTCATTGGAGCATACTTTGTTTGACACGCCCCTGGGTGACTCTGATCCAATAAATAAACACTTCACATACGTGTAGCCCAAACACGTGCAGTTCAGTCAGAAAGCGAGTGGCTTCGCAACTATGGAACAGCCAATAGAGAAACGGCGCCGTCCTTAGTATGTATAGTATTGTGAAGTTTAGCTTGATAAACCAAACACTAACGCGAATTTTGCAGGTCTCTGTCGACCTGGACTCGGTGGTCGTGCGGCGAAGAAGTAAGGCGCCACAGTCCAAAGACGTACTGAATGAACGTTTACGTGGAGGATGCGCGGAGTTCTCGGTGGTCGTGCGGCGAAGAAGTAAGGCGCCACAGTCCGTGGGTCGACGAATGAAGTGCCAGTGCGGGGGAGTTGGCGACGCACGCGCACACACAAGATGTCGGTGCTAATTGCGTGTGCGTGTTGTGTGTGCTCCGAGACGCAAGGGGCTCGTCCCCCTGCACGCTGACGAAAGTGCTAATGGTCGCCTCGGCGGACATTGTCAGCGTGCGTGTGTACGCGTGGGAGACGAGGCAAACACGCTGGCTCCAAGTACGCGCGTTGTCCTTTCAACTGCGCGGAGGAAATATTTCTCTCTCTCTCTCTCTCCCGACTGCGTCAATAACGGGGAGGCGCATGTCGCATGTAGCATGTCGCATGTGTGTTTCAGCATCTCATCGCCGCTTCCCTACGAGACATAGCCGCACGCCTTGGTCTCCTAGAACATACTGTGCACTTCCCTGATATAGCCCATTCACGGTTTCTCCGGCAACTTTTTGAATCAGGCCTTTGAAAAATCTCCCCATCTATGACGTGTTTGGTTATTTCCTAAATACGCCCTTTATCACAAGCGTTGTATACTTGTGTCCATAAAAGTTACTTTTTTTTTTCTGTTAAATTGAAAGTTGTTCATATTTTATCTATAAATTATAATGATTCATTTATAAATAATCTGACTAAAAATCAGGGAGAAAATCGGTATGTTGGTAGCGCCTAGTGAGAAATAGTCCTTTTACTAAATACTGTTACACTGCGTGTAATTCTCGAGGATTAGTTAAGCTTAGTTAGCACGAGGTTAGAAAAGGCCGAAGTAACCGTGAATGGACTAAATAGTAAACTGGGCACTTTTGAAAAAAAGTGAAGGTAGGTAGGTAGTTGGGCTTAACGTCTCGTCGACAGCGAGGTCATTAGAGACGGTGCAGGTTGCGCAGGGGAGAGGGATCGGGAACGAATCGGCCATGGCCGTAGTTAAGGGCTCATCCCAGCATTCACCTGAAGTGATTGGCCATGGATGGTTGGACCGGGAATCGAACTCGGGTCCTCCCGAATGCGGGTCCAGTGAGTTACCACTGCGCCTCCTCGCTCGGTCTTAGTAAACGATGTTCACGATACACTTACCACTTTACAATAGAACCTTAGTGCACGCACTGAGTGACATTCGCCCAGTGAAGTTGGTAACGACAGATGGAAGGTAGGCGAGTGAGTGAAGAGAGTTTGGCGGCTCTTAAGAGTTGAGTATGTAGTGGCACCGGAGTGATTGGGGCGGGGGAAACTGGAGATCCCCGAGAAAAACCCACCGACCAACGGCATCGTCCGGCACGATTCCCACATGCGAAAAACCGGAGTGACCCGGCCGGGGATTGAGCCCGGATCGCCTTGGGGGGGGGGGGGGGGCGAGCAGGCTACCCGCTCGACCACCGCGGCCCCGGATGGGAAGTTGTTCCATTAAAGTCTAATAAAAGGTGTTAGGTAATCCATTTTTATACTCTGTTTCATGTAACCTCACAACATTTTGGCAGTTCTGTGGACGTATTATTCGATGATGTGCTTGCATGCCAGAGTGATAGTCAAAATTTATTGCACAAATGAGAATCTGAGACGCTTGGTTAACCAGACAAGTAAGTAAATTTAGACTGTCATTAATACCTGCGTGCCCATAATCAAATAACATATACCATAATAACTGTCAAAATTTAGTGAGAAATACTTTAAACAGGGTATAATATCTTAAACTATTTATTTCGCTTTCTGTTTATTTATGCATCGAAGTGTAAAAATGAGCACATTTGTAAAATATTTACTCTTTTAATAATTCCACAGATTTACTTGGCCGACGCATGAATAAAGTGATGAGGCCCACGGCAATGTTAATTTTAAGTGAGGCGGAAGAATACACAACGTGCATACAAGTGGAATCTAAGCAGGGCTTTCAAAAGTGCTCACTTTACCGCGAACATGCTATAGCTACTTGTATGGACATTGTGTGTTCTTCCACCAATTGAGACATTAACGTTGCCATAGGCCTGCACTCTATTCCGGCGCCGGTCGAGTGGAACTCTGTAACTATTTGAAGATTAAGTAATTTCCACATTTAAACATTCTTAAGATTACATTAATCATAAAAATAACACTTCTTCTTCTTCTTATCTTCATAGTAGGCTTACAGCCTGTTCCATCCAGAAATTAAGAGTCCTTCCATCTCTTTCTCGCTCTTCCAGGCCATCTCTTTCCATCCACTGGTAAATCATCTCTTGCCACGAGCACAATTTTGTCCGATGCTATGCCGGACACGTTTTGATTCTATTCCAATCTTCGTCTCTCTACCCAATCCCCTATCGCTTGGATATTCAACTGTCTGCTAATCTCTTCACTTCTGATCTTGTCTCGCCTGGATTTATGTACAATTTCTCTCAAAATATTCAATTCATTTGTCCCTGAGATTCGTTTGGTTTATGAGGTATCCGCCCTTGTCTCAGCAGCGTAAGTCGATATTGGGCGTGTTACTGCGTTATAGATTCTTGTCTTAGTGTCCTTATTTAAGTACTTACTATTCCATAGGATGTCGTTCATTCGGCCCGCTATTCTCGCTGCTATATTAGCCTGATGTGCAACTTCATTCTGCAGTGATCCCCAACTTGTCACCTCAACACTTAAGTATTTTATTGCCATCGCCTGTTCAATAATTTTTCTCTCTAGTTCTAACTTACATCTTAAGGGGAATTTACTTATAGTCATTGACTTGGTTTTTGTTAAAGATATTTTCATATCGTACTTTTTGCAATCAAGATAAATCTGTATAATAATCTTTGCAAATCATCTTCGGAATCAGCCATCAAAACAGCATCACCAGCGTAACATACAGTATTAAGATCGTTATTTCCCATTCTGTATCTATATTTAGTTATAATGTCTTTTATAATTCCATTAAGTAATAAATTAAATAACAGTGGACTTAAAGAATCACCTTGATGGACTCCTCTTCTGAATGGTATTGGTATTGGATTCACTTTTATTCTGTTAAAATTACCATTAAAATGTCACTAGTAAGTAAAATCAATCCATTTGGTACATTATTCTCTTCTATAATATGTACAACACCTTCAAGTTCCAGCCTATCAAAAGCATTTTCGAGGTCGATAAAACGTAAAAATGCAGGTTTATTGTATTCAATATCTTTTTCTATTACCTGTCTTATTACAAAATAGCAACTGTACAAGATCTGCTGAGCCGAAATCCTCGTTGTTCATCTTGGAGACAAATTATTTCACATAACTTTTGTTGGATTAATCTTGTTGTAATTTTCAATACAGTTTTAAGTAAATTTATTGGTCTATAATTTTCCGGTTTGTGTTTTTCCCCCATCTTGAACACTGAAATCACGATACTAGTTTTCCAGTTATCTGGGACTTAAGATTTTTTAAATATTTCTGTGATTAATTTTGCTATTTCTGATACAAGTTTTTCTCCATCATATTTTATCATTTCGTTCGTTATACCGTCCTCTCCTGGAGATTTCATGTTCTTAAGTTTCTTAATAATAGTTTTAAAAAAATTCTTCAGTGATCTCTAATATTATTTTAGAAACATTACTGTCGATCTTATAAACATAATCATTTTCTGTGTAATAAACATCTGTGAACTATTGGACCCATTTACTTTATTCGATTTTATTTGATGTTATAAAATCTTTTACTTCCATTCTTCAATTCCTTATTGTTCTCCAGATTTGCCGTTGTATACCATGAAAATCTCTCTCTAAATTACACGTATAGGCTTTCCAATATTGTTCTTTAATGTTTCTAATCTTTGCATTGACATTATTTATAATAACTTTGTAATCCTCATAGTCATCTGCGTTTTTGTTCTCATATACTTCAAAACGCATTTTTCTTTTCTTTGGCCAAAGTTTTGACCTCATCACAAAACCATGGTTTTGTTTCCTGAATTTCTTTTGTTATTTATTTATTTGTCTAGTACCCAGTGCTTCAGCGTCAGCTTGTAGTATAGCATTCTGAACTGTTATCAAATTATCATTTATTTATTTATCTTCCTTCGTGCGATTTTTGACAGTCATTCCTCTAATCTTCTTTGATATAGGTACTGTATACTTTTATCTTTCAGTAATTCCCTATAAAGTTGTATTTCAATTATTGGTTTGCCTTGTTTGGTTTTTCTGTGGATGAATTCGCAATCTTGCCAAGACTAATCTGTGATTACTAAAAACAAAACAAAAAAAAATCATTCTTATATCTATTTACTGTATATGCACCAGAGGACTGTAGCCCAAAACAGGACACAGAGATATTTTAGGGAATATTTCAAGATCAATTAGATATTATACCAATGAATGAGCAAGTAATAATAATGGGAGACATGAACGGAAGGATTGGGAAAAATTTTATACCAGGGGCTATGCAGAGGTTTATTAAGAAATTATTAAATGATAATGGAGAGATTCTCATAAATTTCTGCACAAACAATAAACTTAGAATAAATAATAGGTTATTTGAACTGAAGCTAGAGTATAAATATACATGGGAAAATAGTAGAGGACAAAAATAACACAAAACACATTAAATAATTTCAGTACTACCAATTGTTTGCACGTGGAACTACTTTCCCTCTATCGGTGCCAACTCTACTAGCACATGCCAACCTCAAGTTGCCCGTTAAATATATGCAAGTAGGGACGGTGACACTTTACTATAGGCCGTTCACGATAAAGTGAGCACGTTTGAAGCCCTAGTTACTTTTTTTCTTTCAACCAATTTATATCCTTCCATCACTTGTTGATGTAAACCCTGCCATGCGAGTTATAAACACAGTGTATACATTCACCATACCCAAAACCATAAGTCCGAGGCCACAATGAAATGCATTTACTGGTTATTATGTCTGATGAAACAGCTTCAAAAAGTATTCACTTTAGTGTGAATGGCCTGTAGTACAAAGGTTGATTTCATAAGTGCTCAATTAACTGTGAACAGACTACGATGCTTAGTTGACGCTACGACCACGTGACGCTACGACCGTGGGAAAGGCGACTGCGGCGGTAACAACAACAAAATTAATTTTGTTCATCTAACAAAATAGCGCGCTTTCATCAACATAACCTTTGTGGTGGTCAAAAAGGAATTAGACTGTAATCATAATATTTAGTTGAATCAACCGTACGCATTTGTTTGTCCACTCATTCCATTGCCTTCGCTGGAAAATGCAGCTGGAGAGTTTGTTTGAATTTTTGTGGCAATTTCGATAGTAACGACGTTTGTCAGTGCATTTATTGATACTTGACATCGGTATAAATATCCTGATAAAACAAGTTAAAAAAGAAACACGTAGTCTAAGAATACACAATGTGCATACAAGTAGCTCAACACTTTGAGGACGGCTCAAATGTACTAGCACTGATGACAAGTTTGAAGTGAGCTGCCTATATTCTACACTACAGCAATATCATTTAGGTTGGTCTCTGTATTTACACTTACCATTGTCCTATTGGTCCTGGCTACACAGGACACGCCTACTGCACTCTGCAAAGTCTATTATTGGCTGGCCGTCGACCAATGAAGTCACACGTTGCTAGTGTACCAATTAATGTATCGCAATAGAAAGTAACAAGTTATACAATCCATCGTACTCGTCTGAAAAATTATTAAAAAGCACAGTTTTATTCTTTCAAACTGAAATGTTGACTAGTTGTCATTTTTTACTTAGTTTCCGATAAAGACTAGCGAAATACTGAAACTATAAAAGTGTGAGCTTGTTCATAAAGAGCAAATAAATTTCCATATAAACGTAGCCCCGAGTATGTACGTCCATAGTTAAGCCGGGCCTTTAAAAGTGCACAATTGACCGTGGACAGCCAATTCAAAGTTTACCCGAGTCTCGTACGAATGGCAGACGCCAGAACCAACCTTTACTGCGTGCACTCATTATGCAAAGGTTTTCGCTCGTGTCGCAATTTTTTATTTTTATTCTTTGTCATGCAGAAGCGCGGTAAACGCTGTAAAATACGGTTATGGTCCCTGAAAAATTTTATATCCTTGCAGCGCAATATTTCAATTTCAGACACTTTATGCATGGTCATGTCTTATTGGCAGATCTGGCGATAAGATTTTTGTACATCTCTCGGATAGTTGACGCATAAAGCATGGCTACAGGTGGCGATACTCACCAAGTCTACTGGAAATGTAACTACGTCTTTAAAATGAAGACGGCCTCCAAGGGTTATAGCCCGGCCGCATGATCAAGCCACTACACCAGTCGGCTAACCTGAAACGGATTACACAGTATACTAACCTATAATTCTTTATATATACAAACATTGTGCGTGACTAAACCACATTCACTGACAAACCACTGGGTCAATTGAGACCATATTCACACCATACGTTATTGAGGTGGCGAGTAAGGTTTTCAGTTATGTTTCATTCCGATAGGTGGCGCTGGAGTCTAACTTCTATATTTATGGGCCGATTTTGCTCATACTCGCAGGAAATGTTTGTTGGTCTGAAAGAGAAAAATGCCAGCGATACCACGGTCAAACATAGGTCGACGTACCAGAGGTAATAGAGAGGACGCACTGAGAAGGCAAAATAGAACGTGATCACGCGCTGCACAAACTGAAGAGGCACGGACACCAAATCGAGACGCACGCAGCACAGTTCGGTTGGGTCATCTATTTCAATTTTCAATTTATATTTTAAAAATATGTAAACAAATACCTAAGTCCACGCGAACGAATTCGCCGGAAGAGCTAGTTTTCTATAAAAACGCTTTACCAAGTCATGGACGGGTGTTATATTTTCAGGCGTGAGTCTTTTAGCTTAGTTCAGCATCTGAATTCACCCTTGCTCTTTATTTTAATCGTTTACTGAAGATGACTTACATGACCCCAAGATTAACTCAACCGTCCGTCGCCAATAGAACTGCCAAAATTACCTGGGTAACGGTGAAAATTGTTTTACATTCGGGATTTTTTTTAAAAGACCCGCTCTTTCATACTTATGGAATATTCTAAATCCGCTATATTCCATAGTCTTGCGCAAATGGAGAGCAAGAGATGAAGCTGCACACCTCCCCCCGCCCCTCTGCATTAGCCACGTGTCATTAGGAAAATAAATTAGAACCTGGCCAATTAAACAGCCTGCATCTTCGAAACGACAACTTTTGTTTAACGTCCGGTAAACTATTTGGGACGAGTATTTTCTTAAAATGTATCCTTACATTTTATTTATAATCTCGTAAAAATGAATCTTCGTCTTGCGTCTTGCACCTTCCATCGCACTTATAGGCTGTTCGCGGTAAAATGAGCACTTCTGAATGCCCTGTTTAAGATCTACTTGTAAACCCGTTCTGTATTCCTCCACCCTATGTAAAATTAACATTGCCATGAGCCTTAACATTTTATTAATACTTCGGTTAAATGAAACTGTGAAATTATCAAGCAAGTAAACACTTTACAAATATGCTCAATTTTACACTTCGGTGAAATAAAAAAAACGGGAAGCGAAAGACATAATTTTTAAGTTTACACAAATGGTTGTCTAACACTTTATATTCGACGTTAAGGTATGGAACTACTTTTCAACCACCGTTACCAACTTTACTGGACGAATGTCACTCAGTGCGCCCATTAAAATAATGGATGCAGGGTCAGTGACTATTTTTTTAAAGATTCATTTATAAAGTGCTCACTTTATCGTGAATACGCTTTAACCACGCAGTTGTAATTCAGTGGACGCGCAGAAGCGCAGATGACTGCACCAACGCGTCATTAGGCAAAAGCCAGGCGAAGAATCCAAAACACGTTATAGTTAAGGGGCAGTGATATTTCGCGAAAAATATGTTGAGAGACGATATAGTAGGCGTGTCCGGTGTAGCCAGGACCAATAGGACAATGGTAAGTGGAAATACAGAGACCAACCAGAATTATATTGCTGTAGTGTAGAATATAGGCAGCTCGCTTGAAACTTATCATTGGTGCTAGTAAATTTGTGCTGTCCTCAAAGGGTTAACACTTTCAGGACTATACTCTAGTGTAGTTCGGGCAAAACTTGTTTCAATATTTCAGTCCACTTAAAACACAAAGCGTGTCCGGGTTAACTTATATAAATTCCCTATCTCATAATGATTTTAAATAGGAACTAATACAACATCAACAACGAACTCCGTTAATGAACGACACATTTTCGTATAGTTAAGGAAATCAACACGATGGGATGTACATCTCGTTAGATACGGAAGAACATTTGTTTGGAAAACGGTAAACTCGGCACTCCATTGGTTGGCAGCCGGCCAATACGTAAAGACTGGTATAGTTTTGACCAGTAGAATGGCGTTAAGTAACAATAGGGACCAATAGAACATGGTGTCCCTACAGCGGTATAGATATAGGTGACTAACGTCTAGCTTGACTATAAAGCTGGTAAAAGTGTGCCGACCGCAAAGTGTTAAACATATCAGCGAAGCAGCAGTTTGATCTACCTTGTCCGTCGGCACGGTATTCAAGAGACAACTACGCCTCCAGAAACTATATAATAGTTGGCGACACTTTGTACCAGGCCTACCTGCCTATGGACACACGCCGATAAGATGAAGTTAGGCGTGCCGCTCGCCGCTTTCCGACAAAACAATCATCCCACGGCGGCCGTATCATTCAGGTTAGTCATATATTATAATTGATTAGGACCTCTCTCGCCAATAGTTTCTATTTACGAACTTTTCGATTAACACATTGAATGGGATAGGAAAATTTCTCGAGTTTGATTACCTGTAGGCTAGACTCCTCTGTCCTCTACATACTGGAGCCTCAGCTGGTAGTTATGGGATCCTCAAGGTGTTTCCTTGCAAGTCTGATATTGGCTCAGAGGCGTCCAGAGCGGGTCTAATAAACTGTGATCCAATTGAAAAGGTGACTTCACCGTATATGTGTTTGACGTCTATCATGTCCTGAAATGAAATCGCGAAATTTTCCTATCCGTACACATTGAGGTCTGCACACATTTACTGGCAGTTAAGACAAATTAGAAGTGAGTCACCTATATCCACTACTGCAAGAACACCGGTTATGTTGGTGTCTGTGTTAGACCTCACCATCGTCCTATTGGTCCATACCACACCGGACACTAACGTATACTTTATAGCTTTCATTATTGGCCGGTCATCAACCAATGGATAGCCGAGCTGACACTGACTCAATCAAACGTCGTTCATCGTACAAAATCATTTACAACCAATCATGTCCCTTTGAGTGGCTATTTAGAAAAAATTATATCGTTAGCAATATCAATGTTATTGCGCTGTCGTGTTATTGTGAGGTCGTGTTAATCACTAGCCGAACAAAGAGTGCACATCCGTGCATGTTTCGTTCTGAACAACAAACAATTTACAAACTATCTTTGCTCGAGCTACACTCGAGCATAGTCTTGAAAGTGTTAAAACTTTGTTCAGTCTTCATAAATAACTCAAATTTAGTTAATATAATATTCCCTAGTACCTATAATAAATTGTAGACTATTCTCTGTAAAATTAGCACTTTTGAAAACCCTGCTTAAGATCTACTTGTATGCACGTTGTGTATTATTCCGCCCTATTTAAGGTTAACATTATCATGGGCCTCATCACTTTATTCATGCGTCGGCCAAGTAAAAACTTTGCAATTATTATAAAATTAAGTATATTTCAAATTGGCTAATTTTTACTAATCATAAGCAGTAAAAAAAAAACAAAACAACCCGAAAAACTTCAGTATTTACAAATGTTTACTTAACACTTTTATTTCGACGTTGGGAGTTACTATTAGCTCCACCGTTAACGCTTTGGGGTTAACACCATTCTACTGGTGAAAACGACACCAGTCTTTCCGTATTGGCCGGCTGCCAACCAATGGAGTGCCGAGTTTACCGTTTTCCAAACAAATGTTCTTCCGTATCTAACGAGATGTACATACCATCGTGTTGATTTCCTTAACTATATGAAAATGTGTCGTTCATTTACGGAGTTCGTTGTTGATATTGTATTAGTTCCTAATTGAAATCCTTATGAAATAGGGAATTGATGTTAGTGTAACTGGACCAGTTCTGTTGTTTATGTGGAATGAAATATTTAAACAAGTTTTGCCCGAACTACAAGGCTGTTCACGATAGAATGAGCACTTTCGAACTCAACCTTAGAAAACAATCACTGCCCCTGCCTGAAAATATTTTAACGGGTGCACTGAGTCACATATACACAGTAAAGCTGGTACTGATATAGGGAAAGTAGTTGCATATCCTAACGTCGAATAAAAAGTGTTAGGTAACCATTTATACTCACTCAAATTATTTCTTTCGCTTCCTTTTTTTTTTTTTATGCATCGAAGTGTAAAAATGAGCAGATTTGTGAAATTTTTTTTTCTGATAGTTTTACAGTTTCACATGACGGACACATGAATCAAGTTGTAGGCCCACGGCTATGTTAATTTTACATAAGGCGAAAGAATACGCAGCGTGCATGCAAGTAGATATTAAGCATTTCTTTCAAAAGTGCTCATTTTACCGTGAACAGCTTATAGATACAGGTAGGGTTAGTGGCATTTTCCAAAGTTTTATCAATAAACCGTCTTGCTGTTTCATCGATATTTTTACGAACTTTTTCGCGCACCGTAAATATTTTAACAGAGAGATTACATGTTATTTCGGCAGTGATTGTAATAGTGAATTTACAGAAACTGATTCAACCTTTTTTCTTGTATTAACTTTGTGAATTGCTCAAAACTTATACTTTTGGTTATTATGTTTGCTGTGAGGGACTTCAGGAGTCACATTACTGTGATAAGCTCATAAGGGCGAATATGCAATACTTTGAAAGAGGCATGTTACTTATCTGTGCCTCCCGTTGAGTTTCGCAAGCAACCACATTTCAGTGCACACGCGTAATCGTTGGAATCGAGCCAGCGACCTCCAATGAATATAAACTATTTATTACAACCGATAAAATTTCTTAGCATCTGCACATGAACGTTCGCGCGTATGCAGTACGTCCGTAATCTCGTATTCACTTTCCAGCTTTAAGTGAAGGTATTTACAATGACACGTTTATAATAGCACCGAACAGAACACTGTCAGTGCTGCGGTTAAGTTTGTACTTTCACATCCACGGACAATAGTGTTGCAACAGAGAATGACTGGATACTGGGTACTATCGTGTGAAATATTGATACATATCAGAGCAGCAAGATAGCATTAGTAAACAAGGCCCTTCTTCATTAAGACGAACATTTAAGAACCTGTTGCCCTGGAGGAAAAAAAAAAAAGTGGCAGCCTCATACCAGTGTGCCATCTGTTAAGAATCATGGTTGCAGTCAGCGTGAATGAAACACGATACAGAGCGATCTCGAGGCAAACCTAACTTAATTGCCCTAACGTCTTCCCCCTTCCCCCTCCGCCAATCACTTCGCTTTACTATTGCCACCGGCGAGTTTTATGGAGCCGCTTTTTTGACTTATGTTTCCGTAAATTACTTTCCTTGACTGCTCCGGCCCCAGTTCTGTCGCCCTCCATCACGCCAGACGCGATCTCGCCGGGGCGAACCAGCTGTAGGTTCCGTTCTTCGACAACGCAGTATTGAATTACCTTCTTAAGATGGCCGTCTGGGTAGGCCGCCGAATGGCGTGCAGAGCTCCAGCAGGAGTCTGAGTGAGGTCTGCTTGCGAACAGCATTTATGAAACGCTACGCGTCTGTATACGTTTTCCAGTTTGCCCCCATTTTTCTCTAAAGCGTGTTTTTGCGATATTGTAAAAGGCTCAAACGCGGTTTTCACGTTCGTTTTTAGGTATTAAAATTCCGATACAAAATATTTAAAAAATAATAGGGACGTGCATCATACCTTTATTTTTATTATTACGTAATAAAATGGTAGCAGGGTCTTCGCTGAACGTTTCATAGAGGCGCGTTATCGACGGCAAGACTGTACCAGACGGCCACCTTAACATCACCTCCCTGGTAAAGGCTGCTGACGATAGAGTGTGCGATTGTAACCCATTCCTACCCAGTGTACATATTTGTGTATATTACGCACGTGTAGGTAATTTCTGTCCGTACTGTACACTGCGAAGCTCAATGACCAATGATCTTACCTGTGAGTAAATGATTCACAATCCGTCTTACTGATCTAGGTCATAATTGGTTCATGTTACTGTAGCCGAGCTATACACTGCGAAACAACTATTTTGTCGACTTGAGTACAACACGCATCATAAGTTTTTTGTTTGCTACGTATGAAACCGTAAATGAAAGTCCGTAACTAGGGGTTGGAAAATTTCGCGACTTCATTTTATATGTGAAGCTAGACTTAAACGAATAGGTATGTTATGTTTGAAGTTGGTTTGCACGCCAGGTTAAATCTGAGCCAGTAACAGACTTGCAAGGAAACAAGCGCCGAATGCCGTGCCACTTGCTCTGAGGCCGTGTCTCGATTGGCCCAGAGAGCGTTCTCTAGCCCCCCCCTTCCCCTTTCTCTCTCTCTCTCTCTCTCTCGTGGATGACGTCACAGAGAGCGCTCTCTGGTCGTCCCAATTAGTCGGAGAGAGCTCGACACAGCGAGAGTACAGAGAGAGAGAGAGAGAGAGAGAGAGAGAGAGAGAGAGAGCACGAGGTTATGTACTTGCTGGCGCTCTCTAGCCCCCCCTTCCCCTTTCTCTCTCTCTCTCTCTCTCTCTCTCTCTCTCTCTCGTGGATGACGTCACAGAGAGCGCCCTCTGGTCGTCTCAATTAGTCGGAGAGAGCTCGACACAGCGAGAGTACAGAGAGAGAGAGAGAGAGAGAGCACGAGGTTATGTACTTGCTGGCGCTCTCTAGCCCCCCCCCCCTTCCCCTTTCTCACTCTCTCTCTCTCTCTCTCGTGGATGACGTCACAGAGAGCGCCCTCTGGTCGTCTCAATTAGTCGGAGAGAGCTCGACACAGCGAGAGTACAGAGAGAGAGAGAGAGCACGAGGTTATGTACTTGCTGGCGCTCTCTTGCGCTCTCTGGCCACGCGCCACATGAGTTTACGTTATTGAGGATTACAAACACGAATACTTCTGTGGCAGTTTTATTCAAAGTTTACACTAGGTGAAGGGATGTCTGTTCGTCTCCCAGTTGAGGGTGGTTCGGGCAAAATAGTTTCCTGGGAAAACCGACAGGGTTTGTGACAAATGACCCTCCGCCCAACAGGGATTGGTTCCTTAACGGAGCTACAGTAGTTGAGGCCACTTCCCAGTTACGTTGGCATCGAATGAATAAATAAAAAATAGTTCTAACACTTGAAGTTTTACTAAAAGTGTAATAAACTAACTAATGGCTACTAAATCCAAGGTTATAATGGTTGCAAGGTGAACACGTAATTGTGTTTGTTGGCAGGTTTAATTATTTATGTATGTGTTTCGGACACTAGCACACGTCTATTTACATATTATTTTGAGTAATAGTAATTATGCTAACCCCTCCTATGTTTATGATTATTCCATTAAAAAAGACGAAGTTTTTTTGTAAACTACCAATCCAAATTTTGTTTAAATATTTATTCTTAATTGTGTTATTCTATGACATGTTGATATGTACTCTGAGATAAAAGGCGATAACTTAAATATGTTAATTTAAATTTATTGGTTAATTGATATGTTTGTATAATTTATTATATTCTGTGATTTAAAAACGTAAATATTTATTTTATTTGTTATTTTGAGAGAGGATTAATGTTTAATTATTATTTCCGTTTATGTTACCGGAAGCAGCTTCTCTCCTATCACATCAGATTTTGAGATAGTTGCCGGAAGTTATTGCTTCTGGGGAGCGACCTTTGAAGTGTCCAGCAGCGTGATTATCGCTGAAATTTTGGGTGGGAAAATCCCCAGCATCTTCGTAAGGATAGTTCAGTTTTTCAACCTCAGAGGATACAGTTAGACTTTATAGAGCCAGCCAAGTCTAGAAGAGGGCTGAGTCTCTTTAATTATTAACCATATTGTTAGTGGATTCCGGGCTAAGAAAAGACGCCGAGGAACTGTAACGACGCCATGTTACAGGCTAAGTGTCTGGCCTATATCCAGGCGACGCCTTCGTCATTTTGAAGTCAGCGGATTATTTATTTCAAAAGTAAAGTAATTTAAAGAGACTTAAGTAATCCCTACTTTTAGGATGAGATATTGGTAGAACATCTCTCTTGTATTTAATATGTTTTTTTTGGGCAGTATAAACCTGCATTCCCGCTCTACTGACGAGCTAAGCACCGGCGGAGTAATTGATTGAAGAACCCAACGTTCAACTAGTAGTGAACTTTCAATATAATTAACATTCATTTGAGATTTAATGTTTTGATAATAAGGTAGTTTGAAGTTAAAATGAATACAAGAATTGAGGCAGTGATTTGCACTAATTTAATACGGAGCTCAGTGAACTCGTTGCAGGAGAGAAAGCACTGATTGGAAACTACTTCTGGGAAATAATGATCTAAATTTATTGTATTGTCGAGTTTAATCTATTTTATTACTTTAAATAACTATCTTAAATTCTCTGTAAGTTTTATCTTGAGAGGACGGTGGTATAAAATCTAATTTACACCGATCCTACTTGCAGTCATATTTAATTTATTTTAGCACATCTGGTCTAACCTTGAACGAAACACAATTTTCATCCTATTAAAGTTTGTTCTCAGACAAGTTCATTTAAATGATAAATGGTTATTTTCTGGTTTATTTTTAACTTTATTAAAACCTGCTTATCGCATTGGCTTGTTTTCATTTAACTGCAGCTATGCATTGTTTTGTGCATGAGTTTGGTTTCCATGAATATTTTATCAGAGTTCCAGTTTCAACAAGATGTTCTACGTGAGGTAAATAAGTGATATGCTTGTGCAAATATTTCTTGTGTCCACCTCGTTCACACGCTATTACATGAAGTAAACTTCTTGAATGAAAGTCACGCACTACTATAATCGCAAAAATTTTTTTGGCGCAATCAACGTAGTAGCATAAATAATTCACCCAAGTTACACAAATCTATTTCTCTGTATAATTCCCCATCACAAGTTTTCCTGTGTTATGCACGTAAAAGCATGGATTTGCTTATAGGCTGTTCGTGGTAAAATGAGCCCTTTTGAAAGCCCTGCTTAAGATCTACTTGTATACAGGTTGTGTACTCCTCCGCCTTATGTAAGATTAACATTTTCATGGGCCTCATCACTTTATTCATGCGACGATCAAATGAAACTGTGAAATTTTTAAGAAAGTAAATAATCTACAAATCTGCTCATTTTGACACCTGTGCGCGCAAGTGAAACAGAAAGTGAAAGAATTAATTTTAAGTTATCACAGCTGTTTACTTTACACTTTATATTCGACGTTAATATATGGAACCACTTCCCATCCATCGTTTACCAACTTTACTGGGCGAATGTCACTCGGTGCGCCCATCAAAATATATGCATGCAGGGGCAGTGACTTTTCTATAAGGTTAATTTCTAAAGTGCTCACTTTATCGTGAAGAGACTTTATTATTAAGGGCGCTGTCTATACACGACTAGCCGATCGAAATGTTAGGTTTTTAAATGTTATGTGATTTTAGGGATGACTCCTTTCGCGATATCGATTTAAAAACAACTCTTTCCGCCATTTGAAGAGAAGAACGATGCTACAAGAAAGCAACTAGGAGAAAATTGATAAGAGTGTGAGTGTTTGTGTTATTGTCGAGTCTATAAATCTTAATTTATCCGCAATCTTCAGGCTATTAAAATTTTTCCCTCGTGTAAAGATGGACCAAGTGCTTTTTTTGTTTGATAGCGGTATCGTAAAATGCGCCTGAGACACGCCTAAAATAATGTCGCAAGTAAAACCCCGTCCATTCACTCGGCTGGTCCCGCAATGTGCGGCTGCGTTGACACATCTACTTTCCCTAATAATTCCACAGTTTGTAGGCTTTTCACGGTAAAGTGAGCGCTTTCCAAGGCCCTTCCATCAGGCACTACCATATTATAAATATGTCTTATTGCAGCCTCAGGCATTACATTTTGAGGGTGGCGAAATATATACACCGCGTTTATTGGTCACGTGGCAATGTTTATGTTAAAAAGCAGCTGCAAGATGGAAATTAGACGAAATGAAACAATAGAAGGGCCTTAAAAAGTGCTCACTTTACCGTGAACAGCCTGTACACATGAATGGCGCATTAATAAAGTGGCACGGTCCATAGCAGTGTTAATGTCACATATAGCGAATGGATACAAAATGAGAAGAAAAGTATATCGTACCAGGGCTTTTAACCCCTTAACTCAACATTAATTTTTCGTTTGAAGTGGTTCAGAAAAAAAAAAATTTGGTGCGAAGAGCACTTACGAATTCCTTACAATACCCGACACTTTGGAATCTACGTAAAGGCTCCCAGTAGATCCATGGCATAGTAAACTACCAATTAAAAAATAGTCGTTGTGTCATTAGCAACCAATATCAGTGCTTAGGGAAAGGGAATGGTTGCATCGGTGCTACCTTCTGGGCCTGTACGGCGCCGACCATGATGTCGCCTGTTCTGCAACATGTCAAATGTGAACGAGTATATTCAGTACAATGTTGCACACAAAGGTTATATTAGAAGAGCTCTGTACAATGCAAGGTTCAGTGCCCAGTGGTCTATCCTGAGAGTAACTGATTCTTAAATGGCGCTACTGCTCTGCGGTATAACTAGTTCATATAACTTAATCACCAAACGCAAAACCTACGAAACAAATTATTTTCCAGCTCAAGTACATCACGATTCAGAATGTATTTTAAGTGCAGACCAAAAACGATTAATTAATGAGGGAATGAAAGAATTAATAGTGATCGATTAGCCGGGAACAGACTATATCATTTTATAGCTAGCTGTGTATTTGTGCATGAGTAGTAAATATTTCGCCTTATTATTTGTCACCAGGCTAAACTTCACAGTATTGTATGTACTCGAGCCGGCGTCGTTTATCCATTGGCTGCTGCATATACGTGGCGTGACTCCCTTTTTGAATGTGCTGCGTGTGATTGGACTATACAAGCGTGAAATATTCATCTATTGGAGCAGAGTTACCCAGGGCATGTCAAATAAAATATGATCCAGTGACATACGTTCTGCGAAGGCGTACGTGTTTTGAGTTTAACGTTTCTTCAAATAGTAACGCGAGTTTTGCATGTCTGTGTGCATGAGCAGTGCACTAAGCGCTATCACTTAGAAAATAAAATAAAACATTTGTCACCGTCCTAATAAACAACGAAAACGGCTCATGGTCGCGTGTTGTGAATACAAGGGCGACGTCGGAGGTTACAGTCTATTGTCGTAAGGGGCCGCGGTGGTGTAGTTGTTAGACTGCCCACCCCCTCCCCACCCGAACGATCCGGGTTCGATTCCCGGCCGGGTCGCCCCCCGGATTTTCGCCGCTGGTCAGAGGGTTTCCTCGAGGATCTCCCGTTTCTTCCGCTCTTGCATTCTGGTGCTCCTCCATTCTCGCCTCGTTTCACCCTCATCGGTTCTCAAGACCTCGATGCCAAGCGCCGCCCAAATCTTTTCACTCACTCACTCTATCGTCGTAGTCCAAACTGATCCTCAATCGATGGCGTTTCCATCATCCGGAGAAGCTATCATTCCACGAGAATGTCAAGTTCGTTTGGATATTTGGCTTTGGCTGAGACAGCGATCAAAGGCGGTGGTCCCCCCTGAACACCCCCCTCCCCACCGCTTCGATGTCCTGCTACTCAGACCATTGGTCTCTCGAAGAGCAGTGGCATTTTGCCAGTTAGGACTATCAACCTGTCCGACAGGAAATTCAGACACTTGAGGGGGCAAACATGGCTGCCCCCAGCCATGTTTGCGATTTGCAAGCAGGTTTCGCAAGAATTCCTGGCACTTCCAGGGCAGAAAATAAGCAGGGAATTTTTTTTATCAAAAACGCTGGAAGAAGTTCGGCGAAGGACAAGAGGAAATGTAAACTTTCGAAAAGAGAAGGTTCTTTCTTCTAGCAGAGGAATATGGATGTTTTCTTCTTGTGGACTGCAGCATAGAGTCGTATAAATAGAGCCACGAGTATTTCGCCATCTCATTCGGGTACGAGGTAGACTCCAAACACTTGTTATTTTCTCCTATTGTGGTTATTGGACGACAGTTGTTTAGACACGCTGTGTTTGACAGAGAGCAAGTAACAAGCAGGAAGCAGTAGTGTGAGTGAGTGTTTAACACAGAGGCCGCACTTGATCACAGCAACCAATAAGCAGACGATAATGTCTCGAGTGTATGGAGGACTGACCAGCCTTGCTTGCTGACAACGCAATCAGAGAAATACTCGGACCTCTACGTATAAGTCAATTTCTGAGAAAATTTTTGTATGGCTCAATTTGTGGGAAGGGGAATCTATATGCACACAAAAAATGGATCAAAATTAAATCAATTTAAGTATAACGCACAAATACAATAACAAACACTTCTTTCACAGTTCTCTTTATGCACAGGTGTTAAAAATACTTACGTGGAAATTGTTGCATATCAATATGAGAGGTAAAGTTGAAAACAACTGCGTACAATATTATATTTATTAGAATATCAGTATATACATGGAAGTAACGAAATAGCTTAACATATACACGCTGAGACATATCGTACAGAATATCAGTAGGCCTACACAATTTGTAGTCATAACATTGAACCCCATGCCTTCTACATTTTTGTTTGAGAGTGAAACAAAATACATTTACATATGACTAAGCTTGTCGATACAAAAAATTGAGTTTAAAGTATTTTTGTCCAATGTTGTCAGTATCATTTATCACTATTTCATTCCTTTTAGTATTTGGTAGTTAATGTAACTGTCCAGAAAAGAAAAAAATATAGAAATTATTATTAATTTCCCATATTTAATGCTTCGAATGTTCACGTGACTGGACGCATACGTTTGTGACAGTTAAACTATTTTTTTTTATATGATATCCTCCTGTTATGTCATTTTTAATGAAAATTACAAATCTAAATTTTATTTATATAGCGATTAAATCAAGGGTGTCGCTGAACTAGAATTTTAGTGCAGTTTCATTGCTATTCGCCATTTTAGAACAAAAAAACGTGAAAATGCAAACTGTTTACCCTGCACTGTACAAATAATTTGAGATAAAATTCCCTTGTTAAATGTAGAGTAAATTTACATAACAAATAAAGTGCTATTCCCCAATCGTACGGGAGAAGTACCTGACAAAAATGGGGGGGGGGAGGGGGGAATCCCGTACAAGTAAGGGAAAATTAATTATATTGTATAAGAAAATCATATTTAAATAATACCCCGGAATATTAGTACAGTTATTTTTCTTATTACCTATATCCTCAGATGAATAATAACCGAAACCTCAACACTAACATCCTCGACACTTGCCGGTGGGTGGGCCCGAACCATGGACCTCCATTACGACAGGCCGACGCGCTATCCTTTACAACACGACATCATGATATAGCATCAGTTCATATTAGCGTGTTAAATAATTGTTTCTTCCCCCCGTCCTATCACTTAGCTGTTGAGAATGCAGAAGAGATGCACGCGTCGCAAGGTAATTTTCCCATCCACGTATGGAATTTTCCACTACCATGTACGTAAATTTTACTCCAGAGTGCGGTAATTTTACCTTACCTGTAAGGAAAACTATGTTCCCCTACAAGATTGCGAATATTACCTTACACTTTTCAAGTAACTATCCCATTATTTTTTACAGTGTGTTCCCCCTTTAACATAGTGCTCACACATGTGCGCACAGGTCTTATGCATGTCGCCATTTTTTTTCAGAGGCGGCAAGCCCTCTATAATTGTCGAGCATCTGCGATGAGATATTGACTTTCTGAAGACTTAACGCAATTATTTTCCCTGCAATCTCGTCCAACTTCCAAGAATCGAGAGACGCCTATGCCCACAGTTCCTCTGATCTATTTTTTCCCCTCTATTAGGCACGTGTAATACCGGTCCAAATGATTGGGCGCTCTGCTCGATCGGACGTAGACAAAAAAAAAAAAACAAGGTACCCGAGCTGCTCTTACAACTTGTTGAAGCTACCGTAGAGTAAGGTAGGAAATAGCTTCTTCCCCCCTCAAAATTCCTATTAACTCTCGTTACATTTACCCCTACCTAATGATGGTCGTCCGGTTATTATCGTCGAGACGATTGTAATAACCGAACGTGCCGACCGCCTCGATCATAACTGGCCTCTACAACCCATCCTTATCCGTCAAGACTTGTTCCTCGTCTCTGGATACACCGGCCGTTATCTCAACTGCTGCCTGCGACGGGCTAAAGGGAATGATCTTAACTATTCCTTATGGGCACCGCCTACTTGGATGTTTTTAGAGCGTTCGGGGAAGGGAATAGCGCGACCGATAAGGACGACAATGACACACGCGGCTGACGCCCCTTCGCTCCTGCGTGCAAAGCGCTGAACTGGCGTGCAGTGTTCTCGTCGTGCTGCATGTACCTATGGGACTTTAAGCGGTGACCCTGTCATTTTATTGGTGGAAAGTCTGTAGGGAGGTTCAGTGCAGGTCGCTATAATAGTTTCACATGTTTCCAACCAGTATATTATGAGCTACAGCAGAGTGAAAAAAAAAAAAGCCGTTTTTAGTTACGTTGAAGGGCTCGGGAATAGCATTTATAATGTACATGATGTATTGAGAGTATTATACGTACCTCGCCCGAAATGTGTTTTCTTTTCCTACATTGGTATCATGGGGACTCCTTTAATGATTTCGTTAAAAAAAAATCGCGGATTTCAAACACACTGCAGCGCGTTTCCACCTCCAGGTAGGCGGCGCTCTTAAGGTTGAAGTAAACCAACTGCCTATGGATCACTGCACCTGAATGTACATTAAATGTGAAGAACTCAAAAAAAAATTAGTACACACACCATGAAAATTGTCAGAAAAGTGAAAGAAGAATGTATATATTTTGCAACATTATAAAATATTTCACTACAATATACTTTTTTAATGGAAAATATTAATCGATCGATAGAGTCCGCATTAAAAAAAAAAAAGCACATTTCGGTTTTGGTTGCTTCGGAAAGCAGAATTTACAAGAAAATCTTCTTCAAGAAAGATCATCAAATTATTTACCGTGATCATGTGTAAAATAATCATAATAATAATGTATCACATTAATTTTATGATTAACTTTATTTACAACAGTTTCAGACATTAATGTCGGTGATAAATGGACGCACATAAATCCACAACACAAATTATTTTCAAAATTATTAATACAATTTTCTTACATGCAATCATAGTAAACACTGTGGCGATATTCCTTGACGGAAATTTTCTTGCAATTTCTGCTTTCTGAAGCATTCAGAATGGAAATATGCTTGAATTTGGTTAAAAATTCGTACTATTTTAATCCATTAATTCTTCACATTTAAAATGTATATTTAAGTAAAATATTTTATAATTTTGCAAAATGTATACATTATTCTTACATATACAACATAAATCGGAATTTTCTGGCAGTTTTCAGTGTATATGTACTACATTTTTTATTAATTCTTCACGTTGTATATTCGGGTGCAGTGCTCCATAGGCAGCTGCTTTACTTCAGCCTAACACTATGTAGACTAGGCTTGTGTGTAGCTCGAGCTAAGCTAGCTCGAAAATTTATTTGTTGGTCATAACAAAACTCGCATGGGTGTGTAGTCTTTATTCGGCTGGTGTTTAACATGACCTCACAAGAACACCACAGCGATGTAACAATGATATTGCTGACGGTAGAATGTATTTATTTTATATCCAATCAAAGGGACATGATTGATTATAAATCATTTTATACGATAAAGGACATTTTATTGGGTCAATACCAGCTCGGGTCTCCATTGGTTGATGATCGCCCAATAATGAACGCTGTAAAGTACAGGGTAGTGTCCGGTGTGGTATGGACCAATAGGGATGGTGAGTTCTAACACAGACACCAACAGAACCTGTGTTCTTGCAGTAGTGGATATAGGTGACTCACTTATAATTTGTCTGAAGTGCCAGTAAATGTGTGCAGACCTCAATGTGTTAATGTGCTTAGTGCATGACACAGAAAAGTTTTCAGTGTCGAATTAATTTATTCACTGTACATTTTTTTTGTAAGTTTTACAAACACTTCATCGGGAACTAGTTGCAAAAAATCTTATCTTAACCGTCTAATATTTTTGAAAGCACTGCTTAAGATCTACTTGAATGTATATTGTGTGTCCTTCCATCATATGTAAAATTTTCATTGTCATGGGCCTCATCACTTTATTCGTGCGTCGGTCAGGTGAAACTGTGAAATTATTGGAAAAGAAAATATTTTACAAATCTGGTCATTTTTATACTTCGATGCATAAAAATGACACAAAGCGAAAGGAATAATAATTTAAGTTATCACAAATAGTACCTAGCACTTTTTATTCGACGTCAAGATAGTGGAACTACTTTCCGTCCATCGTTACCAACTTTACTGGGCGCATGCCACTCAGTGCTCCCGTTAAAATATACGAAGTTAGGAGCAGTGACTTTTTTCTAAGGTTGATTTCAAAAGTGGTCACTTTATCGAGAAAAGTCTTTACGTATTTTTCTGCTGGATTGCATATTTAACAGTTTAGTCGCCTACTGGAACACAATGGTCCAGTTGTTGTTGCCGTTAATGCACACACGTGTGGGGAATAAGTAAAAAAAAAAAAAAAAAAGTTTCAGTAACTGAACGATAATGTCATTAATTGACTATCCTCAGTTACTTTGTTATTTGAAATTGTAGAAACGGTCACTTAGCATTCCATATCAATTTAAACTTTAAGAGCACTTGTTAGACTATTTCCCCTATGTTAGCCCAGCTGGATGTATTAGATATTTCCCACAAATATATTCTGCATAGGCCTATATTACAACTTCATTTCATATTATTAAAATATATATTTTTTGTGTCTAACGTATGTAAATAATTACGTGGTGTTAATCCTTTGAGGAGTATGCACGTATATACTTGGGACTACGTTTATATGGAAATTTATTTGCTCTTGAAGACAAAGCTCACACTTTCATACTTTTACTATTTCGCTAGACTTTATCGGAATCGAAGTAAAAAAAATTAAAAAAATGACGACTAGTCAACATTTCAGTTTGTAAGAATAAAACTGTTCCTTTTAATAAGTTTTCAAACGAACACGGTGGATTGTACAACTTGTTACTTCTATCGCGATACATTAATTGGTACACAGCCAACGTCTGACTCCATTGGTCAACGACCAGCGAATAATAAACGTTGCAGATTACAGTAGGCATGTCCGGTGTACCCAGGACCAATAGGACAATGGTAAGTGGAAATACAGAGACCAACCAAAATTATATTGCTGTAGTGTAGAATATAGGCAGCTCACTTCAAACTTGTCCTCGGTGCTAGTAAATTTGTGCCGTTCTCAAAGGGTTAAACATAAGTCTACCCTTGACACACTCACACGCAATATTGACGGCCACGTCGCCTCACAGACACTCGTGTTGAGACTGTGCCAAGTCGAGTCCGTAGCAAACTCGTTGCTCCCAGCTGACACGGCTCCGGTCGTGCTGCTGCAGCTATTTTGCAACTGACAGTACGCATGAGATATGAGTGCGAATTTCGCGTCATGATTTGAGGACACCTTAAACTTCCAAAACCTGTACGTTGCAATGTGTTCGTCATCGGACAAAACTTTATTTTGACACGCCCATGAGTAACTCTGCGCCAATAGAAGAAAACTTCCAAACTGCGTGCTCCAATCACGCGCAGTTCAGTCTAAAAGGGAGTGACTTCGCATCTATGCAGCAGCCAACGGAAAAACTACGCGGCCTCAAGTATTTACGGTTCTGTGAAGTTCAGCCTGATGACAGATAATAACGTGAATTTTACATGTCTCAGATATGAGCTTGCCCTAAAACGACATCACCCCCCCCCCCCACTATAAATTCTCTTTCTTATGAGCCCTACTTGCCCCTGGATTTGTTTTGTGTTACACACCAGAACGAAGGATCGCTACGATTGACACAGGTACATCAAACGTGTCATTACTAAAGCCCTGCATAATATTGCGTTATTTTTTCGCGTCAAGGTAAAATTCACAGTACTGTATATATATAGTCTGTTCACGTTAACGTGAGCACTTTCTAAGGCCCTTCTTAATTTTTCCTTTCATCCAATTTCCATCTTCCTGCTTACTTTTAATATAAACATTTCAATGTGACCAATAAACACAGTGTATACATTTCACCACCCTCAAAACTTAATACCTGAGACTGCAATTATGTATATATATATATATATATATATATATATATATATATATATATATATATATATATATATATATTAGTGGTTAATGACTGTTGGGAGGGCCTTAAAAAAAGCTCACTTTAACGTGAACAGCATATACTCAAGCAGGCGTCGTATCTCCATTGGCTGCTGCCTTGACGTTAAGTAACTACCTTCCTGAGTGAACTGCTCCTGATTGGGGCACACTGTTGTGGAGCGTGCGTTTATTGGCGCAGAGTTATCAGGGACCTGTAAAATAAAGACTGTTATAATGACATACGTATTGCAAAAGGGAAAATGTTTTAAGTCTAACATGTCCTCAAATAATAACTTCGAACTTTGCGGGTCTCTAGTCGTCACGTCTATAGGCTATTCACGGTGAAGTGAGCACTTTTGAAAGCCCTCCCATTTTTAATAATAGTCAATAAATATATTTTATTTTAGCCTTAGACGTAAACTTTAAAGTCCGGTGAAATATATACATTGTGTTTATTACTTGGCAATATTTATTTTAAAAAGTAGTGGAAGGATGAAAAATTGTTGGTAGGATAAAAGAAACTAGGGCCTCAAAAGTGCTCACTTTACCGTGAACAGCCTATACAGTATAAGCTCACTCTAAATTCGAGTCAGTGGGAAAACCACTGATTCGCAGTGAAATTCAACTACTCTAATAAGTGAAAATGGCCCCACTTAGAATCAGTGGAAAACGACAAATTGTTTCAGCGAAAAATTTTTTTCACTGATTGAATTGGTGACGTGAAACAATTTCACTGATTGAATAAGTGGCGGCCGACTGCAGTGGCAAATTAAATATTGATTTTATTGTATGTAGCCAAATAATTACGTGAAATGAATATATTTACCGTAGTTTACTATTTATATTGTGCAATTTACCGTATTAAAAAAGTAAACATTGCTTCGCGGGTGGCTGGGATTGAACCCGCTCGCACAACGATGCTAAACCGTTGCCTTGCTATCTGAGCTATCTCGCCAAATTGCAGTATAGAAAGGAAAGTATGTATCTTATACCTCCACCACGAAATCGTGTAGTTTGAAAAATGACCGACGACTCAGTGAGGAAATGTCACTGAATGTTGTATCAGCCTACGTTTGACTGATTGAAACAGTGACACTCTCACTGATTCAGATTTTGGAGTGTCCATTCTAACAGGGAAACGAATCCTTACCGAAGATTCCCGAAAGTTCACGTTCTACGGTCTCACAACTTCAAAAACACAAAAAGATTATTGCGTATTTATTGTAAACCTAACTTGTGATCAAACTCTATACTGGTGCGGCTTGCCAACGCTCACGGGGGAAATTTCCAACCCACCGCCCAGGGACAGGCCGGGTCCTGAAATGCAAATCGCTCGCTGTAGCTCTTCAGTATTCAAATTAAATTACAACAGAGGAGGCAAGTTCCCGAAACTGAAAGAAAAAAAAATACTAAGTGGATAACAACAGTCATCATGCGTGTCCCGCGACTAATTTGGCGTGCTTCCAATTTTAGCCAATGAAATCACATAAACATCTTCCGGGCTTGGCAGTGATTCATGCGTCCGTTACCTTATAACACAGCAATGAGAACAGAACAGCCTATATTACAAGTAAGCCTATAAATACACACTGCATGTCTTAAAGAGTCATTTTTTTTTTTTGGTCAGCCTCCGAAATGGAAGTAAGTTATTGAGAAATGAAATAAATTCCGGGTAATTCGCAGTGCGACAAGCTAATGGGCGGGTGAAGCGATATCAGTCACCGGGGATATGTACACAGGCCCTTGTTCCTGTCGTGATTTACTTCACCTTTCCCCTCGCACGAAAATGGACGTGATTATGTCAGCTTCCGTTGCGTTGTCCGGCAATATCGGTTCGTTCTTTTCTTTTCCTCCTCTGGAGCAGTGGGGGCTAGCTTGAATTACTCTCTCTGCCCGGGGCACCATGCCGGGACCAGATAACATCTGGTTTTTACGGAACGGCGCTTAACAATCACCGCGACCTGGCCCGGATAAAATACTCGGGTACAGTCAGGCGCAGAAAATCGTGGAGAGTTAATATGTAGTACAGTGCGCTTGACGATTGCGCAGTACTGTAAATACCAGTGTTCCAACATTCAACCGCTTTTCACACAAACGAAGCTGCAATGAAAAAAAAAAACTGATGTAATCAAGATAAGCAATTTTTTTCTTCTTCTCGTGTACAGGTGGTTTTACTGTAAGGCACGTAGCACCTGCGGTTCAGTTCCTTCATACAGCAACATTCAAACAATGACGCATTGTTCTGCGTGAGCTACAACAGGCGTCACTGCTGTACTACAAAACATTTCCTGATGAACTTCCTAAACTGTAATAGACGTTCTCAACCTACACATTGCATGAGAATACTACCAGTTGTAGGATTATCTCCATTCTGAGGCAACGGTTTTGGGTTTTATTTATTTGTGGGGTCAAAGGTCAAAGGTCCTGAGTCCTGAGACCTGTTCTCGTGATCCCGGGGTTACAAGTACCTGTCACTTTCTCTGATGATGAAAGGCAATTTTCAGGGGGTTCGTTTTTGCAGCTGGGAAAAAACTGAAATATTTAAGGGGGGAGGAGGGAAAGAAAATTTGAAAGGGGGGAAAAATAGGGAAAATTCAGTCGATTTTGAGATAAAAAAGAGAAATTTTTAAGGAAAAAAAGGGAAATTTGTGGGGAAAATTTAGTCGATTTTGAGGGGTAAAGGGAAATTTTTAAGGAAAAAAGGGAAGTTCTAAGATGGCGGTTCCCCCTGCTCTGGATCCGGGACCAGTTGCCTCAGAATGCAGATAATCCTACAAATACCATTATATCAGGATGCAAATATAGGAATGTTTAGCACTGCTGCAACACATAATTGGTAAATACCTTAAGCATTCGACTGTTTCCTGAGAAAATGTAGGAGTGCTACCGTGGACGTATGGGAAAAAAACTCTAATTCCCTCTCTTTCTCACTATACATATACACTGATGTGGTATGTTTGCAAACGATTTCTTGTAGTGGTGGCATCAGTGTCAGCGAAGTTGTGTTACAAGTGGCACCTTTGTTTCCGTGTCCTTCATCTTACCACCACGGACGCACGTTGATATCTCCAGTAGCTGGAGAAGAGAAGCAAGAGTTGCAAATGGATCACCGCATAGCACATGCCGCGATAAAGCTAGCGGGACTCGTACCACTCCCTTCCTTGGAGACTAAATGTCTTGGGGACGTCACTGCACGAATTCTCTGGTAATCACCACCACGTACTTCTCAGCGCAACTCGGGGTGTGTAGAACCTTCTCGGCTAGGCCGTCTGAGCTATATAAGCCGAGGTGTGCCTCTGAGTAAAGTCTGGAGTCGTGGACGGCCATTGGAGCCATATGTGTGGTAGCATCGGCACAACAAGTGTCGATAACAACCAGCGAGTGTGGTCTACGAGTATCAGGAGCAGAGAAAGAGAGAGAGAGAGAGAGAGAGAGAGACTGGCCGGCTGGGCTGTGGGATTGGGGGAATGGATATGCGAATGAGACAAGACACCTGGAATGATGTTAATGCTTATATATGGCAGTGAAAACTTTGAGTGTATACAGAATGTTGCGATCCGCAAACACTTAGTTTCTTTACTACAGCCAGTAATACATAACGTACAGTGTATGTCCCGCGGGCTGGATCATGTTACTGGGGAATGCCATCGCAGCTGTAATTGGCAGCCCCATACCAGCCCCCGAGGAGCTCTGATTTGAATCCACTAGAATTTTATTTGTGGGGGAATTTAAAGGCACTTGTGTATGCAACCCCAGTGGACGATGTGGGCACTCTCCTTAACCGTAATATGACGGATTGCAAAAAATCAGGAACTTTCCAGGAATTCATCGCATCAGAGTGTCCATGCAACGGCGGGTTGATGCATGTGTTCGTGCTGAGGGAGTGCATTCTGAACATTTCCTGTAGTGCCGACGATAAGCTTTCACACATGTGCAGTTCCTAGTGTTCTAGGTGTAGTGTCGTAGTGGTCCTGGGGGCCGGGGTGGAGCCAGACGGGTGAATTGGGTGACCAACCCGTGATGGGTGGAAGGCTCTGCCTGGTGGGACAACTCATGACCCATGCGGAGCGATTGTCCCTGCTCGTCCATCCCTCCTGTGGAGACCTGTCTCTTGGGTGCATGAGCTGGGTGGCTCTAGCGAGTGTATTCTTGAGCGAGTCAAGCCCTATCCCCTGGAAATGGGGTAAGATGCGATTACATAGCCTCTCTTGCTCAAGTCCATCTCCACTTCCACGATGGTAAGAGCTGGAAACACAGTGGACAACGCTGTGGCTGACGGAGAGAGGACGAAGTGCTGGGCGCGTGACGGCCCCACCAGTGCACTGGTGACCGGTCACGGCGAGAGTACATGTTGCTCCCAGAGGTGACTTGTATTTCTCGCCTGCGGTGATGACCCGCGAGCCGGCTGCATGTCCCAAACCGAGGCTCGTAGCGGATCTCGAGGTGGCGGAGCACTAACGAAGGGATTGTCTGGCGTCCCGGAGGTGTTGGGCCTCTCTTGGGTGAAAACTCGGTGTGCAGCCCACAGCAATGTGCAGAATAAATCGTGGGTACCCAGGGGATCAGTGGTATTAGCCCCGGCCTTGGCCGTGCTGATCAAGGGTTGGACTCTGGGTGGCAATGGTCGATTACCCTAATGCTTGGGGGAGACGTCCTGGAAGAAAGCCCTGACTGGAACCGAGCTGGGCACTCGCGCACCCCAGTCTTGGGAAAAGTCAGGATACTTTCCTACGAAAGGCCGCAGGTGTGGTCCGCCAAGAAGAGGACACATTTACTCAGTGAGTGAGTAGAGGTTGGATAGGCCTCGGCCCCATCAAAGTAGTGCGTGTAGGCAAACCCGGCAAACACTGTTGATAGGTGAGGTGGTTGCACTTCCACCCACCGCCATTGGAAGGAGCGTATCCCTTTCTATTGGCTGCATTCAACTGCAGACAATTACTATAGCGTGATGGCTGTTACATTAAAATGAGGCATATTAGCGAAGTTTTGGCGTGAGGACGGCCTGGCAAGCCGTCCTCATATATTTTAGCTCTGGGAGTCATACCCCCCTGTTATACCCTAAAGGGCTCGGGTACGGGGGGGGGGGGGTTACTGTTTCATCAGGCTTTCTGTGATAAAGCAACACATGTAGTGTCGTAGTGTGAGGTGTCGTGTGTCATGCAAACGAAGGCTGCGGGGGCATTCCACAGTAACATGATCCAGCCCGCGGACCATAGACTGTATGTTATGTATTACGGGCTATAGTAAAGAAACGAAGCGTTTGCGGACATTTGTGCATATAACATTCTTTCATCCTCCAAATATGAGGAATGTTTTCCTGAAGTAGTGTCATGCAAATTTGCAAGCTGTACGTGTAAATAATACGTGAGGATTATGTGACTCTAGCTAGTACAAAGTCGTTGATAAGAACTTCCGTCGAAATTAAGATTGGCATAAGATATCATGCCCAAATAAATGAGATAGGCTATGTAATGTTGTAAATAATATATGTGTGCATTTTGATAACACCGTATTGCATTAAGTTGTTTTATTTATATTAAGGCCATTGGTGCATGAAAGCACTATATTTATATAATTTGTGTCATAGCTTGTTTCACAGAGGATTTTTCAGAATTTATGGCATCTCAATACGTAAATAACAACTTTTGACACCTTCTTACGTTGTTAGATATTCACTGCCGTCATTATTCTCGGAGCACTTATGGAAGAAAAGAAAGAATTTTTGTTTTATTTTCTGCAATCAGTGCTCTGAGAATAATGATGGCAGTGAATATCTAACAACGTAAGAAGGTGCTAAAATTTTTTATTTGCGTCTTGAGATGCCAGGAATTTGGAAAAATCTGCTGTGAAACAACTTATGACATAAATTATATAAATATAATGCTTTCATGCACCAGTGGCCTTAAGACCTCCTTCCTTCACGAACTCTGACACGATCTTGACTACTTCATAAAGTTTTAAGTAACCTCGGACTGACTGAGCTACGAATTTTCCAGGCGACTTTATGGTGTGGCGTTTGATTTGGTAAAGGCTGTTCCCAAAAAAGTGAGCACTTTTTAAATAAACCTTAAAAAAAAAGTCGCTGCTCCTACCTGCATATGTTTTAACGGGCGCACCGAGTGGCATGCACCCATTAAAGTTGGCAACGATGGAGGGGAAGTAATTCCGTATCTTAACGTCGAATACAAATTGTTAGGTAACCATTTGTGATAACGTAAATTATTTCTTTCTGGTTTTGTTTTTCCTAATGCATCGAATCATAAAATGAGCAGATTAGCAAAATACTTAGTTTTCTGATAATTTCACATTTTCACTTGACCGCCGCATGAATAAAGTGATGAGGCCCATGGCAATGTTAACTTTACATAAGGCGGAAGAATACACAACGTGCATACAAGTAAATCTTAAGCAGGGTTTTCGAAAAGTTCTCAGTTTACCGCGAACAGCTTATGGCCATGGTATTTACAAGTGGTTCAGGCTGGAGACACATTAGACGGAGTGTATTTTTGCTGTTTCATGCAGGAGGGCTTGGATGGACGGACATTTTGCTGCCCACTTTGTGCTCCGTGACGAAGCAACATTTCGTAAAAGTGACAAGGTTAAACCGCTGCAGCCTTCGAATAAGAGACATCAAAAGCCCCACGTCGTGAAAGAATGGCGCACGATCGTTGTGTTTACAACCTATTTGTTCTCCTCGTGAGTGGGACGCCGTCTTTATCCAAAACTTAAGTTGGTGTCACAATAGCCCGACGAACACGACAGACAGATATGGCGTCAGAGCTCGACGGAATTTCATATTAAATTCTATACAGTGTTCACAATACCCCGACGAAATCTGCCTTACAATTATGTTAAAGGCTGTTCACGATAAAGTGAGCACTCTAGAAATGAACCTTAGAAAGAAGTCACTGCCCCTGCATGCATTTGTTTTTAATGGGCCCACTGAGTGACATTCGTCCGTTAAAGTTGGTAACGATGGATGGAATATAGTTCCATATATTAACGTCGAACAAAAAGTGATAAGTAACAATTTGTGATAACTTAAAATTATTTATTTCACTTTCTGTTTTTTAGTGCATCGAAGTGTGAAAATGAGCAGATATGTAAAGTATTTACATTCTAAACATTTTTCACAGTTTCATTTGAACGACGCATGAATAAAGTGACGAGGCCCATGACAATGTTAATTTTACATAAGGTGTGAAGAATACACAACGTGTATACATGTATATACTAAGCAAGGCTTTCAAAAGTGCTCATTTTACCGTGGATAGCCTATAGTTGGATGTTGGAAAATTCTAAAACGGCAAGTTATCCTTATAATATCCAATATTTACTTTTTGAAACTCGCGATAAAGTGAATGGTTATTTTGCTTTTGACAATATTTGAATTTATACGAGAGATGGAAAGTATTTATAAACAAACCGGAACGTTATTTTGGCATAAAGTTAGTTTATTATTTGCTACAGCAGGGAAATACGCAGGAAGTTTGGTTTTCTAATGTTGTATTTACAAGTTTTGCGCTCCCCAACGAGTCCGACACGGTGGAAAGTATAAATAGAATCTACTTTTGTCGGGTTGTGGGAGCTGCTATTTTGTCGGACTGACGTTACAGTGACCTTGATTTTCATTGGCTCCTGCTCAGATTTCGTCGTGTCGGGCTCGTCGGGGTATTGTGACTCCAGCTTCAGTCGACGGAATCTTTGTTGACTTGAACATCGTTGCCACCGGTTTGAGGTGCGGCGGGTTCTGGGTTCGAATCCCGGGTAAGGAGGCATGGGGGTTTGTTTAGGTTAGGTCGTAAGTTAGTTTGTAAGCCGTCCCCTGGTAAGTCTTCAGGCACAAGACTAGGGGGGGGGGCGGTAATAAGTTGTATACAATACAACTTAATTGGACATCGTTGCGATAGATCTGAAATACACGTTCACAGCTTGTTTACGATAAGCGAACATAACCCTGGCAAGGATCTATTGCTACTTTCAAGACATCATGCGTGGTATAAACATCATTTTGGAGTCCTCCAACATTGTTTGAAACGACCTTTTCAGACTGCTGTATACAAAGGAACTTCTGTGTATTGAACTAGAATGGATTGAAATCCCTCATCCAAGGAACATATACTGTGGTCTCATGTCTGACTTATCTTCATTTCCAAGACTACATTCACTGAAAATTCACATGTATTTAAATTTTTTTGTCAGTCCCTTGAGAAATTATGGACAGAGAATCCACTGTATTAAGACAGGTTACTCGGACACGGTAAGAGCGTGTATTGAACTTTCCTACAGACTGTCCACCAATAAAATAATAGGGTAACCACTTCCAGTTTCATAGCACGACGAGAACATTACCCGCCAGTTCAGGGCCCTGCGCGTAGCGACGATGGCGCACTTGATGCGCGTGGCATTGTCGCACTTAATCGCTCCCGCGCTTCTCCAAACAAGCGACCGTCTTAAGGGGGCAGTATTATTTACGAAATCGGATTAATGTTTCTACCATTTTCGCTTCCTTTTCGGATGAAATATCTGACTGTCAGCGGTAGAGTGGAGATATTCGGGTGGCTCTTAACATCGAGGTCTTCAGAGCCGATGAGGATGAAGCGAGGTGGGTATGGAGCAGCGCCGGAATGCAAAGGGCTTGGGAGGTGGGAGATCCCGGAGAAAACCCGTCGACCAGCGGCATCGTCCGGCGCGATTCTCACATGCGAAAATCCGGGAGCAACCCCGCAGGGAAATGAACAGGGTTCCCTTAGATGGGAGGCGAATAGTCTGACCACTACACCACCGCGGCCCCTTATTTGACACGACGCCACGTAGTTCGAATAATATTTTAATTTTTTTGTGATACATTACCGGTAGAAAACACGTTCCTTGGCAACAAAGTTATCATTTGCTGTCAAACAATAATAAATTTGATGGTTTACAAGAAAAATTGTGTCCTCTTCATAGTAAACCACCGCGAAGTGTGTTCTTATTAGTACACTTTATTTTATGGGTGAGTTTTTCATTTTCATGCACACGACAATGGCAGTAAATCATCGCTGGGATGATTTTTCTCGTAGACAAAGGCCAAAGTTCGTTCCTGCCAAAAAAAAATGTTTGTTCGTATATGGCCAAAAATTTGTTTAGTTGCCACCAACAAAAAATTTTGTTAGTGAACAAATCTTGAAAAACAACCAAATATATTTTATTCATCTGACCGAATATTGTTGGGCCAAAAGAAATTTAAACTGCCAACAAAATACTAAGTTGAATCAACAGTATACGATTTTTTGGCCAGTAATTTAGTTCCCTTCGTTCGAAAATATAGCTCGAGAGTTTGTTAGTATTTTTTTTGTGACCTTTAGGGTAGTAGCAAGGTATGTTGGTGCTTATATTGAAGCTTAATAATGGTATAAACATCCTAATAAAACATGTTCGACAGGAAACTAAAAAGTAAAGCTTTAAAACTTGAAATATTTAAGTATGTTGTCCACGTATTCAAAAAGTATATATTAAAATGGATTTGGTGGATTTGGCCAAGGTTGATAGGGCTTAACGCCCGGGCAGAAACAGTCCCAAGTTCGAATCTCGGTCGGACTTCCGGTTTTTATACTAACCGCAACTGTTTAATGTACCTTGAGCCAAACAAATGTTTTGTTGCACCAACCAGATCTTTGTTTTGGGGGTAAACCAAATGAGAACAACAAAATAATTAGGTTTCGACAAATAAAATATTTTACCGTCCGTACACAAACAATTAATCCGGTTGGATCAGCCGAACTTTGCGTGATTCAACAAATACTTTTTGTCAGCGTGAGGTCGGTGGCTTGGGGCAAACCACTCCATTTCTCCCTTCCTGTCAGCAGCCTTGCATCCGGCGTTAGACGAGGCACTTTTCGGTAGCCCTAGCGCGCAGTTTCACAAGGTCCTCTCACCGAGGCTTTGCGCAAATGTATGGGCTCGTTCCTCTAGGGCGATCCTTGAGCGCGTGCGCATGATATACTTTTTTTTGGTTCCCCCCTCCTCCACTGGCGCAATCTAGCGTCTCGTGGCGCAATCAAAGAGTTCCGCTCCACGGCCAGTGGCGTAGCGAATTCAGGCGGCACCCGGTGCGGGTCCCCCCCCCCCCACAAATTAAATTGTTCTTACATGGGACGTCTGAGGGGGGTATCTGAGTTCGTGAAGGATGGAGGTCTTAATAAAAATAAAAGAACTAAATCTGATTTCTAATTTATTCATAAGCTGTTATTTACAACACTAAACTATCTGATTATACTTATACTCTTTTTATTCAACAGTGAGCGCAATATTAAATGTCTGTTTCAACTCTAATTAACGTCCTTCTTAATTGCCTCTGTTTGGTTACAGTCAATACTCATTATTAACACGTGTTCAGTCGATCTGTTACCATCATTTATAATTACTTTCACTCACGCGTCTAGTCCAATAGTCCAGCCTGCCAGCGGCGCCCTTCACTGCTTGATACTCGCAGTCGTAGACTTACCTTCCGCTGGTCACTCGTTCTTCTATCGCTCGGAACTCAGCCGCTCGTTTAGTCATCAACTCCAACTCCACTCCCGGCCAGGAGGCCTGTAGCAATATTTATAGCGTGAGCCCAGACCATCTCGAAGGTTCAACGCAGCCCGGGTCGCGCTGAGTGAACGAGGCCAGTAATCCAGAGCATTCTTAAAATGAACGCTGGAAATTATCTCGTTGGCTCGCTTTTTGTAACTGATACGCGGCCACCATCTTTCGCGCTGCCGCCGCTATCATATAACGACTCTCTGTCCTCTTCGCTCGCTTACGCGGGAGGCGAGCAGCGAGCGCATAACATTATTAAAAGAAGGAAAAATGATTTACAGTTTCAAGTGATATTTCCTGGTTTATTTACTTGACATTATGAGCACAAACACATAAGGCCTTTTTTTTTTCAACATTGTTATCTGCAAATTTTGAAATCACATCATCAAAATCAATTTCTTTCGCTAAATTGTTTTTAAGTGACAAGCTACCTAAGCCAGATAGCCGAGCGTGATTCAAAGTGAATAGTTTTGAGCATCTCTTAACAGCGAGGTCTTGAGAGGTCACTCATAGTGGATCTAAGATAACTACATACTCACTAATAATTAGTTTAGAAAAACTCCTCTCAAGTGATGCTACTGAAACGTAACGTTAACAACAATCTTAAGGCTAAAGTCAGATTTGGTACAGAATCTGACAATTCATATTCAACAACAAACTCTACAAATCTTACAAAATGCCACTTCAGAGAATCTTCTTTTGAAACTTCGGCAGCCTGTGGATAACTTCTTAGTCATGGAATCTCTCTAAGGATGCCACATTTAGAAAGTTCATCATAGTTTACGACTAAGTTTTGTATTAACTGCGGAAGTTCGTCTTCTGAAGATGTGATTAGATTCCTGGGCTCGAGAACTGCAATCCGAGCTAATATACTTTCCATGTCTTTGAATCGAGTGCCGATTTCTTGATAAAACCTGCCAGGGCACTCCAAAACTGATCTTTGCAATTCTTCTTTCAACGTGAGTGGTTCATCTTGAGCTTTTTCTTCAGGCGTCATTTTCTTCTTTCTGGTGGTTCTTCTTTTCATCAAAGGAATGCCCATCTCTTCTCAAATGTTCGTTGGAAAATACAGTGCTAGCTCCACGATTTCATTTCTTTCGTCTTTCAAAAAATCTTCAAACATCTTATTTTGATGACACGCTTCTCAAAACAGATCCCAACGTACTGTGGGTATTTTTGAGTGTAGTTTACTTCTTCTAAGACGTTATTCCAGAAATACAAAAAGCTTAAAAAAGAAAAATCACATACTGTTAGCAAAAGTGTCTGCGATGCTCCTCTGGTCTCGACAGTTTCTGTAGGATCACAAAGTTCTTCAGAGGGATCAACAGTCTTCTTGAAATTAGCATGTACAGGTTTTACAGTTTCATAGTGAGCAAGTACTCCATCTTGTATCTGAAAGTCTCTTGACTGCAACTCCAACATTAGTTACAAGTGTCGTCCATCTGTGTGTGTGTGGAAACTGAGAAGAGCGGTGCAGACTTTCTAAGTTCCCAAAAGAAGGTTACACACTGTGAAGCAGTTGCAGAAGAATGCACTCCACGCAGATTAATAGGGGGATTTGTTCAAGGAATAAGCAATGCTTTAGGATTAAGTTTATGAATCCTAGCCTGGACTCCAGAGTGCACTCCAGCCATTGTAGAGGCGTTGTCATACCTCTGACCTCAACACAAAGTGATATCGAGCTCATCCTGTTCAATTGCCTTTATTATATCTTCTGTTATGTCAAGAGATTTCTTACCAATTAGCTTATAATAGCCTAGAATTGACTCCTTTACTTCTACTTTTTTTATTCTCGATATGAACATATCGAACTATTTCACACATCTGATCAATGTGTGATCTGATAATGCTGTAATATTTTGCTTCCTTAATATCAAGCAAAATATATTTCTTAACCCCTTCAGGCCCTTTTCAATTTTCTGTTTCAGGTGTTGCAAACGAATAATTTTATGACGTGTGCTATACTAAAGTCAGCACAATACTTGTTTCGTTGTCACAGCCAATCAGCTGTAGGCAATATGTTCGGCTACAGTAATATTAACCAATAATGACCTAGACCAGTAAGACGGTTGGCGAATCATTCACCCACATGTAAGATCATTAGGCACTGAGCTTTGTAGTGTGCAGTAACAGACCAGACATTACGTACACGTGCGTAATATACACAATTGTGTACACTGGGTCCGAATGTTTTAACACTCTCGCTTAGAAATGTGACAAACTCGTTTTGTGTGATAGGGGACAGATAACTTGTAAGTGTTTTGCGTATCTGTAACTGACCTGCCTAATCTAGTTTGATCAAGTGTTCTCTTAGTACCGGATCATACTTTGATACCAGATAAACTAGCTGTAGAACATTTCCTCTGTTGTCCGATAACACATGCTCTCTGTGGCCACGGAATTGTAAATTTTGTTGAGCCAAAAATTACGTTCCATCTAAGAGCCTTTTCTAGATATCCCTCAATATCCGTTTTCCTGTTTCTGCGACAGTCTGGCTAACTTGATCAATCGTATTCTTAGCAATTAGGTTTGCTCGTAACGTTTCCCATTTTTCAAAACAAGTTAAATGTTGCTCAGAGAGTTCGTGAATTTGAACTTTCCGACGAAGTTTCCACGAAGATTGGAAACCAGTCATCAACCTTGATGGATATTGAATACCACTCAAATTTTCATCCGTGCCAAGGAGCCTACAACAAAAACAGTACAAACGGTGTTTTTTTTAAGGGTAGGCCATCCAGGATCTCAGTATTGCCTCACCACTTGGTACACTGTTATAGAACCAATCAGACTTTTCCGCTTTTACCCTGGACCAGGTGGCACGCGATTCCATCATTGTTTTATTGCAGGTTAGTTATTGGCTCTAGTTCGTCCAGGGCGTGTCTTACAACCCACAATCCAATGGTAAAATATATCCAAGTGTACATGTGTTTGGAGTCTAGCTTGTCCTCGAATGAATCTGCGAAATTTCTGGGTCTTTAACGATGGGACTTCATTATACGTGATGGAAGTTCGCGGATTAAATTACGCCTGTGTGGTTGTATGTACTTATCTCCTGCCTCTTAACGATAATGCGGATATAAGCTCTAAAAATGAAATTTTTCATCACTTTCCCGATTTTTGCTTTTTGAATACAACTTAACCCTTTGAGAAGCATGCACGTATATACTCGGGGCTACGTTTATATGGAAATTTATTTGCTCTTGATGACAAAGCTCACACATTTATAATTTTACTATTTCGCTAGACTTTATCGGAATATAAGTAAAAAATGACAACTCGTCAACATTTGAGTTTGTAAAAATAATACTGTTCTTTTAATAAGTTTTCAAACGAACACGGTGGTTTGCAAAACTTGTTACTTCTATCGTGACACATTAATAGGTACACATCGAATCCGTGACTACATTGGTTGATGGTCAGCCAATAATAAACGAGTTAAGTAGGCGAGTCCTCTATAGCCAGGGTCAATAGGACAATGGTGATTGGAAATACAGAGACCAACCAAAATGATATTGCTGTAGTGTAGAATATAGGCAGCTCACTTCAAACTTGTCCTCAGTGCTAGCAAGTTCGTGCCGCCCTCACACGGTTAAACAGTAAGGCTTATGTTATGTCGTACAAATATAAAATAAGATTTTTTTTCCTTGCCAATGCTCTTAAGAGAGAAGGGAACAGGGGGCGCTTAGTCCAGGTAGAACGGAGAAGGGGAGGGGGAGCGCCTTAATACAGAAGGTCGATACGCGATCTGTCCTTGCATGCTCGCGATCGCTCGTGCTTTGTAGTCGGCGCGAGCCGATATCAATCGCTCTGGGGAGCCGAGCTGTTATCGTGGGCCAGGCTCGACTTCGTTAACGCGCAACACACTGTCGCAATCGCCCGCTTAGACCGAACGGAATGTATTTCTTCACGTGTGTGAAAGACTAGAGTAGGGAGGGGCGAACGGGGAAATGCTGCCGGCAATTTATGAATCGGCAGAAATCGATTCCTCGTTTGTTCGTGTCCCAATCGATGTTGTCTGGCGGCTGCTGGGCCACTGCTGACACGGAAAGAAAATATTTCACTCCAAGAAATTTTTCACAAATTTACTGTGAAGGCTGTTCACGATAAAGTGAGCTCTTTGTAAATGAACCTACGAAAATAATTACTGCCCCCGCATGCTTATATTTGAATGGACGTACTGAGTGACATTCGCCCAGTAAAGTTGTTAACGATCAATGGGAAGTAGTTCCATATCTAAACCTCGAATATAAAGTTTTAGGTAACCATTTCTGATAACTTAAAACTATTTATTTGTTTTTTTTTTTTTTTTATGCACCGAAGTGTAAAATTGAGCAGATTTGTAAAATATATAATTTCTTAACAATTGTACAGTTTCATTTGACCGACGCATGAATAAAGTGCTGAGGTACACGCCAATGTTAATTTTACATAAGGCGGAAGGACACACGTCTTGTGTGCAAGCAGGGCTTTCAAAAGTGCTCATTTTACCGTGATCAGACTATGTGAGTATACTTATAGAGTGAAAGAGAGCGAGTGGTGAAGTGATTTGCCATACATTCATTCTAGCGTGCCTACGTTTGCTCGCAGGAATCAGTCAAATGCGTACGAAACTTCCCAGCTTCGTATAGCAGTGACTCTATAAACATTCCATATTTGTAGCCGGATGTGTGCCATTATTTCCGTACGCTATGTGGCTCAAATGAAAACTTCCTGTTCAGTTTACGAATTCGATCAGAATTTTTTTTTTTTTTTTTTTTTTAGATTTTGTTGCTGGTGGAAACCAGGTTCGTAACACACAGAAACACATATAGTCTATTCGCGGTTATTTTCACACTTCTTGGATCAAACTTTGGAAAAATCACCCCATGTATATATTTTGTTGTTTCCTAAATATATCACGTATACCTATCAAGTGTTTCATACATTTTGTTAACGTAAAACCAGCTCACTTTTCGTTAAATTGAGCATTTACCTATATTTCATTTATAGATTATAATATTTCATTTATAGTAAATATGAAAAAAAAAAAAGCAATGAGAAAACACGTGTGTTGGTAGCGCCTAGTAATGAATAGTTCTCATGCAAACTATTATTATATCTGAGTGCGCACGAATCCGGTGCGTTGTCCTTTGGTGTAGTTTCACGGATTTAGTTCAGCTTGGTTTGCACGAGGCGGAGGAATATCCTGGAAGTAGAACTTTAGTAGGGCTTCAGAAAAGTGTGAAGCAGCCGTGAACAGCCTGTAGAGACAATATGCGCAAAAGCTATCCGTGATGACGAAAAGCCGGATCCAAGCTTCATAAATGCGAAGTACGCAACGCCGCTCTATGTCCTTATAGCTTCGGGTTTCGGGAACGAACAATCCCGAGTCGACACGAAGATTTCTTCGCCACTGTAACCAGAAAATTGTATGGTTTCTATGGCAGTTAGTTATGTCCACGCCACTTATGGCCATGCTACAATCGACATAACCATTACCATAGCCGTATCCATTCCCATAACCATTGTCATAATAAATATCCTATGCTACACTTGACATAAAATATGCAGGATGTCTTCGTTTCTTGACCAATCAAAGTTCCCTTTCAAATGAGAACTTTTTGTTGATAGTTATACAAATTTTTGCTCATGCATGTTGGCTAACCTGTTATATGTAATTTCCTCAACATGAGAAATTAACATTGCGTCGAATTATTAGCTGTAGCTCATTTCCACAACATATCAACGACATTTAACTAAACCAAAATGCATAGAAGAAAAATTAGAACACACACGTTAATAGTTACATTGCTTGGTCCATGACAAACATTAAATTATATTGTTGCTGGAAATTAATTCATTTTTGAAATCAATATTTAACTGTGGAGAATCTGAAGTATAAATTACTACCTTCTGAATATATTATTTCAATATATATACATAAATGCTTACTATTTGATAATTCGTTACACTACACACAACCCATAAGGTGGCTGCCATTTTAACAATGTAAACGGTTCCTACAACTATATATTATTCTCAATGTTTAAACTTCTGTTAATGTGTTCAGCGTCAGTTAATGTACCATGTAGTCTTAAGTTACAGACTACACTATAAAAAATAAATGTAAATTTACATCTACAAATTTTCCGCAATTTTGCATTTCTATGTGTAGTTTGTTAAAACGAGTACAGTTTGTAATTTTACAGTAATGTTCCTATGAATTTAAATATAACTGCAACCATTTGTTTAAAACATGCGATCTAGCGGTACGGAGTAGAACTACTTCGAACTCCTTTTATATGTCCAAAAGGAATATTTAACTCCCACTGTGAGATATGCTGGATTTTGTACGTAACTATGTATTCTATAATTGAAATCAATTGTTACGCACATTTTTATAACACTGCCAAGTTACAAAACGGAGTACAATGACATGAAAATTGTAAAAATACGCATATAAAGTATGTGAATTTACTATGATGCAGTTGTAAAAGGACGTATACTGACGGCCGGTAAAATTGCTTAGCAAACGTGAACAATGTACAGAAATTGTTATTACAATTACAGTGAATATGTGATTTGAAAAAAGGACACATACACAGTGATGATATTACAATTGTGATGTCTGTAAATTTATTTGCCGTGTACAAAAGATTCACAAATTTTGCTGTTTATTTTCTGCTACATAGTAATTGTAATTTTACACTATTCTATGTAGAATTGGTTGCATAATGTACATGTTATTTTACTAATTTTTAGGATAAATTTACAAGGATGTAGAGTAAAAAAAAAACATTAACATTAGTAGGTGTAAAATTACATCGATATCAGAGTAGACATTGCTGCCATATAGGCCTACATTTAGTGTAAAATTACACTTTTTTTTTTTTACAGTGTATGGGTCCCTGATGGAAGTGCCTCGACGGCGATAACCAGACACATGGGCGAGCGCCCGCATGAAACAGACGAGATCGAGGACTGACATTCTCGCGTCGACATAGTTGAGGTTTTTAAGAAGGGGCGAAGGCCACTCCAGCCAGACACCTATAATTTGCACACTGCAGTTTCTTTCACCGGGCCGTAAGGACCGCCGTGAAGGAGGTTAGTGCTGTCTACGTGATCCTTAAACCCGTTTCTCGGAAGACGTCATATAATAACCCGGTGAAACAGCGCCCGACGGCTGTCTGCACAGACAGACAACGTAATACGACCACGTGTCCAGGTTAAGGGGCCCGCCTACCTGACGCGGCATGGCGCAAGAGCAGGTGAACGCTAAGGGCGACAATGGCACGCGCAACAACTGCTGCATCGCCACTATGAGCGAAGCACTAAACTAGCATCGTTTTTTTCTATGGGACTTTAAGCGGTGACTATATTATTTTACTGATGGAATGTCTAATGCAAAGTTCAATGCAGTTTCACGTAGATCCAGTCAACACATTTTGACAAACAGCACGCTGAAAATGCTGTTTTTAGCTACGTTGGAAGGCTTGGAAATATTGGTCCTAACATGCGTAGTGTCATGAAAGCGACATTTCGTCATCGCCTGAAGTTTGTTTTCTTTTCGTAAATTAGCACACTGAACACACGTGGAATAGTTTCGTCAAAAAAAAAAAAACAGATTGCCCAACACATGCAACACATTTCTAACGCCTAGTAGGCAGCCCCCTTAAGAGTACACAGCTACGAGATTTTTTTTTACCCCGCGTTCGACGCATGGCGATACGGGCGACAATAACACGCGCGACCATCGCCCCGTCGCCCCTACGCGCAAGGCGACGAACCTGCGTGCAGGGCTTCGGTCGTTACGCTTTCCTGTGCGAATTGGATCTGTAACATTGGGATTTTATTACACGCTATGAAAGCCCATAGATTAGACTACAACTAAAACGTTTTATTTTTCTCCTACCTATTAATGAGACTGCGTAGGAGGGCTCTAAAAATGTGATTTTTTTTTTTTTTTTTTTTTTGCCATTTTCACGATTTTTTTTCCTCTTAGAATAAACTTAATATTATAAAAACAAAACTGCACGGGCTTATATAATTGTTTTTTTTTTTTTTAATCTCTTATCGCAAAAAGTCGTATCCAGGATATGTATTTGCTGAGATACGCGCAAACTACGAATGTACAGGAAATATGTCCGTACTGTTAACTGATCTGGAGAAACTATCTCCTAAAAAGTCCGCAGAAGCGTCTGCTATTGTTTTGGCCACTGAGCTGGAGAAGCTCCCTAAATATCTTAATACGTCCGCGCAAGTGTTTGCTTTTGTTTGCATCTTATCTCACGCCTATTTTCTTACAAGTTATGCGAGTTCAATGAAACAATAACGAAAGAAAACTTAACAATGAATCACGTATACATATTTTCATTCGTTACTCTTTTTTTTTTTTTTATCACTGTAGCTCATATTTTATACGAATTGTGTAAAAAAAAAAAAAAAAAAATCTAAATTTCGTGAAATATTTTAATGGACGGTTTCGGTAAGGGAGCGAGTCAATAAAACGATTTTATAATATTCGGAGTGGATTTACATATAATTTATTAATTTTCTTTCCATTGCCCGAATACCAAAGAAACATAGAAACGTTCAGTAAAGCAACGCCTTAAATGAACACCAGGAGAGCCACTCAGTGACTTTCGGAATCAACACCCTGAATTCCCGATACCCAAAACTACCAAGTAACGAATTCAAATACGGCAGTAGACTTAGCATGAACCTTTAGGAACCTTTAGTAGTTAGAAAGAACGGGCTTGAAACAGGATTTATATTATTAAAACATCGATCTCAGTCTTTTATAGTATTATATTTGTAATTAACTTTAGTATTCTAATTGTGAACATTTATATATAATTTTCTTCAACCCAATGATCGTTGGTCTAAAAATTAATATTATTCATAAAATTTTGAGTCTAAATTAAATTTGTTTAATTAATTTTCAACAAAATTCATCGTGTTCATATATATTTTAAATAATATTAACTGAAATTGTTTGGAAGATAACTGTATATAATTAATTAATTGATTTGATTTTTACATTTTTAGATAAATATTCAAACAGTTAAATAATAGTATTTTTACTAATTTTAAAAATAATTGTGAAAGTGTAAAATCCCACTTCTCAAGGATGGACTTCAAAATATTGTTTAGAATACATATCATCTGTATAATTAGAGACCAGGAAATTTCTCGGGTTAATTCGGCAACAAGTTAGACTCCACAATCCTTTGTATACTTTAGCCTCAGTTAGTTGTTCATTGGTTGTTGCTGACCAGGTAACACGTGATCCAGTCCTTGCTTTCCCTACAGGCTCGTTATTGGTCGAAAGTCGTCCGGGACGTGTCTAACAAACTGTTGTCCAATAGAAACGAATCTGCATGGTACATGCAGATTCGCTGTCACTGACGCCTGTCGTGTTCTTGTGAGATCGTGTTAAACACTAGCCGAACAAAGACCGCACATCCATGCGAGTTTTGTTCTGAGCACCAAAAAAATTTTCAACCTTAGCTTAGCTCGAGCTACAGTCGAGCATAGTCTGCAAAGTGTTAACACGCGAAATCTTTCCGTCTCTAGCAATCAACGTGACCTCACTGCCCGGCAGCGAGCCGGAAAGTGGCGTGCCGTTCAGCGCCAGCAGAACCAATGGAAAACCTCCGGGAGCACGCAGCAGCCAATCAGACGACGACGCCCGCTCCCAGAACTTTCGCGCGGCCGTCGAAAGAACCTCCCTCGTCGTTCCGCTTCTGCGTGGTCGCCGCTTCTGTGCCCATACTGTTGAACACTTTGAGGACGGCACGAATTTTAACAGCACTGAGGACAAGTTTGAAGTGAGCTGCCTGTATTCCACACAACGGCAATATCATCTTGGTTGGTCTCTGAATTTGCACTTACCATTGCCCTATTGGTCCTGGTTACACCGGACACGCCCACCGTACTCAGCAAAGTTTATTATTGGCTGGCCGTCGGCCAGTGAAGCTACGCTTTGGCTGTGTGCCAATTAATGTATCGCGATGGAAGTAACAAGTATTACAATCAATCGTGTTCGTTAGAAAAATTATTAAAAAGAAGAGTTTTATTCATACAAACTGAAATGTTAAAGGCTTTTCACGATATAGTGAGCACTTTAGAAATGAACCTTAAGAAAAAGGCTTTGCCCATGCATGTATATATTTTAATGGGCGCGCTGAGTGACATTCACCCTGTGAAGTTGGTAACAATGGATGGAACGTAGTTCCATAACCTAACGTCGAATAAAAAGTGTTAGGTAACTATTTGTGATAACTTATAATTAATTCTTCCAATACATATTTTTATAATGCATCGAAGTGTAAAAATGAGTAGATTTGTAATGCATTTACTTTCTTAATAATTTCGCAGTTTCATTTGACAGACGCATGAATAAAGTGACGAGGCTCATAGCAATGTTAATTTTACATAAGGCGGAGGAATACACAACGTGTATACCAGTAGATTAAATGCAGGGCTTTCAAAAGTGCTCATTTTACCGTGAATAACCTATAACTAATTGTAATTTTTTACTTAGATTCCGATACAGTCTAGCGAAATAGTAAGATTATCAAAGTGCGAGCTTTGTCTTCAAGAGCAAATACATCTGCACGTAAACGTAGCCCTCGAGTATATACGCGCGTAGTCCTCAAATTGTTTAACGCACGACCTCACCTTGCTAACTCGCAACCCCGCTCACCTTCGCTGCAAAAGCCGTCGCCGCCGCAGACATAACACTCCTCGCTGCACCGACTAGGAACTTGCATCTTCGAGATATCTATCTGCCTCGGGCGATCGTACACGGGAAATAAAACAAAATGGCATGATTGGCCGCCGACAATACGGGCTGTTGCGTGGGTACATTCCGAAATACCTCGCAGCATTGTCCTGCAAACTTTGCGTGGGGGGGCGGTGGGTGTGGGGGCAGGAAAGGGGGTTTCATTGCGCAAGTCTTTCGGAGCTCGGCACGCCTGTGATGCAACCTGCGTCACGTGACCAAGGACCACTTATCAGAGGGGATCCCTGCCCCCCACCCCCCTTCCTGCCGAGGTCTGGCAAGCCATGCCCCGGACAAACAGTGATCCCGGTGGGCCACAAATCAAGCCCCCTGAATGGTCGGTCGCGGAAGAGGGGTCGCCCCGCGATGAGACCCAATCAACACACTTTTCTCCGCGCGGGTTCCCCTCCGTCGTCGATTGGGAAACGAATTTACGACGCGGGCTGAGGTTTTCTCGCTGCCCCGCGGGGTCTGCTGGGGACGTCGTCTTGGTTTTTATTTGGCCGTTGACTCCTCCGGGAGTGTCAACGGCGGCGACCCTGGGAGCTCGCGGGGAGACACCACACGAGGGCGGGTGAAGTCCTCGTCGCGTCCACACTCTGCCATTACCTATCACCGCACTGTAAACACTTCGAGGACCGCACAAATTTACCAGCACTGCGGACACAAGTTTTGAAGTGAGCTGCATGTATTCCACACTACGGCAATATCAGTTTGGTTGGACTCCGTTTTCCTACTTACCATCGTCCTATTGGTCCTGGCTACACCGGACACGCCTACTGCACTCCACGACGTTTCTTATTGGCTGGCTGTCGAACCAATGAAGTCACGCGTTGTCTGTGTACCAATTAATGTATCGCGATAGAAGTAACAAGTTTTACAATCCATCGTGTTCGTTTGAAAAATTATTAAACATCACAGTTTTATTCTTACAAAGTGAAATGTTGACTAGTTGTCATTTCTTACTTGGATTCCGATAAAGTCTAGCGAAATAGTAAAACTATAAAAGTGTGAGCTTTGTCTTCAAGATCAGATAAATTTCCATATAAACGTATAGTCCCGAGTATATACGTGCGTTCTCCTCAAAGGATTCATTAAGGGTGTCGTACCCCAAAAAATGAATAATTGTATATTTGCACCAAACATTGTTCAACTCGTGTGCATTGTATGTGATGACATTTTTGCGGAATAAAATTAATTAACCCTCTGAGGAGTATGCACGCATATACTCGGGGCTACGTTTGAATGGAAATAGATTCGCTCTTGAAGACAAAGCCCACACTTTTATAGTTTTACTATTTCTATAGACATTAGCGGAATATAAGAAAAAAAAAGTCATCTTTTGTAAGTATAAAATATTTCTTTTTAATAATTTTCAAACGAACACGATACATTAATTGGTACACAGCCAACACGTGACATCATTGATCGACGGTCAGCCAATAATAAACGTTGCAGAGTACAATAGGCATGTCCTATGCATCCAGGATCAATAGGACAATGGTAAGTGGAAATATAGAGGCCAAGTATATGATATTGCTGTAGTGTAGAATATAGGCAGTTCACATCAAACTTGTCCTCAGTGCTAGTAAATTTGTGCCTCCAGCAATGGGTTAAAACTTTATATTTTTAGAATAATTTGATGTCAAATATAAAATGTATGCGTTTTTGCAGTCGCAATAACAGATTCTGAGTAAGTTGTACAGATGAAAAAATTCACAAAGTAAACTGATGCCTTAGGCTACTGAGTGATATATATGTAATCACTAGAGATTATGGTTTATCGCGTGAAGAGTGGACAGTTTGCTATGATTCAACGAATTGTACACATGTCCCACAATTTTATTTCCTACCCCAGTCCACTGGGCCAATGAGGATTCTGATACTATAAGGCAGAACGTTCGTGATTGGTTTGCAAGCAACTTAGCCAAGTCAAAATCTTATTCCTCCAATCATGAAAGAATAAACTAGTCAGAGTGTTATAGAAGATACGTTGGCTCAAACATTTTTCGGGATTTTCCATCATCTCTAGTAATCACCAAATACCAAGCATAATAACAAAAAAAAAAAAAAAAAGTTAAATATAATTACATTTTTGCACCTCGAAACATCAATTGTAATTGCCGTTAACGATTTTTAAAATAAATTTTGGTTATCGAAATGAACACGAATGACTGCATAATCGTGTAACACATGCCAATGCACTGTATTCGGGACACAATCAGGTCGCCTACTGATTGGCCGACGGCTAGCCAATAATGGGACGTGTAAGTATGGTACGCATGTCCGGTGTAATTCGGATCAATAGGATGCTAGTGATGGGGAAATTCACAAACCAATTACAAGTGGTGAATCTGTAGTGGATCGCATAAACTACTCACTTCTAATGTAAGGTGACATCTTGAAAGTGTAGGTAGACCTTAAAAAGGTAAACAAGTGAATATAATCCATTCATGGTTACTTCGCACATTTCTGAAACCCTGCTTAAGTTGTACTTTCAGGATATTCCTCCGCCTCGTGAAAAACCAAGTCTGGAGAATTACACGGACTGCGCACAGTATTCGTGAGCACTCATTGTGTAACAGTTTGTATGAGAACTATTTCATACTAAACATTACCAACACACCTATTTTTTTATATTTAAATCACATATAAAATATATATTATAATTTATATAAACTATGAGTTAAAGTTCAATTTAACACTTTGTAGACTATGCTTGAGTGTAGCTCGAGCAAAGCTAATTAGAAAATTTCTTTGTTGTTCAGAACAAAACTCGCGTGGCTGTGCAGTCTTTGTTCATCTAGTGTTTAACACGACCTCACAAAAACACGACAGCGCAGTAACAATGATATTGCTAACGATAGAATTTTTTTTTTTTTATATATATACAGCCAAAGGTGCATGAGTGATCGTAAATCCTTTTATACGATAAAGGACATTTGATTGGGTCAATATCTGCTGGGCTCCTCATTGGTTGATGACCGGCCAATAATGAACGCTGTAAAGTACAGGAGTGTGCCCGGTGTGGTATGGACCAATAGGACGATGGTGAGTTCTAACACAGACACTAACAGAACCGGTGTTCTTGGAGTAGTGGATACAGGTGACTCACTTCTAATTTGTCTTGAGTGCCAGTAAATGTGTGCAGTCCCCAATGTGTTGACCAAAAATAAGTCGGTTTTATATTAACACAAGTGTAAAACGTTTGTAATAAACTATATAGATTATATAAAGGGGCCCGTTTTTGCGAAAAAAAAAATTAGCTCTAAGTATATATAATAATATAATAATGCATATAATAATTATATATAGAATACAGTGTATACAATAATAGAGTACATAGAATAATTGAGTATATAGAATAATAATGATGGTAATAATATAATATGTGGAATAATACGAGTATAAATTGTATAATTGTTATGGTAGGCGGAGGCCTAAACACTAAACACTAGTGGCGAGATGTTAGTACTGCCATGAGAGACAGGCGCTGATGTTTGCTGATAGAAACAGCACACACTTCGTGCATGACTATTCAACCAATAACAACGTCAGGAAGTGCCAGTGTACACAACGTGTGTGCGACCATTCACGAGCAGGGAGTTAGGGCGTGGCTCTCACTTCGCAGGACAGCGTCTCCACGGATGAAGCCGTCAAATAGTGACACACCCCGGAACATAGGTTGTGAAGACAGCGCGGGGGGGGGGGGGGGGAGAGAGAGAAATGTCTGGGTCTGGCCAAGCACCGTACACACATGCCACCGCTATTTAACGCCCTCGCACGTAGGCGCTAGGGACGAATCCCGCGTGGGAACGAAATGAGTGGAGCGGGGAGAGCGGAAACGGGAGACCCCCGAGAAAAACCCGCCGACCAGCGGCATCGTCCGGCACGATTCCCAACATGCGACAGTCTGGGGGGGGCGAGACCCGGCCGAGAATCGAACCAACCCGTTTTTCGTCGCGTGTGTTCTGTTTCCTCAGAATTTTAAGCAGCGACCATAAGGTTTTACTACAGTAATCTGCTCTGAGAAGACACCGCATTGACACTATAGTTTACAACTTTTCAACGACATTAATGTTTCAATAAATAAAAAACCAACAAAACATCCACTTTCATTTCTGTCGTGAAAAATAAATGTAACTAAAAATTTGTATAGGCTGTTCACGGTAAAATGAGCACTTTTGAAAACCCTGCTTAAGATGTTGTGTATCCTTCCACCTTATGTAAAATTATCATCGCGATGGGCCGCAACACTTTATTCATGCGTTGGTCAAGTGATGATGTGAAATTATTATAAAAGTAAATATTGTACAGATCTGCTCATTGTTACACTTCGATTTATTAAAAAATACAGAAATCGAGAGAAATAATTTAAGTTATCACAAATGGCTACCTAACACTTTTTTATTCGACTTTAAGATATGGAACTACTTTCCCCTCTATTGCTGCCAACTTTTCTGGACACATGCCACTCATTGCGCCTCTTCAAATATATTTGCAGGTAGGGGGCAGAGTGACATTTTCCTAAGGTTGATTTCTAAAATGTTCGCTTCTTGGTCAACAGCCTTTAGACAAAACTGCTTACGATGAGTCCAATGTGACATGAAGTGAAGCACCTTGTGTACTCTCGAGGCAAAAGTATAGCCAGGCATCAGGTAATTTGGAAATAACGACGAATAGACCATTACAATCTTTGGCGAAAACATGACATATATATATATATATATATATATATTTGCTGCCTAAGGTTTTGAGCGTATTGAGTAGGCTACACATGCGCGGGAAGGTTTTCGACATCCCTGGACGTTCTGACCGAAGCTTCCATCGTCCAGGCGGTCATTAACGCTGAGACCGGAGTTTTAACGAGTCTATTACGAGTCTGGACTCGGACCTTAGGCGCTCGATAAAACTAACAAAGGTACGATGCAAGGTTTGACGGTGAGGTGGAAAAGTGGGGGGGGGGGGGGGGACTTTTATCACCCCCAGCTGCCCTTCCCTCTTGCGGAGAGGCACGAATCTCCTTGATTCGCGAGTCCGGACTTGTGCCAACTCAAGTCGACTTCCCACCAGATTTGGTGGATTGTAACCCTCCTATGCACGGTTTCAACCAACATCTTCCCCGATCCGAGATCAAATGATCCTAGTTCCGAACCAGGATCCAGTTTGGTCTTGGCTCTAATGCAAAAGTGTTGCACCAACGAAATTTCGTGATTCTGGATCTCTGATTCGTCGACCTTTGTTCCGAAGTGAGATCGATATTAAGTACGAGAAAAATTTTGCTATTGGTTCGTAATATATGTTGTCATGGAAGTATGCTTATTTTTCATAATATATAGAACTATAGTCCATTCCCCATTGGAAGCAACTTTCTCGGAGCCCTGCTAAATGTCTACTTGCAGGCCCGTTTCGTATCCTTCCGCCAAATGTAAACAAACATTGCCATGTGACTGCCATGTAGCATCTGTCAAAATCAATGTTTACATACCATTGTGTATGTATATGTGTTCGTATACTTTCGCTACACCTAAACATAAACATTTAAATGTGACTTCTACTTTTATACCTGTCAAATGTGTTGTTTACTGTTTATAGCTCTTCAAAGAATTCTGTCATATTCCAAAAACCATTCCGAACGAATGTTCACAGTTTAGGCCTGTAACATTATTTAGGTCAGCTTTATGACGTTTTAAAGATGCCTGAATTGACGACAGTTCTTACGGTTATTTTACATTAACATATCTGTTTTCCACGACATAGCATAATACATGTAATGTACATTAGTATTTTGCCGCGACTGTGTTTAACACTGTTACAACTTCGAAGTGAAGGGCTGTACTAATTATTCTTGTGTTATTGATATGTGTTGGGTTATTTCTTTAAAAGGACGGCCTCAGTTGGAATAAATATTAAAACAATGGAACAACCAGTCGAACGAAAAAGACACATTCAATTCGAGCACCCAACTCGTGTTGCTCATTTTTGTCATACAAACTTTAAAAGATAGAGGTGAACATGCACATAGATACGCCTACGATAACTTTTATTCCGCTCATATTTCTATGTATTGCTACTTACTGTTTATTAGATTTATTGAGATTTATCAGGCTGGGCTTAGTATTTTTCTTCTGGGATTGTGGCAAATTACTATACACGACTGTGTTTCAAACCCCTAAGGGCAAAGGTACAACGTTGTGATAAATAAACAGACGTGGATGTAAATAAATAACTTCGCCATAAAAACAGTTCACAGTTTAAACGTATAAATAGTGCTAATCAAATATTTGAAATAACGCACACACACATGGCCAGCGTATCGACTACGAGGCACAAAGGCACGCCATTTCACAGACACAATGATTAACGAAACACACCGTGACAGTATATTTATTACTGCCGTGGAAACTGATTTATCACAACCTCGTAACTTGCTTAGGTAGGTTTAAAAAACACAACTTCTACAAACGTGATGTCGTAATTTGAAGCATTTTTCGGAGTAAGAAAAATTTACGCTTCGTTTGGCAAAAAGCAACACGCCATGTCAGGACTCGCCACGTCTGCCAACTTTACTTTGTAACTGCCCCACTATCATATCTAAATATATTAAAATAAGTATTCAAACATTCAAATCTCTTTTCAGCTTTAAATTACAAATTCAAAAATCATTATTTTGCTGTAATAAGTATGAAATATGCTACAACTGAAAAAAAAAAAATGTATAATGTTTCTGCTTACTAGCAAAGTGAAATTTCCCGAGTGTGAATGAGACAAAGAAAGAGAGAGAGAGCGACAAGCCTCGCCTAGCATACAGTTGCTTTCAGTTGCTTTCTCGTTCGATAAAACAACGTCTTACCATTACGACATACTCACAATATTTTCCGCTATTTTAAACTGTAATAATCATATATTTTGCCATCGGGGCTACCTAAATATTTCAATATTTCAATAGGCAGCGATTAATTTACAAATAGTATACTAAAAAACTAGGTTAAAATAATATTTTAACTGTGAACTATTTCTTACCGGCCGTTGCCAACACGTCGCTACTCTCGCTGTTGTTAATTCGTATTTAAAAAAGAAATAAATATTACAAGTTATAAAATATATTAAAGTAAAGGTTAATTTATTCAGTAATACAGTACTCTAAAGTTACCCACAGTGTTATATATTTGTGGAATACGGGTTATTGAAAAAACAGGTTGACATGATATGCCTAGAGTATTTATTCGAAGGTTGATTTTCATTAGTCGCTTCCAATAGGGAATGGACTATACATGTGCGATCTTTTATCTGTTTTTAAGTGAATTATTGTTGTACGAATTTTACTGCATAATATTCAAGTACCTACGTATAATGTTGTTTTAATTTCCCAAAAAAACAATCGAACGTAGTTCTATCTGTTGGCGTATTTTCAAACTACATTTGTCGACCATGGCTGCTGATCTGGGTTCGAAATGAACTTAATCTCGATCTCCAGTCCAGCTCTGAACTAGAACGTTGCAATAGTTTTCTTTGTCAATCTTAGATACGATCTCAGTTCGAGTTTCGAACAACGATGGTGCAACCGGGCCTTAGGAGTGGGATGGACTCCAAGTTCTTTAGTTGTATGCACGAATACGCATGTCTCGGCAAATAAATGTTCTACGAATACGACTTTTTTTATCAGAAAAGATTTTAAAAAACAATTATGTATGTCCGTATTTATTTTTACTATTGTCATATTAAGTGTATTCCTGGAAAAAAATAATTGTGAAAAATGGGCAATTATCGCATTTTTTTTTAAAGCTTGCCAGTCCAGTTTCCTTAAGTGGAAAGAGAAAAGTACAAAGATACGGGCGTAGTTTAATCTGTGGGCTTTCATCGCGTGTAATAAACCCCCACTGTTACAGATCTAATTTGCACAGTAAAGTGTTAGGAAGGAAACATTTCACGCCTTGCGCGTAGGAGCTATGAGGCACTAGGCGTACGTGTTAGTGTCGCCCGTATCGCTCCTTCGCTTCTCGACCTTGGACGCGGGGTTCCGTCCCACTCTTAAGGGGTCCGCCTGATTTCTTCGTTTTTCTCCTTTTTTTTTTTTTTAGCCGAGCAGCGCGGGACCTATAAGTAGAGCCACGAGTATGTCGCGAATTCACTCGGTGGCGAGGTAGACTCCAAACACTTGTTATTTCCTCCTGCTGTTGTGATTGGACGACAGTTGTTTATACACGTTCCGTGTAACTGTGAGCCAATAATAAGCGTGCAGCAGTAGAGTGAGTGAGTGAGTGTTTAACACAGAGGCCTCACTTGATCACGGCAACCAATAAGGAAACGACAATATCTCGAGTGTATAGAGGGCTGTCCAGCCTAGCTTGCTGCCATTTCAGCCCGCGAAATACTCGGGGCTATAGCTATAAGTAGGGGCAGGTGTTTTTCGCGAAGAGATTTCAAGGCCAGTAGTATTCCCAAACACCTTAGTTCATATGCACTTGTGGTTGGATGGTTTTTAAATGTTACATGCCACAAGCTTCAGTCGGCGAATCATGGACGTTCAGTATCGGAGTAGTTTATTACGATTATCTGTCTAATCAGAACCTGTCTTTTCACGTAGGCGCGCGGCCAATAACTAAATGAAGTTGTGGTTTTGGGCGTAGGATGTTTAAGTCTAGCATGGCCATAAATATTCTCGTGAAATACACCTGTCCCTGATTATGGCACGTCTGTGTTTCATAAAGTCTGGAAGATCAACATACGTCGATAACTATGAAGGATTATTCTCAATGTTACATGGGGGTAGCCCCTTGCACATATTCGAATGCGTCTTCTGGTTGGTTGTGCGAGGGTCGGGGAACAAGGCTCAGTGTTTCATTGGCCACCGCGTGCAGCGAAAGATTCCCTATCGGTTATCACAGTAAAAATTAAGTGTAAATTTACACATACAAATTTTTGTTAATTTTACATTTTGTATGTGTAAATTTGTAAAAACAACTAAAGTGCGTGTAATTTTATACAGATGTTCTTAATAATCCAGATAATATTACATGTCTTTGGTGAAAATCCATGAATGGTTGGCTTGTGACCACAGTTTTGTGTTAATGTACACATTTTGAAGTATGTGTAAATATATACTCTCTCGCTGTATTAAAACCTAAGGTTATGTATTTTTACTGCTACATAGTCGTTATATGAACACCCAATGCCAGTATAGTTGTAAGCACATCTTCAATTGTGCAATTTTACAAAGACAGCGTGTGTGTAAAGTTGCATTACATACTGGAGTATCTGTGAGCGTATATATAAACATACAAATTTCAGGTAATTTTAAATTCCGTGTGCAATTTGCTAAAACGAGTGGAGTATTTGTAATTTTACACTAACGTTTCTGTGAATTAAAATATAACTAGAAGTATTTGTTTGGAACATGAGATTTAACACTTTGTAGACTATGTTCGAGTGTAGCTCGAGCAAAGCTAATTTGAAAATTTCTTTGTTGTTAAGAACAAAACTCGCATTGATGTGCAGTCTTTGTTCGGCTAGTGATTAACACGACCTCATAAGAACACGGCAGCGTAATAGCAATGATATTGATAACGATAGAATTTTTTTTTTGTATAGCCACACAAAGGGACATGGTTGATTGTAAATTATTTTATACGATAAAGGACATTGGATTCGGTCAGTATCATCTTGGCTCTCCATTGGTCGATGACCGGCTAATAATGAACGTTGTTAAAGTGTGGTATGGACCAATGTTCTAACACAGACACCAACAGAACAGGTGTTCTTGCAGTAGTGGATATAGGTGACTCACTTGTAATCTGTCTTAAGTGCCAGTAAGTGTGTGTCAAGGCCTCAATGTGTTAATGATAAGGAATTGCACTACTTCGAACTCCTTTTGTGTGGTCAAAAGGAAATCTAAACTCCCGCTGATGGAATATGATGGCTTTTGTATATAACTACCTATTCTGTATATGAAGTCAGTTGTGAGCCACATTTTGGAGATAAATTTTTTTATAGTTGTGTTAAACTGTCAAGTGAAATAGCATGAAATTGTAAAAAATACACGCACAACGTATGTGAATTAACATTACAGTTGTAAAAGAGCATATGTTGAGGGTAAAATTGCTTAGTAAAACAGTGAAAAATGTACAGAAATTGTGTAATTACAATTACAGTAAATCTGTGAGTTTACTTTTCTGTACGAGAGAAAATACGCATACACAGTGGTGAAATTGCAATTGCGATGTCTGTGTAAATTTGCTTTCCCTGGAAATAAAATACACGACTATCGCAGTTTATTTTCTGCTATAAAGAGTAACAGTAATTTTGCACCATACTACGTAAAGTCAGTTTTGCGAAGTTTATGTTGTTTTACTTATTTATAGGATAAATTTACGACATGCAGGTGTTAAATTACACCGATGTCAGTAGACACACTGCTACTACATACATTTAGTGCAAAAATTACACTTTTTTTTACAGTGTGCTGTTGGTAGGTGAGTAAGTTACCAAGCGCTGATTGGCGAACGGCTCTCCACCATGTTGCTGGCATGTGACGCCATTTTGCTGGTGCGTGCGACTGGAGTTAGCTGAGCAATCGGCTATCTCACATCTGAATTATTATTAATAGGCTATTCACAGTAAAGTGAGCAGTTTTTAAGACCCTTCTAATAGGCATTGGCCACTAATAAATATATTTTATGGCAGCTTCAGACGTTAAATTTTGAGAGTGGTGGAATGTATACGCTATGTTTGTTGGTCACGTGGCAATCTTTATATTAACCCTTTGCGGTGTGTGCACGTATATAAACGAGGTTACGTTAATATTGAAATTTCTTTCATGTTCAAGACAAAACTAACACGTTTATATTTTACTGTTTCTCTGGACCTCGTTGGGATATAAATATAATATTTAGGTAAGTAAAATGTTTGTTTTCAATAAATTCTCAAATTAACACGATGGACTGCAAAACTTGTTACCTCTCTCGTGACCCATTAATTGGTACGCGATCAACGCACAACTTCATTGGCTGACGGCCAACCAATAATAAACGTTGGGAAGTACAGTAATTGCAGCCAGGACCAATAGGTCTTTGGTAAGTGTCAATACAGAGCCCAGCACAAATGATATTGCTGTAGTGGAGAACATAGGCAGCTCACTTAAACCTCGTCTTCAGCGACAGCAAATATGTTCCCTCCTCGAAGGGTTAAAAAGTGGCGGAAAGAAAGAAATTGGCTGAGAGGAGAAATTGAGCAGGGCCTTAAAAAGTGCTCACTATACCGTGAACGGATTATACTCTGCGCTGGCACTGTGACTTTTTGGTGGGTTCTCGCTCGTGGCCTAGTGGAATTCTGCGTCGAAGTGTTGGCGGCACTTAAATCGCGATTGCTTGCGACAGTTCCACGCTGTGCGGTTGGCCAACGGCGTGTCTCGCTCTGTGACGGCGAGACCTCCTTGCCGGGAGGGTATAAATAAAGACGGGGATGAAATAAATATACACAGAATCCCCCCGGGGCTTAATTGAGAACTTTCGAAAGCCATGTGTGGTTCCTTATTTCAGCCAATTACGTACCCTCTCGCCGCGCGTAAACATCGATGACGTCACTGATCGTGCTAGCATTGCTAGGACGAACTCTGAGGCCCGATCGCAGCCGCCATGTTGAGTTTTTCATTCATGTGCCATAAATTTCGGTTCGATGAACATTTCTTATTATATGTAGTTTACATTTTGGGGCCATGCTGGCTGAGCGGTTAGCCTGCTCGCCTCCCCACCAAGGCGAAGCGGGTTCAATCCCCTGCCGGGTCACCGGATTTTTCGTAAATGGGAATCGTGCCGGGCGATGCCGTTGGCTGGCGGGTTTCCTCGGGGATCTCCCGTTTCCCCCGTCCCTTTCATCCCGGCGCCGTTCCATACTCACCCTCATCGGCTCTCGAGACCTCGCTGTTAAGAGCCGCCCAAATCTCTTCACTCATTCACTCGTTTACATTTCACAAATGACTACAATTGTAGTCGCCAAGTTTTATCCGCTCGTTATCTGGGAACTATGACTATGTGACAAAACAAAATCGCCCAATAATGAATGTCGCTCTGACCTAAAGTGAGCTGGAGTACAACTAGCTGCGTGAATTTTTCGCGGACAATACGTAGGGCCTTGCTCGTCAATATATATTATATAATATTACAAGTCTCACAAGACGCTAACCTTTTCAGCCCGTGTGTCCGAAATCGTGGCCCCGTCGCACAGTAAGCAGATTTGTGACCAGATCCGTACGCGTGAAGCGTCGCAGCCCAATATCGGCAGTGTTTTCCCCCGAGGTTCAAGTAATGTCTACGTGTTAATACTCGTCTCAGTTATAAGTGGTTGATACTCCCGCAATCAGATAATAGGCGTCACTCATCACATATGCTTGAACTGGAATGAATCAGAGCATGGTAATTTTGTTCTAGTGATGGGACAATCGCTTGAAAAATAATAGATTATTCCATTATTTAATTACAACTGATTCATCGATTAATCTCAAACAACTCGATTATTCACAGTTTTAAGGTGTCTATGGTTAAACAAAACAAAACATTGCAGGTCTACATATTTCATATTTATTAAAAAATAATATAAAATATAATCTTGAAAAAACAAATTTCAAATTTGCAAGTATGTAATGTAAACACAAAGTTTTTTTTTTCCGTAAACATTACCTGAATAACATGTAACTGCTAAACAATTACGCAATTTGAATAATAGGTAGGGCCACCTGTTTTTCGCGAAAATATTTACGGGAAGGCTAGACTCCAATGTCCTATGACGTACGTGCAGTTTTCCCGTGGCTATTGGCCACGTGTCTTTGTCGGGAGACAGTTTCTTACCAGTCTGGGCCAATCAGAATTAAGGACACTGAGTGTTTGTGATTGACGGGCAGACACTTGCTAAGCGTGACAGTTAAAATCATCCAATCACGAAAGTGTATCTGAGCTCTAGTGTTTTGGAAAACAAGTAGTCCTGAAATTTTTTTGCGTAAAACAGGTGGCCTTACAATAATAGGTGGAGACCTGAAAAATTCACGTTTTCATTTCGGGACAAGCTAGGATTCGAAACCTCATACGTTTATATTTCTTATGCCATTGGCCCACCCGTTAGTTTACACCTCGTGGGCAACACATCCAATAATAAACACGCAATGAAATGCAGGCCCAATCACCGACTATTACAACAAGCAAACAATGAACAGTGGTAGTTGCATGATTTTACGTACGACAGTGGCGTATATCCTAGAGGTCATTGAACTCACGAATTTGTCAGGTCTCTGATAACAGGTTATCACAAATAAACAAATAGACTTTAAAACTACAACGTATGTTTTTGAAACAACGTTTTGGATCCATTTTATTTGTGAAACCCCCCCCCCCCCCAAATCTCTTTTCAAAATAGCACAAAATCTTAAAAATAAACACAAATATTTTTGGTTAGAATAGTTTTAAACAAATTTGTAGAAATACACTTTATTTGTCGTCAATTTCTATGCATGGATTATAAAAGACAATCGATTATTTTACCGATTATTTATTCGCTTATAAAAATGATCGTAATCGATTCATTTATAATTACAAAAATTATCTTATTATCATATGACTAATTTGTTCGTTTTATAAGCGGCTGCTTTACATCTGTGTTTTATATCTAGAAGTAACAACACAACGCCAGGTATTTGCTTTTGTTTATCCGTCTAGCGTCTCGACCGCCAGACTACCACGATATCTACGAAAGGAGGATGTTAGATGTCAAATACATATATAGTTATTATCGTCCGGAATTTTATATAAAAAAACTCCCTTGAACAGTTAGGATATAAAAATACTCGCATCGGCCTACGCACTCCCCAGATAATAAACGGCCATATATGTAAAGAAGAATGCAACTCTAGCGCATATGTGCATAAAAATAATCCATGAGCTGAAGTTTAAAGTACAGTACATAGTCTTTCGCACTGACAGTGCGTATGCAAAAATTACGTATTTTGCACATTTCTTTTTAGTTCTTATTTCAAGTTAACTTATTAAGGTAATGCACATTTTCCCTGGAACTATATGGCAAAACTCACCCTCGACTAGTGTCAATTAACATCCGTTTAAAATTGAAAAACGATAAGGCAAAGAATTTGAAAACTGTATTTCACATATTACGAAGAAAAACATTACACGTCGTGCCTCGCTGGACTCATTAGCTCCTTGAGGAGTAAATATTGAAGACAAGCCAGTATGACGGGAAAGCACATGTAACTTAGAAGATAATAACTTAGAACAGTCATGACTTAGAATTCTTTAGAAATCTCCGTAAATTAGATCTATTAATTATAACTTAGAAAATCATATCTTAGAACCATCGTAACTCATAAAATCACAACTTAGAGAACATCTGTAGCCTACGTTAGAAAGTACCTATTTGGCACTATCATAACTCATAACTGTGATAATTTAGAAATATAGAACATGCGACAGTCGTACAGTGGAAGAACAGAAATCAGAAATGAACAATGCAGAACCACATAACTTCAAATATAATAACTGAAACACACAATCGTACACACAAAATACAGTCGTGCAACAGAAGAATATAACTTAGCAGTAAACACCACAGAACCACATAATTTAGAAACAACGTAACTTAGAAAGACATAACTTGGAAATACACAGTCCGGAGCAGTCGTGCAGTATAAGCACACAACTAAAAACTATTGCAAGTTAGAAGCACGCAAATTAGAAAGCTCACAATTTACAACCACTTGTAACTTATAAATGGCATAACTAAGAAAATGCTGTATTTTGCGCTTCTAAGTTGTCTATTTCTTATAAGTATATGACAGCACGTAGAAGAGAGGTGCCTATAATTACCACTACAGTAACACTAATTGTGTTAATCGCCACCTACTAAAGGCCTTTCAGCCCACACCACACCGGACGCATGCTGACTGTAAACTACTGTGCAACCTTCATGATTGACAGTCGGTTAGCCAATGCTTAGAGACCTGAAAAATTCGCCAGTTCAGTGACCTCTAGGCTATACGCCATTGTCGTGCGTAAACTCATGCAAATATCACTGTTCGTTGGTTTCTTGTGGTTGTAGCGGTAGGCGGTGATTGGGTCTGCATTTTATTGTGTGTTTATTATTGGCTTAGTGTTGCCCACGAGGTGCAAACTAACGGGTGGTCCAATAGCATAAGCAATAAAAACGTATGAGGTTTTGGATTCTAGCTTGTGCCGAAATGAAAACGCGAATTTTTCAGGTCTCTACCAATGGTAAGAATACTCAGTTGGACGTATTCTGTTCAAGAGTACTTTGAGACAGTCAACAGCATCAATGTAAGTAATTATAGAAGAATTACTTTTATTTGTGAGGATGCTTTTTTTTTAATTGATTAAGTGTTTTGGTAAGATCGTGACAGATAGAAGCAAACCAATGAATTTATATCCATGTAAGGAATTTTTAGTGGCTGAAAAATTTCCATATTTACACTTCCCCGTTTACAATCAGACGTAGTCCTCAAATTATATTTAAAAAAAAAGGCCAACTACATATTTATCTTTACTACACCGTACACCATGCGCGGGGATAGTGAAATCTCACGAAGAGATTTCAAGACAAGTTACATTTCAAAACAATGTAGTGTCGTTTACCTATATTGATTGGCTGAATTACTTTATGACGTGTGTCAACTGTCTGCGCACGAATCACGTAGGAGCCGTGCCGATACTGCTGAATTCTGATTGGCCCGGTCAAATATGAAAACGCCTTCTCAAGCAGACAGCAACCAATGGCAATAGACAAACACTGTTGGCGTGTGCTTATAGTATTCAAGTCTACCGTGTACTCTTTTTTTTTTTTCTCGCGAAAAATCACTAGCTCTAACCATGCGTTGATCTTGAGTTAATAAAGCTTTCAAATCTACGAAATACCAGCGTTGTAAAAAAAAAAAACTTTTTATGGGACAGCGGATTTACTAAAAATACGATTTAACAATTTCAGAGCCATTTAAATTGACTGTTTCAGGTGTTGCAAACAAACACTTTTATGATGTGTGCTGTACTTAAGTCGACACAACACTATCACAGCCAATGAACTGTAAGCTGTATGTTCAGCTGTAGTTATATCAACCAATTATGACCTAGAGTGAGTGAAAGAGATTTGGGCCGCTCTTAACAGCGAGGTCTTGAGAGCCGATGAGGGCGATTTAAGTGAATGCGGAGTGGCACCGGAATTAAGGGTCGGGGGAAACGGGAGATCCCCGAGAAAACTCGCCGACCAATGGCATCGTACGGCACTATTACCACTTGCGAAAATCCGGTAACCCGGCTGGGGGGGGGGGGCGAGCTTGCTAATCGCTCAGCCACCGTGGCCCCCCAAGTATGACCTAGAGCAAGCAGTTAGACGATTTGCCGAAATAATTACCCGCAGGTAAGATCATTGGTCAGTGAGCTTCGTGGTGTGAAGTACATACCAAACATTACCTGCACGTGCGTAATGCACACACGATTGTGTACACAGGGTCTGAGTGGGTAAATAACCTTAGGTTTTTAATATAATTACGTTTGTGCTTCGGCCGTTTTTGGTGAAAGTCCAGTGAAGTTTACATTTGGCTGAAAGTAATTTTGTAAACATGCACGAGATAAGAAGGATATTTACCTACCGAAGCTGTTGAATTCGCTCGTTGCTCGAACCCAAAGTGTAATCGCTTCCAAGGACGGGAAGCAATAAAAAGAGTTGTAGGGGATTTTACGTGGGCACATCAAAGCCTGCTGAATGGCCAAATCAGGTCCTCAACACCGAGTCTTCTTGAGTTTACGGCGTCGACGCCAGTAAACAGTTCTGTGGGTGTCCGAAGTCTTTTAATGGCCCGGCGACCCGGGCTACAGACGCGGTGTCTTAATTTGGAGATCTTTGTATGTGTATCTATTAAGAGTGGGATGGACCCCAGCGTCCAAGGTCGAGAAGCGAAGGAACGATACGGGCGACACTTACACGCAAGCCTAGTGTCTAATCGCTCCTACGCACAAGGCATGCAGTGTTTCCGTCCTAACGCTGTACTGTGTAAACTAGATCTGTAACAGTGGAGTTCCATTACACGCGATGAAAGACCACAGATTAAACTACGCCCGTATATTTGTACCTTTCTGTTGTCTCTTAAGGAAACTGCATAGGCAAGCTTTGAAAATGCGATATTTGACCATTTTCACGAATAATTTTCTCCAGGAATACCCTTAATATTACAAAAGTAAAACAAAACAGGGTCATAGATAATTGTTTTTTTTTTCTTTTCTGACATAAAGTCGTATTCTCAGAACATTTATTTACCGAGACATGCGTATTCGCGCAAACAACTATTTCACATAAAATGCGGGGAGCCATTCGACTCTTAACACATTGAGTCTGCACACTTTTACTAGTACTTGGGACAAATTAGAAGTGAGTCGCCTATATCCACTACTGCAAGAACACCGGTTCTGTTGATGTCTGTGTTAGAACTCACCATCCCTATTGGTACATGCCATACAGCGTTCATTATTGGCCGGTCGTCAACCAATGGAGAGCCGAGCTGATATTGACCCAATCAAATGTCCTTTATCGTATAAAATTATTTACAATCAATCATGTCCCTTTGAGAGACTGTAAAAAAATAGACATTCCGTCGTTAGCAGTATCATTTTTACTGCGCTGTCGTGTTCTTGTGTGGTCGTGTTAAACCCTAGCCGAACAAAGACTGCACAGCCATGCGAGTTTTGTTCTGAACTATAAAGATATTTTCAATTTACCTTTGCTCGAGTAGTCTGCAAAGTGTTAAGGCTCTCTCCTACCTTCAGCTTTATTCCGTGCTTGAGACCGAGAAGCGCGGGAGCGATAAGGGCGACTCTGCTACGTACACCAAGTGCTCCTTCGCCGCTAAGCGCAAGGCTCTGAACTGCCGTACAGCGGTGACCCTATTATTATATAGGTGGAAAGTCTGTAGGAAGGTTCATTGCAGGATCCTTGAGTAGTTTCGTATGTATCTGATGCGTGTGCTTTGAGATACGACGCTTTGAAAAAACTCGTTTTTAGCCATTTTATAGTATGCAGAAAGGGTGTTTCTAATGTGCGTAACTTCTTGAAAGTACTCAACAGCCTTCGTCTCGTATGTGTGTTCTTTTCGTACATCAGTACACTGGACGCTCGTTTAATAGTTTAGCAGAAAAACGTGAATAACTAAAGGCAAATTCGTAAAATATTTACTTTTCCAATAATTTCCCATTTTGAATTGACCAACGGAAATATAAAGTGATTAGACCAACAAACTAATTTACTTATTACTATAGCCTAACGATACCGTTAGTTTCGAGTCTGTTTGTGTAGTAATTTGACAGGCATATAAATAATTAAGGTTTTGTGTTTTAATGAATTTTAAATGGGATTACACATTTGCACAATCTTTGTTTAGTAATCGAGAAAATATTTTCTGTTAATGAACTTTGCATTTGGAATAACAGTTACTGCCATAATTTATAGACAAATGTATATTACAGTATAAACATTGTGTGTATGCATTCTTTATATTGCGGGTCAGTCCACTATGAGTAAAAACACTCATTTTTGCGACTTTGAGAAAATTAAGATATAGAACATTTTCTATAGTTTCAATTTAAAAAAAAGCACTGGCCTGAAATTACTGTTTTGTTATACATTGATAAACTTTACGTATACATTAATTCACGTGGAATTCCACTGAGTGTTAAAAACTAAGTAGTATTCCATTTGTATAATTTTTTTATATGTGATTTTATATAAATAAAATGGTCAAGTGCAATTTTTAACACTGAGGACAAATTTCCTGTACCTCTGCGAACATCCTTCGTCCTATATTGCCTTACATATGCCTGAGACCGCCGTAACTGATGTTTGTGGAATAGCCGATAGTGTGGCCAGACCTGCGTGCGCATCTCTTGCGTTTAACACGCTCCGCCCGCTCAGACATGCACAGACGTCTGCCGGCGACAGTAGATAATAATAAACCTACGTAAGGATTTGCTTTGGCAGCGTAGCAATTTGCCTGGTTAGCTAGGACGTGGCTTTTCATGCAGACAGAAGCTAGTTGCAAGAGAATAAATCTTGATGTGCGCATACAATAATTACATCTGCAACATGGGCCGATTGTTTCATTAATGTTTAGTGGCTTTATTTACTGATGAATATAGCCATATATTTCGCTAAAGTGTGATATTCGGTTTTCGCAAATTCGTACGACAGCAGGAAATTCATTTCTGTGTATCGATAACAAAAGACAAATATCATAACTACTTAACGTCTCACATAAAATAGGGTTTATAATAATTATTAACAGAGCAATTATGCATTTCTCTTTTACAGTTATCTGTAATTATAGACATTTCACATACGTTTACTGTTTCATTGTTTGAAGCATCGATACACGCTACATTGCACAACACTGTAGCTCAGCTCACCTTTATGATTGGTTTTCTTTCCGCTACGTGCTACCTGCTTGCACGACTCGCGAACGTTTAGTGCGGAGCTCATGTGTGGTAATTCCGCTAAAATATTTCAGGACAAGCTATATTGCACAACACTGTCGCTTAACACACATTTACGACTGGCTTTCTTTCCACTGGCTGCTTGCATGTCTCATGAACGATTAGTGTAGAGCTCATGTAAGGTAATTCCACTAAAATATTTCAGGACAAGCTATATTGCACAACACTGTCGCTTAACACACATTTACGACTGGCTTTCTTTCCACTGGCTGCTTGCACGACTCGCGAACGTTTAGTGCGGAGCTCATGTGTGGTAATTCCGCTAAAATATTTCAGGACAAGCTATATTGCACAATACTGTCGCTTAACACACATTTACGACTGGCTTTCTTTCCACTGGCTGCTTGCATGTCTCATGAACGTTTAGTGCGGAGCTCATGTGAGGTAATTCCGCTAAAATATTTCAGGACAAGCTATATTGCACAACACTGTCGCTTAACACACATTTACGACTGGTTTTCTTTCCGCTGGCTGCTTGCACGACTCGTGAACGATTAGTGTAGAGCTCATGTAAGGTAATTCCACTAAAATATTTCAGGACAAGCTATGTTGCACATCACTGTAGATCAGCTCGCATTTATTCCATTAAGTGTTACCTGTTTGCGCATGAGACACGGGCTTCCAGTGAGGAGTTTGTGTGATATATTGGGTTTTTGCATTAACTTAATAAATCGCAGGACGAGTTGCTTCTTCCAATAAAATGCATTATATTCACTTGGAGAAACCGATGTCAGGATGATGCTCCAATAGAAGCTAAAGAGATTCTTGGCGCAGTTAAAACGCTGAACGATTGGCCGGATTGTTGTGAGTGGCTGGTTGCCTAAGAGCCAAGGCGATACATCTTGTCAAAAGCCGAAGATAGCCGATGGGGACTTTAACTTTTTCCGTCGCTCATTTATTCTGACGGGAAGTGTACCTTTGCAATAAGTTTGCTATTGGGCCATACTTTGACACTCCCCGAGTACTCTGCGCCAATAAACGAACACTTCACAATTGTGTAGTCCAATCACGTACAGTCCTGTTAGAAAGGGAGTGACTTCACATCTGTGCAGCAGCCAATGTAGAAACAACGCCAGTTCCAGTATACACAGTACTGTGAAGTTTAGCCTGATGCCAAATAATAACGCGAATTTTGCAGGTCTCTGCAGATCATTAGAGACCTGCAAAATTCGCGTTATTATCTAAGGACACGTTAAACTTTAAACACGTGTATCTTTGTAATACGTCTGTCATTGGACCATACTGTACCTGACACGTCATAGGTAACGCTGCATCAACCACTGAACACTTCACAATTACGTGCCTCAATCTCGTGCAGTTCGGTTAGAAAGGCCGTGGCCTGACATCTACGCATCAGCCAATGCTAAAACGACGCCGGCTCTTGTACATACAGGTCTCTACAGATCGGTTACTCCCACGGAATATAGGCTGTTCACGGTAAAGTGAGCACTCTTGAAATTAGCCGTAGAAAAAAGTCACTACCCCTGCCTGCATGTATATTTTAACGGGCGCACTGAGTAACGTAAAGTTGATCAAATGGACGGGTAGTAGTCCCATATCTCAACGCTGACTAAAAAGTGTTAGGTAACCATTTATAATAGCTTATATTATTTATTTCACTTTATGAAAACTTATTTCCCTTCAAGCACATCCGGTGAAGGTTGTGGCCACGATTACATATTTTTCCCAAGCCGTCACTTGGAGCATGGATGCTGTTGCAGCGTTCTGGCAGGTTGAAGTTTCGCTGTATCATTATTGGAGGCCCAAACCTAGAGGGGAAGCTTGTGTGGTTATAGGCCGGGTAGGCAGATGCTGTTGATGAACTCCACAGGGTAATGGACTACATCACCAGATCTTTACAGCTTTGTCCACAGATTTTTACTTCATTTGTAAAGGCTGTTCACGATAAAGTAAGCACTTTTAAAATTACCATTAGAAAAAGTCACCGCCCCTACCTGTATATATTTTAATGGGTGCACTGAGTGACACGCGCCAGTAAAGTTGGTAACGGTGGATGAGAAAGTAGTTCCATATCTTAACGTCGAATAAAAAGTGTTGGTAACCATTTGTAATAACTTAAATTATTTATATTGCATTATGTTTTTTTTAGTGCATTGAAGTGTAAAAATTAGCAGATTTTTAAAAGACTTATTTTTCTAACAATTTTACAGTTCCAATCAACCGACGCATGAAGAAAGCGATGAGGCCCATGGCAATATTATTATACATAAGGCGGAAGAACACACAACGTGCATACAAACAGATCTAAAGCAGGGCTTTCGAAAGTGCTCATTTATACGGATGTATGTCAGGTGTGTATATGGTTTTGTAATTGCGTGTAGCCTATGTGTTAAGAGTAATCGTGTAAGTTCACTATTAGGGTTTATTTTAATTTACGCAAGTTGCTTTTATATAGTTCTAAGTTTCCTTCTAAGTTTATATTGGACATTAAGATTTGTGTCATTGTTATATTTATTTTTCTTATCAAGGAAATAAGTGTTATGTTTTATTATGCAAAGTGGTTAAGTGTAAGGGAAGATGATAATACCTTAACTTCGCCACAAAAATAAAGACGTTTTATTATTATATTTATTATTATAACCCTTTGAACTTCTAAGACAAACATTTCAACGTGCTACTGTTGTGAATTTGTGAAAGAATTGAACTGAAACCAAACATCGTTTTACGATAACTTTTTGAAATTCGTTGAAATCAAAATTTTAACACTTTAATTTGTGCCATTCTGTGGCATTCTCCTTTTAATTTTTCTTTAATTGCTTTCCTAGCAATTTTTTTTTTCAAAGCCCGTTTTTGATCAATTTCCTTCCTTGTTTTTCTTCGGCACACTACTTGTTTATAAGGTTCTTTTTTTATTGTGTAAATCTAATTGTTATTTAATAACGAAAAGTGGTATAAATTGTTATTACATCAAACAATTCAATTTTATTAACTATGGTTTATTTGACAATTCTGTAAGCGTTACTGAATGACTACTTTGTTATTGTAAAATGTTGTTAAATGTTGAGAGTACATTAATTTTGTCTCTACATTTCTGCGCTTTTGTTCCTCTGCAGTCACGACAGCTAGCAGCACTGTTGCCTAAAGCTATTTATTGTATAATTTATAAGATTTTTCGTTTTTTTTTTTCTATAACACTTTCCTCCTGTTTGCCGCACTCTTGTATTTTTTTTTATTATGTCCAGTGCTCTTCTTGTGTTTTAAATTACGTTAATTATGTTTTAAACTCAAGTATTAACTGTGGAATTTTCCACTCTATTTTTGTACACGCAATGTGGTATTTCGATTTGTATTGATTTATCACGTCACGGCTTTTGGAGTATATTCCCAGTTATTTCGTGCGCGAAGGAATTTGTTGACTCGACCTTCTTCATTTTTGGACACCTACATGTAGTGACCGTCCATTTTCTTACGCTATTATTTTTCCCAGGATTATTATGATTTAATTCCCTTCGAGGCCGCCACTGGTAAGTGCTAACCTTTTTTTCTTTTTTGTTGGGGCAGCTCGTTAAATGTTTGCGAGACTGTCGCTTGCGCCTTTGTGTATTTTTGTCTGCTTTCTTCATGCAGCGCTGTTCGCGCTCTTGGTCCAGAACAGCTACCCTTCACGAGCTGAGTATCCTACCTGCTCTTGCGACATCGGCCGGAGCAACATGCGCGTATTTTAAGGCGAGCTTTGGTGTGTGTTGCTGCACACACCAGTTTTCGTGGATTTTCGGCCAGATCTTTCATCTTCCCAGCACGTTTTCTCTCTACTTCCCCGGCGTGAAGCAACTTGGCGATCTTTGTCCAGAGACTCGAAGTGTGTGTTAAAACCTAGCTGCACAAACTTAATCAAAAAATGTAATTGCAAAGAAAAAATAGCAAGTCGCTGTTTTGTGCCTTGGATGATATAACGAAATATGTAAAAATGTTAATGTTATGGGTTAAATAATATCTTTCAGCTCACTACTTGAGTGGGAATGTGTATCACAAAGAAATGCCTTTTCTTATAAATAAAACTATCATGTTGCTGATAGTTGGGTGGACCCATTTTTTTTCTTTTTCTAAATTAAAACTTATATTTATAAAATGTTAAAGTTATAAAGAGATATAACAAACGTATGTATGAGGATATGTATGAGATGAGATAGCCAAAATGATATTACTTGATATGTTGTGTCACTGTTGGTTTTTAAATTTATTAGTTTTTCTATTTATTTTGCTGTTCCCGAACTTAGGATATATGTTAACAAATCAAATTTTTTTTTTTTTTTTACAAAATAAGGGTGTAATAAACAGCTAAAAAATAGTCTGTTTCTTAAACATTCTTGTTTCATTTACAATGGCGGACCTTGCTGCATGATAAGTATTCCCCTTTTATTTTATAAATCACTTTTAAAGTTATTTTTTATTCGAGTCTGATAGTAAGAATGTTATAGGTAACACCCACACTTATTTACTGATGGGAACAAGGAGGTAATAAGTTTCCTTCTATTTAGGGCTGGGCATTGTATGTTGGACTAACTTGTTCTGTGAACCACTGAGCGGAGATTGTTTTCAGCTCGTGTACTCCTCTAGGACATTTGGTGCTGAGTCGGGCTGCCTTCAGCTAGACTACCTCCTCTCTGGAAATTACGTCGGCTGTTGTCCTCTGGGGCCCTAAACTTGGACACCGAGTGTTGGTTCAGACGTTTGTCAGCATCCCTGTGGCAACATTCTCCCGTTGTCGCCTACGTTCCACATCCCCACTGTAGACTCCTTTGTAATAGTTGCACGGGCAAGGTCGCATTTGACCGCCACTGTACCCTGCGAGGCTCAGTACTCAATGGTATATGCTATTCACGGTAAAAATGAGCGCTTTTGAATGCCCCACTTGTATGCGTGTTGTATATTTTTCCTCCTTATCCTATTGTTCCTCCCTTTATCCATGCGCCGGTTAGGTGAAACTGTGAAATTGTTAGGAAAGAAAATATTTTTCAAATCTGCTCGTATTCGGAGCATTAAAAAAAAACTGTTAAACTGTTACTGTAAAAAAAAAAATTTTTCCTTCATTTTTCGGAAAAGTGCTGGTAAAAATTTATCCAGAAGTGTCCGTAAGCTCCCCGTAAAATTAAGGACACGTTGATTTTCAGAAACGAACTTTCCGTAAATTTTACAGAACCTCTCCGTTAATTTCCAAGCTAGTTTTCTATACTTTTTGTTGAAAATGAATAGAGATAATGAAAATGTTTTTAACATTCGATATTTGGATGTTCTACCGTGTATAAAAAATGATATTTAAAAAGTTAAAATATTTTGTACTTAAGTGAGGTTTAAACCCGACTCTAACCATTCACCTACAACTCTCAATTGAAAATAATGGTATAACTTTTATATTTATATTCATAAGACAAAAGCAAAATTTCAGATTCTATTAAATTTAGTGTATCTTTAGTGTTGCCAGATGTTACAGACGCCTGATGCTATTTTTTAATGTTTGAACGAATAGGCCATAGTCACGTGGATAACCTTAACTGACGCAGAAACGATCATTTTCTTGTTACAGTGGCGAAGAAAGCTTCGTGTGGAATCGGCATTGTTCGTCCCCGTAACTCGAAGCCAAAGGGAATACAGAAACTCTCCGTATTTTGTATTTACGGACTTAGCTCCGTTTTTTCGTCATTACGGATTGCCTTTCCGTATATACACTGTACATTTCCCGTAAAACATTCCGTAAATATACGGAAATTTTTAACAGTGCATCGCTCCAGTGCATAAACCCAGTGAGCGAGACATTCGCCATCGCGATGGCGAATGTCCAAAGATCACCTCTTCGCAGTAGCACGATGCGATGCGACGTGACGTCACACCGAACCAGCCAATCGTAGTTCACGTAGCCCGCGGCGATCGACAGGTAGCGACGGGAGCACTTTCGACAAGCCAATTAGGGCGCAAGAATATAGAAAAGAAGAAAAGTAGCCTAACTGCCGTTGTGTTCGTAAACAAGTGGAAATAAATGAGAAGCCGGATATTGGCTTTAATAGGTACATTCATAGAGAGTGCTATGCTTAAAAAACTTCGGAAACGTTCATAATAATTTGGGAAATGGACGAGTGCCATGCAACGAACGAGATATATGCAACCCCCAGCACACCCCCTGAAAAACGAAGGGAATGATAAAAATAATATTTGATTTAAAAAATATTATTACTCTTCTTACGATACTACAAAGAGTGGGCAGGATTAATTAAACTTGTATGAGATTTTGATTTCCTAGTTTAGAATATTGGTTAGTCTATTCCTTTTCTTCGTGTAATTAACCATCGACGTTTACTTGGGTAATTATTCTCATGGCTGCGAATTCTTGCGTTTATCTTTAAGTGAAGAAGACCAAAATCACTACGGTTTTTTTGTTCGTGGAAATAAAGTAATGGAAATAAGTTCTTACTGCCGAGCAAAAACTTTGGTAACAGGATTTTCAAGTTTGCAAGGGATTATTATGCGCTGTAATCTGTCAACTTTTCGACGTCTAGTATTCTCGCCCGTATCTCGTGATTGTCTGTCTAGTGACACGAGGCCATTAAAGTATCCAGCTGTGTCGTCCTTGAGCAAGAAGTTTGCGGATGTCTGAACACAACTATCGGAACTTCAAGGCAGCACGATAATTTCAGCCTTTGACTGCTATCAAAAAGGAACCCGCATGGGTGTTTGTGAAAACATGCCTGAGGTAACCCGAGACTGACACGAGTCAAATTATAAAACGGGAGGGAAAAATTGGTTTCTCGCTCTAATAGTTAGCAAACAAAAAGTAAGACATTCTGTCCACGTCCCGTCGGAGATATTAGACTCGAACTGGATTACACAGTGACTCGTGCTCGACATGGCTTGCAATCGCTGTGATTGAGAACCGGAGGTACTACGTGATTGGAATTTGGAAACTAGATTCGACGCTGCCTCTTGGGACCTAGTTTATAGTTTTGTTGTTCTGAATAAGTGTTGACTCCACTTAATGGCGTTTATTTCATAGACGCAAGTTAAGAAATGCTTACCCTATACATATTGGAGCTGTCTGAGTCTTTATAGTTTTCGCATTGAATTCTGAGTTTCCCGTTTCCGATTCGAGAAACATGAGTTTTTGTAACTCCCGTACTGTACACGCATAGTGCTGCCATCTAGTATTTATTTCCACAAACTCGCAAGCAACAACGAGCCACACGCTCGACCGCGTTCCTTCGGCAAGGTAAGCAGTCGTTCTGTTTGCTTCCTCCAGTCCTACATTTTCCCTTGGAAAGTGGATGAAAGGGTTCGGGAAAACGGGAGTTTACCTTAAATTTGTGATATATCTCGAAATAATATTCAGTTAAATTATTATTACATTCATTTCGTTTTCGTTTTTTTAAACTAATGTTAGGTATTATAAAGTGGAAAATACGTGTGGAGGGTAAGCAAAGTTGGAAGTCGCGTTTGTTAGTAGAAATTACTTACCCTGTAAAAAAAAAACTCACTACAAGCCACTGACTCCGCTCTTTCTGTGCAACAGTCAAATGTTTGGATATTTACAGTTTACACCCTCGTGGACGATTAGTAGTCTGTAAACGGTACCTTGTGTATTAATCTTACGTAATTTCTAAGTACAGGTATACCTATCCTGAACTCCTTGTGAGATGATTCGTTATATGAATTGGAGTATAAAATATAGTACGACCTCTGAAAATAGGGAATTCGAATTGTTTCATGCCGGTTCAATTCCCCGTGAAAAGAGTGCGCCGAAACTCAACTGATCGCAAGCGATGCCGATGAAGAACGAGTCTGTCAATGTATAAATAAGCCTACCTATATAATAAAAACAGGTAAGACTAACAAATGAAAAATAAATTAACTGTAAAAAGACCTTCAAAAACCAAGCTTTTATTTATAAATAAACTGAAAATACAAAGATAATTATATGGGTAGTTACAGAATTTGTAGAACTTTTAAGACGTGGTTGAACAACTGTAGTAAACTTTACTACAAACTAATATTTTTGTATTAATTTATGTTTACTACATAAAAGCTTGGTGCGAATAGTTACGAGCCTTACGTAAGATATGTACTTCCTACGCTTACGCAAATGAGGCATACGTTCCATATTGCGCCAAGCTTTCATATGCTAGATATAAATTGGTTCAAAAATATTAATTTGTTGTAAAGTTTAATACGCCAGTTCGACCACGTCTTACGAGTTCTAGAAATTCTGTAACTACTCCTATAATTATTTTTATCTTTCTAGTTCACTTATAAATAAAAGCTTGTTTTAAAAGGTTTTTTTACAGCTGATTTTTTAAAAAAACCGTCCAACGTGTCTGATTGAGTTCTGCTTACGAATAGTATTTAAGAAACATTACGCGTCTGTATACACTGTAAATTAGAATCAGTGGGAAACCACTGGTTCGCGGTAAAAATTGTTCTACTTAGAATCAGTGGAAAACTGCTGATTCATTCAGTGAAAAAAATTTACTGATTGAATTAGTGTCGTGAAACAATTTCACTGATTGAATAAGTGACGGCCAACAGCAACGGCAAATCAAATATTGTTTTAATTGAATTTAGCCAAATAATTACGAGAAATAAACACATTGACAACAGTTTACTATTTATATTGAGCAAATTCCCCGTAATTTAGAAAAGTTTATGCAGGATGCCGGAATTGAACTGGCAAACTCTCTCCAATTTGTTTTTAGATCATTAACTTGCCTTCTCTGCTACCAACTCGAGATAATAATAAAACGGAAAATGTATGTATTATATTTTCCTCATCGAGGGCGTATAGTTTTAAATTGTATGCCCTAATGTTTTTTTTTTTTGTTTAATTGGTACCGTTAGGATTGTTAAAACGTATAATACATATGAGTGCACTCTGTTCACCACATTATATACAGTTTAAATATTGAAACAGAGCGCTGTGATGATTACATGAAAACGAAAGGAAATACGTAAAAACGGAATGAAAGACTGAATGTTAATATTACCTCGTAAAATGATGTTTTGAAAGACAAAAGATATTTTAGAAGGTATTTTTGTATTGGTTTTATTAGTTCATTCATTATTTCACTTGATAATCGATGTTTAAAGGCCAATTTTATACGTTGTTTAACGGTCATTTTTACAAGTTGTTTAACTGATCCATCAGTCAAAAAAACAAACAACTTAAATACGGTGGAAAAAACCTGATGAATCGGTGGAAAATGTCACTCGATCAATAAGGGAAGGAAAACTGGCATTTTTTCACTGATTCATCAGTTAAATTCACTGAAGTGACTGTGAATCAGTCAGATACTGTTAACTAATTGAAACAGTAAAATTCTCACTGATTTAGATTTCGAGTGTACGTTTTTCAGTTCCCAATTTCTCTCCAAAGCTTGTTTTTGCTGTAACGAAAATGGCTTAAACGGGTGTTTTTTCGCGGTCATTTTTAGGTACGAACATTCCGGTACAAAACATTGAAATACGAATAGGGACGTGCATCAAACCTTTATTTTTATTACTAAGCCATAAAACGGTAGGGTCTCCGTTGAAAGTCTCGTGGAGGCGCGTTATCGACGGCAAGACTGCGCGCCGGTTCGCTGCTTTGCGCGTAGAGGCGATGAGGGAGTTGATGCGCATGTCTCGGTCGCCCCTAGCGCTCCCACGCTTTCAGACATGCGAAGTTTCTTCAACCAGGCGGCCACCTTAACCAAGTCTAGGGAATCATACCAAAAGGACAACTCGCAGTATTCGTGCGCACTCTATTTCGTAGTATTTTGGATTAGAACTATTTCTTACTAGGCATTACCAACACACCTGTTTTCTCCCTTATTTTTATTCATGTTAATTTTTAATTAAGTATTATAATTTATAAGCGAAAGTTGTATTAACCCTGAAATAAGGTACAAGTATAAAATTCTTGTCATATTGGCACATTTAGAACACAACCTAGTACATCACACGCGGTGTGATTTTTAACAAAGGTTTGATTTAAAAAGTGTAACGAAACCGCGAATATACTATATAGGCTGTTCACGGTAAAGTGAGCACTTTTGAGGAACTATTTATTTTTTTCCTTTCAGCCATTTCTTATCATTTATTCAGCTTTTTAAATAAATATTGCCATGAAAGTAATAAACACAGCTTGTACACTACAAAAAGTAATTAGGTAAACTTCCTAAAATGTAATGGAAGTTTTTAACCTACCATACACCAAGCTGTAAATTTAGGATTGCTAATATAAAAAGTTTGGAATTTCGCTACGCACTTAATTATTTCGTTAGCAATTGCAGGAAAGTTACCATGCACGTTTGGTATAGGCTGTTCACGGTAAAATGAGCACTTTTGAAAGCCCTGCTTAAGAACTACTTGTATACACGTTGTGTGTTCTTCCGCCATATGTAAAATTAACATTGCCATGGGCCTCATCACTTTATTCATGCACCGGTCAAGTGAAACTGTGAAATTATTAGAAAATTAAATACTGTACAAATCTACTAATTTAACACTTCGATGCATAAAAAAAAACAGAACACGTGATAAATATTTTAAGTTATCACAAATGCTTACCTAACACTTTTTATTTGACTTTAACATATGTAACTACTTTCCCCTACATCGTTATCAACTTAACAGGGCACAAGTCACTCATTGCGCCCGTTGAAATATATGCAGTTAGGGGCAGTAACTTTTTTCTAAGGTTGATTTCAAAGTGCTCACTTTATCATGAACAGCCATTAAAGACTTTTACTGTTCGCAATATCTCAACAAGCGTATACAATGGTGCGGTGAATTTACGAAGGTTTTTTGAGTGTGTATATTCCATCGCACTCAGAAGTTTAAAGTCTAAGGCTACAATAAAATATTATCTATTCGCCATTATATCAAATAAGAGGGCATTCAAAAGTGCTCACTTTACCGTGAATAGCCTATATCAGTCATACCCTGCAAACCAAATGGCAAACGAATTCTCAGCGTGGGCCCGAACCTTTCACTGCACAAACCTAGCGCGGTGGAGGCACCACTGTGGGTTTTTGTCTCCTGTTAATCTTTTAGAGTGGTAGCGATTTGTCGGCCGGCAAGAAATAAAAAGAAGACACGCGATTTTTGGGCGTCGTGTTCTGTTCGTGTGTGACCGCGTATGATTTATCCCCGCCCAATCGGCCGCCGCGTAGGCAGGGGAAATCAGCGGGGGAATTTTCATCGAGTTTTGAGAAGTGTTTTTTTTTTTTTTTTTGTGTTGGCAACTTGCACCGGGTTGCAGAAGGGAGCTTCGGGCGCCTAGCATGTCAAGTCTCGCGACACTTGTTTCTTTTTTTTGTTCGTGGGGGTTCCAGATTTATCGCGACACGCTGACGTTGTCAGTTGCCGAGGCGAGAGGAATTTATCGCGGCACTTGATAACGTGGCCGGGGTGGCAGAGGGAAACGTTGCACACCTTAAAAAGATAGTTGGAGCTGCGGGTCCAAGGTCAAGAAGCGAGGGAGCGATATTGGAGGCACCACACACGCACGCCTAGTGCCTCATCGCTCCTACGCGCAAGGCGTGCAGTGTTTCCGTCGTGACGCTGTACTGTGTAAATTAGATCTGTAACAGTGGAGTTTTATTACACGCCATGAAAGCCCACAGAGATTAAACTACGTCCTTATATTTGTACTTTTCTGTTGCCGTTTAAGGAAACTGCATGGGCAAGCTTTAAAAATGCCACATCTGACCATATTCATGAATTTTTTCTCCAAGAATATACCAAGTACGACAAAAGTAAAAAAAAATAGGGACATAGATAATTGTTTTTTTTTTTATATTTTCTGACAAAAAGTCATATTTCTATAACTTCTATTTACCTAGATACGTGTTTACGCGCAAACAACTATTTCACAGAAAACGTGCAGGTCCATATAACTCTTAAGGTGGGTTCACAATTTAAAAATTGAAGTCCGTCTCTTGAGTGAAGAGATTTGAGCGGCTCTTAACAGCGAGGTCTTGAGAGCCGATGAAGGTGATTGAAGTGATTATGGAGCGGAGCCGGAATGAAGGGGAGGGGGCAAACTGGAGATCCCCGAGAAAACCCGCCGACCAGCGGCATCGTCTCCGGCATGATTTCCACTTGCGAACATCTGGTGACCCGGCAGGGTATTGAACCCGGTTAGCCTTGGTGGGAGGCGAGCGTACTAATCGCTCAGCCACCGCGGCCCCTCAATTCTTCGTTTTCGCCATTTAATATTGTTGTGAGTAATTTTAATTGCGTGAGTAGTGGGGTATGATTCCTCCGAGAACAAACGGGATCGGGATGACGTCATGCCAAGGTCACGCGACTGCCATGTTGGATTCCGGACTTCCTGCTCTATCATTCCGTTCAAGTGTACGCCATCTTGTATTCCGCTATGTAGCTAGCCAGCACGCCGTTTTGCTTTCTTTATCTTTCGTCCTTTCCTTCTCCCCTCTCATTGTCTCTTCTTCTTTCCTTTTTCTCTCATCTTAACCGATGCGTGCGTATTGGTTCTAGAATTGGCCGCTAGGAGCGCTGCTTTTTTTTAGAACTCGAAATACCACCTAGAGTACTGCGATATCGAACTACTGGACCTTGGGTCGCCAGACTTACGCCTTAGACCACTCGGCTATCGCGACATGCGCCGGGACAAGAGTTTATAAGTAGTACAGTAGACTCTCGAGTATCCGGCTCGCGACTATCCAGCCTCCGTACTATCCGGCCTAGTTCCAAAAAGTAAATTATCTGTAGTAAAATGAGAAATAATTTTTTTTGAACGATCTGCTCGTCTTTTCACGCCTTCATAAATCGCAACTCTGCCAAGACATTGCAAGCGGGCGCCTGGTACGCTCCCCCTCTTCTCCTACGTGCCGTGTGCAAAACATAAGTTGCGACATGAAAAACCGCGGATTTTCCCACGCCCTGCTGCCTGCTCTTTGTTCCGTCAGTTGAGTATCGGATGTCAACAAGCGCGGGATACGTTTACCCTTGTTCCTGGTTACCTTCGTAAATGGTTTTTTTGTGCGCTTCGTTTTTTTTTTTTTTTTTTTTTTTTTTTACTGAAGATCGGGAAATGGATGATAAACAAAAAAAAAAGTCTGTAGTGACTATGGAGGAGAAACTACGTGCTATAAAGAGACTAGACTCTGGGGTAACGACAAAAACTATTGTTTCGGAATTAGGAGATGGGAAAAGCACAGTTGGTGAGTGGAGGAAAAGTCGTGCAGAAATTGAAAAGTGGTGTGCTGCCAAAGTTAGTGGAAGAGGAATGAAAGTAAGAAAAACCACGCTGAAAGGTAAGAATAAAGAAAATGAGGAAGCTTTATTTTTGTGGCATGAACACTTAAGAGGAAAAGGCCCGTCTGTTACTAGGCCATTATTGCAGGAAAGAGCATTGCAATTAAAGCGACAAATAGGAGAGGATTCAGAATTTACCGCCAGTGATGGATGGTTAGATCGCTGGAAAAAAAGCGATTCGGTATTCACCAGATTACCATAGGTGGGGAGGCTTTATCTGCTGATAAAGAGGCTGTACCGTTGTTAAAAGACTATATTTTTAAGCTTGTTGGAAAGGGTGGAATTTCTGGGTAGCATTTGTACACCTGCGATGAGACCGGTTTAAATTATAAGATCCTCCCTACAAAACTCTTGCATCAAAAAACGAAGCCGCTGCACCGGGATACAAGAAAAGCAAGGAACGAGTCGCCATCTTTGGTTTCAGTAATGCAACCAGAAACCACAAGCTTAGGTTGACTTTAATAGCAAAAGAAAATAAACCTAGAGATTTAAAAAAACTGGGAAATCAGGAATCACTACCCCTATATTACACACGTCAAAAGAAAGTTCGGATGAGTTCAGAAATCTTTAAAACGTGGTTCCAAAATGAATGTGTACCCTCTGTATAAAAACATTTGAAAGACAACAATTTGCCGAGAAAGGCTGTGCTAATTCTTGACAACGCACCTTCGCATCCGGTCACTGATGAATTCACAGATGGAGACATCATAAGCTTTATATGGACCAGGGTGTCATTTAAATGTTAAAGAAAAATTATCGCCAGCGTCTTCTCAGTTAGTTGATATCGGCGATTGATAATAATGAAGACTACTTAACCACTCTGAAAAAGATTGACATGCTAGATGTCATAAGGCGGGTGGCCGAAGCATGGGAAGAGATTATAAAAACATATTACTTGTAAGGTCTTCGGAAAGTTCTTTTGGACCATGAAGGTGGAGATTTCAACCTTCAACCTGTGTGTGAAACCGAAGTGAAAGATGAAAATGATAAACTTGTTTCGTTGCTGGAAAAAGTGCCAGGCTGCGACGATGTCAGTGCAGAGGACATTAGAGAATGGATGACAAACAGCGAAGGTGATGAAATAACTGTCAACGATATGATGGAAATGGTGACACAGGGAGAAGAAATACATGAAGAAGAGGAGGAGGCATCCTTAGATGACAGGAAAAATCTCATCCCACATTCGGAAGGGTTCAAGGCGATTGAAGCAGCGCTGCAATACATTAGCCAGCAGGAGGAAGTGATCCCAGCCTATGTCATCTGCTTGCCTAAGTGGAGGGACATTGCATCGTGGAAGAGGGCTGACTGGGAGAAGCAGTCTTAGGCCTACTGTTCACATTTGTGTAATCATTTATCAATGAACAGTAAAATAATTTGAAATAATTTTTTAAAGAATTAGGCCTACAGTTTATGTTAATGTTTTGTTTATTTTAAAATTGTATGTATACTGTTCACATACTGTACAGGGTACATTATTTTATGTTTCCAGCAATAAAGTTAGATTTTATAAAATTTCTCTTACAATGTGTGGAATATTTTTATTTTCGGACTTCATTTTACTGTAATAAATTTTAAAACGGACAGTACAGTGCATAACAAACATTTATAAAGTAGTGGCTTGTACTAAGAAGTCAGAAAATAGGAATAATAGCGGGTTTTGGTATGAAAATAGTGTTTGTTAATGGTGTGGGTGGGACAGGAAGTGAGTAGTTATAGAACTCCGGCTTATCCGGCTTTTTTGTTATCCGGTCTGCCCTTCCGCCACATTAGGCCGGAGAGTCCGGGGTCTATTGTATATAGCTTGTAGCCGAATAAATAATATCGTGACTCTCATTTAAAACATTATATATTTTTTATATATAATTTTTAAGTATTTAATTTACATATCAATGATTTTTTAAGTTTGTATACAAATCAATAATTCTTTAAGTATATATTTTTTATTATATTATTTGTATTTTTATATAAGTTTTCTAAGTATCTTAAATGCATTTTAAGTATTTTAAATCAATAATTTTTCACTATATTATCTGTAATTTTTTATTATTTTGGTTCAACTTATATATCATTTTTATTTAAATTTAATCTATATAATTTTTTAAGTACCTTAAATTTATTTTAAGTATTACTAATCAATAATTTTTATTATGTTATTTATGATTTAATATTTAATTATTTTGGTTTAACTTACGAAGTGTGGTGGTTCAGCATTTATATTGGTATGGATAATTGGTATAATCACATGGATTGTTTGATGGGTGGTATGATTTTTGGCTGTTTTCTGATGGTAGACAGGCATGATGGAGTTAAAATTTGTTGTATATTATTTAAAAATATTTTTGTGGTTTTTCTTTGTTGTGTAGTATTGGAAGGCGGGTAGGTAAGGGCAGGGGTTGAGGTTTAGGTCGCTGGGATGAGTGTGAGGTTAATGTGATATGTTCTTTGATTTTATTTTTAAAAAATTTTGTGATTTTTTTTTTGTATTTTAGGGAATTTTTTGGACTTTCTATATCTATAAATAAATAATTACTCGATTATGTCATTATTCGTCATAAGTCGAGTTGTAAAATGTGTATCACGTTAGCTGGGCGAGGGACGTTGGCGAGGTCACAGCGACAGAACATCTCTCGAAAGTGTATGCCTTAAATAAAATAAAAATGTCCAATATTTGCGTTCTCTAGGACTCGAACCCCGTAGCGGAAATCGAACCTCCGTATCGAAAGTGTAGTGCACTAGAAGTGTACATGTAAATTAAAAAAAAAAAATTGAAGCGATTTACAGAGTTGATGCATGTCTGAAGGACCTGATTTCGAAGCCGGGAACCATAAAAAAACATTAATTTTCTCTATCGAACTTTGAAAATATTGGACGGCGTTTTTCTAAACGATGGGAGAATTTAATATAGAGCTTGCTGATACCTTAGTATCAGGGGAAGCTAAGATCGATTTGGAAACATTATATCTCGCTATACTGTGAATATAAATCCCTGCCTTTGACCTCAACGACCATGGAGCCACGACTCGCATTATCGCTAACTGGTTATTTCCAGTGTCGATTATGTGATCGGGTTATCGTCTGTGTTCAAAATGCTTGCCAGCTTGAGAGAACGCCCTGTACGAAGAGTCCTTTTATTAAAACCATGTAATATTTTTATTTGTAAACAAGCAAACCAAAGTTTATGTTTAATTTTTGTATTTCTATGGCATACTGATATGAATTATAAGATAAGTGCTTATGATCTAAATATGTTAATTTCAACTTATTTGTTTATTTACACGATCATATAATTATTTTATTTTATTTTAAAGCATAATTATTTCATAATTCTTTGTTATCTCGAAAGAGACTTAATATTTTAATTTTAGTTCCGTTTCGTTTTACCGGAATTAGTTTCTCGCCAATAAGATCAGATTTTTAGGAAGTTACCGGAAGTCGTTGCTTCTGGGGAGGGTCTTGAAGGGTCCAAACTCAGTTAAGGTTATTTATTAGATAGACTCAAGTTATCATGCAGGTACAGACTCCAGTTATCGTGCAGGTACAGACTCCAGTTATCGTGCTGGTACAGACCTCTTGACATTTACAAGATCAGATGGTCCTCGGATAAAATGAAGGGAGCATGGTGAGTTTAAATCTAGCAATGGTTTGTTCACGATGTCTGGGCTGTGGTCTACGTCACTTCTAGTTTGAGGTATGAGTAAATTTAGTCTGGTGTTAGTAGAGCAGATATTATGCAAAAGAATGCGGTGATCTATCTATTCAATATATGTATATGTGAATAAAATTGTTATATAAATTCATAGTAATATGTGTATCTGCTTCTCTTAAACACTTATTAATGCAGTTTAAATCAATATTTGTGCGAGTGCATGTCGTACTTAGGAGGGCTATAGTACTCGTTCAAAAATGGCCGACGATAGCTGCTAACTAATCATCATTGCCCTGCCAATGAATAAGTTCTTATTGATGTGAAAATATATTTCGCTCAGCTTGAACTCATAAATGACCCCAAAATGAACCCAACATGACCCCTAATAACCCCTAAATAACCCATAATGACCCTTAAATGACCCCGACATGACCCCTATTGACCATAATGACCCCTAAATGACCCTAAATGACCCTAATGATCCCTAAAAGAGTTATAACGACCCCTAAATGACCCATAATGACCCTAAAGATCCCTAATGATCCCAACATGACCCCTAATGACCCCTAAGTGCAGTACCTGCAATGCTAAATGCAATGCTAAGTGTGGAGTACATAGTTTATGCAGTGCTAAGTGCGGAGCACGTAGTGTATGCAGTGCTAAATACGGAGCATTGGATATGTTAGGTTAGGTTAACATGTCTTTGAAAAAGCCCTGGCATGGGGTAGAATGGGCATGACTAAGTTAAAAATATTCCGTGTTCTACACAATATGAAAATACATTCTAAGTTCTTAAGTACATGACTAGAGTGTGATGGTTAGGTTAAGTGGATGTCGAGAGAAATAAAATATATTCAAAGTCCTCACATGCGGTTGAACACATACAAGTATGACTTTGTTTGGTTGTATAGTTAGTTTGCTTGTATGGTTGATTGGTATGACCTGATCACATGCTCAGTTATTTTGGCAGTATAAAAAAAGGCATAGCTTAGATGGTTTGAGGAAAATGGTTTAATTGTGTGATGCTTTTTTATGTAGTTAGTATGAGAGGGCAGAATGCTTAGCTGGTACGGTTGATTAGTATTAGCGTGATGGTTTGATGGTAATTAAGACGATATGGATGTCGTAGATGGTTAAATTGATAGTATTGATCTTATGATAGCATGGATGGAATATTTGGTTGGTTCTGCAGCTGGTATGGCTGGTTTACATGTGTAACTGGCAAAGCTAGATGGTCTGAAATGGTAGTCAATATAGTTGACTGTTACTATGGATCAGTAAGTCTGAGGTATGGTGGTGAATATGGACTGTATTATCAATAGCACGAATGAGGCAAGCTAATGGCATGATGAGAGGTACTATATCTGTTTTTGCATTCAGTACAATTCGATATGGCTGTTAAGGAAGGCTGAGAGGAGGGGAGGTGAAGAGGGGTCTGGCGATGACTAGAGTGTGGCGGTTGAATGTTCAGAGAAATAAAGAAAATATATTCAGAGTTCTTACAAGATGATTGGGTTAGGTGAAGTAAGGTAAAGTAAGGTTAGGTTAGGTTAGGTTGAGTGGATACTGAACAGTTTATGGGATGGTGTGTTGGAAAAGAAATATTTACAAGCATTACATTACATTACATAGGAGTAGGAAATATGTTTTTTTTTTCTAAGTTCAACGTATAAGTCCATATATACTTAAGTCTGGAATAGAAAAAAAATATTATATGTAAATAAAAATCGGAAAAGTGCAAATAACCAACGTTCAAAATATAAAACATTTGGCATATATTTACTAAAACAGTTATATATATGCTTAAAAAATCCAATTTGCCGCTTGTCATAGTCATATAATCATATATTCTGATGACATATTCTTATCTGTCTGACAAATTCCGAATCCGTAGACTCCTCACTCGATACGCTTTAAAGTTTAATAAAAATACTTAAAAAATAAAAGTATATACGTTAAATTGTAAATTCCAGGTGATATTTTGAGTTCTAAAAAAAGCAACGCTCCTAGCGGCCAATTCCAAAACCAATACAGCAATGGAGCGCATGCGATATCGACTAATCTAACGAGAGCGACACCAGCGTGCCTAGCGATCAATGCCAGAACCAATATGGCGGTGCTCCAAGTGGCCAAAGCCATAACTAATGGGAGGAAAGAAATGACAAACGAAAAACCAATATGGCGGCCTCCGTGGAAATGGAAACAAAGATGGCAGCCTCCAGTAACAAATATGGCGCCTCCAGTAAAAGCCGATGTAAACAAAGAAAAGAGAAAGAGAGAATGTGAGAAAAAGGAAAGAAGAAGAGAGAAAGAAAGAAGGAGGGTTAAGGAAAGGAAGAAAGCGAAAGAAAAAGAAAGAATGCAAAAGAGGAAAAGTGGGAGCATTCCGAGAAGACCCTCGGAATTCAAGAGCATGAAAAAATGACTTACTGGTAAACGAGATGGTGGTATACGATGGTGGTGTACTGACTTCTAAGATGGTGGCTTACTGGCTAGCAATGTGGTGGGATCCAAGATGGCAGACACGTGACCGGTATGATAGAGGAGGAAGTCTGGAATCCAAAATGACGGTCACGTGACCTTGGTGTGACGTCATCCAAGGTCAGAACCTCGCACCTCATCCCGATCCTGTTTGTCCTCGGAGGAACTATACCCCACTACTTGCATGTTATCTGCTCGTAAAAAAGTCGGGTACATAATTTATATTTTGTCAATACATTCCTGCCTTTTTGCTAGCACGAAATATCACAGGGTGAAAATTCGATACTAAAGTATTTAACAACCAGTAAATTGTAAATTTTCTATAATAAAAATTTTTCAATAATACGTCTGAAACTGAGCGATTACTCTTTCCACGCGAAAAAGTTTTTGAAGAGCATATTTTTCGCATAAATAGGCCCACATCTCAAAATCACAATTTTACTGTTTTAGAGAGGTACAAATAATAAAAACTAATTTACGTATAAAATGATCCACAACTAATAAAAAAATCCAGGAGCTACTTCAAGATGTCTGTAGAATCGTGTAAGGATTTTTTTTTTTTTTTTTTTTTGCAATTTCAAAAATTTGCTGAAGAAATAAGAAAAATTCTCGTTTTTTTTTTTTTGTAGTTGCCCCTGAATTAAGATAACTTTTGCTAAGTTTACCTCAGAACGAATTAAGGCAAGACCTTTCAGAGTTGCACTTAAGTTTACTGCAAATATTTTTGTTTATTATGTTCGTTCACTATAATAACAGTAAAGTTTTGACTTTGGCAAGTCATTTTGGAAAAACCGTGCGATATAAAAAAAAAATTTGATCTGAGTTAAACTGAGTTAAATAATGTCTATGAGGCGTGGTACAAATATAAACAACTTTTTTTTTTGTTGTTAATTTTAGAATAGCGTGTACAAAATAACTCAGTGTGTGCATGGGTTATACTTACGTTTATAAAGAAATCATTATATTGCATATCTTATGTAAACATTGTGTGGCAATGCCCAATCAGAACAGAATAGTAGGTTTTGTTAGCGGGAAGTTGTTATTAAAAGTAATGTAAGCATCAGAAATATTAAAAATGACACGTGCACATGCATGTTTATAATTATATTTGTGAATTACGTTCACAATAATAATCTTCCTTGCCTGGAAATATATCCTTTGAAGAATTACGTGCTTGAATACGGTTGTGTTATAAACGCTGTTCACGGTAAAATGAGCACTTTTTAAATCAACCTTTGAAAAATGTCACTGTTCTTACCTGCAATGTATGTTAACGGTCACGCTGACTGACGCGAACCCTGTAAAGTTGGTAACGAAGGAAAGAAAGTAGTTCCATGTATTAAAGTTGAATTGAAAGTTATGGGTGAACATCTGTGAACACTTAAATTATTTATTTTGCTTTCGGTAAATTATTTACTTTTGTAGTGATTTCACAATTTCGCTCGACTGACGCATGAATAAAGTCATCAGGTCCATGGTGATGTTACTTGTAGCCTACATATGGCGGAAGAATACACAATGTGCTTACAAGTAAAACTCAAGCAGTGTTTTTTAATCCTCATTTTACCGAGTACAGCGTATACTAGGTTATGTTATAAGCTGCTCACGGTAAAATGGGTACTTTAAAAAACCCTGCTTATCTAATTGCATGAGTGTTGTGTAGGCCTATTCTCCCGCCTTACGTAAAATTGACATTGCCATGAGCCTCATCACCTTATTGATGTGTCGGTCAAGCGAAACTGTGGAATTATTAGAAAAGTAATCATTATACAAAAACTGATCATTTTTACACTTCCGTGCATTAAAAAAACATAAAGCGAAAGATATATTTTAAGACCTCACAGATGGTTACCTAATACTTTTTATTCGACTTTCAGACTTGGAACTACTTTCCATCCATCGTTACCAACTTTACTGGATGCATGTCACTCGGGGCGCCCGTAAAAATATATGCAGGCAGAGGCAGTGACTTTTTTCTAAGGTTGATTTCAATAGTGCTCACTTTATCATGAACAGCCGTTAAGAATGATTATCAACTAAAAGAAAACAGGAAAGGCTTGTTGAGGCTTATTAGCGGCTGGACTTTGAATCGTGAATCGTGAATCGTGAATCCAGAACACGTAGATCCGCGCACCAGTACCGCGGTTACTTCACAATTTTTTGTTCGTAATTTTTTAAATTGTGAACCCGCAGCCTTAGCGCCTCGTGACGGCTGTTCGAGGGGGTGGAGGGGGGGGGGAAGAAGGTCTACAAGCTGGCCCACATAAACGTCAAGGAGTAGCGGATAATTAATAAGCGTCGTCCACGAGACGTCCCACGCGTATATCTTAAAACACCATGGGAACGACTTGCACTCAGCGCGTCACGGCCATGATCGTATCTACATCGCCGACACATTAAATCTTAATAACCTTTGATTAATTATGTTAATAAAAAAAACAGTGATTTAGCGCTCTTGAAAAATCGGGAGAAGAATTTCCTAAGACAGTTCGCCCGCAGCTGGCAAACACTTTTCAAGTTTGCGTAGCCACACGATTTCAAGCTCAGGCAAAGCGCGACCTTGAAGAGCGATGTCTGCGTGGGACATGTACAAGCTGAGCAGGCGAGTGTTCTGTTGTCTGGATAAACAGAAATAATTGTAGAATGAGAAATCACCGCTTTCAAAATGGTAGGCTATGCTCGAGAGCCGTGGAATTTTAAACGATTATTTTTTACACCGCCACTACAGAGCTTGACTTGAAATCTTCGACCGTAAATCATATTCAGTTTTTAATTTCGTGTGTGTCGCAGACGCTGTTATGTCGTGTGTGTCGTAGACGCTGTTATTTCGTGTGTGTCGTAGACGCTGTTACTTCGTGTGTGTCGCAGACGCTGTTATTTCGTGTGTGTCGCAGACGCTGTTACTTCGTGTGTGTCGCAGACGCTGTTATTTCGTGTGTGTCGCAGACGCTGTTATTTCGTGTGTGTCGCAGACGCTGTTATTTCGTGTGTGTTGCAGACGCTGTTATTTTTTTATGCATAAGGCTGATTTGGTAACGGGGTACACGATGATGGCTTATCAGGACTCAAACCCGGGACCTTGGAGATTCCTAGGAAATCATTAGGGGGGGATCCATCCACTTACAAAGGAGGAAGGGGCATTTTGTGTACATATATGTGTACATGTACTGTAATGTACATTCATACATACATATATGTGACATCAATAATTAAAATGGTAAGAGGAGTTCTTTTACATTCTCTATGCGTTGTCGCAGATCGACTAGACAGGGAACCATAAGTTTATATTTATTATATGCATTTGAGTTACACATATGTTTTGGACATAATATTTAATTGATTTCACATATTATTTGAATGCCGATATAATTATTTTCACATGTTTATTATATTTTATGTTAACATTTAATTTCCTTAATTTTTCGATATATGTGAACCACCAGTCCACTACTCTATGATAATTTTCACACGTTGTTCTGAGTTCTACATATGGTTATGTCACTATTTTTATCATTGTGTTAATATGTTTGATTTTATTTTCATTAATTGTTTCATAATTTTTAAAGCTAAATTATTTATTTGTTTTGGGACTTTAAAAGACATAATTTTATTTAGTGGAGGTAAAGCCGGAAGCGAGCCGTGATTGGATGTTGGTTGGTCGGAAACCGGAAGAAGGGGCTTCTGGGAAAGACATTGAACATATAAGGCGTCTAAATTTTCGTTGGAATTTTACTTTTGAAATTCCAACGCCATCAGAAATTTATTGTAGAAATTATGCTCCCAGAAGTTAAGTTTATGGTATTCACGGCAGCAATATTTAAGAAGAGGCTGTAGACTAAGTCTTAGATAATTATTCTGAGTGTTAAATTGACGAGGCGAAAAGGACGCCGAGATTACGACGCCGGCGCCATGCAACGAGATAGCGCCAGAGGACTTCAGGTGACGCCAAGGCAATTTAACGTATGGAAAGTCTAAGTACATGAACTGTTTTTCAAGTATTGAACTAACTTTAAAGGAACATGAACTTATTTTACTAAAGTTACTATTTTGATTCATCAACGATTTGACTGTGAGTCCCATGAGTATGTTAAACCAGTAGTCCCGAACTTTCGCATATGAGATAGTATAGCCGGAGCAACATGGAATGAGGAGTCATAGACTTATTTTGAACTTTCAATATAATTCCAGAGTAATTTTATTTGGTGAAGTATCAGAATTGAGATAATTAAGTGATGAACTGATTTTTAACATTTAATGAATTATCAGTAAATATGATCCAAGAAATTTAAGAACTTAAGTAAGAGCTTTCCAAACTTTCTAGAAATTTAAATACAGAGGAGGCTACATCCGGTGGAACCTGATTAATATTCTGAACTGAAATATCAAGTAAAAGATTTATTAATTTTTTTTATATAGCAGCTCTAAAGTTTCACAGCATTTTTCAATCTTTTATTTAATTTTAATTCTGCATTCTGATTTATTCCTATTCTTACTTGGATGGTGGCATGTCATTTATGTTAATTATCTTACAGTATTGTTTCATTTTGAGTAAAGAGATTTCTGTCGCACACACACATATTTAGTTTTGCACCTTGTTGAATTTTTCACATGTTTGGGTCTGAGTTAATTTGTTTCCTTTTCTTCATTAATAAATTAATTATAAAGGTTACACGTGTTTGATTAAAATGAATTACTGTGAAGGTTGGAACGTGTTTTCTATTGCACGAGGTTTACAGCGTTGCCGGAGAGCTTCTAATTCCAGCGTGGTAAGACCAAGGTCACATCACGAATAATAAGGCGCCCAAAAATCTATTACATCATTATAATTATTCTTTATCCCAAATCACACAAAATATGTTTATACCCACACTATCACAGACACTGTTTCAGAGTGGCGCACAACGAGACCCATTAAAGCGCTGTTTTATACTTTTATATAGTTAGATACACCTTTTATAGGTATGCTTGTGTTGTTACAACTCAATACTTGGTGTGCAATGTGACTAGTTATCGAATAACACAGCTATAGGCCGTTCACGGTAAAGTGAGCACTTTATGAAGCTGTTTCATCAGACATAATAACAAATAAATACATTTCATTGTGGCCTCGGACTTTTAGTTTTCGGTATGGTGAATGTATACACTGTGTTTATTACTCACATGGGATGGTTTACATTAACAAGTGTTGGAATGATATACATTAGTTGAAAGAAAAAAGTAACCAGGGCTTCAAAAGTGCTCACTTTACCGTGAACGGCCTATGGCAAAAATAGTATGTTGTTCCTCTATTTATGCTACATTTATAAACTCGCAAACTCGATGGACGAGTTCCTTCCAGTGCCAGTGTAAGAGATTCTGCGTTCGAACTGCGGATAGGTCTCGGATATAGGTGATTGTTGAGGAAAGATTGAGGGAATCTTATACAAACACTACCCCCCCCCCCCCCCCCCTCAGACAGATCAGCCATCCTGAATATGACGGGGATGTCGATCAACAAACAAATCTGTGCTGTTAAATTTAAACTTTTATTTTCATTTCTATTCAAGTTAAATCTTCCTTAATTAATTTAAAGGTTTTGCCTGGTTAATTTCTTTTTCATGAAAACATTTTCCAGTTGATTTTAATTGTTTTGTTTGTTCATGTTAAATTATAACCATTACTGAATAATTTAATAAATAGTTTTGTTTGCTACTAGTTTTACCTGCTTGAAGAGGTTAATAATTTATGTTTTAAATTTAAAATGATGTACTCTTCACTTTGCTTGACACATGTTTCTATGATGTAAAATGCAATTTTTTTTTTTAATTTATTTAATTATTTGAAAGGTATTACATATTTATGTAAACTTTATGACACAAATTTTAAGTAAAAATAATATCATGTGACTGTGCTTTTGTCATGTTTTATGCATGTTTCTGCTATCGACATATGTATCGATAGTCGCCACACACTGATGTTCGAAGCACTCTCGATTTCATATATTTCTTCTACTTCACCATATAGCACGCAGTTCACATGATTTTGGTTATCTTTGTGAATCTGCTGCCATCCTTAAATGCGATTTATTAATTCGCCCGCCGTTTGGGGTGAGCTTGTTTGCAATCTATTCCTTTTGTTCTCTGCGTATCTTTCTTTGTGTGTAATTGCCACTTTATTATTATTTTTCTAATCGTTTTTAGCGATCCTTGTTCCGAGGCATGTAGCACTGCGAGGCGATATGTGGCAATTTCCCTACTTGGGATATTTTCTGCTCACCAATTCGCGGCACGACTTTTCCCAGCGTGAAGCAGTCTTCTCCTTAATAGCCCGAAGTCGCTGTCTGCTTCTTTCATGCGCATCGTTAAAGGTTGATTCACGATAAAGCGAGCACTTTTGAATTCAACCATGGAAAAAAAAAGTCACTGTCCGTATCTGCACAATATTTTTACGGGCACACTAAGTGACATGCGCCCAGTAAAGTTGGTAATGATGGATTGAAAGTAGTTCTGTATCTTAAAGTCGAATAAAAAGTGCTAGATGTTAACTAAAATTATTTCTTGCGCTTTCCGATTTTTTTTATACACTGAAGTGTAAAAATAAGTACATTTTTTAAATATTTACTTTTCTAATAATTTCACAGTTTCACCTGACCGACGCATAAATAAAGTGGTAATAATAATGTTACATAAGACGGAAGAATACACAACGTGCATACAAGTAGATCTTAAGCAGAACTTTCATAAGAGCTCATTTTACCGTTACCAGTCTATACCAAATAATAGTGTTCCAATAGTTTTTTTCCTAACCTGCCACGTACTCAGTGTAATGGCAACTATCTGGAACTCTTTCTAGAACTTAACGACTTTGGTCGTAAAATATTTTTATTTTAAATGCATCATACCTTTTAAAAAAAAAGTGTGTCTTTCTTAGTAAAATTAATGCTGTTTAAATTATTTCAGAGCCCTTAGGGCTATTAGCTGGTTACTAGACAAAACTGTAAAATATATATATTTTTATTTAAATCGCTTTTCTTAGAGATGCGGTATATGTAAGTTCTCAGGCTTTAATGTTATTGGTTTTGCTGCTGGGTACCCGAGAATAATTAAATAAGAGATATGGCCAACTAGAAATGCTCAATCAACATTCTCAAAAAAATTAATAAAATATTTAATACAAAGAAATATCTATTTATGTATAGAAATGAACTCAATGAATTAATATTCTATACTTATACAAATACGTATTGTGTTGTTGAATCTAACTGTTGTATGGAAACCGATTTAAAGAAAGTATATCTATTTATTAGAAAAAATGTGTTTATTTTTAAGTGTATCGTAATCTACTTAATGTACTTTATATTTGAAAGGGGTATTTTTAAATCATGAAGTATACATTGGTGAACATTTTGAGGTTATACATAAAAAAAAAAGGAAAAACAAAGGATTTAACACACAGGTATATATAAATATACTAAAATAATGCTTCATCACTCTTGAAATCATGTCTTAAGAATAATATACATATGTAGTTATTTTCAACATTCTATGTAAAGGCTGGAGCATGACTCTTGAATTTTCTTTAGATCTAACATCCCTACTGACTACATAAATCTATATCCCGCCTTCCTTCTTGTGCGTTGGCCTTGTGTGGTAACGATAGTACATATTGCTGCTGGCGTTCAATTCGCGAGGGTAACACGTAGCAATAGCAGTCTATTCGCAGTTTCTTCGCTCTTTTTGTATCAAACCTTTGGAAAAATCACCCCATGTATGACGTATTTAGTTATTTCCTAAATACGCCGTGTATCACAAGCGTTTAATATCTCTGTTAACGTAGAGGTAGTATCTTATTTGTCGTTTGATTTAATTTTAACCATATATTTCATTTGTAAATTATGATATTTCATTTATAATAAATATAAAAGAAAACAGTGGGAAAACGTATGCGTTGGTGGCGCCTGGTAAGAAATACTTCTCATGCGAAATATCATTACGGCTGAATGCACACGAATTAGATACGTTATCCTTTGATTCAATTTTCGAGTCTTAGTTAAGCTTAGTTTGCACTAGGCGGAGGAATATCCTGAAAGTAGAACTTAAGCCGGGCTTCAGAAAAGTGTGAAATAACCGTGAATATACTGTAGTTGTCACGTGAAAACTGTTCAGTATTTTTGAGCAGCGCCTGCGTACGAATGGCGTAGGATATAAGAAATATTCCACGTCCGAATAGTAGATTACGATTTCTATTGTCTATTTTTAAAAGGGGAAGAAGTGTTAGTACAAGTGTTTATTAGTAAAATTTTGGTATGTAATTTCCGCTACAGGATATTTAAGGGTCCCACCTGCCTGCGTCCGTTTCTCCTTTGTTGTCTAAAAAGCGCGAGAGCTATAAGAGTCACACTGGCACGCGCTACAAGAGCGCTATCGCCCCTACGCGCAGGGCTCTAAACTGGCGTGCAATGTTCTCGTAGTGCTGCATGTAACTATGGGACTTTCAGCAATGTCACTATCATAATTTATTGATGAAAAGTCTTTAGCAAAGTTCAATACAGGCTCCTATCGTAGCTTGTCTCGTGCCCGGTTAGCATGCTTTAAAATACGCCAGTCTGAAGAAGCCCATTTATTTAGCAACATTTAACTATAGGCCTATTGGCGGACTCCAAAACAATATTTACAGCATACGTGGGGGAAAAAAAACTTGTTTTGGAGCCCGCCAACATAGTGGCAGAGAAATCAAGTCCTAAATCATTAGACTACATTATGTATAGTCCATTCAACCATTCACAGTTTCTTCGGCTTTTTTGAATCAAACCTTTGAAAAATCTCCCCATGTATGACGTGTTTAGTTATTTCCTAAACACGCCCTGTATCACAAGCGTTTTATACTTGTGTTCATAAAAGTTACTTTTTTCCTGTTAAATTGAAATGTTAATATCTTATTTATAAATTATAATGCTTGATTGATAAATCATTTGAATAAAAAACAGGGAGAAAATAGGTATGTTGGTAACGTCTAGTGAGAAACAGTTGTTATACAAAATATCATTACAACTGAGTGCGCACGAATGTGGTGTGTTGTCTCTCTGGTGTAATTCTACAGATTTGTTAAACTTAGTTTGCACGAGGCGGAGGGATATCCTGGAAGTAGAACATTAGCAGGGCTTCAGAGAAGGCTGAAGTAACAGTGAATGGATTATAATACAGTTATACACTCTTATACTGGTTCTCAAGGTTAACGTGTTTGTACAATCATGTCTCATACGAGCCAGTGTAAAACCAAGGTATCGCCCCTGTTGTCTGGGCGCTAGTTTCTTGTTAGTTTCCATTTGTTCAGAATAGTTTAGAAGACAATCTCAGCTCAAGTGAGTCATTCAAATGATTTTGTTTAGCAGTAAATAGAAAAATTCTTTATTACGATGCTGCTTATAAAATAGCCAGTAAAATTGTGAAATTTCACATTTGTATAATTTAAAAATGTAAGGTGGGGGGGAGGGGGGTGAATATTTTATTGAATATAACGCGTTTCTATGTTCTTAAAATGTAAGAAGTTATTATCAGCAGTGTCTTTAGAAAAATTGACAAGACAATAAAATATTAATTTTGAATTAGGCACTACAACTAATAAGTTAGGCTTATACTTCTAAGGCGGCCATATGAAAAAAGTTATTTTCAGAAAATTTTGAAACTCATTGGCGTGTGTCGGGTTAAGGGGGTGCAAAACGGGTTACCGCCCTATACCATCACGTCATGTGGAAGATCAAAAATAATGTTGTCAATTTCGTCTTTTCTCTAGCCAGCCTGTACGATCACTAACTTAAAAATAGGTTTAATGCAGTGTGGGTTGTTTATGATGAGCATGTGCAAATATTTTCTTTATTTTTATTTTTACCTAGTGTCTACGACCAAGTGAGTTAAACAGCGTGCAATGCAGCTTGGGATATCCAAGCCGAGCTCAGCCCCACCGCGTTGTGATAGCCAATCTGTTCTAAGACGTCGTCGGGTAGGGCGCCGATCTGTCTGTTTTTGAACAGGAACGTTTACTACGCTGACTTGAAATAATGTTATATTTAGACTCGCGTGTTATACCAGTCGATGGGTTTCAACGGGGCCTTGTCGGCGGGCTGGAACAGAACTTGCCGCCCCGTGAACCACCATACATCCAGCTGTCGGAGCAACTGTAACAAATGACGTAGGCGACCGCAAGGAAAAATGCTTTTCACGTCCACATTTATTGACAAAATATTTCAACCTCCTTATTTTAATTGTCTGGACTTACTGGACTGTTAAGAGAATTAAAAACTCTCGCGGCAATTAGGTGACACAGAACTAAAAAAAAGACGTGGGAGAGGCCGTGCCTATGTTGTCCCTATGTTACGTTACGTAGGATCACTTTCATACCTACGTAGAAACAGTTATTGTGGATATCAATTTCAAAAATGAAAATGTTAGGAAAATAAAATAATCACTTATTTTGTGTGCCTAGCTCAAGTTAACACATACTCTTCTCGGGTTGTTCATGGGCAAGTTTGCAAAAACTCGTTCGTTAGCACGTTAAGATTCAACATGGCGTCGCTCGTAAATTCGTAAGCTTCTGGAACAATTTTAATCTGACGCCCTGTACCACACGTAAAATATATTGCAATGAAAACTTGTCTCGCAGAAATCTGGTAAGCTCTAGCTGTTCCGTGGTGACGTAGAACGACCTTTCAAAATAAATAATGTCGCCAGGACAGGTAGATGCAGGGTTACATATATCTGGGCCTCGACGTCGTGGAGAAATGCGTACACTCTTACACAGTCGCGGGCGAGCTACTAAACTCCTAAATAAACCTAGCAAGGGGCTTACATTGCGCTCGCACTTGCTGGAACAACACTTGAAATATATAATCAAATAGGAGGAAGCTAATACGCCCTACATACTAACTTAAAACCTAACTCGTCACCTACGTTCAGGTGCGAGACATATTCTTACGTCTGACGGAAGCTGAGGTTCGTTGAAGAGAGAGTTGGGTTCTGTTGGCTGGACACGACTTGAAGGGACCTAATGTTCCAGCCAATACGGAGCCAGGATTCGAACCTGGGACAAATGGGGGAACACTTAATACCTACACCCTTCCTTACGTGCCAGTTCCCACGTCCTGACTGCTAAGAAATTTCATAGAACACTGGGTCTCGCACGTAAGCATACAAATTAAACAAACATGCAATATTCACACAGTATGAGGCTATTAAATTAAATAAAAATTATTAGCATAAGAAATACATAGAAATGAAGTACAAATAATTAACCTATTTTTAAACATAATTGAATTGCTACGTTACATCTAACAGAAAATATCCTAACAAAAAAAAAAGATGTGTAATAAAGAAAACAGGAGAAAAATAAATACTCAATTAATTACATATGCAAATTATATGAAAAATAACACATGTGACGATTGTAGAAAATGTATGTTTACATTAAGACAAGTAATAACACGTTGCACGTAAATAAATGAGATTAACATTAAATGTGAAGGATAGCAAATGCGACAACATACATTTTGACAGTGTTACACTAGAAAAAGTGAAGTGTAACCTCATTTTGCTATTTGTACTACCACCAATCACCCTTCCCTCCCCTCCCCTCCCCGCCACCTCCTACACGATCATACCATCACCACACGCGAACACTGCGAACGCCTATTTATTGCTTTCACGCGATTCACAAATTGTCCAACTGGCAGCACTGACTGCTAATTAACAGGCTGTCACGTTCACAAAATTTATATAATACAAGTATAATAAATCCATGTGAGTTAGTGTTACAGTTAAAATATATGCAAGTGGCGGTAGTGACATATTTCCAAGGTTGATTTCAAAAGTGCTCACTTTACCGTGAACGACGAGTAAACCCACGTTCAAGTAACAGCAATAGCATTTCTCTTCTGCATACTTATTTATTCTGTGCCACTACTGTGCCATCCTGTCTACAGTCTGCTAGCAGTAACTTCGCATTTTTTTTTTTTTTTTAAGCTAACCTTTGAAAAATTAACCTATAGTCGGTTCACGACTGGAACAGACTTTTGGACAACACCTTAGTCGTCAGCTCCATGCATAGTTACTACAATGAATGACTGGCGCGGGTACGGTCAGTTTGGCAGCACTGAGATAGAATATAGTTTAAATGTTTTAACGTATTTTTTTAAAATCTATTACTTAAAAATGGGAGTAGGAAAGATTCCGAGAATCTCTGTTCCAGTCGTGAACGGACTATATGTATGAGGCAGGAATCAGATAGCTCCGACAAACCCAACGCGGCACGTCGAAAAACAGCAGCAACGACATGACTGTGACTGCTTGAATTACAGCGCGACACGACAGAACCGACACGACGCTCTCGGCATTTTACCTAACTATTTAGAAGGCGCTGATAGGCTATGCTCGCTTCAAAGGCGGCGGACAAGAGTGAAATTTTGAATACGCGATGGTGACAAAGTGTTATTGGTAATGCTTAGAAAGATAATATTATTATTTTTAAGAATAAAATACAGTAATTTTCAAAAATTTTCTTTTAAGCTGCGTATTTGCCATTGTAGGGAAAGTTTGCAAAACAATTTATTTTATTTTGCAAGGTTGTACACTCTGTGAGTCGTGCCGCACGACACGACGAAAATAGAAACTATTTCTAATATAACATTGCTGGTCGGACGACAGAATTCGTCGGGCTTATGTCAGATCTATCTTGTATTTCATTGGCTGTTTAGTTTTAAGTGTCGCGTCGGGGCTGTTGTGTCGTGCTTGTCGAGGCTATGTGACTCCGGTATGAGTCTTGTATCACAAGAGTTTTATATCCCCTTCTGTTTACGTAAAAGTGTCTTTTTTAAATTGCACTTTTGCTTATATTTTATTTATAAATTATTAATATTTCCTTTCATTTTAATTAAAATTTAATCGGAGAGAAAATGTGCGTGTTCCTAATTCCTGGTACGAAATAGTTTTCGTGCAAAATAATTTAAACTGATTGCGCACGAATGTAGTGCGTTGCCCCTATGGTGTTATTTTGTAGACTCATCCAAGCTTTGTTTGCATGAGGCGGAGGAATATCCTGAAAGTAGATCTACAGAAAAGTTGGGAGTAACTAGGAAGGTACTACAGTCCGTTTATGCGCTCTGTGTTTTCCATCACCCTCAAGTTACCTCAGATTTCTACGATCATTTGGAATGTAAACTTTCATCTTCATTTGACAATTTAACAAAAAAAAAAATATCTTTGTGACTTTACGTAAAATTAAAATTAATAGGGGGCTTTATTTAATCGAGTCATTATTAACTCGACAGTCATTTTATTTCTATACAATAAAACCTCTAGAAACATAATTTTTTGTTCCATTTAATGTCAACACAGGCCAATATACAGTACATAAAAATATCTTCATCGCCTAGTTTTATAAAAAGAGCCCACGTAATTATCATTGCTCAAATTATTAAAAGATCATGAATATTTGACAATGTGAAATGAGGGAATCGTTGCTTCTTATCCAGTCATCAACTATTATGTAACGAATAGCAATTTCAACCATTTCCAAGGAACAATGTGACAAGAATTGATCTTCCACTGTATCCAGTTTCGCACGTAAGTTGTAGAAATAGTAAAATTAAAAGTAGCCACATAAAAATTGCAATTTGATAAAGTGAGTACTTTTGTAATCAACCTTAGAGAAAACCTACTGCCCCTGCCTGCATATATTTTTTACGGGCGCACTAAGTGACATGCGGTCCAGTGAAGTTGGTAATGATAGATGGAAAATAGTTCCATTATTTAACGTCAAATAAAAAGTGTTAGGTAACAATCTGTGATAACTTAAATTATTTATTTCGCTTTCTGTTTTTTTTTTATTCCATCGAAGTGTAAATATGACCATATTTGTAGTATATTTTCTTTTCTTATAATTCCACACTTTCCGCTGACCGATGCATGAATAAAGTGATGAGGCCGATGGCAATGATAATTTTACATAAGGCGGAGGGATACACAAGGTACATACAAGTAGATCTCGAGCAGGGTTTTCAGAAGTGCTCACTTTACCGTGAACAGCCTATACTAATATATTCAGCTGTTATAAGTTGTAAAACACACGAAGAGTTATTGTAATTTCCACTTACGGTAACCCAGTTGCTAAAATTAAAGTTTCTACTATCCTAACTGCGCTTATGCACTAATACAAAGTAACGGTATTTCAACACTCTAAAATAGAATTCTGAATGAAATATTTTTTTATATTACAGCCCCTTTAAGAATTATAGGACATAACAATATTCCCAAACAAGTGACGGCACCACGCCTTCAGTATTTTACTCGATGTCAGTGAGTGTGCATAAACACTGTTTTTTATCACTTAACAAGGTTGTTGCGTGGCATTCAAGTTTATACATTTCTGTATACATCTAGTGTAAGTACCTCCAGAACGAAAAAGTTCATTTCGTTAATTTTGCTGTGAATTTTCATTGTATATTTTAAGGTCATATTACTGCTGCCTGTGCCACACTGGCAGGTATTCCTGGGAAATCTGCTTTCATGGCACACACAAAACACTAACACATAAAAGCTTGCAAAATTTAATGTAGATGCGGTATTACAAAATAAAAATAAAATCAGGAGCTTATTTCTTTCTGCTCGAGGTAAATGTGAAAATAACCAAGCTAGCCAGCCAGAGTTTGTAAATAGCGCCTAACTGAAATTGTATTTCATGTTGTCTTTTTTTTTTATAATTTGTCGAAAACGATTGGCTGTAACAATGACAAATATATGGCGTGTATAAAATTAGTTTTCTTGTATGTTTCTCGATATTAGAGCTCGCATAATCATTTTAATAAATGACAGGCGATCTTTTGACTTGTACGGTACAGATAAAACGATTAACGTTTTCTTCGGCTAAATACTGTATTTTCTGTTCTCCCTGTCACATACTACGGCTTCTGTACAAGGCAGAGCCAATTATAATCAAATTTTGCTATATTACTCTACTGGAGATGATTCAACATTAAGTTAATGTCCTGTAATGAAACGCAACATAAAACGAGGTATATCTCGTTTTATGTTGCGCCTAATAGTTACAGGCCTCCTTAGACCATAAATTAAGGGTCATTTAAGAGGAACACAGTCGCGAAATGAAGATTATCTCGCTACTAATATGCAGGGCTCATATTTAAATGGCGGTAATTTACGCAGGCTTTCGATTAACTCAAGAGCCCAACTTCACACGTATAGAGAAGTTGGAAATACTTCGGACAGTCATTAGACAGTCCATTATAACACAGTACATTCTTATAAAAAAATTTATAAGTGATGTTTTCTCAGCGTATCATCGGCTGGAAGCCCTGCTAGGTAATTACACAAGAAGATACAGCGAGGTCAGGGTTAACGCTGTGTATAGGAAGACCACTTTATTTTACGAGTCCAGCTAAATGATTGGTGTTCGCAGATTGAATACAACGCAATGGCAAGTACATGAACAAGTTTACAAGACCTACCAAGTTAATTTAGTTGTTTGTTGTTGTTGTTGACGTGAAAGTTTAAATATTAGTTCGAAAACAAACAGTTGGTAATTTCAATGAAGAACAAGTCACAATACTTACATAAATATAAGATTTCCAAAAATGATCGTTTTTGTCCCTATCTTTCAAAATAAACGCTCCAACCTATTAAAAACTTTATGATTTTATAATTGTTGTTACAATAAGCCCCCAACAAATTGTAACAACCGACCTGTTGTGGGAAAAACGACTAGGCACTTGATATTTTTTGCTGTTCTGAATTAATATATGAATGATTGGTTTATCGATTCAAGCGATCATAGTTATATAATACCTGATAGGTTTCATGATATACACAATTTTCTGAAAAATTGACACAGCATGCTCCTCCCTCCCCTACTACCGATCGGGTGGATTTTTAAATTGAAAATATCTGGCATATCGCCTTCATAAAACTTGTATTGGGCAGGTAGCAATAGGTAAAATTACTGAATATTTCGCAAATCCGTATTATTATTTAGAATATTAGCCTCATATCACGATAATATAGGGCCACATAAAAATGTTTCATGCTATATATTTAATTTCGAGAGCACAGGGCCCGCCTTGAAATGACCTACTAATACACGACCTTCTATAAATGTTTTCGTGTATTTTATGCGCACGTCTTAAAAGTTATTGAAATTGTGATTGACATACCATGATGCAAAAAAAAAATGTGATCCGGGAAAAAAATTATTCGAAGAAAGAATGCCTACGAGTAATGTCTTTAGGTTGGACGGAGTTTCGTAGAAACATAAAATTAAGAATTTTTTTGGTGAACCTTTTAGGTACAATGCAATGTTCGAATTATAGTCTGTTCGTAGTTTCTTTACACTTTTTAAATCAAACCTTTGAAAAAACACTTCATATATGACTTAGTTATTTCCCAAGTGTGGCGTGTAACAAAGAGTTTTATATATCTGTTAATATGCAAGTATCTTATTTTTCGTTCGATTGTAGTGTTAACTGTATTCATTTACTTATAGAAAATAATATTTCATTTGTAATAAATATAAGTAAAACCAGTAAGTTGGTAACGCCTAGTAAGAAATAGTTCTCATGCAAAATATTATTACAGCTGAGTGCGCACGAATTAGGTGCAGTGTCCTCTGGTGTAATTTTCTAGACTTAGTTTAGCTGTGTTTGCACGAGGCGGAGGAATATCTTGGAAGTAGGACTTTAGCAGGGCTTCAGAAAATTGTGAAATAACCGGGAATGGATTGTAGTCGAATTACGCAAAGCGTTTTTTTTTTTTTTTTTCTCTAAAAGCGGTTGCTTGTTCGAAAATCAATTGCAAACACGCGGAACATCGTTGTTATAACACGCGATTTTGACAGTTTTGAGGGTTCAAGCCATTTTCGGGGTTACGCGCACACGACGGTAACCGGCATATAAGCTTACCACAGTAAACTGAGCACTTTTCAAAGCTCCGCTTAAGAGGGCCGCCTACTAGGCGATTGAAATGTCTTGCAGTGTGTGGGGAAATCAGTTTTTTTTTTTTTTAACGAAACTATTACACGTGTGTCCAATGTACTAATCTACGAAAAGAAAACAACTTAAGATGATGACGGAATGTCGCTTTCATGACACTACGCATGTCAGAACCACCATTTCCAAACACTCCACACACAGCTAAATACAGCATTTTCAGACTGCCGTATGTCACAATGTACTGACTGGATCTACGTGAAACTCAGATACAACCCTGCACTGAACTTTGCTTCAGACTTTCCATCAGTAAAATAATATGGTCTCCTCTTAAAAGTACCATAGAGAAAACGGTTCCACAAAAAAACTTGCGGGCTAGTTGAGTGCTTCGCGCATAGTGGCGATGCGGCACTTGACGCCCGTGCAAGTGTCGCCCTTGGCGTTCGCTCGCTCCTGTGCCGTGTCTGCGTCAGGTAGGCGTCATAACCATCCGTCATATCCTTCAGTCGCCCGTCCGTCAGGCGGTCGCGTGATCTTCGGCGAATCACAGGGCAACTTTTCTTTTTCTATCCGTCAACTATATCTCAAACTTTAATCCTTCGACAGATCGACGGATGGAGTACGCACTTTGAAACAAAATGCAAGGCGGGGGATATGTGTTTAATTATCTGGGTAGCAAATTCAGGAATTTATAACGTAAACAATAATTCTGTATAAATTGATATCACGTAAAAAATTATTTCCCCGGGATGTTTCCCTCTTGAAAAAGTAATTCCAGCCGAAATATACTTTCTACGGAAGAGAGATCGCGACGTTAAGTTGTCACGCTTAAATTTTGCCGGACAGAAGGCTCGACGGATGAGGGATTGTTGTGAGTCGCTTTCAACTGACGGAACGGGCGACTAACATGTGCGACGGATGGTTGTGAGCCCAGCTACAAGATCTACTTGTATGAACATCGTGTGTTCTTCCACTATATGCAGATTAACATCGCCACGAACCTGATCTCGTTATTCATGCGTCGGTCAAATGAAACTGCGAAATTATTAGGAAAGCAAGACATTTTTCGAGATTTGCTCATTCTTGTACTAACACGTGTTAAAAAGTAGCAAGCAAAATAAATCGCTCTAGTTTTCACATATGTTTACCGAATTCTTTAAATTAGACTTGAAGGTGCGGTAGCACTGACGTGGAGGACAGGTCTGGACACTCGCCTTATTGACACACCCCCTTATTGGCTGATTTAGTTCATGCAGTAGCCGGAGAGCGCTGCAATAAAACTGGCGTTACCATTGCTAGTATAGGGATAACACTACAGAGATATGAACACCATTTTCCCCATTTCAAGAAAAAAATTGTGATCCCCCCTCCCCCCCCCCCTCATTTCTACTTCGGTAGCAGCGCTTTGTAGCTGGGTTCATGAACTAAATGTGTCAATAAGGGCGACAACTTTTCAAGCTAGAGTCCAGGCCTGTCTTCTACGGCCGTGTGTGGTATTATTTTACCCTCCGTTGTTACCAACTTTACTGAGCGCATGCATGTCAGTCAGTGTGCATGTAAAAGTGCATTCAGGTTGGTCAATAAATTTATTTTATTTTATCCGTAGACGTTAACTAACTTCGAGTCTGGTGAAATATATACACTATGCTCATATCTTACACAGCAATATTTATTTTTAAAAGTGGCGGAAGGATAAAACTCGCTGAAAGCAAAAAGCAGCCAGAGCCTCAAAAGTGCTCATTTTATCGTGAACAGCCTATACTTATATATTTGACAGCAAATGCACATTATGCCAGCTACGCACTAACTAAAGGCAATTCATGGTAAAGTGAGTACTCTTTGAAGCTGTTTCATCAGATATAATAACCAATAAATACATTTCATCGTGGCCTCGAAATTTTGGTTTTGAGTATGGTGAATGTATACACTGTGTTTATTACTCACATGGCAGGGTTTACATTAACAAGTGGTGGAAGGATATTAATTGGTTGGGGAAGAACAGTAACTAGGGCTTCGGAAGTGCTCACTTTACCGTGAACGGCCTATATAGGTTTGAACTGTTCTATGAATTTGTTTAAACTCCTGCTCTTCAGAATCAGAACGCTAGCTACGGCACAAAATATTGTGTTTGCATCTCCTAAAGTTGTACATACGTAATTTTAAAATGTTTTACTATACGGTCCAATAGTTGCGAAATCTTTTTCACGTAATTGAATTTTATTAAAAGTAATTGTAACTCATAAAAAAAAATGTATTATTCTACAGGTGGGAGTTAAAATTACATGCTTAACACATATAATAGATTTTGTTATTATTATTTATTTTATACACACGTTCTTATTAAGGTAGCGTATTTCACACGTACTGCTAGTAACGAGAATAATAATCCTTCCAGGGACTGTAGACTTAGAGAAATTGCCCGCAAGAAACGGAAAGCAAGAGAAATCTAACAGCGGAAGGGCTTTTGGGCAGAATTTTCTTTCTAGCTACCCTATAACTAAGTGTTAAGTGGTAGCCCAGTGGGTAGGGCGGGAGCTTATTGCGTCTCAGGGCGAACCCCTTAACTCCTACGTGGAAAGGAATTTACACAAGGGGACATGCATCGCGGCAGAGAGGGATTGGGCAGCCATGGCCAGCGATTGGGGCCATGACTACCTCCCTAAGTGTACTCATAGCTAACTTGTAACTGAGAAGACAGAGGGAAAAACTGGCATACGCACAGTGAAAACGCAGTCGACAGGATAGAGTTCAAAATTGTTACATACATTAAATAGAAATTCTACAGGAGACAGAGTATTGGAAACATACTGTTGTTAGTAGGGATGGAAAACGAGTATAGGTTATTCACGGTAAAGTGAGCACTTTTGAAAACCCTCTCATTCCGAGTAGTAGACAATAATTGTATTTTATTTTAACCTTGCACGTTAACTTCCGAGCACGTTGGGATAAACACGCAGTGTTTAATACGTAAAGGCTGTTCACGATAAAGCGAGCACTTTTGAAATCAACCTTAGAAAAAAGTCACTGCCCCTACCAGCATACATTTTAACTGGCGCCCTGAGCGACATGCGCCCAGTAAGGTTGGTAACGATGGATGGGAAGAAGTTCCGTATCTTAACGTCGTAGAAAAGGTGTTAGGTAACAATTTCTGATAACTTAAATTATCTCTTTCGCTTTCTGTTTTTTTAATGTCTTGAAGTGTAAAAATGAACAGATTTGTTCAATATTTACTTTTTTTTTTTTGAAATAATTTCACAGATTCACTTGACCGACGCGTGAATGAAGTGATGAGGCCCATGGCAATGTTAATCTTACATAAAGCGGAAGAACACACAACATGCATACATGTAGATCTTAAGCAGGGCTTTCAAAAGTGCTCATTTCACCGTGAACAGCCTATACATGACAATATATATTTTAAAAGGCGGTTAAAGGATAAACAGCGGCTGAAAGTAAAAAGTCACTAGGGCTAAATATGAATGTGTATTATATGTAACGTGCTATATCGTGTGTAACAAATAGTTATAAAGCCGACCTAAATATATTTATAGGCTTGAATTGTGAACATTCGTAGGAAATACGACAGCATTATTTGAACAGCTGTAAACAGCAACCAACGTATTTGACAGTTATAAAAAAAGTAGGTGTCACATTGCGGTATTAATGTTTACGTGTAGCGGAAGGACGCGTAATCAGTAACCAAAAGTAGATAATTAGCAGGGCTTCAGAAAAGGCCGAAGGTATAGCAAACCAACTGTACCGCGAACAGTCTATAGAGAGGGGTAGGTACTTCGATTTGTTCTTTGCCTAAATTATGGGAGGGAGCGCCGGTTTAGCTTTCGGACAGGCGGCAGCTGGAGTGCTTTTGTTGCGGACAGCCGACTTCCGCTCTACGTGAAAGAGGATACAAAAACTAATGCGATGCGAAAGGTGGCAGCACTGATAAGCGTCTGTGGGCATCCATTGGCCTTGCCTATACTGCGCATGCGCGCGTTCAAACTGCGCACTAGTTTACGTACTAGCCCAGGTTAGTTTAAACTGCACAGTAACAAAACTTTCAGCAAGCGTGAATGTTTAGGCCTCTAAGTTAGTTTTAACTGCGAAAACACGTGCTCGACCACTGTCGCGGTTTAGTTCACGCCTGTTAGGTTGGGGTAGTGCCTAACCTACGTTGAAACAAACGACGGTTAAAAATACGCGTGCGTAACAGAAGAGAAGCGGTCAAACGGGACAGATGTCGCAGCGCACGGCGTCGCTGGCCGACGCAGTGGAACTTTCGTTCGGGACTGTACGGTGAGCGGCGTTTTTGACCGTTCATTCCGAACATTTCAGTGTTTCGCAAGTTTCTGTTCGCAGCCGAGTGATCCTCCCTCCGTGTGCGCCACATTCGAAAGCGCGTTGAGTTCGAACGCGACGCGTTTCTTCAGCTGGGATGAGCTTAGCCGATATTTCCAAACACCTGTGACAATTTGTGACAACTTTTACTACGACGAAAACCTGTCAATGGCCTGCGATATTCACGAGTATAGTGACTGCAAGTAAGTACTGTATATAATTTACTTAAAAGCGAGCTGATCAGAAAACAAGTACGAGGGTAATCGAAACTGACGTAAAAACCTTTGAGTTATTCGTAATATACGCGTCTTAAAATCTGAAGTATTGTAATTCTGGACTCACAATAGCGCGACAGACAAGAAAAATTCGCGTTATTGTGAACACTAGTTTTATCGCCTCGCGACAAAAAACTACTATACGTATATCGTTTCTTGCCACTAGCTGCTAGTCTCTTGTACGTCAGCCATCGATGTTTACATGTGTTTAAGAGGTGCTGTTGGACAACACTTTATTTTCATGCTTACTGATTTTGCATAAAATATGAAAATATGTTTGTATTAACACGTGGGCGAAAAAGGCGTTGATTTGTTTGTCAATACACAGGATACTCGTACATGAAAGAGCTTTGACACCAAAAAAAAATATGGTGATTGAGACCTATTTACAGGCCTTTTTGTACTATTGAAACTAACATTTATTCAGATAACTATAATTTTGAAAGTGAACTACACATCATAAATACTTACATAAGCTGTTCACGGTAAAATTAGCACTTTTGAAAGCCTTGGTTAAGATCTCCTTGTTTGCACGTTATGTATTCTTCTGCCTTATGTAAAATTAACATTGCCAAATATTATACACAACTACTCACTTTCACACTTCGATGCATTAAAAAAAAAAGAAAGCGAAATAAAAAATTTAAGTTGTAACAGATGATTACCTAACACTTCTAATTCAACTTTAAGGTATGGAACAATTTTCCATCCATCGTTACCAACTTTACTGGGCAAATGTCACTCAGTGCACCCGTTAAAATATATGCATGCAGGAGCAGTGACTTTTTTCTAAGGTTCAATTCTAAAGTGCTGACTTTATCGTGAACAGCCTGTACCAAAAGATACTGCAAACATGCGTTTTTTTCGTATAAATTATTTATTTAGTTTTTTTAATATGTGATAATAGTCCCACGTAAATGCAGTGTGTTACGTAATGCAGACTACAATTTTGCTCTACAAACAGCACCATCGCCGTAAAGTCTATCGAGGATGTTCTAATTGAACCATACCAAATTACTAATTAAGCCGACTGCTAAATCAATAAATTGCCAATCGGAACACGGCATTAGAAGCACGTGTCACACATTTTTATTTTGTCGAGTTTTTGAACCAAGTGTACCCTTTATGGATTTTGTGTTCTAGAAAGATTCGTTTAAAAAAAATATCACAAAATAACTATTTAGTATTCTCTGTGCCATCGACGTCAAAACTGAATACTCTCATCGAATTACAATATTGTTAAACATATCGTTTCGGAAATAGGTATTTTGCCTTGTACTGATTTTTCACACGATACTAACTGTTCTTCATTGACGCGAGCAGTGAACTGCATAGTTCACTGCTACGCTACACCGCTGCATATTGCGTACTGTGGGCGATTTTTGCTACAATCCATCCACGGTTTCTTCAGATTTTTCTGAAGCCCTGCTTAAGTTCCACTTCAGGATATTCCTCCGCCTCGTGCAAACTAAGTGTAACTAAGTCTTAGAATAATACACCAAAGGACTACGCACCGAATTCGTGCGCACTCAGTTGTAATAATATTTTGCATGAGAACTATTTATTACTAGGCGCTACCAACATACACATTTTCTCACTGGTTTTATTCATATTTATTATAAATTAAATATTATAATTTGTAAATAAAATATTGGCAAACTTTAATTTAACAATAAATAAGACACATTTATGTTAACACAAATATGAAAAGCTTGCGATACATGGAATATTTAAGAAATAACTGAACACGTCATACATGGGGTGATTTTTCAAAGTTTTGATTCAAAAAGTGTGAAGAAACCGCGAAGAGACTATATAGGCTGTTCACGGTAAACTGAGCACTTTTGGAAGTCCTGCTTAATAGCTACCTGTATGTACATTGTGTAGGCTATTCTTCCACCATATGTAAATTAGATAAAACCAAGGGGCTGAAGACCCTGCTACAATCACCGTAACAATCTTTATATATAATTCTTCTGTGCGTGTGTATGTCACTGAACTCCTCCTAAACGGCTGGACCGATTTTGATGAAATTTTTTGTGTGTGTTCAAGTGGATTCGAGAATGGTTTAGATTCACAATTCGGTCCACTAAAAATTGTTTTTTTAATAAATTTTTTATTTATAAGTTATTGTTGATCTTGGAATGTTTTACATTGTATCCGGCAGACAGCGCTGCGATCGCGGTGTCGAATATCCAAAAATATTTCATTTTACTTCCAGTTTGTCCCGATAGTGGCGCTGCGATCAGATTCAGGAGAATTTCGTAACTTTGTGTTGTTATTGTGTTAAAATAAATCGCGTCTGTACATATATATATATACACACTAGCGGACCCGACAGATTGTTACAACTTATTAAAAAAAGTTTGAAATTTTCGGATTTAAGACATATGTACAGGACAACGTCTGTCGGGTCCGCTAGTTTACAGGAAAAATTTAACCTACACTTGTGTACGGGACCAGCTACAAGACAACATAACGGCGTAAGATGGCGGCCTGCTCACGGAAATGGCGTAAAGAGGACTGAATATTTTCAGTTCTCTTACGAGTTCCAATTTACGTTTCTTTAAACAGTCAATGCAATTATATATATATATAAATTTATTTATATATATATATATATATATATATATATATATATATATATATATATATATATATATATATATATATATATATCCCGAAACACGATTCCCGCGATACTTATTTCATCACATGTAGATAAACAAAAATAAATAGCAGGTTAGCTAAGGGGCGCGTTTACACGGCGATAGTATTACGCGATAGTTTCTATCGCCAGAGCTACCATCACATTACTATCGCCGTGCAAACTGCACGGTAGTTACTGTCGCACCGTTGCGATAGCACTATGGCGATATCAGCTCGAGCATGATAGTGGTGGTAACTGTCATGACAGAACATGCAACTATTGTAGTGTAAGCCGTGTATCATCGCTGTCGTGACAATGCGGCTCACAAATTTCTACATGTTTTCATGTTGACAGTAACATTGCAGAATTATTTGGATTCTGTGAATGACTGTCGCGGTTCTTACACTACGAGGCGGTATGACAGGACGTATATTATGATATATGTATGACAAGACAGTATTGACAGCATATTTACTGTCATGTAATAAACCACGGGGACAATAATATGTTTACACGTCATTAATATCGCGTCACAATATTTTAGCTATACCCCAGCAAATGCCAACCTCTTGACAAAAGGATATAAATGTAGGGCCTATTATGTAAGTGTTGTCGGACATGTCCCTTTTGAGGTTAATTATCACTCGTTTCTAATTGGCCGCGTAACAGTTCTCTAACTGCGGTTGTAGCTAGTACATTTCCATACTGCCACGGTAACGCCCAATGTTACTTTGTTACGGGAACGCCACGGTGATTGTAGCCAGGGGCTTGATCACTTTATTCGTGCGCGATTCAAGTTAAACTGTGAAATCATTAAGTACCTGTTTTACAAATTGGTTATTGCCAACTTTACTGGTCGCGCGGCAAGTAAGCCTGCCCGTTAAAATACATGCAGGTAGGGGAAGTGACTTTTGTCAAAGGTCGATTTCAGAAGTGGCTCAGATAACCTTGAACAGCCTACAGAAGTATTTATCTTGTTACTGCTTGGTTTGCTCTGCGCTTGACATTTGTCACTATAGTCCATTCACAGTTTCTTCGAGCGTTTTAACACAAACCTTTGAAAAATCACCCCATGTATCACGTACTTTGTTATTTCCCTAAATATACCATGTATCAAACGTTGTATAACTCTGTGAACACAGACGTATATTATTTTTCGCTAAATTGAAGTTTTACGTAAATGTTATTTATATATTATAATATTTATTCTATAAGCTAATATACACGAATAAAAACAGTGGGAAAAAAAAAACGTGTGTATGTAGCTCCTAGTAATAAATAGTTCTCACGCAAAATATTATTACAACTGTGTGCGCAAGATTTCGGTGCCTTGTCCTTTGGTGTAATTTTCTAGCATTAGGTAAGCTTTGGTTTGCACGAGGCGGAGGAATATCCTGGAAGTAGAACTTCAGCGAGGCTTCAGAAAAATGTTAAGTAACCGGGAATCTATTATGGTCGCATGCTAGCTGTGATTAGATGCAGTGTCTGCGTATACGTCTAGGTTATTTTGGAATGTCACTAAAGCTGAACTTAGAAACATTTCAGATTGTGTAGTTGAAACAGTTAAATACATTGCATATTCCGCCGCCCTTTGCAGCCTTCAGAAACTTTAAAGTTTATTTCAATTGCTGTAATATGTTACATGTGTAGGCTAACATACACATACTGACTGAACTTTAAAGGTGAGCATATTTCGTAAAACGACGCAAGCAACATTCGGCAACAGGGATGAGCTAACACGAACTTTATAGCAGGCTTTTATTGTTTAAATTACAGGTTTTAAAAAAGCAAACCACTTATTCTCGACTGTTGGCTGAGCTGGAAATTTTCCTGTGGTACAGCTAAAAACCCTTTTGTTTCCTACTTTTCGCCTTTCAGAAATCAAATTAAAAAAAATTATCCAGTTTTGGTGCCGTTCTTGTAATTGCCGCTGTAGTGATGCAAGACGGGTCTTAAAAACCACTTCACCCCACGAAACCCTTCTTAAACTACCTATAAATCTCGCGGCAGAGCAACGTTGTCTATTAGAACAGCGAGTCTGTAGTCGTGTCATAAACGGCTACGAGGCCATTATTCAGGTTACTAAAGTGACCACGTGAGCAAGTTTGGGCCCTAAACATTTGGGGAATTTAGGGTTGGAATTTAATGAGGTGAAGTAGCACACTAAATCCCCGAATAGGTCCGTAAAATCGTCTGCTGTTGTTTATTTACGTTTTACTTCCCTCGCTGTGATGCAAACGCGAGTATTTACTTGTCTTGAAACGCTGCACAATACACGCCCGTGAAAATGGAAAATCAGGGCTCTGCATGAAGTTATTTTTAATATATAGTTCGTATGTTGTATTAAAATTGCCAATAAAAAAACGTGATCGGTTTTTATTTGAAATGGAATTTTAATTGAAGGAAATGAAGAAATAACTAGAAGGTTGATATCGGCTAGAAAGAAATACGATCAGTTATTCACAAGACGACGGGGTTACGTGAAAAATACTTGGGAGTAAATTATTCTTTGATAGTGTGACAAACAAAATAACGTCGAAATTCCACAAAACTGTAGTTTCCAACTTTGTCGCGTGTAGCGCTCTTACAAGCCGTTCGAAACCATCCACCCTAAATTCCTAAAACCTAATTCCCCACATTGGTCGTTTCGGACACGGCATGTGGTGGTAGACTCTGCGGCAGACTCAATTCACAATTGTATAGGCTGTTCGTGGCAAAGTGAGCACTTTTGAGCACCTAGTTTTTTTCCTTTAACCACCATATGAAATCAATATTGCCATGCAAGTAATAAACACAGTGTGTATATCCCACCGTACTCTGAAGTTAACGTCTAAGGCTAAAATGAAACATATTTATTGACTATCATTCCAAATGAGAAGGCTTTCAAAAGAGCTCACTTTACCGTGAATAGCCCATACTTTTTTTTACTTTTACTTTATTTTCATTTACCAACAAGAAACCACAGTCTACATGCCCATTGTGAACACTCCGATACAACTTGCTTATTGCATTTCCCTTGGTAGGCTATTCGAATCTGCATAAAGCCTTCGAATGTACAATAAAACGAAACTATACGAACTTAACTTTAACATAAAATAATATTTATTCATGTTCCAGAAATTGTAATTGAAGTTTCCTGACTCGCTAACTGTAGACTCGACATTGCTACAGATACTACTCGATTGACTCGAGTCACTATAGGAATGGTAAAGTGATCACTTTTTAAAGCCCCCTCATTTGGAATGACAGTCAATAAATGTGTTATATTTTAGCCTTGGGTAACTGCGGCCTCAAAAGTGCTCACTTTACCGTGAACAGCGTACACTAACTGGAATCTATAGTTTAATCCATTTGCTTTCATCGGGTGTAATAATATTTTATAGTGTTACAAATATAATTTGCGGAAAGTTCAGCTTCTCTTTGATGCATTGCGCAGCCTTGGGATGGCCCATCAATACTTCCTTATGGCCAGAGTGTGGCCTTCAGGGGTTTAACAATTTTTTTTTGTTCGGGATTCCCTTTAATCGGGGAGTACAATTTACTTGCTAGTTCCCCACGCGCAATCAGTGGTATAAAATATTTATATACTTACTGAAAAGAGGGACAATATAGTCAAACCAGAATAGCTAAAATACCTGGGGGCCACGGTGGTCCAGTGGTTAGACTACACTCCTCCCGCGTTGGCGAACCGGGTTCGATTCCCGGCGGGGGTCGCACATGGATTTTCGCATGCGAGAACGTTGGTCGCGAGGGTTTTTCTCGGGGATCTCCCGATTCCTACCGCCCCCCCTCATTCCGGCGCTGCTCCATATCCACCTCGCTTCGCCATCATGGGTTCTCAAGACCTCGATGTCAAGAGCCACCTAAATCTCTTCACTCAGCCTAAATACCTCTATTCCAATGGACATTAAAGCTGGTTCCACAATAGTGCGATGCGTTGGGCTGCGTCCAGCTATACTCGCTGTTTCACAACTATATGACGATCCGTCGGCGATGGACGCCGTCTGAGATGGTGCTGCTATCTAGTTTAAGTTTGGAAATTACATTTTCAGACCTCGCGAATGTAACAAAAGATACGTGTAAATAGTTGAAACTGTATGTTTTAAAACAAGATAGTATGAACTCGATGTGGGACGAAAACTAGCGGGAACGAGACACAATAAGACGAAGGATAATTATTTTGATGTTAATAAAACGAACTTTATGACATTTCCAACATATGTATAAGAAGCCTTGTCTTCTATTTTGCACATCCACGCAGCAATAATAAAAATACAAATACGAAAACGCGGGCGTAAACGCGATCGTCATTTTCAAATTGTAAAGAAATAGACGCTTTTATTCTCCTCGTAAACAAACAATTCTTCTTCTTCTTATTCTCCGTCGTAGGCTGACGCCGACAATTGCGCAACACAAGGATTTCGCGCAACGCCCTCGACGCCGACGCGCTGCGACGGAATCTGCTTCGTCCTGATTGGCTATCGCTCATCGAAACGCATCGCACTATTGTGGAAGCAGCTTAACTCAGAAGGAAAACATAACCTAAAAGCTGTGCCCAGCCCTCTCCCATTTAAACGAGAGAAAGTGCAAAGCATAAATATTTTTCTCCCGCTACCACGACAACTACATGAGGCTGGGCAGTGAACACAAAAGGAGCAGCGATCGTGTCCCGCTTTGAGATGTTTTCGTTGAATAATTCTTTTTAGAAGTGTGTGTGGGCCGGAGCCTGCACGGTACAGCTCGACTCTCGGAGAGTCTGTTATCACAACATTCTGGGTGCTTGCTTTCACCGTCACAGCTTCGTGCCCAAACTCCCTACACCGTAAAAAAAAAAAAAAAAAAAAAAAAATTACAACTGGAACTGACAAATTCATGTATGATTACAGAATTTTACTGATTCAAAAAGTTATATTTTTGTACTGCAAGCGCCACAATTGCTGGCGGCTCACCTCCCTAGCGTTGCTGCCACTCATGCCCCCCCCCCCAATTCCCAACAGATCTAAAGTTTTTATTACTCCCATGGGTTTATGGAATTTTAAAATCACGATCGGAACAAATCTGTGTTTTTTTTTTTTTCCCGCATAGGCCTACACCATGAATATTAATTTTAACAACTTTACAAACAGGAATAATCGATTGTACATGATAAATAAAAAATACAATTGATTGTATTGTGGTTTCTAGTTTGGCGTTTCGATTAGTTCTTTGCAGCATGTACAATATTATCATGTTGGCAACATCAGTAGCTGTAAGTTTTGAATGCAAATAATTTTCGTTTATTTACCGTCTTCGTGAAGCATTATGTTGTCTTTGGTACATTTTTTTTTTTTTCATTTGTTATGAATTTTATTTTCCCTCCTTTTGTGTTTGTGCACCTTGCTTGCAAGTTGTAAATTTTTGTGGCAGAAGTCGTTATAAAGTTGGTGTAAATATTTTGCGGCATTAATTATGAGTGAATTAAGTTAACCGCCAGCTGAAAAGAAATGGTATCGTCGAAATTTTATATTGTGAGTATATGTTTTCTCTTTATATCTTTACAAACAATAACATATAAAAAAAAAAGTCAAGTCAGTCTTGGAAAATTGAAATGTATTTTAGAAATTTCTGTAATATAACATTTTAATAGAATTTTTTTCAGGTAATTTGTGATCTGGTTTTATTTCAGATATGGGTTTTTTTTCCCCCAGTAGGCAATCTGGGTTTTTTAAATATCTTTATATATATAATTCTTCTGTGCATGTGTATGTCACTGAACTCCTCCTAAACGGCTGGACCGATTTTGATGAAATTTTTTGTGTGTGTTCAAGTGGATTCGAGAATGGTTTAGATTCACAATTCGGCAGAGGGGGAGAGAGAGGGGGAGAGATTTAAGACATATGTACAGGACAACGTCTGTCGGGTCCGCTAGTATATGTATATATATAAAAATCTGTGTGTGTTAGCACTGCTCCCTAGATGTCTGTGTTTGTTCCGCCGGCACGGTCCGGCCAGTTGAAGTAGTTCCATATCTTAACGACGAATAAAAAGTGTTAGGTAACTATTTGTGATCACTTAAAATCATCACTTTCCCTTTCTGCTTTTTTTAATGCAACGAAGTGTAAAAATGGGCAGATTTGTAAAGTATTAATTTATTCAATAATTCCACCGTTTCATTTGACCGACGGATGAATAATGCGATGAGGCCCATGGAAATGTTAATATTATTTAAGACGGAGGAATACACAGCGTGTATACGAGTAGGTCTTAAGCAGGGCTTTCAAATGTGCTCAGTTTACAGTGAACAGCCTATATAGAATGTTCACGGTAAAGTGAGCACTTTTGAAAGTCCTCTTATTTGGAATAATGGTAAAAAAAAAAAGTGTTTTATTTTAGCCCTAGAGGCAAACTTCCGAGTACAGTGGAATACACATGAACTGTTTATTTCTTACAAGTCAATATTTATTTAGAAACCTGGTTAGGCGATAAAAGATGGCTAAAAGAAAAATTTAACTAGGGCCTCAAAAGTGCTAACTTTACCGTGGACAGCCTATAATAACATTGCTGCACGTCAATCATCATTTCTGTGAATCCCACGCATTCCGTAACCGCCTGCTTGGATTGAGGAGGATTGTACTTTTCAAAAATGTTCCTTTTCTATAGGCTGTTCACGGTAAAATGTGCACTTTTGATAGCCCTGCTTATCATCTACTTGAATGCACGTTGTGTATTCTTCCGCCATTTGTAAGATTAGCATTGCCACGGGCCTCATCACTTTATTCATGCGACGGTCAAGTGAAACTATGAAATTATAATGAAAGTAAATACTTTACAAATCTGGTTATTTTTACGCTTCCATGCATTAAAAACACAGAAAGCGAAATAAGTATCTTTAAGTTATCACAAATGCTTACCTAGCACTTTTTATTCGGGGTTTAAACATGGAACTACTTTCCAGCCATTGTTACCAACTTCATTCAACGAATGCCACTCAGTGCGCCCATTAAAATATATGCAGGTAGGGGCAATAATTTTTATAAGGTTCATTTCTAAAGTACTCACTTTGTCGTGAACAGCCTGTAAGAACTTTATTGCTGTAGCTAGCATCAAGAAAGCGGCAAATTTGATTATGACTAGTATGAAATAGTTTATATAAGTTTTAAGTATTTTACAGTTCGCCGTTTAAAGAGTATGAACAGTGGATTAGGGGCTTAAATTTCAGATAAAGATTATAGTAAAACCAAGTACAAATAATGGATTTCACCATAAATTGTCATATCAAAAATATCGTATTCACACAGAAAAATAAACGTAGAAATTATTGGAACATATTGAAATGAATATATACGAAATCAAATGTCACAGTAAAAAGTTAGTTTTTTTTCTTTAGAGGAAATGAAATATTTTTGTATGGCAACAAATTTTTATAAATTTACAAAAAAATTATTTTAAACCTGTTGTATTTGTACACTTACAAGAGCGAAAGCGTTACTGCTACATACTAATTCTGGCAGAAATACCGATATTCAGTAAACTGCTGACACTAATATCAAGTTAGAATGTGTGCTAATAGTGAATGAGTCATCAGTTCCTCCAAGAATGTGTTCCCTAAGTTACGGGTTTGCACCATTACTTTTGTAACAGTGCAGGCCAGGTTTTGTAAATGCACGTGACAGCTGCGGTAGTGCAGATGTAGGCTGGTCACGGTAAAATGAGCACTTTTGAAAGTCCTGCTTAAGATTTACTTGTATACACGTTGTGTGTTCCTCCGCCTTATGTAAAATTAACATTGCTATGGGCCTCATCACTTTATTCATTCATCGGTCAAATGGAATTGTGAAATTATTAAAAAAAAGTAAATACTTTACAAATCTGCTCATTTTTACGCTTCCATGCATTAAGAAAAAACAGAAAATGAAATAATTAATTTCAAGTTATCACAAATGGTTACCCAACACTTTTTATTCGACATTATGATATGGAACGACTTTCCATCCATCGTTACCAACTTTGCTGGGTGAATGTCGCTCAGTGCGCCCGTTAAAATATATGCGTGCATGGACAGTGGTTTTTTTTCTAAGGTTCATTTCTAAAGTGCTCACATTATCGTTATAGGCTGTTCACGGTAAAGTGAGCACTTTTGAAGCCCCAGTTACTTTTTGCTTTCGGCTATTTGTTAACCGTTAACCACCTTTTTATATAACTATTGTCATGTAAGTAATAAACACAGTGTGTATATTCCACGGGACTCGGAAGTTAACGACTAAGGCTAAAATATAATATATTTATTGACTATTATATCAAATGAGAGGGCTTTCAAAAGTGCTGACTTTAACGTGAACAGCTATAACAGCTTTGAGGTACTTTTTTTTTTTTTTTTTTTTTTTTTTTTAAGCCTTTCAACAGATTTTTATAATTATTGCTTAATTCATATTTGTTATTCGATAATGTTTTCTAGACTGTTAAATGTAAAAAATGTGTTGCTAAATGCAAGTACAGTCGTATATATTTCGCATGGCTTTCATTGAATGATAGTTAATACGTGGCAAAAAAAAAAAAAAAAAAAAAAAAAAAAAAGAAAGCAACAGAACGCAGAGGCAGAGAAAATCAAAAATTCTCCGAAAAATTCAACAGCTGTCGGCAGAATTTAATTGTCTCCTGTATGTTGAAAGTGGCCTCATTTTTTTTTTTTTTTTACGTGGGGCCAACCTACCACTTGAATCAAGTGTCAATCTAACTAAAGTTCCACCGCGAACTCAGTAAAAACTTGCTGTTCTTCTGAAAGTAAAATACCGCATATTAACACGAGATTAAAATGAAAGTAAGTTACGTATAGCCTATTAAAATAGGACAAGGTGTGTGGTTGCAGCTGTTGTGTAGTGGTTAATGTACTTGCTTCTAATGTAGAAGTTCCGTGTTCAATTCTCGATCTCGAAGCGGCATTTGTGTTGGGACATGCCTGACTGAGCTGTATAATGGGTGTTCTGTGCAATCCTGGCTGACCCACAATTTCTGTACCGTTAAAACTACTGTGTATGATCAAGCTGACAAAATTACTTTGTAGAAGTCTAGATAGTAGCTTGTGATTCTGATGGAAAATAATGTATGAATTACTACGTACATTATTGTAATTCTGCAGGTTCATACTAATTAATAAAGAACGGAAGTTTTTTCACAAAAAAACGCTGTTTTTGCAGGGGCGAGAAGACAACCCCCCCCCCCCCCAACTGATCCACCATCCTTCCTCGTTTAAACCCTCCTCCTCAAATAGCCCCCCCCCCCCATTTTTTCTCTCCAGCTCCTGGGTGGTGGTAGAGTGACAAGGGGGGTATGTTTTCCATTTTGTGGGACTGTAGTGCGTCCCATATTTCACTTTTTTGAGCCTCTTTATGGTGAAGCCAGCATGGGCAAATGATAGTAGGCCTGCAGGGGAAGGTTTAAGCATGATTTGGGACAGCTGCCCTACCCCCCCCCCCCTTCAAGGGAGGGGGGGGGGGGGTTATTCAATGGCCGCAAATGTTGTTTGTGGATATTTGACTCCCGAAATCAGTGTGATTGGTGTTATTCCTGGAGTCGGTGTATATGCAACCATTTTGTTTTTTTCGGTAAAAAAAAACCCTCCTTGTGGGGGGGGGGGGGGAGCAATTGCCTATTCATCTTTCATTTGGCTGTATTTGGCCTGGAAGGTGCATTTTTCGACCGATTTTCTTCACGTTTGGGGGAGGGTTGCCTTTCCGTGCCCCGTCATCCCCCCATGGGCAGTTAGTTCCTTCGTAGGCCTTATGCCCTAGATCTTAAGTTTTAAGTATCAAGTCTTAAGTCGTACTTTCACCATAATTGCTAATGCATGTCGGGATGTGCGAGCGAGCACGTGCCGGAGTTCCCAGACGACATTGCACCATAAATGCTTATTCGCACTTTTACCTGCTTCATCTATGGTGGCTCAGCCCGCGGTCTCCGCGGGGCCGACCCCTGGTATTCATCAGTACGTTACAGTAGTGTTCAGTAAAAATACGGAATACATCATGTACACATTTCAAGCATTTTCTTGCAAGGTTTACACAGATTTTTTTTTGTAGTGTTACCTAGAATTTTTTGGTAATTAGTTTACGAACTTTTTTTTGTAGAAGTACAACAATTATTTTACTGTGTAGAGCAGTGGTTCTCAAACTTACCGTTACCTCGAACCGATAATTGTAGACTGTTAATTACCATGGACCACCTACCTTGACACTTCTTACACTCAAGTTATAAAATGATTATTGCACACGAATTAAAAAGAAGTTTAAAAAAATATTTTGGATTTGTTATATATTCCAATGCAGAATAAATATGAGCTGAGTTGAAATATTTGGACGGCTCTTAACAGAAAGGTCTTGAGAGCCGATGAGGGTGAAATCAGGTGGGAATGGAGCAGCAACGGGATGCAAGGTCCTGGAGATCCCGGAGGAAACCCGCCCACCAGCGGCATCGTCCGGAACGATTCCCATTCGCAAAAATCCAGGAGTGACTCGGCAGGGGATTGAACCTGGTTCGCCTTGGCTGGAAGCGAGCAGGTCTGACCGCTCAACCACCGCGGTCCCACGGTAAATATGAAAAATAATCAACGGAATAGAACGAACAGCGTTATTACGTCTGGGTCAAAGAATTTTTGGGCTCCCTAATTTGTCGAGATACTAATGCCCGGTTGCACCAACATCTTTCCCGATCCGGAATCAAATGATCCTAGTTCCGAACCATGATTCAGTTTGATCTTGTTTCGAATGTAAAAGTGTTGCACCAACGAAATTTTATGATCCTGGATCTTCGATTCTTCTATCTTGGCTCCAAAGTGAGAGATCGAGATTAAGTATGAGTGAGACATATTTTTCTATTGGTTCGTAATATATGACGTCATGAATGTAGGTGTATTTTCCCTATACATAGAACTATATGTGTGATGTTTTATCTTGTACTGAATAATATTCAAGTGCGTATAATGTTGTTTTAATTTCCCAAGAAAACAATCGACCGTAGTTCTATCTGTTGGCGTATTTTCAAACTACGTTTGTCGACGATGGCTGCTGATCTCGGATCGAGATTTCATACCGCCAATTTCAGCGGTTCGAAACGAACTTCATCTCGTTCTCCAGTCCATCTCTGAACTCGAATGGTGCAACAGTTTCCTGCCTCGATCTTAAATCCAATCTCGGATCGAGTTTCGAACCATGATGGTGCAACCGGGTATTAGTAGGTGAATATTAATTACTTTTTTACTTCTTCTTTACCTGTAGAAAATATGTTGTTTGTAAACAGGTTTGCCGTTTGCTGTCAAGTTAATGAGCTGTAGAATAACTCAGAAAAGTGATTATTTTCCCCAACTATGACACTTCTCTGATTTTGCCACCCCTCCGAGTCTTTCATGTAAATCTAGACCAATAGCGGAGTAAACTAAATCTGATGGCCCAATCATACATTTTAACTGTTTTCTCAAAAAAATACACGTGGCCGTAATTAGGTTCCGAAAAAGACAAGTTTTACTTCAAACACGCGCGCAACTAAATGTCTTGCTCTATTGCCCTCTCCTTTTTTTTTTTTAATGGAGTTTGTGTGCTTTCTTCAATTGACCGTCAGTGTTAGTCCTGCATATGAACAAGAGTAAGTTAAGATCATCCTGGTTGATCTTCCCGTGTCTCGAGACTCGACGTGGTAGGTAGGTACGAGTTGTGGACATTGAAGAAAGTTATATATATTATTGCCATTGTTATTCAGATTTGCACGACAAGGAATTACTGCAAAAGCTGGCTCTGGTTTCTTAGAGTTCTGTTTCTTCAGACGAGCAAATAATTTTAAAAACCCAGAACCAAAAGACAGTGAAATAGATTCTCGAGATGTAATTTGTTGGAAAACATTCCCAGTTAATGCAGGTGTTAGCAGTAGCAGTGCTGTAACAAGTTCATTTAGAAACCCCGTTATGTATTCAAGAAAGAAAATAAAAATTAATGTTGGAGATCAAATTTATATGTAGAGAAAGTTAACAGGTACTTGTAGTAATATGAGAATATTAGGTTATGTAGAATTGGTTTATAATCCTTTATATGTATTTGTTACGTTATTATATATGTATGTGATCATATGAGATATGTATTTTAAAGGGTTTTACCATATACAGGTAGTTTCATTAAATAATACTTCCCGAAGGACCGTGGCAGCAGCCCTAGATTTACGGGCCGCTGCAGGGGAAACATCTCCAAATTGGCCATTCCAACCTTGTATTACATGTCATTCTCAAACTGATTATCGCTCGAACTATATATCACGTTAAGTCTTGTCGACAGTGAGGTCATTAGAGATGGTGCAAGTTGCACAAGGAAGAGGGATTGGGGAAGGAATAGGCCATGGCGTTTTGTTTGGGACCCATCCCAGCATATTGCTGTGTAGTTTTCACACACACAATAGCCTGTGGCTTCTCTTCACTACAAAAATAATCTTTACTTGATGAGCCTCTTGTTTCCTCCTCTTTCTCTTCTAAGCGCGGGCGTGTTTTTTCAGCTATGTACATTGAGGAGCGGACCATAGGCTGCTCACGCTTGATTGAGCACTCAACGTGCGCCCCGAGTGACATGCGCCAAGTGAAGTTGGTATCGATGGAAAGTAATTCCATATCTTAACGTGAATAAAAAGTCCTATTAGGGAACCATTTTTCTGATAATTTAGATTATTTCTTTCGCTTTCAGTTTTTTTTTAAGCAGGAAAGTGTAAAAATGAGCAGATTTGTAAAATATGTACTTTTCTAATAATTGCACAATTTAAAATGACCGACGCATGAATAAAGTGGTGAGGCCCATGGCAATGTTAATACTACATAAGGCAGAAGAAAACACAACGTGCATACAGGATTTTCAAGAGTGCTCGTTTTACCGTGAACAGCCTATAGGTAAATTACAGTGAATAATGAAGTTATATATCTTGTGTTTCGGTTTGTTTAATGCATAAGCAATTAAATTTTTAAAAAATTTACTTTTCAAATAATTTCACAGCTTTAGTTGACGGACGCGTGGATAAAGTGATAAAGTCCATGGAATGATAATTTAATATATGGTGCAACGTGCATACAAGTAGATTTCAAGCACATCTTTCGGAAGTGCTCAATTTACCGTGAACAGCCTATTTAATAGCTTTAGTTATGTGCAGGTATAGGCGGTTCGCGGTAAAATGAGCACTTTTGAAAGCCCTGCATAAGATCTATTTGTATGCACGTTGTGTATTCTTCTGCCTTACGTAGAATTAACCTTGCCATGGGCCTCATCACTTTATTCATGCGTCGGCCAAGTGAAATTGTGAAATTATTAGAAAAGTAAATATTCAATAAATCTGGTCATTTTACACTGCGTTGTGTTAAAAATAACAGGCAGCGAAAGAAGTAATTTTACTTATCACAAATGGTTACCTAACACTTTTTATTTGACGTCAAGATAAGGAACTACTTTCCCTCCATCGTTACCAACTTTACTGGGCGCGTGTCACTCACTGCGCCCGAGAAATATATGCTGGTACGTGCAGTGACATTTTTCTCAGGTTGATTCCAAAAGTGCTCACTTTACCGTGAACAACCTTTAGTACGAAGTCCAATGCAAATACTCAACAGCTTCTCCCCACACAGAATGACTTGTCGTAAGGGATACCTGATTTTCACAGAAAGAAAAATAAAGTAACTGCCAATTGTATTTCAAAACTCCTTGGCCGATATTCTACTCCGTGGTTAGAGGGGTTTTGATTGCCACGTTGTGCAGATGCCGCTGGTCGGTGGGTTTTCTCGGGGCTCTCCCGTTTCCGACCACCCATTCGCGTTCGAGCTCTGCTCCATACTCACCTCACTTCACCCTCATTAAGTTCTATACTTCTCGCGTACTTGCAGTAAATGTGCCGCCATTTTGAGAGCAATTTGTAGGTTACTGTTGATACGAGACGTAGTTTTTGAAAAATTTAAATTTTAGTAATGATACCTTACTACGTTGTAGCTTGGAATTTTTTACTGCGTAAATAATTATCTTAAGGTGTACCTTAGAGAAAAGTCTGTAAGGTCAAATTAATCTTGTAATATTCTAATGTAAAATATTTCTCAGAGTTTCGATTTCAAGGGCGGAGAAATTTTCAAATTACCTTTGGCCGAGCTAGATACATGCAAAATCCTCAAAGCGTTATAAGAAATCTTGTCACGTTTTTCGTGCGGGAAAGATAACGTATAAATTGATCGTTAAGTCGCTATTAGAATATTTCGGCTGCACGCGCGCTCGAGTTTCAAGATCGTGGACGTTCCCGCCTCACTTAAGGTTGAAGAAAAGGACTTTACACAATTGTAAACTTTAACCTTTGACTTTGCCGTTTCACTTTACGTTTGCTTTCCGACATGTTGTTTCTTATGGAGCTTGACACAATGGAACTGTCAAAGGTAAAGTCAAGCACTCTTGACTTTACGATTTCGAAAAGTTGAAAATTAAAGTCAAAGTCAAGCAGCCATTTTGCCGAGAATCTAACAGAGGTTATAGAAAGTGCGTTATTTTATTGTAGGACGATTTTAATCTCGGTATATTAAACAAAGTTCGTCTTAAATTAAATAAATGGCAAACGAATATAATTTGAAGAGGAAATAAAGGCCTATGCGAATTGACATAGTTTAATATATTAAACAAATGAGTTTTTTGTTATGAAATAAACTTATAATATAAATTTTAAGCCTATTTTTTTAAAGAAAGGTACGTAAAATACGTTCCCGGATGATATCATAATTATTTTCATACAAGATACACATTTTTACGAAGCTCGCAGAACCGATGTTCAATAGCCGGAACTCTGACTTTACAATATTGTATTGTGTATTGGTGGTTTCGTCAGAGGAAAGGAAACGTAAAGTCAAATGCTCAAGTTTTCTATTGTCTAAGAAGCTTAAAGCAACTGCCTGTGGAGCATTTCACGCTACTGTACAATGCGAAATACGCATAACAAAGTAGTACAGACATCAGGAAAATGCAATTTAAGCTGTATATGAAAGAATGTATAAATTTTGCAAAAATATGAAATATTTTAGTAAAATATACTTTCTTAATGACAAAAATTAATTAATTAAAAGCGTCTGTATTTTTAACAAAATTAAAGTATATTTCCATTCTGGATGCTTCGGAAAGCAGAATTTGCCAGAAAATCTTCGTCATGGGACGTCGTCATAACATTTACTATGATTGTAAAGGACATGGTAATAACAATGTAGGAAAAATCTTTATAACTGATTTTATGTGCTTCATTTGTCACAGACATTTATGGCCGAAGTTAATTAGAAAATTGATTTACATTATTACAATGATTTTATTACACATTATCACAGTACATATTATGACGATTTTCTTGAAGAAAAGTTTGTTCTAAATTCTGCTTTCCGAATCATCCGAAGCGTAAATACGCTAGTAAAATATCAGTATGTATATAGTAAAATATTGTTAATGTTACAAAATATATAGCCAGATTCTTCTTTCATAAACAGCATAAATGACACGTATCTGACAATTTCCATGGTTTATGTACTACGTTTTAAGGGTGTAGTGCTCCATAGGCAGTTACTTTACTTCAACCTTAAGAGTGGGATGGGCCCACGAGTCCAAGGTTAAGAAGCGAGGGAGCGATACCGACAAAAAAGTCATATGTGCAGAACATTTATTTACAGAGATACGGGTATTCGCGCAAACAGCGATTCCACAAAGAAACGCACAGGTCCATCCCCCTCTCAGGTGGAAAAATTGTCAGATACGTGTAATCTGCGCTGTATGTGAGAGAAAAATGTGCCTATATATTGTAACATTAAAAATATTTCACTAAATTATCCTTTTTGATGTAAAAAATTAATTAATTAAAATAGTGTGTTTTTTTAAAATGCCAAAACTTAAGTGCATTTCCGTTTTGGGTGCTTCGGAAAGCAGCAAAATTGTCACAATATTTACTGTGATAATATCTAATAAAATCATAGTAATAGAGTATCATATCAATTTCCTAATTAACTTTGTTTACGTCAGTTTTAGCCATAAATGTCTGTGACAAATGGACGCACATGAAATCAATCATAAAAATTATTTATCTACATTGTTATAACAATTTTCTTTACAATCATGGTAAATGTTATGACGATGTTATCTGACGAAGATTTTCTTTCTGATTCTGCTTTCCGAAGCAACGATTCCACAAAAAAAAAAAAAAAAAAATTGTTTCACTTCGCACGCCTCGTTAAGTCGTGACGACGTAAATCGCGGTAACGGTTCCGTCGATGGTGACTCGGCGGACGTTTCCAGTCGCGTTATCCGCGACGGAGGACTCTCGAAGAGGCCGTATCCCGCAAGGCTGCGGGGAACAGGTTTACTACTTAAAAAAAAAAAAAAAAAAAAAAAACCAACAGCCGGTGTGCCTGGTTGGTTGGTCACCTTGGGGCGTCGATGTGCGCGAAACTGGCGAGCGGCGTGTAAGGAAAATGAGCGTCGTGTGTGCGTGTGTTTGTTTGTGTCGACAGGCGATCGATTAACCGTCGAGCGACGGAGGGTGTACCAGCAAATGAGTGCCCGCTCGTGTGTCGACAGGTAATCGATTATTCTCGAAATACATCTTGGCTTGTGTGTTCCTGCCTTATAAAGCAGCCAGACTGCGAATGCACGCACGTGGGAGAGCCATCGTTATCAAATTATTTCACACAAAAAAAAAAAAAAACAACCTACTTGGAAGGCGTAAAAATTATGGGGATTTTCGTAACTTATCTTACAGACTTTGGGAGGTGATTCCTTATGGAAAAACATTACGAAAATGCCGATTGACGTTTGTCTGGAAACGGCGTCTAAGGGTTGAAAACACCCCCAAAAGCTGGGCTTTAAAAGTAGTTTTTTACTCAATTAAATGGCAAAAAAAAGTCATATTACGTTACAATATTTAAATATCTTAAATTAATATTAATTTTTTCCCACTTTACTAAATACAAATTAATTCTAAAGCCCAGCTTTTGGGGGTGTTTTTCCACTCGTAGATGTAGTTTTCGTAACGTTTTTTTTCGTAAGGAGGCAACTCCCAAAGCCTGTAACATAAGTTGCGAAACATCCTGTATCCAGGGTGTATCTAAATTCGACCGACAAACTTCGGGTGTAGGTTGATCACGTAAAAAGGAGTTGAAAACACGTATGCCACATACGGTCTAAAGTCAATTCTAAGGGAGGTGTACATTTTTGAAATTGTAGAAGAAAGAAAAGGTTATTACAATACCACTGTAATATACCTCTCTCTGGAATTTTTCCTCCCTTTGACAGCCGCAAAAGTGTGTTATTGGGCATTGTGCGTGATCCACCTGCCAGGTATTGGCAAATATTTTATTTTATAAGTAAAACACGAAATACTCAAAAACGGCGAGGATTAGGGTATTTACACTACGTGACATTTTTGTTAATTGTAACACTACAATTAATAATCCATACTTTAATTCCCGATTATGCTACCGTGACATGGACGTTAGTTCGAAATAGGGGTAGTAACAGTGATTATTTACTGGAATAATTTGGTAACAGCGACCAGTATTGTGGTGTGTGAAAATCTTTGTTCAGTTAACTATTATCCAGACAGTCGGTGTTCCAGATCCATCTTCAAAGATATGTACCACCCTTAGTAATCACATTAGACCATAGGTCATATATGTTTTCAACTTATTTTGTCCTGCTAAACCTACAGCCGAAGTTTGTCGGTCGAATTTAGATGCATCCTGTATATTAAACTTTTTTTTCTTTAAGGAAATGTAAATATAGCGTATATTATTATAATCAATTTTTAGTGTATCAAATAAAAAATGCTTATAGCAAAAAATCAAACAAGGATTGATAAAATAATAACCTTGGGCAGGGTTTATAAACTACGAATGAACACACAGATGCAATAAGTCGAACGCACGTAATTCAAAGAGACAGTTTACTAACTACGCAGGACGCAAGAACGCGACACAAAATTTGGCCAACCCTCGACTTCTTGCGTTTTTTTTTTCTCTTGAGTTTTACGCCTTCCGGATTAGCAATGCTCGATTACAAAACCGTTTTACACTCATACAGGGAACTATTATTTTAATTTTTCGAATTTTTTTTTTTTTTTTTACTTGCTTGCATAATAAATTTATACCAACTGTTGTGCATTGATTCATATATAAGTAGTATAATTAGTACGCATTAAAATATTTTAGCATTTCTCTCTCGCTAACAAAATTAAATAGTGTTCTTAGAAATTCGTGATTTAGACATTTAAAAATCATGAACGAGTAACTTAACAAAGTTCAAAATGTTAAGGAAAAAAACTATACTAATCCTTAATGTCGGAAAAGAAAGGGAAAAAATACAGCTCCCATGCCTTAAGTAAAGAAATTTGTTTGCACTGTTGGCAATTTGGTTTATAAATGATCGTAATTTGTTTGTGTTGTGTCGTTACGTTTGTTGCAAAGTTGGTATAACCGGCCTTAGGCTGGAGGCAAAGCTCACTTCTACCAGGTGCTCCACAGCAACTTGCATGGACTCCGTAAGAGATGGTCATTCGGTGGTATTGCGTTTGCCGTAGTTTCGTTTGCCCTGAAGTTTGGCTAAACGAAATTAGGCCAAACGAAATTATGATAAACGCAGTTCCGAAACTCGCAACTACGCCAAACGAAGTTAGGACGAACGCAGTTAGGCGAAACGAAATTAGGGCCAAGCGCCGTTAGGATAAACGCAGTTTCTGTCAAGAATACTGAAAAATTGACATTTTAGGGTAAACGAAGTTAGGTTAAACTCAGTTAGGACAAACGGCATTAGGCCATTAGCTTTTAGGGTTAACGAAATGTACTCGACTAGGTCAGCCACTCTGGTTCTCAGATCCTGTAGACAAAGCAGCACAGACGGGAAACTTTTACTGCAATAGAGAAAAGTTGGGGCGACTGAAAAGTATCCATTCGGAATGATTACCATTCCGGAGATTTTCAATCTATACTTGCGCAGAAATATCCTGAACGGTATACGTTCCGATTTTATTAGCAACGCACTGCGATACTGAATCCTGAAAAGTATCCATTGTAGGAAGGGTTACCATTCCGTATTTCTGTACCGACATTCACATCCCAAATATCCTGAAAAGTGCCCACAGTCGGAATGTTTACAATTCCGGCATGTGTGCAAAACACACACACACACACACACACACACACATTATTTCTCAGTGCTAATAGGGTACATGCAACAATAATTTATGGGGAAACTCCCAGCTTCGCTTACGCGTGACGCTTCGCGTCACCACCTAAAAAAAAAATTGCCAGCGAGCCTTGAATCACTGATTTGGATATTTGCTCCCCTGCTGGCGCTGGGACTCTGGCTCGGTGCATAATGTTTGGCTACGCTTGTACAGTATTTTTTAAGTGAGAGGGGGCTACGCTTGAAAATCATTTCTGGGGAAACTCCGAGCTTTGCAGACAACTAAAAAACACACATACCGGAATTGTAAACATTCCGACTGTGGGCGCTTTTCAGGATATTTGGGATGTGAATGTCGGTACATAAATATGGAATGGTAACCTTTCCTACAATGGATACTTTTCAGGATTCAGTATCGCAGTGCTTTGCTAATAAAATATGAATGGTTACCATTCCGGATTCTTCTGCGCAAGTATAGATTGAAAATTCCCGGAATGGTAATCATTCCGAATGGATACTTTTCACACACACACCCCCCTCGAAAAGTTGACTGTGAGGCGAAGGACGGAGTAGCCTGGGGAAAGAACGATTGGCGATGTGGGAGGCATTATATGCTTTGTACTGGCTCACGTGTGCCAGACAAACGAACTCAGACAACGCGCATTGTGTGATGCAGGACAATGAGCCGAACATTTAAGTAACGGCTAACACACGTCCAGACATGTGTAGTTTGGCCGCCATGGGGGCGACATAGTTAGGTACAAATTACACAGGCCTGCCATGAAAAGGCTTTTTTTTTTGTGGAAGTCGCATGTTTTACGTGTATCTTAGTGTGGTGAGTTCGGAAATGGTATTCAAATTGTCGTGCCTCGCAAAGTTTTCCCGACAAACTGAGGCTGTGTAGCTGAATAACGTAAGCTGCACATTTGTCATCATTAAGGAACTTCTTTACTTTATATCTTCTTACTTTGAAAAAAAAAAAAAAAAGTCTCTCAAATACATGGCATTATAGGCTGTTCACGATAAAGTGAGCACCTGTGAAAACAATCTTAGAAAATAGTCACTGTCCTTGCCTGCATATATTTCAACGGGCGCACTGAGTGACATGCACCCGGTAAAGTTGGTAACGATGGATGGGAAGTAGTTCCATATCTTAGCGTCGAATAAAAAGCGTCGGGTAGCCATTTATGATAACTTAAAACTATTTCTTTCGCATTTTGATTACGTTTTTTTTAATGCACCGAAATGTTAAAATGAGCAGATTTGGTGGATGTTTACTTTTCAAATAATTTCACAGTTTCGCTCGACTGACGCATGCATAAAGTGATGAGGCCCACGGCAATGTTAATCTTACATAAGGCGGAAGAATGTACAACGAACTTAAAAGTAGATTTCAAGCAGGGCTTTCAAATGTGCTCATTTTACCGTGAACATCCTATACCAGGAAAATTGTGACAACCTGAGCACAGCCCACAAGCCAAACCTGCTCCTTCATGTCCAAGAGAAAAAGGATTATAAGGCTATTGAATAAAATTAATCTATAAATGTAACCATTTTGAAAACAGAATATTGATTTACGAATATGTTTTGTTCAGTAATATTCCCCCGAATAATTGAGTAACAATAGTGAGTAGGCTTACATTACAAAGAGTATTGCGAAAAATTGGCATGTGATAGATAAAAATTGACGTCAGTTTCAGATTCAGCATCCCAAAAACATGTTAGGACAGCATAAATTTTGAAAAAAAAGTTTTTAATTGCCCATATTTTGCAGGCCCGTGATTTTTGGGTCCTAAAGATGCGCAACCCAACAGCCATTAGTGCACGATTGGTGGACTATCTTCTAACAAACAGAGGAAACGGACCGCGGTATAGTATATTCGCGGTTGCTTCAAACTTTCTGAATCAAACCTTTGAGAAAAGTCACCCCGTGTATGAGGTGCTTGGCTCTTTCCCGCATATACCATGAATCACAATTATATATATATATACACACACACTTCTGTTAACATATAAGTAACTAGACGGAGATTTTTTGCACATTCGCCATTGCGATGCAGGTGTATGCCATTGAAAAACAGGACTGAGCACGAAAAAAAACACTTATACAAGACAAGTAACATATGGACGAGAAAATAAATATATGTATACAACATTGTAAAATTTCAAGAGAGAATAGACTCCAAAACATAACAGCAACTAATTACGATATATATATATATATATATATATATATATATATATATATATATATATATATATATATACACACACACACACACCCACAAACACACACACAAGACCAAAATATAAAACAACACAGGCTAGAAACCTGCTTGAAAAAGTTAGGACACAGCTGTGCTTGAGTGCGTTTCTTTTTTGTGTCGTCCCATTTTGTTCCTACTTATTTTGTCTGTGTTGTTATAACTTTTCCAAGCAGGTTTCTATCCTGTGTTGTATTTATTTGCTGTTCTGTTTTTCGACTCTGTTATTCCCTCGCGAAATTTTACAGTCTCGTATAGGCCCACGTATATTTATTTTCTCGTCCATACGTTACTTGTCTTATTAGGTTTTTTTTTTTTCGTGCTCAGTCCTGTTTTCCCATGACAGACATCTGCGTCGCACTGGCGAATGTCCAAAAAAAAAAATAAACTCCATCTTGTCATTCACCCCCTTTGCACTAAACATTATAAGTACTTTACTTTTGGTTTAGTTGCACTTGTATTATAGCCTATTTTTTGTGTTAATTATAATATTGCATTAAAATTAATATGAATAATAACGAAAACCAAATGGGTATCTTGGTAATGCAAGAAATAGTTCTTATGGAAAATATCATCAGACTGAGCGAGCACTAATGTGGCGCGTTGTTCCTTAGGTGTAATTTTCTAGACTCGGTTAAGCTTTGTTTGCACGAGGTGGAGAAATATCCTTCACTGAGAGTAAATCGAACAAAATATTTTTTTGTATAGGGCCAAATATATATTTAGTTACCCTTACAAAATATATTGTTGAGCAAACAAAATTTGAAAACCAACAAAATTACTTTTGTTCGTCAAAATCTCCGTGTGGAGCCAAAAATAATTAGACACTGAAATAAATATTTTGTTGAATCAACTGTATATATTTGTTTGGCCACTCACTTAACTGCCTTCGTTCGAAAATACAGCTCAAGAGTTTGTTTGTATTATTTGTGATAATTTGGATAGTAACCGTGTTTGTTAGTGCATGTATTGATGCTTAACAAGCGTATAAGCACATTAATAAAACAATGCAACAATAAACTGTCTAGTAAAGCTACAAAACTTTAAATGTTTGTTAGTACACGTTGCCCAATATTTATAGTATATCTATTTAAAAGCTTTCCGGCGTCATCAGTTGTCACACTAGCTGAGATTACTAAGGCGTAGCGCTCGGACGCAGGTGATCTAGGTTCGAAACGCGGTCCAACCTGTAACTTTTTTTTATATTGGGTCAAACTGTTTAATGTACATGTGACCAAACAAATCTTTAGTTGTACCAACCAAATCTTACAGTTTGGGGCAACCAAATGAGAAAAACAAAATAATTTGGTTTCAGCAACAAAATATTTCATTGCACCTTTATAAACAAATAATTATTTGGTTGCACCATACAAATCTTGTTTGATTCAACAAAACTTTTTTCTCAGTGTGGAAGTAGAAGTTGAGAAGGGCTTCAGAAAAGTGTGAAGTATCCTTGAAAGGACTATAGTTTTAATTTGCTAGTGTACGATTTTTATTTGCCACTACGATCTAGCAGTAAGTAACTAGGTTTGTTTCCTGGTGGATAGGAATGACGGACTTCGCCAGTGAGTTTTCTCGGGGTTCTCCCGTTACCCCGACCTATGCATTCCTTTGCCTATCAAAACACATCTCCCCTTACAGCATTTGAAGTAACGGTGCGAGCAATAGCACTTCCTGAAATGCTATAAAAATCAAACAAACACTGGCAGCTTCATGCGTATTGTCTGAGTACGTGAAGATTTAATGGTTATAGGCTACTGACAGTAATGTGAGCACTTTTAAAAGCCACCTCATATGGAATAATAGTCAATATATATTTTTTACTTTACCCTCATATGTTAACTTCTGAGTGTGGTGCACTGTGTTTATTACTTATATGACAATATTTATTTGAAAAAGGTGGTTTAAAGATTAAAAAAAATGTTCGAAAGAAAAAAGTAACTAGGCCCTCAAAAGTGCTCACTTTACCGTGAACAGCCTATAATAATATGTTACAAAGTTGTAAGTTCCTTAGAACCTACTTCAGCAAACAAATTAACTAGATGAAGCTCTGTCCTTTTACTGTTGAGTTGCATCTCATTACCCACTAAACGTGTCAGCTGCGATTAAGACTCATTCCAGTTCCACTGTTGAATTTTATGTTTTGCTCTTGAAAAAAATTACTCTGCAGAATATTTCAGGGTTTCTTCGGAATGCTTCCCGCCTCTTCGTTCGACAAATTTAATGCCTGCTCCAGCTACGATCGAAAGATTTTACCAGCCAGATTGACCAACTCCGTAGCAGTGAAACTACATTCGCCATCATAGCCGAATCATTGTATGACATAACTGCGCTCGCCTTTGAATATATTCAATCAAATGTTGGAACTATAAGAAGTAAAATAGTCGTGTTAATTTGAACCATGAACTTGTAGTGTTTGCATGGCTTAAATACGCAGTTTATAACAATTGTCTTGAATACATATCTTGAATTTCTATAAAATATTAAACTGTTATTTTTTTTCCCACGTCGAGTACCTTTGAAAATTCGTTGATTTCAGTAAAGTTATTATTTTTAATTATTTAGATCTTTGTCCTCTACTCAACTTGCCTATTATTTTTTACGCTTCACTTGTGTTAAATAGTAGCGCTCTCTTAATTTTGTTATAGTTTAATCGTAGCATAAAGAAACTGTTGCATATTTTGATCCGTTTTAAAACATTTTGGGGGCATCCACGGATCAAAATTTACAACATTCTCTCTATGCCCAACAATTTTTTTTAATTAAAAAAGTATCTCTGTGTGGTTTCAAAGATATTAAATGTATTTAATGGCATATTTTCTTTATTATAAATTAAATAATTTCCTCACGTGAGTTATATTTCATTATTTCTGTATCACAAAAACCTTAAAACTGTGAGTTTAACTTGTACTTATGCAAAACTATAGGAAGTAAATTTTTTTTTGGTGTTAATATAGTATCAAGTTAAACATTGTCTAGTAGATATGTATAGTAATAATTATTTTTTTTTTTACACAGTCTCGGCATATTCTCTTAATTAGGTTAACTGGAGAATGGTTCTTATAACGTATAGCTTAATTCATTATACATATATTTTTACCGTACTACAAATTTGTTATCCAACAGCTTGGATGCTTGGCTGTGACAATAATAATGTATTCAGTTGTGATGTAGTGATTCTGAGAAGGAGTCCAGATACAAGCAGATCACCTTCGTTTTGGAAAACTTCAACAATAAATCGTTGCTTTGAGCACCCATCTGTTTCAAACGTCATGTAGCGTTACAAACAATGAGTTCCTGCACATCAATTATGGTTAACTAAATCAGTGTAATGACTTTACTAGAAATCTGAGTTTAGTTCAGGATTAGGATATCTGCACAGTCTCTGGCAAATAATACATTGGTTTTCATAACTTAAAGTACAGAGCATGTTTCACTCTAGCCCCGAGGAAGCCTCACAAAGTATTCAAAAGGATTTCGTTTCTGAAATAACAGAGCAATGTAGGTTTGGGCGAAAAGATTCGACGCGCAGTTTTAACGCAGTTAGTAAACAAAATTTATGTATAAATATAAAATAATTACAATTTCATCTTTACAATTGATTGGTAGAAAATTTGACTTCTTTTATAACCAACATATAAACACATTCTCTCTGTTATTATTGTAAGTTCATTGCCAAAAAAAGTATATTGTAAACACAAAAGATACACATAAAGTGTTATCAGGTTCTAAATATTTTAGGTAGTAAAATTCTATATATTATTTATAATAAAAACAACAGTAACAATGATCACATTGACTATCGTCTTTACACTTTTCTACACTTCAAATCAATGGCTGTGTTTAATAATAACTGAGTTGGTGATGGTGCTGGAATTGAACGAAGAATCGTATATAACATTACGGGCTGGGACAGTTTCAAGTCATCTCTGTCTTTCTTCCTGTGTAAGACATAATACTTTGGCTTCAACACACACAAAAAAACATTTGTATAAAAAGGCTACTCATGAAGCCATTAATATATTAAGGCACATTCGTTTTGGCACTTCGTCGAACAAAAAAATATTCTCTAAATATTTGCACACGGGGAAAAAAATGGCAACAGTAAATGGCATAAACTTTTCCACAATAAAAGCGTTAGTAAATTGCGTTCTCCTTGGCATGTTCCTCTTGTCTGTTTAGTCACTAGACAACAGCACAAACAGTATTTATTTTTGGCATCAGTATTCGCCCCCCCCCCCCAATATATCGCGTCAGCACAGGCGTGATCCAACTGTGCCATTAGAGCACTTATAAGCGGGACAGCCGTGTATCTCCCTGGGAAAGGGAAGAATTAAAAATAGAATTCATAGGCACGAATCACAATCTTCACAGTAAACTGATTCGCAGGGATTGGAAAATTCAGCGAGTTCAATGACCTGTAGGCTAGACTCCACAGTCCTGTGTACACTCGATCTCAGATGTGTGTTTATTGGCTGCTGCCCCAGAGAGTAGCCAGTGTTACTTCACACCTGGCAGTATGGCACTTGCTGCTTGTTCTCTCGCTAGTCTGCTATTGGCTCAGAGTTGTCCAGGGCGTGTCTAATAACCTGCGATCCAATTGCAAAGCTGGCTTCAGTGTACACGTGTTAGAGTCTAGCTTGTCCTGAAATGAACTCGCGAAATTTTCCTATCCCTACTGATTCGTTGTCTCCGCTTGGGCGGGAGGGTTGATGGGGGGGTGGGGGGGGGGCCATGCGAACCGAACCGTGGAATAACTTAGGGAGCATCTTCTGAGGCTGCTTATGTGTACACTCACTGGTCAACAATGTCTTCGAAGTGTCACACTCGCGGTCGGTCCGAACATACTGTGCATCGTGTGTAGTCACTCAGCACTTGATAAGTACGGGGCTGCGCGCGATTATTCGAGCACTTTTGAAACGAGCCATTGAGAAATGTCACTCAATGTCCCCCTGCATGAACGCATTTTAACGGGCGGACTCGGTGGCATGCGGCCAGTTAGGTTGGCAACGACGGGAGGAAGGTAAATTCCATGCCGTAACGTTGAATTGAAACTGTCAGATAAACGTTTGTGAGCACTGAAACTATTTATTTTGCTTTCTAATTTTCTTCGTGTCATAACAAGGGCGGGGGTTGGTGAATTCGTAAAATATTCACTTTTCTAATAGTTTCTCAAATCCACCTGGCCGACGCACCAATGGTGGAAGACTACGCAATGTGCTTTCGGTTAGATCTTCAAGATTGCGCACCAAAACGTTACTCTGCCAGTTAACTTGTCTCCCTGGCTGTCCCGAAACACTTTGACTAAATGTTTTTCTCGCTCTCGGTAGTGTTTGCACGCACTATTTCAGCGAGCATTGAAGGGTAAGCTGAAAATGGCGGAAAGTATAGTAGAATTAAACAAATTAAAAGGAAGTGTGGACATCCTATTTACAGACACACGCAGCAAAATTACAAATAACGAGTGGAAAAAAGTAGTATTTTTATTTAGAAGTTAACTTTTATAAAAGTAATATTTTCAGACGCAATGTTTATGATTAATTTATCACAAGTACCTAAAGCTGTTGATGAATGCAACTAATGTTTTTAAAAGGAAAAAAAATCGTGAAAATGGTCGAATATCGCATTTTTAAAGTTTGCCTATGCAGTTTCCTTAAGAGGTAAGAGAAAGGTACATATATGCGGGCGTAGTTTAATTTGCGGTCTTTCATCGCGTGTAATAAAACCCTACAGTTACAGATCTAACCTGCACAGTACAGCGTTAGGACGGAAACACTGTTCGCTTGCGCGTAGGAGCGATGGGGCACTAGGAGTGCGTGTAAGTGTCGCCCGTATCGCTCCCTCGCTTCTTGACCTTGGATGCGGGGGTCCATCCCCACTTTTAATCAGTGAATATTTCTAAACACGGAATGCTATTTAAATCACGGTCGTTCCAAAGCTACGTTCACTTGCTTCCGTCAGCTGTTACTATCCGTTAGTTTACTCTGCTCTCGGAGTAACGTTTCGGGACGCGCCGCCAAGCAGGGCTTTCAAAAGTGCTCAGTTTATCGCGGACAGCCTTTTAGACTAGAAGCCGCGTGTCAGTGAGCGGCGACGTCTCCTCCAGGGGGTCGAAGTGCGTCAGCTCCCGCGGTCCAGTGTGGCGTGAGGCGGGCGGATGTGACGTCACTTAGGCGGCTTGGGTTGGTGTCGCTTCATGTGAAGCGCGAGGTGATCGGATCGTGCGAAGGAGCGCTCACAGACGAGGCACTTGAACGGCTTAGCGCCCGTGTGCTTGCGGTAGTGTCGCGTCAGCTCATCAGAGCGCGCGAAGCGCCACTCACATTCTGGCCACTGGCACCTGTATGGCTTCTCCCCTGCAACAAATCACACCACGGTATTACAAGCCTGCACGGCATATACTAACATTCGTCCACACAAAACGCTTGGCAGCATCACACCTTTACACATTCCTCCCATTCACAGTAAAGATGACAGCCAACATGACAATTGTAAAACATTCCTCCCATACGCAGCACTGGAATAAAAATGACAGTATGTCGTACACACATTCCTCCCATACACAGCACTGCAATAAAGATGGCAGCCAACATGGCAGTTGCATGCGTTCCCCCATAAAGCATTTCGAATAATGTCAGCCTGCAAGACGTGTTCAAACATTCTTCCATGCAGCACTGAATAAAGATGGCAGCCATCACGACATTCGCATGAATGTGACAGACATGTCATTAGCATGCGTTCCCCTCATATAGCACTTAAATAAATGTCAGCCTGCATGATACCTGTACACATCACTTCCATACACAGCACTACAATATAAATGACAGCATGACACATGTACACATTTCTCTCATATACAACACTAAACCAAAAATGACATTACAGTGTGACACATGTACACGTTCCTCCCATTCACAGCACTGCAATGAAGGTGACAGCCGATATGAAACTTGCATGCATTCCCCCATTGAGCATTTCATGAAAATGTCAGCCTACATTGCATGTTCAAACATTTTTCCAAACAGTACTGTAATAAAAATATAGAATTCAGCAGGACACATGTACGCATTCTCCCATACTCAGTACTGTAATAAAACAAGTAACTACCATGACACTGTACATTTTGTCGCATACACAGTACTGTAAGAGAAATAGCAGCCAACATGACATTTTTTTTCCCATTTGTACATATTAGTTAGTATTTCTCATTATGTCTGCAGCAAAATAGAATAGTTTCTTCACATCAAATTATCAAAACAATTTAAAGTGTAATATTTTTCTATTTGAAGAAAATCTTATCACACACACAATGCGTACAAGTTGAACAATGTTTAGTACAATTATACAATATTTAAATTTTCGTCATCTTAAATCCTTAACCCATTCATACCTCCTGTACACAGTTGTGTACATAACGCTCGTGTAAGTAATTATTGGTCTGTACTGCACACTGCAAAGGTCAGTGACCAAATGTCGTACCTGCGGGCAAATGATTCGCAAACCTCCTTGCTGGTCTAGATCATGAAAGGTTTGTATATCTGTAGCAGAACATATAGCCTACAGCTCATTGGCTGGGACAACGAAACAAGTGTCGTGTCGACCTAAGAGACCATGGCACCCGCTATAGCGAATTTTTTTATTTATTTCTTCCTAATTCGAATTTAGGAGAATTTATTGAAAAATGCTAAAAACAAGCTTAGTTAATTAACATACCCACCATTACGGACATAATGCATAATTAACTTAATATAAAACTTTATATATTCTTTCATTCTCACCTTTTAATGACAAGCGGGGAGCGCCTATTAACGATGAGGTACTAACATTTGCACAAACTATGAACTGTAATGCTTGTATAATGAAACATTTCCTGTAATCACCCTAACTCATATGTTAAGACACTAAAACGAATAATTTCTGTATAAGGGATGATACAGCCTCTAATGTTTTTTTTTTTGCAACACCCGAAACTGTCAATTAATAGTGGGATGGACCCTTGCGTCCGGGCGACACTAACACGCACGCCTAGCGCCTCATCGCTCCTACGCACACGGCGTGCAGTGTTTCCGTCGTAACGCTTTACTGCGTAAACTAGATCTGTAACTGTGGGGTTTTATTACACGCGATGAAAGTACACAGATATAACTACGCCCGTATCTTTGTACTTCTCTCTGGCCACTTAAGGAAATTGCATAGGCAAACTTTAAAAATGCCACATCTGACCATTTTCACGATTGTTTTTTCTCCAAACATACACTTAATATGACAAAATAAAAAAATAGGATCATGGATAATTGTTTTTTTTTAAATATCTTTTCTGACAAGAAGTCGTATTTGTAGAACATTTATTTACCGAGATATGCGTATTCGCGCAAACAACTATTTCACATAAAATGTGGGGTCCATCCCACTTTTAACGTTGAAGTAAAGCAACTGGAGCTCTGCACCTGACTGTACAATGTGAGGAACTAAAAAAAAAAGTTGTACAGACACCATGAAAATAGTCAGAAAAGTGCGATTTATGCTGCATATGAAAGAATAATGTACTTATATATTTTGCAACATTATAAAATATGTTACTAAAATATCCTTTTAAATGTAAAAAAATAATCGATTAAAAGAGTCTGTATTTTTAACAGAATGTATGCACATTTCCATCTTGTATGCTTCGGAAAGCAGAATTTATGAGAAAATGTTCTTCAAGAATGATCGCCATAATATCTACTGTGATCATATGTAATAAAATCATAGTAATATTATATCAAATAAATTTTATAATTAACTTTATTTACGCCAGTTTCAGCCACAAATGTTTGTGGCAAATAGACAAACATAAAATCAATTATAAAAATTATTTCCTACATTGTTATTAAAATTTCAAGACGAAGATTTTCTTGCAAATTCTGCTTTCTGAAGCATCCAGTTTTGTTCAAAATACATACTCTTTTAGTCGATTACACTTAAAAAGTATATTTTACTAAAATATTTTATAATGTTGCAAAATATATACATTCTTTTTTTTTCACATGCAACATAAATCGCACTTTTCTGACAATTTTCATGGCGTCTACTACTTTTTTTTTAGTTCTTCACGTTGTATAGTCGGGTGCAGTGCTCCATAGGCCGTTGCTTTACTTCAACCTTAACTTTTTGTATTTATTTTTTCTACTCTGCCTTAATCTAAGTGTTATGTGAAGTAAAGGCCCGAAGGTAGGGCGGTCTCAGGGCTAACCCCTCACGCATACTAGGAAGGAAAATCATGCAAGGAGACCTGCATCGCGGTAGAGAGGTATTGGGCAGCCACGGCCTGCACTTTGGGGCCATGACTACCTCCCTAAGTGTACTTAGAGCTGGTCTTAACTATGAAGAGCGAGGGAAAAACCGTCAGGAGAGACGTAAAAACCCTTGCGACAGAGAAGTAAACATTTCAAAAACTATTGCATGCATTAAATTAAATAGAATGCTACAGGAGACAGAGTATTTGGGAACATGCTCTTAGTTAATAGAGTTGGAAAGACTAGTAGAGAGGGGGCGGGATCTTTGTTTATTCTTAACTTGATGCCGGCAGTAACCAGAGAGGTGTTTGGGCGCCTCTGTGGTGGGAGAAGTGACGCTATTGATCCTCTTTCCTCCGTCAACCTTAACACTTTTAGGACTACACCCGAGCGTAGTTCGGGCAAAACTCGTTTGAATATTTCATTTCACACAAAAAAACAAAACTGGTTGGGGTATACTTACATCAATTCCCTATCGCATAAGGATTTTAATTAGGAACTAATACAACATGAACAACAAACTTCGTAAATGAACAACAAATTCTTGTATAGTTACGGAAATAAACATGATGGGATGTACATCCTGTTACATACGAAAGAACATTTGGTTGGAAAACGATAAACTCGGCACTCCATTGGTTGGCAACCGGTCAATACGGAAAGACTGGTGTCGTTTTGACCAGTAGAATGGCGTTAAGTGACAACAGGGACCAATAGAACACGGTGTCCCTGCAGAGGTATGGATATAGGTGACCAACGTCTAGCTTGACTGTAAAGATGGTATAAGTGTGCATACGTCAAAGTGTTAAAGTAGGTTTGAAAGCGTTAAGATGCAATAAGACGCAGTAATTTTCCTCGGCAACGACGGGAGGAAAACTGCCATAAGGCAGACGACGTGGGCACGAAGCTGCGACGGCAGGTACTCCGCTCTGATCACCGCTGCTGCTGTGTGCGTTTGTGTGTGTGTGTTTTTCCCCTCGTGGTTTGATGGAGGGGGAGGGGGGGAATTAAAGATCATCCACGTCGATACCCACGCGCACCGGATGCGCGATTCGGAATGCAGGAGAAGCGGCGCGTACCGCGTCTGGCATCACGCGCCGCGTTCGTGCGTCGAGTTCCCGTTCGGCGGCGACCCTGTGCGTGCGGCGAAGTAGACGTCGCAAGATTGCCCGCTATAGGCCGTTCCCGGGTTAAATGAACACTTTGCCCTGTTTAAGGTGGAAGCAAAGCAACTGCCTTTGGAGCACGATACAACGTGAAGAACTCATAAAAAAATGTATTACAGACGCCATGAAAATTGTCAGAAAAGTACGTTTTATGCTATGTATAAATTAAGACTGTATATATCTTGCAACATTATAAAGTATTGTAGTAAAATATACTTTTTAAGTGTAAAAAAATAATCGATACAAAGAGTGTGTATTTTTTACTATGATTGTAGGAAATAATTTTTATAATTGATTTTACGTGTGTTTATTTGTCGCAAACATTTATGACTGAAACTGGGGTAATATAAGTTAATTATAAAATTTATTTGATATAATATTTCTATGATTTTATTACATATGATACACAGAAATATTATGGCGATCATTCTTGAAGAACATTTTCTTATAAATTCTGCTTTCCGAAGCATCCAAGATGAAACTATGCATACATTCTGTTAAAAATACAGACTCTTTTAATCGATTATTTATTTAACATTTAAAAAGGGATAATATTTTAGTAACATACTTTATAATGTTGCAAAATATATAAGTACATTATTCTTTCATATGCAGCATAAATTGCACTTTTCTGACTATTTTCATGGTGTCTGTACAACTTTTTTTTTTTAGTTCCTCACATTGTACAGTCAGGTGCAGAGCTCCAGTTGCTTTACTTCAACGTTAAAAGTGGGATGGACCCCACATTTTATGTGAAATAGTTGTTTGCGCGAATACGCATATCTCGGTAAATAAATGTTCTGCAAATACGATTTTTTGTCGGAAAAGATGAAAAAGAAAAAAAAAAAATTATTTATGGCCCTATATTTTCATTTGTCATATTAAGTGTATTCTTGAAGAAAAAAATTCGTGAAAATGTTCAAATATGGTATTTTTAAAACTTGGCTGTGCAGTTTTTTTGAGCGGCAAGAGAAAAGTTCCAAGGTACGGGCGTAGTTTAATCTGTGGTTTTTCATCGCATGTAATAAAATTACACTGTTACAGATCTAATTTGCACAGTAGAGCGTCGCGGAAACACTGTACGCCTTGCGCGTAAGAGCGATGATGCGATAGGCGTGAGTGTTAGTGTTCGCCCGTATCGCCCCCTCACTACATGACCTTAGGCGCGGGGTTCCCATGGGGGTACCGAATTTACGTTGAGGTCATGCGTCCTGCGTAGTTTATAAACAGTGGCTTAGAAATACGCACGATTGACTGCTTGCGTCCTTGTGTTTCTTGATTAGTTTATAAACCCGGACTAAGGGCTGGTTCATAATAAAATAATAAGCACAGAGCATATAGGCTGTTCACGGTAAAGTGAGCACTTTTGAGGCCCTAGTTACTTTTTCCTTTCAGCCATATTGTAAAATTTAACCACTTTTTAAAGATAAGTATTGGCATATAAATAACAAACACAGAGTGTATATTTCACCAGACTCAAAAGTTTATGTCTAAGGCTAAACTAAAATATATTTATTGACTATTATTCGAAATGAGAGGGCTTCCAAAAGTGCTCACTTTACCATGAATAGCCTATAGAGCATAGCAGTAGGACATTCACACGACCAGCAATCATGAGCGAAATTGATTCGAAATTGAATACTTAGGTATTAATTTTAGCCAATGAAATGTTGCGTCATGTCTGACGTTAGTTGTAAATCACAAAATGTCAGGGAATTTGAAATCTGCCACGAAAATCAGGAAAATATCAGGGAATTTTGAACACAGCAGCTAAATGCCAGATAATTCTGTGAGGTGAAAGCCATATTTGGTAGTTCTGTCATCATTTGTGCTCCACTTTCGGAACCATATAAAGTTGTTGAGATGGTTCTGGACGAAATATTTAGGCGTTTTTCTTTGCTATATACGTGTAGAAAGTAATTTTGTTATACCAGAGAAGAATTTTTTGATGTAAAAGTGTGCTATAATGGGAAAATATTCTATCCTTGCAGAAAAGTATGCTAATCAAAAGATCAGGAGAAAAACATAGTTTCGTCTGGAAACCAGGGAAACATTAGGATGGGTGAGTGAAGAGATTTGGGCGGCTCTTAACAGCGAGGTTTTGAGAGCCGATGAGGGTGATTGCAGTGAATATGGAGCGGCGCCGGAATGGAGGGGCGGGGGAAACGGGAGATCCCCGAGAAAACCCGCCGACCAATGGCATCGTACTGCACGATTCCCACTTGCGAAAATCCGGTGACGAAGCCGGGGATTGAACCCGTTTTGCCTAGGTGGGAGGCTAGCATGCTAACCGCTCAGCCACCGCAGCCCCGGAAACCTTAGAGAATTTTCAAATGGAAAAAGGCGACGCCACTGAACTATGAAATAGTGCAAAGGGTCGTGTGCGTGTGTGTGATCTGGTATTATCTTAGAGAAAAGCAGTGCATTCTAAGAATTATTTTGTACTCTTACAAGAAAAATCCTTGAAAACTGGGTTTCCAAGAAAATCCTTTGTAAAACTAAAAAGAGTTTACATGTAAAATCTGCAAAACATGTATTTGCAATATTGTAAATGATAGCCTTGTATTACAACTGAAATTATTTAGAAGATTTTTTTTTTTTCCTTCCAGAAAACGAATGCAATAAATTAATAAAAGAGAATAACTGAAAAAAAAAATCAAAATGTAATTAACAAAAAGAAAAAAAAGTTTATCTCCAGCATGGGGTTATAACCCACATCCTGTAGCACAAGACCAATTTGACTTACGAACATACAACAATTTTTGTAGTCAATATAGCTGCAGGTACCTACAAAATGTTAATGAAGTTATTTGGTTAAGAGGAATAGGTAACTGTTGTTGAGTTAAGGGATTTGGACGGCTCTTAACAACGGGATATTGAGAGCCAATTTAAAACTTTTAAGAGGTCACGATATATTGAAATTGATGCTTTATTTTGACTATTCGAGTTATTTTAAGCGTTTATATTATTTGAACTTGCAATACATTGATTTTTGCACGCAGCTACACTTTACATCGCCCAAAGTATTTGCACGAACAGCTAAATACGGTTTTACCTCTGTCGAATGTCCGACACTTTACTGGATGTACGGATCAGTTTAATACAAACATTTCCTGACAGCCCGTGCAGTTTTACAAGAGAAACATTTGTACCATTACAAGCATTTGGACAATATTAAAGAATTTCTCAGTAAAAATTACATATATATATATATATATATATATATATATATATAACATTGTGGGAGGGAGGATAATCAATATTTCGTCGTCTTTGCACGGTTGTCCACCCGGGAATATTTTCGCAACCCTACAAATCATCCAAAACCAAAAAAGGGGGGGGGGGGGAACAACGTACTAATTCGATGTGCACAACACGCCCATGGAGTAAATTGGCAGCACGAGCAGACGGGTGGCTGTGGTATTCAGTTCCAGCCAACCGCGAGTTATCGTTTCGTTCCGCTTGTCCACGAATGCAGCCTGTAGCCGGGTTTGGAAACCCAGCTACAGGCTGTTCACGGTAAAGTGAGCGCTTTTGAAAGCTCTCTCATTTCGACAGTGAATATGCAGAGTGGTTCGCAATCAGCCCGACAAACTTCGGGAGGGAATTCTTCGTGAAAAAGTTAAAGGAAAACATGTGTAACACTCTATACCTAAACCAAATACTAAGGGAGGTATGAGCCCTTAAAAAAAAACCAGATTTGAAGCCGTACTTGTGCAAAAATATCGGCTCTTACGTTGAAGGTCCCGATAACATACAATAATGTTCCGAGAGTTGTCATTGTAATTTACTTCGTCACCGATATTTTGCACAAATTCGGTTTAAAACCTCGTTTTTTAAGGGATCATACCTCCCTTAATATTCGGTTTAGGTATAAAGTGTCACATATGTTTGTCGGTCTATTTGCGAATCATCCTGTATATATTTTATTTTAACATTAGGCAGGATTTACAACGGCCCTTCGTTTCCGCCCGTCCGTCATCCGTCAGTCAATCACGTGACCAACAGCCAATCACAGGCGGTAATTAATTATGTCCGTCCGTCAAAACATTGGCAAGCCTTAACTTTTGACGGACGAACGGATGAAATTACAGCCTTCTAAACATGCTCGTTTTGTTACTAGTACATCCCGAGTTCTTCACAAGGCTGTGTAGCGTGTGCAGTGTTTTGTGTTGGCTGTCTTTTTTCATGTGTTTGTATATGTGGCTGTAAAATGAAATTAAGTTACATTTTTCCTGAACATGAATTGATAATTACGTTTGGAAACACGAACTTTTTCTTTGAATTAGTAAAAATAATAAAATCATTCTTTATATGCTATTTAATTTTTTTTCATCGATTAATTGCCGTTACGTACGTGTATGGCTGTTAGAGACACAATACCGCAAACAACATTTAATTTTTTATGGAGAATTTTTTTCCTATTTGTAAACAGTTTTGTTTTGGTAAGTTTGCAGCAATGAACTTGTGACGGACGTACGAAGTTTGGTTGTAAATCGCTCGGCGGGGAGACGGACGAACGTATGACGGACGGACGCGACGGGCTGTTGTAAATTCTGCCTTAGACTTAAACATCCGATTGCGTTGGAATACACACACTATGTTTGAAGCTTCTTACACAATATAAAACTTTAGCATTTGACTTTACGTCTCCTTTCCTCTGACGAAACCTCCAATACACAATACAATTATTGTAAAGTCAAAGTTCAGACAATTGAACATCGGTTTTGCGAGCTTCTTAAAAATGTGTATCTTGTTATGTAAATTATTATGATATTATCCAGGAAAGCATTTTACGTACCTCTTCTTTAGAATAGGGTTAAAATTTTTATTAAAAGTTAATTTCAAAACAGAAAACTAAATTGCGTACTTTATTAAAATATGCCAATTCATATATTTCTTCTTCACATTATATTCATTTGTTATTTATTTAATTTAAAACAAGCTTTGTTTAATTTACCGAGATTAAAATCTCCCTACAGTAAAATAACATACTTTCCACATAACCTCTGTTAGATTCTCGGCAAAATGGTTGCTTGATTTTGACTTTAAATTTCAACTTTTCGAAATCGTTAAGTCAAGAGTGCTTGACTTCACCTTTGACAGTTCCATTGTGTCAAGCTCCATAAGAAACAACATGTCGGAAAGCTAACGTAAAGTCAAATGTTTAAGTTTTCAATTGTGTTAAGGGCCTTTATACTTACACAGCAATATTTATACTAAAAGATCCTTAAGGGGAAAAAAATGGCTGGAAGAAAAAGCAACTAGGGCCTTGAAAGTGCTCACTTTACCGTGAACAGCCTATACACGACGAGTCCGCCGCGAAACTCTGTCGACACGATTCTGCCCGGGGGACGCTCGTTTCTCTTTTGCGAAATAAAATTCCCTAGTAAATTAACCCGACGAGCTGAAACTCCCGTTCCGTCTGTTGAAATACCCTCAACCGATGTTACTCGTATGTCAGAATTTTTAGAACTTTGGTTCACAATCAGTTTTAAATAAATACATCGTAACCTGATTTTTTTTTTTCCAAAAAAAAAAAATTCAATTACCCTTTTTTGACGTAAACACAAATATGCTTTAAAATATTACCAAAAAAGTTCAAAATTTGAAAACTAATAGTATTCAGCACAAGTAAAAATTGTATGGTAAATTAGTGAAATTTGCTTTTGGCTCATGTGACTTTTCATTTGGAGGATTTATGTAAAATTCCTACTACCAAATCAATAATTTGTCCGTTTACTTTAAAAATATTTTTGTGAGAAATTTATGTTCGTTTTATTGAATAACTTTCATTCTTAACCTCTTCTGGACAAACACACTTACAGATAATTATTCCGTAAAACTGATGTAGGTTATCTGATTACAAAATCATTGTTTGGAAACATGACATCAAGTGACGTTTGGAAGAATCTGTGAACGTGGTTTTTTTTTAAGGGGATGAGCAGACACGCGGGCACGACGAATTTGCATACTTATAGAAAACGATAAAGACAGCCTAAGAATGAGACGACAGATTATGAACACGTTTCTGACAGTGTACGGATGAGACGACAGACTATGAATAGGAGTCAAAACGACGGGTGATTGGTACGCTACTTACAAGATATCATGAATTTGTTGCTAAGAAATATCACAGCATAACTTCTGCACATGACAATTTGGAAATGAATTTCAGGTCAAGTCAGGTGTCTGCGCCATCACACAGTACAGGCAGCAAGAGAAAAAAAATTATACTCGTCCTTTATTCGCTACTTACTGAAGAATTTTTTCATCTCTCTTCACCATAATTCACAAATAGTAATCATATATTTAGAGGCGTAATATTAATGACATATTGACACTCAGTTTCATATAGCCAATGGACATTATCTAGTATTTCCAAATGTTTCTTAGTCGTTCGTTAAAGTCTCTAGATTCCCCATGTGTTGAAGACAGGCAAATTCAATTTATCGTACTGAAAAATGCTTATGAATGAAATTAACATCCTAGTGTACGAGTATATAGCCAATCCTAGCTTGTACAACTTCACGAGTAAAGGGCAGTGGCTACCAATAATGTTGGCACCACGTTAAGGAGCGACTCCATGGTTGAGGTATCACAGGAGTTAGCTTTGACAACGAGGTTCTGGGTTTGGGATCCCGGGTAGTCAGAATTATGACATATGTTCCAGGGACATAACGACTAACCACATTCCATGTAAGCTTGAATCAACTGGTGACGTTCGTGTCTGTGTAGCTAAGTTCGCGAAGGTATTATTTTCAAACTGCAAATCCCACGATTGAGTCAAGAGTAATCCATGCTTATGTGTGTGTGAACTGATTTTAGAAGTTAAGTTTAATTTAGCATACAAGCCACTCACTGATTAGCTCAGTATTCCACAATAATCCAAACCTGAAATGCGACATGATTCAGCTCTTGATCCTATGTCTTTTCTGGTATGAACCTTGTTGAAAGGGATATTTCTGGAAAATGTTGGCATTATGGGGTTGGCCTGGATGAGCAGAGGTGAAGACAATTGTCCACACATCGTCAAACTCCAGTGTGAGACCCGATGGATGATCAAAGATGAAACCTCTTGCTGCAAATCCCACAGAAGGCCATGGCAACCAACGTGTAAAATGTAAAACCATTCTTGGGGTGGTCCTCGGTATAAGCCTTGATGGAATGAGCGATATCTTGAAATGGGTGCGACATGTCTGGAATGAATTTGTCAGATGAGCTAATACACTATACGACAAACCAACGTAAATAATGTGACCCCATTCAACTGCAGGCCGCATGTAGTCTCAAGTACAAGTCCTGATGGAATAAAGGCTGTGTTGAAGCGTGTGATGATGTCATCAGGAGGTCGCTTGAATGAGGAAAAGTTAGGTATGATGAATGATGAGTAGAGACCTGCAAAATTCGCGTTATTATATGAGGACATTTTAAACTTCAAACACATGTACCTTTGCAGGTAAATATGCGCCAATAAATGCAATTGTGCATTTCAGTCAGAAAGGGAGTGACTTCGCGTGTATGCAGCAAACAGTGGAGAAACGGCGCCGGCTGCTGTATATACAGTACTGTGAAGTATAGCCTGATGCCGAATGTCGCGAATTTTGCAGGTCTCTAATGATGAGTTCCTGGAGGTCCACGGCAAACACCCTTGCAAAATATGAGATAGTTCAGCACTGTGCGCGAGGTAGTCTTCAGTATGGGCGTTGATGGTGGAAGGGGTGTCTTCGGGAGAGCGCTGCATGTCCGTATGACTGTTTCCTGGTATAGCAGACGTGGAGGAGGAGGAGTTTGGCCACGCAGGGACGCCGACGACGAGGTGGGCAGAAAGCACCGCCATTCAGCATGCGGGCTCGGTATTCCAGCAGGCGCTCGCTTGTCATTACACTACACGGCCCCGTGCATTGCCGACGGGCCATTGTTTACCTCGCCTCATTAGGGATTCGAGCTCGCGCGCCGAGGTCTGTGACCGACCGAGGAATGTGTCACATGCCATTGTGCACTGGCGTCGCGAGGCAGCCAATGGGATGCTTCCCCTTCTTCTTCCCCCCCCCCCCCCCGGCGAAGGAGGTCGTTGGCTCCCGCATTGTCGCTTGCGCCTTGAGAAGGACGCGAGGCGAAGTTTGGTCGCGTCTCTTCGTCGGCGAGGACGTGCCAGTTGGAAGTCTTCTCCGCTCCCGCGACCACGAGGACATACGAAGACGACAGACGAGTCGAACAAAAGCGGCAAATTTCCCACAACTCTTTCAAACGTTCATTTTCCTTCGAAGCGTTAGCTACCGTGACATTTCCAGTAGTGTAATATGGGTCACTCACTTCAACTTTCTTCACCCTAAACTCGAATTAGTGATTTTCAGTTATAGGCTGTCCAAGGTAAAATGAGCACTTTGAAAGCCCTTTTTAAGATCCACTTGTATACACATTATGTAGTCTTCCGCATTATCTAAAATCAACACTGCCATGGGCCTCATCACTTTATTCACGCGTCGGTCAAGTGAAACTGTGAAAATATTATACCAATAAAAACTTTACAAATCTGGTCACTTTTACACTTCGATGTATGAATAAATAGGGAAAATGAAAGAAATAATTTAAGTTATCACAAATGGTTACCTAACACTTTTTATTCGACGTTAAGATATGGAACTACTTCCCAGCCATTGTTACCAACTTCACTGGGCGCGTGTCACTCAGTGCGCCAGTTAAAGTATATGCAACCAGGGGTAGTGACTTTTTTTTAAGGTTGATGTCAAAAGTGCTCACTTTATCGTGAACAGCGTTTAGTAGAATTCTTCTACTGAATCTGTGGGGACTATTAGCCAGTGCACCTCGTTCAACTGCAGTATGAGAATTTCCCTGTCCTCGAGGACAACATTTATAATGAATACATCTTCATTGCCTCGCTACTTTTAAGATGATCTTAATGAACGCTACAGAAACATGAGTTGTAAACGTCGTGATAAAAAAAAAAAAACTATTTCTGTTTTGGTTATAAAAATGGGCAGGATGCGCTGTACATTCTGTAGCACAGGACAAGTTACTGTAATTGGGTACACGGTCAGCTCGCCTGCTGATTGGCTGGCAGCTAGCCAAAAGTGGAACTTGTACTTGTGGTAAACATATCCAGTGTGGCGTGGACAAATAGGAACTTGGCAGTGGAATATTCGCAGACCGGTCGATCTTGAACGTTGAATAAAAAGTGTGAGGTAACCACTTCTGATAACTTAAATTATTTTCTTCGCTTTCTGTTTTTTTTATGCAACGGAGAGTAAACATGAGCAGATTAGTAAATTATTTACTTTTCTAATAAGTTTAGTGTCATGGGCCTCATCGCTTTATTCATGCGTCGGTCAAGTGAAAATGTGAAATTACTATAAAAGTAAATATTTTACAAATCTGCTCATTTTTTCACTTCGATGCATCGAGAAAAACCAGAAAGCGAAAGAAATAATTTAAATTAACAGAAATAATTACGTAACACTTGGGGAAGTATCCTTGTTATCTTGTATTTACGCATTTTCCTCATTAACTTAATTTTCGGAGTCAATTTTCAAAAACCAAGCTAGTCATGACATAGGGAACATTTTAACAGTTATATCTAAATCCTACTTATTTTTCTTACATGATTAGTGTCATATCTGTAACCACAACAGACCGACGCGTGAATAAGTGGTCGGGCCAATGACAATTTTAATTTTATAAAAGGCAGAAGAATACACAACGTGTATACAAGTAGATCTTAAGCAGTGCTTTCGAAAGTGCTCATCTTACCGTCAACAGCATATACAAGCAACTATCAATAGAACTTTACTGTGCGGCCGCGGTGCTGTAGTGGTTAGAGCACTTTCCCCCCCCCCCAAGACGAACCGGGTTCGATTCCCGGCGCGGTGTCGCTGCCGGATTTTCACGCGGGGGAATCATTCCGGACTATGCCGCTGGTCGGCGGGTTTTCTCGGGGATCTCCCGTTTGCCCCGCCCTTTCATTCCGGCGCTGATCTATACTAACTTCGCTTCACCCTCATCGGCTCTCAAGACCTCGATGTTAAGACATATATAAAATAAATGTTTTATTATTATTATTATTATTATTATTATTGGCACTGAAATTTCGCGAAAATATTTTGAGACCAGATATATTTCAAAGTACTGTGGGGTAGTCCAGCTTTTTGATTGGCTGGGACATGTTCCGGTTAGTGTTAACTGTTTGCGCACCAATCACGAAGGCTCAGTGTCGGAGTTACAGAATCCCGAGTGGCTCTGTCAAATGTAGAAACGACACCAGCAGCCAATAGATGAGAGACAACAGCCGAGGTGTATGTATAGTTTTGAAGTCTACTTTGCTTTCCGATTTTTTCGCGAAAAATCACTGGCCCTAACTTTTATGCACTCATGAAGGTAGGTATCTATTTTTTGGTTAAATGTACTTTTCCTTATATTTTATTTACAATGGTAATATTTAATTTACAATTTATTTGTTTTTAAATAGAGAGAAAATAGTTGTTTTGGTAGTGCGTGGTAAGAGATAGGGCTTACGCAAAATAATATTGCACTGAGCGCGCACGAAGGTACATTGTCCTTTTGGCGTAATTTTCTATATTTGGTTAAGCTTTGCTTGTTCGAAGCGGAGGAATATCCCGGAAGTATAACTTTGGCAGGGCCTCAGAAATGTTTGAACTAGCCGTGGATCGACTATACTTTGGCTGTGTCCGAATTCGCCTGAAGTACATACTTGTGCGTACCTTTCCCCGGAAGTGACGTCGCAAGTGTTGTCCGAACTGCAAGTGTAGTATGCAAGTATACAAGTAAACGAAGTTGTATACTTCTCGCATACTTGCGGAATATGCGCCGCCATTTGAGAAGCTATTTGTAGGTTACAATTGATTTCTGACATAATTATATGATTCAAAGTTTAATAGGGCAGCATTACTACTTCGCAAACATAGAATTTTGAACTGAGTAAATAATTATCGCAAGTGTCACTTTAAAAAACGTCTAAGCAATGAATTCGCATTAGGACTACGTTACTAACCTACAGAAGCTAAGATAAGTAGACGCAATCCAAACTACACTTACATACAATATTGCAAGACAATAAATGTTAATGTGAATCAAATTTAAATATTTATTAATACTTCATTTAACAACTAACTTGTACTGGAGCCAACAAGACTGCCGGTCCGAATTCATCAAGTTGGGTGCCAAATGTAAGTGAAGTATGCAAGTACGCAAGTATATACCTGAGTTACACGAGTGTTTTTAAACACATTCAGCTAAATATATGCGGTAGCCATGTCGGAACAAGTTTAAAAACAGATCGTGTTATCGCGGTTACACACATTGATTTTTTTAATTGTTATGAAACCTACACTTTTACTGTAATGGCATAATGGGTGGGTATGAGTACATTCAACCTTAAACTTAAGTTAATTCAACAAGTGCAGGAATTACCGCCAATTTCAGCAATATTTATTACACTGCTTGTTTACTTGGAAGCAGCCAATGGGAGCTCAGCAGAGGAGAGAATTCGTTCGAAACTACTTGTGAAAACTGTTCACTTTGAAGGAGAAACAATTGCGATCGAACTCGTTCAAAGGTAATGTGACCTCTTCAATATCTGAACTTGTTTATAACAAAGTAGTTCTGCATCCCGTGTAACCGCGGCCTTAAGCTTCTTACACAATAGAAAACTTGAGCATTTAACTTTACATTTCCTTTCCTCTGACGAAACCACCAATACACAATACAATATTTGTAAAGTCAGGAGTTCAGACAATTGCACGTCGGTTCTGCGAGCTTCGTAGTTTATCTTATTATAAAAATAATTATATCATCCAGGAATGCATTTTACACACCTTTTTTTAAAAATATGTTTAAAATTTATTTTAGAAGTTTTTTTTTTTTTTTTCAAAACAAAAAACTCACTTGTTGACTATATTAATAGATATCAATTTATATATTTTTCTCTTCGCATTATATTCGTTTACCATTAATTTAATTTAAGACGAACATTGTTTAATATACCGAGATTGAAATCGCACTATAATAAACATGTGTTAGATTCTCGGCAATATGGCTGCTTGACTTTGACTTTAAACTTAAACTTTACGAAATCTAAAAGTCAAGAGTGCTTGACTTTACCTTTGACAGTTCCATTGCGTGAAGCTCCGTAAGAAACAACACGTCGGAAAGCAAACGTAAAGTGAAATGGTAAAGGCAAATGTTAAAAGTTTTCAATCGCGTAAGGGCCTTTACTCGCTCGGTTCCGTCGCCCGAGGACGAGATGTTAGAGATGGCGAGAAGTGCTGCAGCGCAGCATCCGAGCGGGGCATACGTCGAGAAGGTGCCGGGGTGGAGGGGAGGGGGCGGTGGACCACAGTCAGTCGACCACGCCCCTCCCCCAAACCACTCTCAGCGGTGGCTGCCTCTTAATTAAGGTCCCCGCCTAGTAATCGCTGGTAGCGGGACTCGACTGTCGGCACGAGTCGTTCTCCCCGGCCACTCCCACCTCCCGGTGGAGTTGGCCGGGGCAAACCTACGCCGCACACGAGAATTGTCTCAAGCTTCCAGACTATCTCAAGAGTTCGTACAGGTTATCCGCGGCAAAATGAGCACTTTTGAAAGCCCTGATCAAGATCTACTTATATGCACGTCGTGTGTTCTTCCGTTTATGTAAGATTAACATTGTCATGGGCCTCATCGCTTTATTCATGCGTCGGTCAAGTGAAAATGTGAAATTACTATAAAAGCAAATATTTTACAAATCTGCTCATTTTTTCACTTCGATGCATTGAGAAAAACCAGAAAGCGAAAGAAATTTAAATTAACAGAAATAATTACGTAACACTTGGGGAAGTATTCTTGTTATCTTGTATTTTCGCATTTTCCTCATTAACTTAATTTTCGGAGTCAATATTCAAAAACCAAGCTAGTCATGACATATGGAACATTTTAACAGTTATTTCTAAATCCCACTTATTTTTCTTACATGATTAATGCCCCATTTGTAACCGTAATTAAACATTATCTAATTATTCAATAATTTCAGTCGCACATGGGATAATACAGGTATATTTGAAACCCTACAAATTAAAAAAAAAAAAATCGTTAAGTAGTAGTCCATGTAATGTCTAGCTTTGATTTTTTTTTATTTCTTGTCATACATCTTCATTACGAAGATCTGTAAGAAAATTCGATGATGGAGTGGATACTACCCCCTTAAGATACAAAACTACTTTCCCATCCACTGTTACCAACTTTACTGGGCGCTTGTCACTCAGGGCGCCCTTTGAAATATATTCTGTTAGGAACAGTGACTTTTTTCTAAGGTTAATTTCAAAAGTGCTCACTTAATCGCGAGCAGCCTTTAATAGCATTTGACAGTATTACCGAGATTGGGTCTTGGAGCGCGAACGACTCGCCCTCTCTCTCTGGTAGGCATTGTGAGAACTTGTGCGCTACCTGACAGGCCGATGACGGCATCAAGAGACATCAGCGCTCCTGGTGATCAACTATACAACTATTATGGCGACCTATGGCTACAGCAGTGCTGCCTATCTGCCAAGTTTCCAATTGAAGACATCCTATCTCTCTGGGAGGAGTGTATTGAAGAGGATGTTTAGCAATCACAGGCCAGCAGAAGGGAAGGTGGATTGATAGTCTACCAAGTATCCAGAATAAATAACAGGAGGAGAAGAGAGGCTAGAATCTCGCAGCAGGAGCCCTATTAAAGGCTGTTCATGATAAAGTGAGCAGTTTTGAAGTTAACCTTAGAAAGAAAACAGGTACTGCTCCTAACGTCGTATATTTTAACGGGCGCACTGAGGGACATACGTCCAGTAAAGTTGGTAACGATGGATGGGAAGTAGTTCCATATCTTAACGCCGGATAAAAAGTCTTAGGTAACAGTTTGTGATAACTTAAATTATTTCTATCGCTTTCTGTATCCTTTTTAATGCGTCGAAGTGAAAAAAAAATCAGCAGATTTTTAGATTACTTACTTTTCTAATAATTTGACATATTCACTTGACCGACGCATGAAGAAAGCAGTGAGGCCCATGGCAATGATACTTATACATAAGGTGGAAGAACACACAACATGCATTCAAATTTTTCCACGGTTAAACATCATTTCTATGTGGTAAAATTGCAGAAATTGGAAGAGCTAACATCAGAATTGCTTCACTATATCTTTTTATTTTGATGCAGTTCATTTTGCATGGCCGTCATGTTTCCTCTATGACGCGCACATTTCATTTAATAAAACTAATATGCACAGGTTTTTGCCGAGGTATAAATGAGGAATGTAAGCTAATTTCGTTATTAATCACAAGACACAAACTTCACATATGTAATAATGATTTATTTTTTCCACGAAAGTTGGCATAAGCTTGTTAATTTCTGCAGCAAGAGGGCTGATAATGATGAATGTTTTATTTAGAAATAACACTCTGTAATTAACTACCCGAAAGCATTACCATAATTTATACGTTCGCAACTAAGATACTGGTATTCCATGATATTAAATATTCAGTCACGAGCTTGCATGGGTAATGATTATTAATTTTTTTGTAACGGTTTGTGCATGTACAAGAAAAAAGGTGGTCCCTTTTTTGTACTAACTTTTATATCCTCCAATATTTAATTTTGGTCATTCAAGATACTTCATCAGACAAGTCAATTTTTGTCATTGTACAGGATGGTCCACATATCTTGACACCCTCTGAAGTTTTTCTATTTTTTTTTCTCAATGTGTAAGGATGGGCCAAATGTCTTATCACCCCCTGGAAATATTATTGTTTATTGGTATACCTGATGACGTATTGGATTGTATTGCGTTATTACCAGTTACGTATGTATGTAATGGGCGACAAAACATTTTCGGGGGTGACAAGACATGTGGTCCATTCTGTAGAACAGCGAAATACTATTCCAGAACACGACTTTGCGTGGAAGGTCTTACAAACTAACACACACTATTCTGTTTTCAACACAGGGCTGTTATATTTCCTCTCCGTTTCACGTCATATGACGAACTAATTCCTGGATATCCTTGGACAGAGTGTGAGACGGTGTCAAATCCGGATCCTTCTAGAGAGAAAAAAGTCTCAGGCCTGAAACATTAAGACCTCGATCCCGTTTCTTCTGATGCTGAAGTCCTTCAAACGAAGCACTGCGAAGGAGGCAGGGGGGAGGATGTGTTAGTGAGATGCGTGGAGGGAAATTTAAGTTTGTCTTTGATCATAGAGAGTTCGGAACCACGTGAATTGCCAACTCGGCGAACACAAACTCACTGGTGCTGGAAGTTTTCACAGCGAAACATTATCAGTTTGACCTCCGCGCCATTTTGGGAGTGGCCAGAGAAGACCTGGAGTTGTCGCAAAATGGCGGGGGAAATGGTTTTCTGAAGTTGGTTTTACACCCGCAGACCAGAAAATGAAGTTGCGGATTTTTGTTTTGTGTAAATATATATATATATATATATATATATGGGCATTTCAGGGCATGTAACAATATTGCATTTGTTCGCGGTTAACCGGGCACTTTTTGAAATCAACCTTTAAAATCAACTTTTCTAAACATGTCACTGCTCGTTCCGGTATATATTTGAACGGGAACACAGATTGGTAAATTTGGGAACAACACATGGAAAGTAGTTTCAGGTCTCAATGTTGAATACAAATTTCAGATAAAACAGTTGTGAATACTTTCTGGTTTTCTTTATTGGACATCCATATATATATATATACATTCGTAAAACCTTGACCTGCGTTAACATAATTTCGTATGTTCACCCACTGGCGCTAAGTGTAATGGTAATAGTTTACCAAAACAACACACGGGCAACCCATTGAAAATTTCAAAACTGAAATAAACATTATTTGTAATCTGATTTGATAAAAAATGATGACTAGTAAACGTTGGTTGGGACACACTAAATTAGACACTGCCTCGAGTACCAAAATTCACCCTTGTTGAGCGAAATGGTGTAACATTTTTTACACTCACGCGTACAAAAAAAAAAAGAGTAAGCGAGAACAAACAACGAGGGAGAAGAAAGATGAAAGACATGTCCACAGTACGTTTGAAGCTAAAGTTAATTTTTCTCCCCCTGATAAATTACTCCCTCTAGGTAGGACCTTGTAACTTCACACGCATATGATAAATACGTACAGCTGTCCCTATTCTCGTTTTCTCCTATGCATGAAATGAAGTAACGTATGTTGTTAATACTTGAGGCTCATAATTCCCCCCCCCCCCCCCCCCCCCGCCAGAGATACTTGTTACTCACGTGGCACTTCAACTCGAGAGAGCAAGTCTGGTAAAGGATGTTCCCGATAAAGTGAGCACTTTAGAAATGAACCTTAGCAAAAAGTCACTGCTCCTGCATGCGTGTATTTTAATGGGCGCACCGAGTGACGTTCGCCCAGTAAAGTTGGTAAGAATTAATGGAAAGTAGTTCAAAATCTTAACGTCGAATAAAAAGTGTTGGGTAACAATTTGCTGGAACTTAAAATCATTTCTTCGGCTTTCTGGTTTTTATTGCATCGAAGTGTAAAAATTAGCAGATTTGTAAAGTATTTACTTTCTTATTAATTTCGCAGTTTCATTTCACCAACGCATGAATAATTTGATGAGTAGGGGCAGCGATTTTTCGCGAAAAAAAATTGGAACGCACGGTAGACTTCAATACTATATATACAATTAGGCTGTTGTCATACGTCTATTGGCTGCTCGTGTCATTTCCGTATTTGACCGAGCCACTCAGGATTCTGTAACTCTTGACACTGAACCTTCGTGATTCGCGCGCAAACCGTTGACACGAACCGGAACATGTCCCATCCGTTCAAAAAGTTGGACGACCCTATATTGCTTTGAAATATAAAGTCTTTTCGCGAAATTTTACTGCCGCTAATGATGATGCCCATGGCAATGTTAATTTTACATAAGGCGGAAAAATGCTCAACGTGTATATGAGTAAAATGAGCACTTTTGAAAGACCTTACTTGGGATCTACTTACATGCACGTTGTGTATTCTTACGCCTTATGTAAAATTAACATTGCCGTGGGCCTCATCACTTTATTCATGTGACGCCCAAGTGAAACTGCGAAGTTATTAGAAAAGTAAACATGTTACAAATCTGCTATTTTTTACACGCTGGGACGTTAAAAATAACAGAAAGAGTAAGAAGTAATTTAAATTATTACAAATGGTTACCTAACCCTTTTTATTAGACGTTAGGATATGGAAAACCTTTCCCTCCATTGTTATCAACTGTACCGGGCGCATGCCAATCAGGGCGCCCGTTAAATATATGTGCAGGTAGGGGCGGTGCCTTCTTAAATAAGGTTGATTTCAAAAGTGCTCACTTTATCGTGGACAGCCTATAGGTCTTACGGCCATGCTTCACCATGCATGGGCGTACAGGTAACCAAAAGCTAAACTCGGACAAAGATCTCACAGTCAGTTTTTGTTGGTAGTATTTTCAACTAAAGATTTTTGTTAGAGATTGAACTGATCTAGATTTGTAAACCTTACAAATTTTAATTTTTTATTTCAAATGTATGTTTTCATTATTTATAAAACTGTGACTGTTATAAATAATTAAAAAGTACATTTAAAACAAAAAAAATAAATAAAATTTGAATGCGTTCAATCTTAAACAAATAAAAAAGTTAGTTAAAAATATCATCACGAAAAGTGACTGAGAGATCGTTGACCAAATTTAACCTTTGACTCCATATACGCACATACATGGTGAAGCCTGGCCTTAAGCAGAGCCTTCAAAAGTGCTAATTTTACCGTGGACAGCCTATAGTTTGAGTGTGTAGAATGGTTTAGGTTGGGGGAAGGGGGGAGAGGGAAGGGATGAGAATGGAGTCGCCCACGTATGCTTGCTATACAGCATCACTTCACGTGTGGGCAGCGATGGACGTTGTGCAACGAACTGAGACGAATGGCGAGGAATACGCTACGCGTGGAGAGATCTCTGCGCAGTAGAGTTGCGTCACACAGTATCGCCCTGGAAGCGGTCCAAGACCCGGTCGCAGAGCAGGTGAGCGCACAGAGGCGAAATATCGCGGCCCTGGAAACTGTATGAAGGCGGCCGTGATAAACTACAGGATTATTCGCAATTAGATGGACAAACTTCGGGAGGTGATTCTTCATGCAAAAGTAAAAGGAAAATATATGTGACACATTATACCTAAACCGAACATTATATCGGTAACGAAGTAAAAGTCAATGACAACTCTCGGAAGATTATTGTATGTTATCAGGATCTTCAACTTAAGAGTCGATATTTTGCACAAATACGATTTAAAATCCCGTTTTTTTAAGGGCTCATACCTCCCTCAATATTAGGTTTAGGTATAGTGTGTCACAATGTTTTCTTTTTTACTTTTTCATGAAGAATCGCCTCCCGAAGTTTGTTGGTCTAATTGAGAAACATCGTGTATATGACGCCACAGGTAAAGTTAGCTTGCGCAAGCACTTAATTAGCGGCATATTTTTTGTATGTATCGTTAATGTTTTACAATAATTATACTTTAAGATTAATAATATGTAGGTTAAGCGTGATAATTGTCAACCTATATTTGTGTAAGTAGAAAAAAAATCGGTAAATAAAATAAAGTTATAAAAAATTAAAACCTGACTACTCAAGAGTAAAAAAATAAAAAAAATAAAACAAGTCTTCGGTGTAGGTAGAAAAAATTAGCAAATAAAAAAGATATAAAAAACTAAAACCCTACCAATCATTAGTTAAAAACAAGTCTCCAGTTAAGTGTACGATTATAATAATACAGCCGTAGTAACATTTTGTACCGTTTAAGACACTTGACATGTAGGGAAGATACAGGGGGAAAAAAAACTAATTTGCAATTCTGTGTCACTTTTAAAATATAACCAAGTCTGCCTCAAGACCGTAATAAATGGAAGGCATAGGTGGAGACCTTTGCTCAGCAACGGGACGCAATAGGCTAATAATAAAATGATAAGCCCATCAGTTTTTCCATCATGAAGTGTCACAGCGATGTAGTTTCTACAGCACTGAACATTACATTTAGTACATAGATGCCTACTTAGAGTAGATTTTTTTTTTCCACCCTGTGCCTCCTCTACGTCTTTGTGATTATACTCGTACAATTAAACTGAAAACTTGTTTTTAACTTTTAAGTAGCAGGATTTTAGTTTTTTATAACTTTGTTCTATTATTCACACAAAAGAGTGGGTCTGTTGAAACTTGAAACGTAAACATGACTTCCACGGTTTTATTAACAATAGGTGAACCGATGCTTTTAATTTTGCGAAAGAAAAAAAAATTTACCCGCGTGATCGATTTCCACCTCTCGGTAGTTTAGAAGCAGGACAGGGAAGTTAACAACGTGACAACGCAATAATGTTGAAAAGCTTCCTTGTATCACAGCACAACTTCCAAGAACAGCTGGGAAACGCTCTACATTCCTTCTCGTACGATAGCAGCTGTTTCCCCATGTTCGTTCGTCTTGGCGTTGTTTTACACTTGGTTAAGACACTTTGTCATCAACGTCGGAGAAATTCAGCTATCTAGAGACCTGCAAAGCTCGTGTTATCATTCGAAGACAGAATAGACTTCAAACACATGTGGGTTTGTTTTGCAGTCATCGGACTGCAGCTGGTTTTTACACGCCCTGGGCGGCCTTGAACCAATCGGAAAGAAGTAAACGACAAGATAGCCCAATCACGTCCCGCCTGGTAAACAGTAACTGTGGCTCCTCACATTTGCAGAAGCCAATAAACAAATTACACCGATTACAACATATACATGGCGGTGAAATCTAGCGTGTTGCCAAACAATAAACCGAGTTTTGGTTTTGCATGCCTCTGGCGATAATGCATTCCGTGGAACTTCCAAGATTTCCGAAGCCCTGCTGAAGTTCTACTTACACGCAATTCCTCCGCCTCGCAAAAACAAAGCTCAACCAAGTATGGAAAATCACACCAAAGGGACAAAGGGCCGTATTCGCGCGCACTCGTTTTGATAATATGTTGCGGGAGAACTGTTTGTTCACTAAAAAGTGAGCACTTTTGAAATCGACCTTTCGAAAAATGTCACTGCTCCTGCCTTGTATACATTTTAACCCTTTAGGAAGGCTCAGATACTCTGTCACTGAAGATAAGGTTGAAGTGAGCTGCCTATATTATCCGCTACACCAACACGAGTTGTGTTGGACTCTGTGTTTCTACTTACTCTTTTCCTATTGGTCCTGACTACGTCGGACGCGCTTACAGTATTCCGTAACGTTTATTATTGACTGTTCATCGGCCAATGGAGTCGCTTGTTGACTATGTGCCAACCAATGTGTCGTGACAGACGTAACATCTTTCACGATCCATTGTGTTCGTTTGAGAATTCATTAAATTTAACAGTTCTATTCTTGTGAATTTAAATGTTCACTAGTTGTAATTGTTTAATTAGTTCCCATAGAGTCCAGCGAAACAGCAAAACCACTGAAGCGTGAGATGTCTTCGGGAGCAAAGAAATTTCCAAATAAACGTTTCCCGAGTATATACGTGCATACTCCTCAGAGGGTTAACTGGCTCATTGAGCGAAATGCGCCCAGTAAAGTTGGTCACGTTGGAAGGAAAGTAGTTCCATATTTCAACGTCGAATAAAAAATGTTAGGCAATCATATGTGATACTTTAAATTATTTCTTTCGCTTTCTATTTTTTCCTATGCATCGGAGTGTCAAAATGAACAGATTTGTAACTTTCATAATAATTTCACAGTTTCATTTGACCGACGCATGAACATAGCGATCAGGCCCACGGCAATGTTAATTTTACATAGGGCGGAAGAATACACAACGTGTTTACAAGTATGTCTTAGCAAGGGCTTTCGAAAGTGCTCTTTTTAACCGTTAACAGCCTATAATAGGGAGAAAATATTTCTTTTCTACTATTTCGATATTCGTACGAAATAAGATAGAGTTTATAATTCCCAAAACTCGTTTCATTTCTTGTTAATCATTTTTTTTTATATTGACTTCCTTTTTTCAGTATAATTTCATATCACAGCAGAAAAGGATGTGATATGCTAGAAATTTTGGAAATAATTTCAACCTATTGTACGCCCTTAGCCCATTCTGACCCAGTGTAAACAATTGCGTGCATTACGCACGTGTAAGTAATTTGTTAGTTTGTACTGAAGCTGGGAAGCTCAGTGACCAATTATCTTACCCGTGGGTAAATGATTCGCAAACCTTCTTATTGGCCTAGGTATTAATTTGTACATATAACTGTAGCCAACTCTCGAAGCCTACAGCACATTGGCTGCGGCAACGAAACAAGTGTTGTTTCGACTTAAGTACAGCACGCATCATAAAATCCTTGGTTTGCAACGCCTGGGACCGTAAATTAAAGTTGGGACTGGAAGGTTTTAAGGCCTCGAAACGTCGGGTCGTACGTGTTAGCTGGCGTAACTTTGATGTCTTGTCGCTCACGATGTTGCTGTTTCGCGGTCCGTTGGATCTTATTAGACGTTTCGAGGTCGTTTATACACGCTGTTTGTTTGGTCTGTTGTGGCCTGGGACCGTGCTCTCGAGCCCGTAACTTCCGACGATCGAATTCTGTTGTCCGTCCTCGCTTTCGATGTTTTTTTCACCATCCGTTTTCGAGACACGAGTTGTTTACGGCCGCTCTGATCAGGTATGCTTTGTCCTCGTAGTTCTTATGCTGGATTCACAATGCCACGGCTAGGTCGCCTCGACAGTACGACAAGACTTCTCAGTCCGATCATTTCTGCCACCAAAATAATTTCAGTGTTTGCAACACCCCGACAGTTTCCATCCGACAAGTTTTGTGTGGCGTTCGGCAAATTTTAGAATGGCCAGCAACTTGCTATGGACTGCAGAGAAATCACAAATCATTGCACACTACTTTGTTTTGATAACTTCGCAAACGAATTATTTTTGGATCTTGGAACAGTTATTTTTCCACGAATATTTATGTTCGTCATTTCAACAGCTTTCTGTTACAAAATAACCAGGCTGCACACATAAATACATATTTTTTTGTGTGAAATTTATCACAGTAGTGGATTCGCACGAATTTTTTGTTTTTTAAGGTCATGTTTATGTTTGTTTTTTTTTTTTTTTCATGCTAACAAGCAAGGCCAACCGGTCCGTTGCCCGACGAAAGTAGAAATATAATCTACTTTTGTCGGGCTGTCGGGGCTGAGTTTTTGTCGGGGTGACCTTGGTCCTGATTGGCTGATGAAAAATCTTTCTCGGTGTCGGGGAATTTTTGTCGGACTGTCGGGTTATTGTAAATCAGTCGTCTTTTATTTCGACCCATTAACGTGCACATTAATTGTTCGTTTCAAGTGATGCAAAATAAGAAATTCTTGGCGTGAGCTGTACTTACAAATTGCTTACAATAACTGACATTTTGGAACTTGCGGAAAGGGCTTCAGTAGATACACGGCACAATAAACGACCAATTATACAATAGTCCATGCGTCAGCAGCAACCAATAGCGTTGCTCAAGGTATTACCCGGATAGGTGCTACCTTCTGGCGCTGAACATCTCCGGCCATGATTTCACCTGCTCTGTAACATTTCAGACGTGAACGAGTATACTTGGGGTAGTATTTTAAGGGGTTAATATCGCGCTGTGTCGTTTTTCCTTCGTTAAGTTTCTGTCCGCCAAAGCCAAGCAGTTTGGATCATGCCTCATACTTCTGTCTATTCCTAACCATAAATCCTATTTATGAACACACGCTTGGGTAGGCGGAAAGGTCTAATGATCACTGCGGAACACCAAGCGATATAGGTCGTTCACGGTAAAGTGAGCACATTTTAAGGTGCTCACAATAGGAATAGTGGCCAACAGATGTGTTGTATTGTAGCCTGAGATGTTAGCTTTTGAAATTGGTTAAATATATACACAGTATTTATCAGTCACATGACAATTTTTACACTAACAAGTGGCGGAAAGACAAAAATTGGCCGAGAAGTAAAATTGAAAAGGACCTTAAAAAGGGCTCACTTTACTACCGTGAACAGCCTATACAAAAGCTGAGGTAAAGTATGTATTAGTGAAACTTTAGCATTACGCCCCAGCAAAATGACAAAACGTCATTAATTAATTAATACATTTCCACCTTTTTTTTTTTTACTTTGGTGAAGATAAGTCTAAGATGTCTTCTTCTCTTACAATCTACCAACTCGAAAACAGAGCGTAAAAATACAACTCGTAATTATCACTGTAATGAATCCTTCAGGGAACTCTAACTGCATCGATTACCTTATTGAATATGTGCATTTATGGGCCGTAAGATAGGTGATGTGAAAGCCTGTGAGGCAAGGGAAATTCATGTGTGTAAAGAATTACGAAGGCATGATACACCTTGTAATTAGGACCACCTGTTTCAAGCGAAATTATTTACGGGCAGACTAGAATTCAATATCTTATGTGCATTCTTACAGCATTTTGTTTTAGTTGTTTGAGGCTTAATTTTTTGTACGGGTAGACATCCGTACGGGGATGGGCCAATCAGAAATAAGTTATTACGACTCTCGATTCCTGTGATTCGTGTGCAGATAATGAAAACACGTGGCTGTTAAAATTAATGATCCATCTCAGAAAGTGGATCCGGACTGACGTGTTTTGGAGTGTAGGAATTTAACGGTAAATTACGCACACGTATAATATTAACATTGCCGTGGGCCTCATCACTTGATTCACGCGTCGGTCGAGTGAAAATGTGAACATTTTTATAAAAGCAAATATTTTTATAAATAATCTAACTCCTACACTTAAACGTTTTAAAAGAAACAGTACGCAAAAATAAATCATTTCAGTACACGAATGTTTGCTTAACACTTTTAATTCGACTTTACGACGTGAATTTACTTTCTCTCGGTCGTTAACCAACTTTACTGGCCGCATGTCAACCTGTTTGCTGGTAAAAATAAATGCGGGTAGAAGCGGTGGCATTTTTCAACTGTCGATTTCCTGAAGAAAAAAAAAAAAAAGGTGCTCCTACTTACAACTAAGTCACCACAAAACAGACGTAGAAATAAAACCGGCTACCAAGAACTTAGGACCACCTGTGGACGAACTCGCACAGTAGCCAATCAGATACGAATAATGTTACCAGAGAATAATGCATACAATAAGCCACCAGGTGCGCCTACACAGGAGAAAAAAAAACTGCCACGTCATTTAGATTTTATGTACTTAATTATTCTTGATGCCGCTACGGTAATCGGTAATCTGGAATGGCGGCAGGACTTGTGTTCATTATAATTTCTGCACTCCCTTTTAGGAGTGTAGTTGTCGGTGGCTTTCCAGGATCATTTTTTTACTTTAATTTTTTTTTAAGATTATAATTTTGCTGTAGCTTCTGGGGAGGCTACTTGATGGCGTAGCGCTTACATAGCTGGCAGCCTTCAGCAGTAGGACGCCTGACAGCTGCTGCAAGACATAGGATTACGCCCACGTATCTCTCTCTCTCTCTCTCTCTCTCCTCTCTCCCCTCTCCCCCTCGCCGTACACGTTACTCGCACCGAGACACGTGCTGCCGGCCAGAAGCCAGTAGACTCAACAAAGCCGCCTCCGCCATACCCGCCATTACGATGGCCAACTACACTGCTCATCACATGAGGATTCTTTTAAATCGATTAAAATCGATTTTAAGGTTGCCGATCTCATTTAGCCTTACGAATTTTTCCGAGTCTTTGGACTGTCGTATTTGTGGCCTGTTCTATTTTTTTTATAGGATTTCATTTTCTGGTCTGTTATATTTTTATGAGTTTTTGGTTAATAATATTTCTGGCTACATAAGTTGGTTCCCAAGGCCATTGCACATCCTAGCACATACCAATTTTTGTAAGTCGATTTTTTTTTCGTCTCATTTTCTATGCCATTCGATATTCTGTGCCTCGATCTAGATCGATGCAAGAGAGCGATTATTGGTAAATATCGGCGTGCCTACCACCAGATATCTCCGAGCTCTAGCAAAATCTAAAGGAAAGAAACGGTCACTGTTTACTGCTCTTTAAGTTTTTCCATGTGTATAAAAATATTTATTTTTAATATCTATACTTTTGTGATGTGTATAGAACAGTTAGCCAAATAAAACTGCAAAAAAAAAAAATTAATTTATGAATATACGGAAATTTCACATTAAATGTTTGTCAAACAAATTTCAAAATAATTTATCACTCATATGTTCGACTACAGCTCAAAATAATTTTCTAACCTCACTAAAATATTATTTTAATGATGTTAGTTTCGGAACGTTTTATCAGTATTGCCATTCATTAGTTTGGTTACAGCCCATAATAATTCTCTGGAGTCGCCACAATAGCTTAAAGAAATATGTTTAAGATACAACACGATATTTGTGCTACTCTGTTGTAGATTTCGGAAAGCTAAGTTCCCCAACATAGCGAACCTAGACACACTTCTTCGTGGTGTGGCGACGAGGATAAAGACGATAAGAAATGTAGCCATAACTTAAGGGTACTCCCTGCCAGCTTGCAGCTGCAAAATTTCAATAAGAATATTCCTAGGAGGACTGTGGAGCTGCGCGTTCAAAGTCACGAAGCGAGGGAGCGATACGGGCGACACTAACACGCACGCCTAGTGTCTCGTCGCTCCTACGCGCACGGCGTGCAGTGTTTCCGTCCTAACGCTTTACTGTCTAAACTAGATCTGTAACTGCGGGGTTTTATTACACGCGATGAAAGATACATCCGTATCGTTGTACTTTTCTCTTGCCACTTAAAGAAATTTCATAGGGAAGCTTTAAAAATGCGATATTTCACCACTTTCACGATTTTTTTTTCCTCCATCGATACACTTGATATGATAAAAGTAAAAATATAGCGATGTAGACAATAATTTTTTTATTTTTTTTATCCTTTCTGTCGAAACTTCGTATTTCCAGTACATTTATTTCCCGAGACACACGTCTGCGCACAAACAACGATTTCACAGAAAACGTTTCAGTACATAGGCCCCTTAATCACTTTCCGCGTGGCAACCATTTAACCTTGCCCGAAACTTTGCAGTTCGCCACGCCTGCTGTGTCGAGAAGGTTGATCCGAAATACGAGCCACAATCTGTTAAGAGGCGTGTAATTAACTCTCCTTCGCCCGCGAGACTGATCCGATTGTTATTACCCACCCCAGCGATGATCTCCATCGTTGTTCTGGGACGTTGAGCGATTTGTTCCCCCACGGGGAGATCGCCCTCCCCCCCCCCCACCACCACCCCGGGGTTAATGGCTGTTCGTTATCGCGTCCAGTGGTAGATCGCGGACCCCGGGGTCGCCGCTCGCGTCCCACCAGGTGGTCCCGGGAGAGAGAGAGAGAGAGGCGGGGTCGGCGATTTGGTGAGGACGCAATGAGAAAATGGGGCGGGTGATCCTCTCGGCTGCTGGGTGATCCTCTCGGCTGCTGAGACGCCTTCGGGAACCGGTTTGACGTACTTAGTCTGCCCTGTCGCGCCTCAAGACGACCTCCCCGGGAGAAGTAAAACTGGAATCACATAGCCCCGACGCGCACGACTCCACGGTCAACAGCCAATGAAAATACAAGATAGATCGTCGTAAAGTCCGACCGATTCTGTCGTCCGACCAGCAGTTTTGGATTACAAATGATTTCTATTCTTCGTCGTGTCGTGCGGCACGACGCACAGAATGTACAACCTTGCAAAACGAAATTGTATTGCACGCTTTCCCTACAATGGTAAATACGTAGCTTAAAAGAAAAATAAATTGAGAAAATTACTGTATCTAACTCTTTAAAACTAACAATTAAAATAAAGTCACCTTTATGTATTACAGATTTCCCTCTTGTTCACCGCCTTTGAATCTAACGTAGCCTATCAGCGCCTTATAAATAGTTAGGTTACATGCCGAGAGTGTGGTGTCGGTCGTGCTGTAAATTCAAGTAGTCACATTGAAATGTGTCGTGGTTGCGTTTTAGGTCGTGTCGTGCTGTGTTGGTCGGGACTATGTGATTCTTACACAGTAGAACTCTACAAGAAACAACATGCCGGAAAGCAAACGTAAAGTCAAATCGTACAGTCAAACGTTAAAGTTTTCAATTGTGTAAGGGCCTTAAAGCAGGGTTTACAATAGAAAAATTAAGCATTAAGTCTCACGCCTACCTAAATCTTTTGCACGCGCTTGAGGCCGAGAAGTGCACTAAGCCAAACACGTGTCATAATTTCGGATCCATAGTAATTACTGATATTTAAAATGCACAATTATAGAAAATATGTTTTATTAATTAGTTCGTGCTTTTTTTTTGCAAGCAGCAAATGAGAGAGAGAGAGAGAGAGAGAGAGAGAGAGAGAGAGAGAGAGAGAGAGAGAGAGAGAGAGAGAGAGAGATTGATATTCGTGTCCGTGGCCATTGTGGCATACACGGAACAAGTGCTTCGGTTTGTCGTGGATTATAATTTTTGTTTTAATAAATAACAGAACATTGTTCGGCAATAGTATTTACCCATTTTTAAGCACTGTAAAAATATACAAAATCAGATGTGTGTATTATGAAACCTGTAACAGTAATTTGCAACAGCTGAGTATTTTTTATTTCGTAAGTTGCAAGACTGTACGTTTCTTCTTATTGTAAATATGGTTAAAATTATTCCCCCCAAGTCGTTGGCTTGTTCCTCTTGCGTTTCCGAATCCGTTTTATTACGTACACGTGCATTGTAGAACGCGCCTTAAAGGCTGTTCACGATAAAGTGAGCACTTTTAAAATCAACCTTAGAAAGAATTCACTGCTCTTGCCTGCGTATATTTTAACGGGCGCACTGAGTGACATATAACCAGTAAAATTGGTAACGATGGAGGGTGAAAGTAGTTCCATATCTTAACGTCGAATAAAAATTGTTGGGTAACCATTTGTGATAACTTAAATTATTTCTACCACTGTGTTTTTTTTTATTGCAGATTTTTAAAATGCATACTTTTCTACTAATTTTAAACTTTAACGACGAGACCCACAGCAATGATAATTTTACATAAGGCGGAAGAACACACAACGTGCGTACAAATACGTCTTAAGCAGGGCTTTCAAAAGTGCTAATTTTTCCATGAATAACCGGTAGCAATAGCAATCTCACAATCGTATAACCCAATAAGTTTGCTTCTATACTAATGGCGCGTGTGTCTAAACCATGGAGGTATAAGTCTATGGAGTGGAAGCCGAGCCACGAAAGTGAAGCCGATAATGAAAGACAAGGACAGGGCTAGTAAAGGTGCGTGTTTTACATTGCTTACTATGTAACTTTTGCCACTCATAATATGGCGGCTGACGTAAACAATCGGCCTGCGCATGCGCAGTTGAAAGAAGTCAGGCACAAGGCATCGGTTTCACTTGATAAACGTGGAGAATATAGACTGTTGCCACTCCATCATCTATTACCTCCATGGTTTAAACCATGCCCCCCGTCCCCAACCTATTTTCTTATAGTCCATTCACGGTTTATTCGACCTTTTAGAATGTATCACAAGCGTTTTATACTTGTGTTCATTAAAGTTTTTTTTCTGTTAAATTGAAATGTTATTCATATTTTATCTATAAATTGTAATGATTCATTTATAAATAATTTGAATTAAAACACAGGGAGAACATAAGTATGTTGGTAGCGCCTAGTAATAAATAGTTCTTATACAAAATACTGTTAAGCGAAGTGCGCACGAATACGGTGCGTTGTCCCTCTGGTGTAATCTTCCAGACTTAGTTAAGCTTAGTCTGCACGAGGCGGAGTAATATCCTGGAAGTAGAACATCAGCAGGGCTTCAGAAAAGGCCGAAGGTACCGCGAATCAACATTAAGTAGGAAATTATTCATGAAAACTAGTCAAGTTTGAAGAATTCTTGGCGCCTGCCTCGGTGTCGCAAGATCCTGGGCCGCCAGCAAAGCGCGCGTAATTTCCGCGGCGGAAAATTCGGCCAGATGCCGACGGGGTGAGGGGTTTCCGGCCGTGTCTTGGAACTGGCGTCCCACAGAGCTGCAGCACTCGCCAATCATCGCCCCGCAACGTTTGATTATCCCCTCCTCCGCATCTCATTAGAACGCAGCCGCGAAATGCCACTCGGATGCTGACGTGCTGTTTGCGGGCTACACCACACTCAGCCCTTGTTCGCACTGACTTGTCCCCTCTAACTAGTCCCCCCCCCCCTTCCCCTTTCCACGTACGACCACATTCCGCGAATTCGAGAATTCATCGATGAATTCACTAGTGGTTGATACACCTATGTACACCGGTTGAGGCATTTTTCGAACATCAGGTTTGATTTTTAGCGGTATTTCCGTCTCCTGTCAGACACACATTCCCTATTTAAGGATTTTACTTAGGAACTAATACAGCATCAGCAACGATCGTCGTAAATGTACGACACATTTTTGTATAGTTACGTAAAGAAACACGATGGGATGTACATACCGTTTTAGGGTATTCACGGTAAAAAGATCACTTTTGAAAGCCCTCTCATTTGGAATAATAGTCAATAAATATATTTTATTTTAGCTCTAGACGTTAACTTAAAAGTGCGGTGGAATATGCACGCAGTTGTTAATTACTTGCATGGCAATATTGTCTTAAATCGGTGGTTAAATGATGAAAAAATGACTGAAAGAAAAAGTAACTAGGGCCTCAAAAGTGCTTACTTCTTCCTGAACAGCCTATACACACGAAATGACATTTGATTGGAAAACGGTAAACTCGGCACTCCATTAGTTGGCAGTCGGCCAATACGGAAAGACAGGTGTAGTTTTGACCAGTAAAATGGCGTTAAGTGACAATATGGACCAATAGAACACGGTGTCCCTGCAGTGGTGTGGATATATCTGACTAACGTATAGCTTGACTTTAGAGCTGGTAAAAGTGTGCCGACCTCAAAGTGTTAAAATATTTCATAGCTTCTCCAGTTTTTGTAATGAATTTCTGGTAACACGACACGTGTTAGTGAGGCGGCCATTGGCTGAGGCGTGTAGAAAAATTAACGCGGCGGAAGGATATGTAGGGAGAAGATCGAAAGTAGAAGAGGGTATTTAACACTTTGTAGACTGCGCTCGAGTGTAGCTCGAGCAAAGTTAATGTGACAATTTCTTTGTAGTTCAGAACAAAACTCGCATGGATGTGCAGTCTTTGTTCGGCCAGTGTTTAACACGACCTCACAAGAACACCACAGCCCAGTAAAAATTATATTTCTAACAATATAATTTCTTTTTTCATAGCCACTCAAAGGTGCATGATTGATTGTATCATCTCGGCTCTCCATTGGTTGATGACCGGCCAATAATGAACGCTGTAAAGTACATTGTAGTGCCCGGTGTGGTATGGACCAATAGGACGATGGTGAGTTCACAAACAGAACCGGTGTTCTTTGCAGTAGTGGATATAGGTGACTCACTTCTAATCTTTCTTGAGTACCAGTATGTAAAATGTGTGCAGACCTCAATGCAACGGTTACTATGTAGCAGAGGCTACATGTCGTTAGTCGAGTCTATCTGTTGCTTTTCGCAGTGTTCCCATTTCTTTTTCTTTCCATCTCAACCGCCATACATTACCTCCCGCCCACCATTCCATCCCCCCATACCCCGCTTTTCCCCCCCCCCCCCCCCCCCAGCTGCAAAGTGACTCGGAACACGGCTTGCAGACAGCTAATGTCTGTGGTCTCGTTTCTCCGATCACTTTCTCCACCGACATGTTGCCAGGCGCGGCCGGATATTTCCAGCGACAACGCAGCCCCTGCAGCTACGGCAGAGCGGAAGCCAGTACAGACGATATAGGGGAGAACGTCATAATGACGAGACTACCTTTTTATATTCAGGATTTGATCTTGGACTTCGGCCATTGCCCCCCGCGCTGGCTACTCAATGAAAATCAAAGGGGTAGAAAAAAAGACAAAAGAAAAAGATAAAATTTGTTCAACCGCTTTTTGAATCAAACCTTTGAAAAATTACCCCGTGCACGAAATGCTTCGTTTCAAACATGTAGCTTATCACTATCGTTTTATATTTCTGTTAACGCAAAATTAGCTCACGTTTAGTTAATCCAATTTTTACTTACATTTTACCGTTAAATTATAATACTTCATTTATAATTAACACTACCGACGTGCCCCGGCCTCGCTCGGGTGCGATTTACAAATATGGCGTTGTTTAGGTTTACAGCAAGTATATACACTAAATACTCAAGGTAACTAACATACGCTGTGAGAAATTTTCTCGTTAACGTCCTAAACTTTAATGGAAGTTTTAAACCTATACGCTGTATGTAAATATTACCACACATCAAGATGCATATATAGGAATGTTTGGGAACTTCCCCGCGCATTTTACAGTTTACTGAGCGAATGTAGGAATGCTACAGTGATCATATAGGGGGAAAAATTACTACTCCCGTTTTCTCACTGAGCGCGTGTAAACTGGTATCGTAAATTTACAAATAATTTATTAGAGTGTAGAATTAATACTGTGTTGTTCAATAAGTCTTCGTTAAAAGAACTTTAAAAGACAAATTGTTACTGTGGGTCATCCTTAACAGATAAACATACATTGTCGCGGATTTTTGTAGACCTTTTTGAGATCTACAATTCTGTTCAAAAACATTAATTTAGCGTATCTCTTATGGTTTAGTCAGCGTAAGCCATGTAAGTGCTCGAAAAGCAGCTTTTCTCGACTTTATTTTAAAACGTCAACATTTCTCTACTATCCTTAGATTAAATGTTAATGTATTATATACCTGAACCTTCCTCGAGAAATTCTCTAAATGAAGGTGAAAACCGCATCAAAATCCATCAATTAGTTTAGAAGCCTTAGCCGTATACACAGACACACGCGGCCAGGCGGCTTTGTGTTATACTATGTATAGATATGAATAAAAACTGAGATAAAATAGGTGTGTTGGTATTGCCTAGCAAGAAATAGTTCTTATGAAAAGTATCATTATACAGGATGTGCACGAGTGTAGTGCGTTCTCCTTCTGGTGTAATTTTCTAGATCGGTTGAGCTTTGTTGCGGAGGAATATCTTTAGCAGGTCTTCAGAAAAGTTGGAATTAGCCGTGAAGCGCTATACCCCCCCTGGATCGAAAACTTCCAACTCAAATGAAAATAAAACATCAAAATCAAAAATTAAAAACGATTTAACGGAGAAACGTAGCGAAAGGAAAATTATACATCAGTAGAACCAAGCTGCTAATTATATTGGTGTTCAGCACGCAACATTGAGTAGTGTCACAACTAGTTTCGAAAGAACTACTTCCAAACCGCAAAAAAAAAAAAAATTAATTATCGTGTGTTATTCTTTTTAAATAAAAAAAATTGCAGCCCTAAAAAAATTGAGTAGGGGTATGTGGATTTTGTAGATTCTTTCTCTGTTAGGTTGAACACTTCAAGCATGTGTACTCTAGTGTTCATTTTATTACTGGACCATAATGGCTTCGACACGCCTTATGAGTAGAGACCTGAAAAATTCGCGAGTTCAATGACCTGCAGGCTAGACTCTACAGCCTTGTGTACAAATATGCCGATGTTAACTGCACATTGGTTGTCTGCTGTCACTGTGGAAGGCGACGATTGGGCCAGCGTTGTACAGGAGGCGTCAAACACCGTGTGGACCAATGGCTAAAGTTATGTAAAAAAACGCGTTTTGAATTCTAGCTTTTCCCGTAATGAATCCGCGAATTCTTTAGGTCTCTACTTATAAGCAACTCTTTAGAAAGATCGCTCTAAAAAAAAAATAGATGCGTTCTTGTGCAAGAAAAATCCTTGGAAAAACAGTTGCCAACAAATTCCTATGTAAAATTACGGTTTCCGTGTAAAATCTGCGAAACATATATTTCTATTATTACAAATGTTAGCCTTGTATTACAACTTACAGTATTGAAAAGTGTACACAATTATTTTTCTTCTAGAAAACAAATGTGATGAATTAATAAAAGAAAGAGAATGTCTTTAAAATCTTTGTACTGTTAGAAGCATCTGTAAAATTACAAACAATTTCTCAGTAAATATTACAAAAAAAAAAAAACGTTTTTCAGTGAAATAAAGGGGAAGAAATGACGTGACCGCATCACATACAACCACAGTAAGAGAAACGTTTGTTCTGGCTACCAACAAAATACTTGTTTGTATAGGGTAAAAATTCATTTAGTTGCCCCAAAAAATATTTACTTGAGCAAACAAAACATGAAAAACAACAAAATTAATTTTTTTTCATCCAGCGAACTGCACGCTTGAATATACAAAAAACTTTATGCTAAGCCAAAAAAAATTAGACTGTTGATTGAATCAACTGTATATATTTGCTTGGCTGCTCTTATGATTCCCTTCGTTGGAATACATTCAGCTCTATAGTTTGTAATTTTTATGGCAGGATAGTAACAGTTAGAGACCTGCAAAATTCGCGTTATTATTTAAGGACAGACTGAACTGCAAGTTACTGTGCGTTTGAGCGACTTCAGCCATTCGCTGGAAGCATGTCTGTCACGCCTCGGAGAACTCTTGAGCCAGTAATATAAGATCAGCGGTGGAGTGGCCAATCTCTTTTAAGACGATAAAGCAGGTAGTTGACGTTGATGAAAGTGCAGCAGCCAATGTAACCACGGACTGTGCTTACTTGTTTATAAAGCGGTGGAGTCTATCCTGTCGCCGAAATGTAACACGAATTTTGCACGTCTTTGGGAACAGTGCTTGTTAATGCATTTACTGATGCTAAATAGTATAAAAATACAAGTAAAATAAGTTCAAGAGAAATAAAAATATGTAAGCTGTAAAACTTGAAATACTTTGTCTAGTATTTGAAATATAGGTCCGTATAATTATTTTAAAACATTATAACTTCATCAATAGTCTTGTTAGCTGAGGTTGCAGGGGCGTAGCTCTTTGGATGCAAACTATGTAGTCTGGGATCTCGGTCGGCCTTTCAATTTATTCTATAATAACGAGAACTTTTTTAAGGATGTTGAGTTAAGCAAATAATAATGATATATCGTCTTTATTTGACGCAGTTGAAGCATATCTGCTTTCTTTTACATTGAACCATTTTACAATTTACACTTGCTTATTACAGTTTAGAAAAAAATATAGTTCTTACAAATTAACAAACACTGCAGAAAATCAAAAGTCGTTACTAGACATTAACGGAACAGGTTATTATACTAAATAGACATGCATATTTAAGTACTGAAAAATGTATAAATTTAAGTGGTGATTATTAAGTTTAAACTAGTCTATAAAACACTGATGATGAACTGGCAGGTGTTAGGCAGAATTATGCACCATGTGCATGCAAGAATATAGTACATTTGCACAAACGCATAAGTGCACAACAGACCTACATACATACACACGTAACAATAGCTCCCTGCAAATAAAATTATGAAATAGAACACTAGTTCGTTACGGCAACAAAATTGCAGGAACTTAGGTCCTTATAATTTTGATGCCTATGACAAACTTTGGCAGTATTAATAACCACAACACATACACTCTAAGCTGGAAAAGCGTTTAGACTTCTACATACATGAGAGTGTCAAACAAAATTAATGTTAATAAAAATGAAAGAGTTAGAAGTTTAAAATAAAATCAGTCACACAGCCATTCATCCAACCATACGTTCAAAATGCTCCACTTTGTGTATCACGGCGACGTGACAGCAATCACTGCATCAACTTCTTTTTGAACAAATGATAAGAGTCATTATCGCGTATGTTCTGGCCCAGGCCATTCCAGTTCCGAGCTGCTGAAACGCTAAAAGAATTTAGAAGGTAGCTAAAACAATTTCGTAAATATACAGGAGTATCGGCACGCAGGATTTTATTAAGTAGCAGTAAAGAGTACTGTTTCCTTCTGTCGTGCAATTTCAACCAGTGCAGTTTATCACACCACACATTGAGATGGTCTCTGGATTTAAGATCAAATACAAAACGTACACGTGTGTTCTGTAACCTCTGCAAACTCTTATTGAGGTGATATGCGAGGTCATTGTACACTACATCACAATACTCAATTATAGATAGTACAAGTGCACTTACAAGCAGTATCTTAATTCGCTCCGGAAGAAGATTTTTAAATAGCTTTATGGAATCCAGTGCTTTATAGACCTTTTTTTACAAATATATGTTGTGTGAGCAACCCGGGATAGCCATTACGATACCCAGAGTTTTAACACTGCTAGATAAATTAATAGCCATCCCATTATTTAAAATGTTAGGCAACGGAAGTTTCTTAGCAGCAGTAATGAGAGATGGAGAGCCGATTATCAAACACTGGGTTTTTACAGGATTAATTTTTATACCATTAGTTTCAGACCATTTCTTAGCCTCATCCAGATCCGAATTGCGCCAACAAAATCTTACAGTTTGGGGCAACCAAATGAGAGCAGCAAAAATAATTTGGTTTCAACAGCAAAATATTTCATTCCACCTAGTATATAAATAATTAATTTGGTTGCGCCATACAAATTTTGTGTGATGTAACAAAACATTCTTCTCATTGAAAGTTGAATAAATCATACGCTTCTACCACGCAGCAGCCAATTAATAAACAATTACGACCCGAGTTTGTAAAGGATAACGAAGTCTTAGGCTGCCGACAAATGAATTTGCGAGATTCACGTGATCTAACCCTGCGAGGTACCTACAATATTTAACGTTTCTTCTGTGAAACTTCTCGTTTTTTATTTTCCTTGTGGCGGTACATGAATTCAGGCCATTGTTGCGCCACAATATAACTGGTGCACGAGATTATTTACATAACTTGCGTTTAGGGGGAGGGTTTCTGGTCGCCCCCAGAACAAGTTGCGCAAGGTCAGTCATGCAAGACTTCGATTTCTACGCCTTACATGGTGTTACCGAGCGAAAACTCCTTAATTACGTCCAGAAACATGTTTCCCTTTTTCGCATCTGTTTAAAAAAAAAAGTGATTTTTATCGGTACTGCGAAGTTAACTCGTTTTAAGGGGGTTAAAATTATATAAAAAAAAAAAAAAAAAAGATAGCGATTTAACTTTCACGAAGGAAAGAAAACGCAGCTGTTAATACTATACACATAAGCTCTGGATGTTGTGTAACACTGTAGTGGCTATTATTAATTCAAGTTAGTCGGAACGCTTTGGTTTTGAGTATCTGCTACACGCCAGATTAGCGTTACGTAAGCGTCTACGAATAGTATTACACACTGCTTTAACCTAGATAGAATAAATTAGGAACGCCCATTCTCAGCCTGACCAGTAATTCTTCCGTTTTTTTTTGTTGTCAAGCCAGGGTTCCGTTACGACACACCAAGATACATTTTCATTAAGGCTGTTCACGATAAAGTGAGCACTTTTGAAATCAACCTTATAAACAAGTCGCTGCTCCTACCTACACATATTTTAACGGGCGCACTGAGTGAGATGCGAGCAGTAAAGTTGGTAACGATGAACGAAAAGTAGTTCCATACCTTAACGTCGAATAAAAAGTTCCAGGTAACCATTTGTGATTGCTTAAATTATACATTTCTCTCTCTATTGTTTTAATGCATCTAAGTGTAAAAATGAGCAGATTGGAAAAATATTTTATTTTATAATAATTTCACAGTTGCACTTGGCCGTAGCATGAATGAAGTGACGAGTCCCATGGCAATGTTAATTTTACATTAGGCGGAATAATACACAAAATGCGTACAAGTAGATCTTAAGCAGGGCTTTCAAAAGTGCTCAGTTAACTCTGAACAGCCTATAGTTGTATTGTCCGTAGGACTTGAGTTACCTATAGTCCATTCACGGTTGCATCACAACTTTGCCGAGAAAAAAAAATATATTGCTCCGTCTCATGCAGTCCTAGGCTGTGTTCGATTTCGGCCGCGATGTGCCCTTGATCACTCACACTTGATCCCCTCCCCGTTTCACGAGCCCTCGTTTACTTCGTGAGACACATTCGTTTGTTAATTCGGACGCCTGTGTTCGTGTCACATCGAGTTTTATTCTGTCGGATTTGGCTCTATGCGAGATTCTTTTGTTTTCGTGACGTTTGCAAGTGTTTTTCCGCGGCCCTGCAGGGGTGCAAACACAAACCAAACGAAGTATTTCAAGCAGTTGCGAATCGAAAACTATCTGGGGCCCGAGAAGGGCTAGTTGCTCGTTGCCCTTGGCTGAAAGGGACATTCTAGGGTGCATAATGTGCCCTTGCTGTGAATTCGGACACAGCCCTAGTCTAGAAGATTACACCGAAGGGACAACGCGCCACATTCGTGCTGTTAAGTTTGCGACATCGTTTGCGAAAAATCAAGCGAGGCCACTTAAGGCGGGAATGCAGCCAACGGGCAAAGGGTATTTATATTTGTTACTTGGAGATTATTTCATAGCCCTTTAAGTCCACAACCTGATTAACCCTAACTGTCCCTATAAGAGTATATATCACTTAGAAGGTATATAACAGTGCGCACTCTCTGTAATAATATTTACTCTATTTTGTATAAGAGTTATTTCTTAGTAGGCAGTAGGCCTACCAACATACACATCCTACATATTATAATTTATAGATAAAATATAACTAAAATCTCAATTTTACAAAAAAAAGGTACTTTTTTTTATGTAAACACGGTTGTAAAACGCCTGTAATAAATAACATGTTTAGGAACGAACTAAGCATGTTATACATGGTGTGATTTTTCAATGATTTGATTCGAAAAGTGAAAATAATCCGTGAATTAACTTTACGCAAATTATTTTAAACAAAACGTTCGGGGATTAAATACCGAGTACGGCATAAATGGTTCCCAGGACACTTTTCTTATGTAATTAATTTTCCTTAGGCGTATAGGGACGGAAGGTTGAAGCAAACAAAGGAGTAATTTTCTTGTTGAAATATTGCAATAAAATACGTCTCACCAAAGTCACTACAAGGTAATAAATATAGTATACGGCAAATTTAAATCTGGTATTAAGTAGGTACTTAATTGTCTCGATTTCAATTACAGATCTGATGCAAATTAAACTTTAAGACGTTCCCGAAATTCTGAGCTGTGACTTTGTGTTCTTTTGTTTTGTATAAAAAGCTGGTTCTGGCTCACGCTAAAATACACATTATATATATATATATATATATATATATATATATATATATATATATATATATATATATATATATATATAATATATATATATATATATATATACACACACACACGACCTTGAGTAAATGCAAAATAAATCCTGACAAAGTATTCAGCGGCCATAAAGCGGATATTTTTCTTTTCTTTCTTCCTTGCGGAAGTAATAACGTCAGACGTTTGCAGTTGATCTTCCCGCGAAGCAGTTCATAATTCGAAGATAAGTCCTTTGCACAGTTAAAAACTTCTGTATTTGCTTTGCGTTCTCCTTCATTTTACGAGATCTCCAGTTCACAATGTATCCGTAAAAATGATAATACTGTTAGGTAAATCATTATACTTCATCACCAATGAAGGTAGGTATTTTATATGCCTACGTGTTGTTAAAATGATCCATGACATTAACACATTATGGACTAAGCTCGAGCTAAGTTCCAGCAACGCCAATTAAAAAATTTCTTCGTTCTTGGAAATAATACTCTCGTGGTTATAGAGCCATTGTTCTGCTGGTATCTAACAGGATCTTAGAATAACAATAAAACCCAACAGAATAAAGTTTTCCTGCGAAAAATGTATTTTTTGCTATGTCCTTATAAAAGGTCACGATTGACTTTAAATATGTTAATCAGTAAGCGACATTTGATTGGAGCATATCAGCTCTGCGACCCCAGTGGCTGACGACCAGCCAATGATGAAAGTTGTAGAGCACAGTAGGCTAGCCCAGTGTGGTGTGGACCAATAGAAGAGTGGTAAGTGGGAATACAGTAACAAACGGAATAGACATTCCTGCAGTGGTGTATTCAGGCGACTCGCTTCTAACTAGTCTTCAATTGTAGTAAATATGTGCAGTCCTGGATGTGTTAATGCGTTTATTCCTTCCAGCTAATCTCTGAGTTTATTCTCGGTAAAATAGCTGCTTGTCCTTTTTTTTTTTTTTTTTTTTTTTTCTCTAAAATCGTTAAGTCAAAGAGTCGTTGACTTCAACTTTGACAGTTCCTTTGCGCCGTGCTACACAGGAAACGACGTGACGACAAGGCAAACGAAGTTGCAGTTTTCAACTGTGTAAACCGTAGGGGCAACTTTGCTACCCGTAAAAAGATTTCCGTCACTAGTATGACTCCGAAACTCGTTAGCTAATATCCATTTTCGTGGTTGGGTGATTTTTCATTGCTGCACGTGGTATATGTCCGCCCGCGAATCGCGGTTGTTGTTGAATTTTCGGAGTGGCTAATTCACAGCGACACGTGACCAGTAACCGAAGGATTCGCAATTGTGCTGTTGGGATACTATCCCCTTTAGGAAGGCACAGATTTACTGTCACCGAAGATAAGGTTGAAGTGAGCTGCCTATATTCTCCACTACACCAATACGAATTGTGTCGGTGTATGTATTGCTACTTACCCTCTTCTTATTGGTCCTGGCTCTACGCCGGACCACGCTTACAATATCCCGCCACGTTTATTATCGTCTGTCCATCGGCCAACGGAGTTGCTTGTTGACTATGTGCCAAACAATGTGTCGTAACAGGTGTAACATATTTCACAATCCACCGTGTTCATTTGGGAAATTATTAAAGTTAACAGTTTTATTCTTAGGAATTTAAATGTTGCCTGGTTGTAATGTTTTACTTAGTTCCCCATACAGTTCAGAGAAACAGCAAAACCATAGAAGTGTGAGATTTTCCTTCAAGTACAAAGAAATTTCCAAATAAACGTTGCCCGAGTATATACGTGCATACTCCCCAAAGGGTTAAAGTCTAGATTGCGCGTAAATAAGTTCGTTTTGCTAAACGGTGGTGTAACATTCTGTCCACATGGTTTATGACAGTCCTGTTGGCGGAAAAGCAATTCAATGTTGGGACACGGATACTTGTTCTACGCAGCTAGCGAGATCACTCTACCCCATAACCTCTTTTATGCCCGGTTGCACCATCGTGGTTTGAAACTCGATCCGAGATCGGATCTAAGATCGAAACAAAAAACTGTTGCACAATTCGAGTTCAGAACTGGACTGGAGATCGAGATGAAGTTCATTTCGAACCGCCGAAATTCGCGGTTCGAATTCTCGATTCGAGATCAGCAGCCATCGTTGACAAATGTAGTTTGAAAATACGCCAACAGATAGACCTACGTTCTATTGTTTTCTTGGGAAATTAAAAATTATACGCCCTTGAATATTATTCAGTAAAAGTCATACAACAATAATTCACTTATAACAGATAAAACATCGCACATCTAGTTCTGTCTGCAGAGAAAAATACGCCTACTTCCATGACGTCATATATTACGAACCAATAGCAAAAAATGTCTCGTGCTTAATCTCGATCTCTCACTTTGCAAACCAAGATCGACAAATCGGAGCTCCAGAGTCATGATATTTCGTTGGTGCAACACATTTACATTGGAACTAAGATCGAACTGGATCCTGGTTCGAAACTAGGATCATTCGATCTCGGATCGGGGAAGATGTTGGTGGAACTATGTCCACTAGGGGTTGGTTTCTGAGGATGGGTAAGGGGTTTCAAGGGAGATGACCCTCGCTGCCACCAAACCTTTACATTGACATGAAATTGCCCTGTGGCTGTTTTAAAAACTGGAATGTGACATAAGACTTGTTTGAAACACCGTAATAAATGTATGGTCATGTGACTGACTTTGTTTTAACTCCTATCTATTTTTTTATCATTAATTTTGTTCGATACTCTTATGTATGTAGAAGTATAAACGCTTTTCCAGCTTGAAGTGTCTGTGTACTGATTATTATTATTATTATTTTCAGAGTTTGTCATATGCATTTGAAATATAAGGATATCCAGTACTTGCTATTTTGTTGTTGTAAACTAGTGTTTAATTTTTATAATTTTATTTGCAGGGAGCTATTATTACGTATGCATGTATATGGATCGGACCTGTTGTGCATTTATACGTTTGTGCAAATGCACTATATTCTTGCGCGTGTGTATGTAAATATTTTGGACTAATACATGCCCGTTCATCAGTGTTTTATGGACTTGTTTAAACTTTATAATCACCCCTTAAATTTAAACATTTTTCAGTACTTAAATATGCATGTCACTATTTAGTATTAATTACCTGTTCCATCTATGTCTAGTAATGGCTATTGCTTTCCTGCAGTGTTTGTTAATTTGTAAGCACTATTATTATTTTTTTATTCCAAACCGAAATAATGAAGTATTGTATTGTAAAGGTCTTTTTAACGTCCCCCGGTTTTATGCTTGAAAGCTCAGCAGGGGCTGGCTTACAGACTTTAAATGAACACCCATGCCTTAACCGGGATTCGAACCCAGAGCCTCCCGCTGTAAGTCGGCTGTAATAAGAAAGTGTTAATTATATAAATGGTTCAGTGTAAGAGAAGGTAGAAATGCCTTAACTGCGCCAAATAAAGACGATTTATTATTACTATTATTATTATTGTTGTATTGTTTCCTAAAATTATTATGGCACAATGACTATGTTGTGTATTGAACGTGTGGACTAGTACTTGCAGAATGGGAAAATTACCTACCCTGCCCTTCCCAAACCGAAAGTCGGAATCCGCTCCTGAATTGTCCACCCTTCCTCCTTGCCTCAGCACTTCCGAAGCCATGCAGTGCGTGTGTGCGGGCTTGTGTGTAATGAAGAGCGTATTTGAGGGGCGGTTGGGGGGGGGGGGAATATGGGGATGATACTCAACTCGCAGCGACCAGCTCTTCATTCACCGATGTCTCTTCGGGCCCGCACAGCTGTGAGGCTCGGGACCCCGACTTCTTTATTTTTGACTCCCTCCTCTTCTTTCCAGGAGTCTCTTGAAGAAACAGGGAGGAAAGGAAAGGAAACAGGACGGACCACTGAAGAATGTGGTTTGCCTCGAGTTGAGAGGTCCTGCCCTCTTCCCCACCTCCCCCCCCTCTCACTTTCCGACGCGAGCGCTTGCCATCGCCGCTTCCATTCATACAACAGTTATGTACCCGGGACCTAGTGCGCTCCCCCCCCCCCCCCCAGGGTTCTCTACCACCACACGTGGTAGCAAGGAAGCCCTTGGACGCCCACGGAACCGGCGGAAGGTCCTGCTAAGGGCACCATTCGCCGAGAGCACGCTGGAACTAGCTTCTTGTCACGCGGATAAAAAAAAAAAAAAAACACCTACTCGGCACCGAACTATGCCGCAGGGCAAGTACACATCTGGCGACGGGTGTGCGAACCTAAGAGAAGAGTGAAGGGGGGGGGGGGGGGTGCTGCCGCGACGAAACTGCTGAACATCCGAAGACTTAAAGAGGCCTGCCTGCCTCGTTCTCGAATTGCGTTACGGAGTACTCGGAATCCAGGTTTTTTTAATACGTTAATATTAAACGTGCTGTCCATTCGTCAATTTATTTTAATTTGTTTCTGCATTCAATTTTCATTATGTGTAAGTGCTTATTGTATATCTCTTTATTTTAATAAGCTGAAAGAAAATATGTTATTTTCCTCTCCTGGTACTTTATAGGTTACGCACATTTATATTTATGATTCGTTATGCGTATTATGAAACAAATTTTGTGTTATTGTAGATCAATATTACAGTGCTATTTTAATTTTAATTTCTTTAAACATTGCCTTGTCTCTAGTCCTGCTCAAGATATGTACATAATATGAAACCACTGATCATTTTCAGATTTAATACTATAAGAGCCATCATATCTCTGTTTCGCCTCTTATAAATGTAAGTATTTTTTCTTGTTCTTTGTGTTTACGTATGTGTACACAGAGTTATGCCTGGTTAAGTGTTGAAGCCTTAACTTCGCCAGTATAAATAAAGTCGAAATAAATAATGTGCTAGTTTACGAAAAGAACGCGCGCTTCAGACTATGCGTGGCGGTTACGTCCGAGATGTCACGCTCATTATGAAACACCATTTCACAATACTCCAACATCGCTAAAAGCGGCCTTTTTTTTTTTTTTCCTCCAGAGCGCTGTATCTCGAAGTATACGCGTTATATACCCGAGCAGTAGTAACCTTGCTGCAGACTTTCCAACAATTAAATGGCGGCAAGGTCTCCGTTGAAAGTCTCGCGGAGGCGCGTTATCGACGGCAAGACTGCACGCCAGTCAGTTCAGTGGTTTGCGCGTAGAGGCGATGAGGGAGTTGATGCGCATGTCTCCGTCGCCCCTAGCGCTCCCACGCTTTCAGACGTGTGAAGTTTCTTCAACCAGGCGGCCACCTTAACCAAGTCTAGGGAATCGTACCAAAAGGACAACTCACAGCATTCGTGCGCACTCTATTTCGTAGTATTTTGGATTAGAACTATTTCTTACTAGGCATTACCTATTTTCTCTCTGTTTTTATTCATGTTAATTTTTAATTAAGTATTCTAATTTATAAGCGAACTGTAAGTGAAAGTTGTATTAACCCTGAAATAAGGTACAAGTATAAAATTCTTGTTATATTGGCACATTTAGAACACAACCTAGCACATCACACGTGGTGTGATTTTTAACAAAGGTTTGATAAAAAGTTGATGCACGTGTCTTCGGGCCGCGGTTACACGGGATGCAGAACTACTTCACTATAAACAAGTTCAGTCATTGAAAAGGTTACATTACCTTCGAACGAGTTCCGATCGCAGTTGTTTCTCCTTCAAAGTGAACAGTTTTCACAAGTAGTTTCGAACGACTTCTCTCCTCTGCTGAGCTCCTATTGGCTGCTTCCAAGTAAACAAGCAGTGTATTAAATATTTCCGAATTCGGCGGGAATTTCACACTTGTTGAATTAACTTAAGTTTAAGGTTGAATATGCTCATACCCACCCATTATGCCATTACAGTAAAATTGTAGGATTCGAAGGAATTAAAAAGTTTAATAGTGATAAATGTTGGACGCTATTATAATTAAATATCATGCATTTTAAGTTCCATGTTTGTTGAGGTTAGAATTTCCATTGATTTCATTCTGCTTTGGGTGTCTAACCGTGAAAACACGTTCTGTTTTTAAACTTTTTCAGACATAGCTACCGAATGTATTTAGCTAACTGTGTTTAACAGCACTCTTGTACCCGCGGACTTGTTTGTCCCTAGAGCTCTGGCGCTTTTATGCCTCAGAAGTGTGCTGCTGTTCGGAAGATGCATCCAACACAGGGCGGAAGTGGCAAATAGCAGGAATATCGAGGAGGTGTGGGGGGGGGGGGGGGGTGAAAGAACAGAAGACAACTTCCTGGAGGTCATAAATTACGATCCTTTGGTGGCGGCCATTCTGAAGTGCGAAACATGGAAACAGCATGAAGGATCAAGGGGTGTTCTTGCCTCCCTGGCGGCGTGCTATGTTTTTTTTTCCTCTAGAACTGCTGGGACACTTGGTCCCCGCTCCCTCGGCTCCCCCCCCCTCCCCGCACCTAGCACTACAACCTTACTTCCTCCCTTTTCCAAAGTCGTGACTCACCCCTGGGGCGCGACCACCCTGGTGGTCCAGCTTGAAATACAATCCCGCCTCATTGGGGTAGAGTTCACACTCTTTACAGAGGGTCATGTGTTTTTCCTCCGAAAAAGATTCACCTGATGGCTAGACTCTAATATCCTATGTACACACTTGCAGCCTTCCTCTGGCTATTTATTTATTTCGACTTTATTCATACTGACGAAGTTAAGGCTTCAATGCCTTCTCTTACACTTAACCAGGTATAACACAATGTTAACGTTCGTAAACATAAAGAACGAGAAAAATACTTATATTAACAAGTGGCGAAACAGAAATATGATAGCTGAAAATGTAATAAATGTGGAAAAGATCAGTGGTTTCATATTATGTACATATCTTGAGCAGGACTAGAGACAAGGCAATGCTTGAAGTAACTAAAATTACAATAGCACAATCATATTGATCTACAATAACACAAAATTTGTTGCATAACCTATAAAGTACCTTAGAGGAAAACAACATATTGAATCTTAGCTCATTAAAATAAATATACATATCTATAATATTAACTTACATATATTGAAAATTGAATACAGCAACACATTAAAATAAATTGACGAATGGACAGCAACAATTTACAAATTGATCAAAGTGAATGTATAAATCAAAAGGTGTAGGTAAAGTATACAAATAGTTTAGAAGAAAAAAAATTACAAATACTATGGAATAATGATGCGTGTGTGCGGAATCAATGGCGCATATTCATAATGTACTTGGCAGCGGTGGTCTTAATAGTTGTTGGTGTCGTTGAGTTCCTCACTTCTACAGGTACATTATTCCATGCTCGTGCGGTGGCAGTGAAAGAATCAGAGGCGGTGAAAGAATCCACGAGTTTTTTTCGCGAATTCATTCGGAGACGAGGTAAACTCAATCACTTATTCTTTTCTCCTACTGTTGTGATTGGAAGACAGTTGTTTAGACTCGTCCCGTTTAACTGTGAGCCAGTGATAAGCAGGAAGCAGTAGTGTGAGTGAGTGTTTAACACAGAGGCCTTACTTGATCACGGCAACCAATAAGCAAACGACAATGTCTCGAGTGTGTAGAGGGCTGTCCAGCCTAACTTGCTGCCAACACAATCCACAAAATACTTAGGGCTCTAGCTACTGGTAGAGACCCGAAAAATTCGCGGTTTCATTTCGGGACAAGTTAGATTTCAAAACCTCGTACGTGTGTACTGCTTATTCTATTGGTCCGCTCGGTAGTTTACACTTCCTACACAACACTGAGCCAATAATAAACACACAATAAAATGCAGACCCAATCACCGTCTTCCGCTAATACAACAAGCAACCAATGAACAGTGATATTTGGATGATTTTACATACGACAATTGAGTATAGCTAGAGGCCATTGAACTCGCAAATTTTTCAGGTATGTCTATTGGTCACTTGCCTTTGTGTGAAGACAGTCTGTTACATGAGTGAACCAACCAGAGTTAAGTTTCTCCGATACTGACCGTCTGTGATTTGCGGGCAGACAGATAAGACGCATAACAATTCAAGTGATTAAATCACGAAAGTGACTCTGAACTAAAGTGTTTTGGAACTCAACTTGTCCTGAAATCTTTTCGCGAAACAAGATGTGCTTCTAGCTAGCTATAGCTCTGCCTTAGCTACCACCGTCGCTTTTTGACAATTCTGTGGAAGGCAGTATATAATATTCTCTGAATAGGAGAGGGCTAATCTCTGGCCCCTTGTGTACTAGCCTTTCTCTACCCACTAATAATATGTCTCCTGTAGAATTTTATATTAACCCTCTGAGGAGTATGCACGTATATATTCGGGGCTACGTTTATATTTGTTCTGCTTCTGAAAGACAAAGCTCACACTTGCATAGTTTTACTATTTCGCTAGACTTTATCGGAATCTGAGTAAAATAATTCCAACTAGTCAATATTTCAGTTTGTAAGAATAAAACTGCAATCTCTAATAATGTTTCAAACGAACCCGATGTGTTGTAAAATTGTTACTTCCATCGCGATGCATTGAGTGGTACACAGCCAACGCGTGACTTCATTGGTCGACGGTAAGCTAATAATAAACGCTGTAGAGTACAGTAGGCATGTCCGGTGTAGCCAGGACCAAAGGACAATGGTAGGTGGAAATACTGAGACCAACCAAAATGATATTGCTGTAGTGTGGAATATAGGCAGCTCACTTCACACTTGTCCTCAGTGCTAGTATACTTGTGCCGTCCTCGAAGGGTTAATGAATGTAACAATTTTTTGAAATCTTCCCTGTTAGTATTGCGTCTTTATTGGTGGCGAAGTTAAGGCTTTCGCCTTCTCTTACACTCAACCACATAGCCTACATCGACGTGTAAGAAATATAACATTTCACAACTAGATTATCTATCCTAAAAACACAAAAACATACAATAAAAATTTTAAAAAGTTAAACTACAGACCATAAAAAATAAGTCGAAACGAAATGTTGTTTTTCCCCTTTAGTACACATTAACACAGTAAGAATTAAAATTAGAGTCATAATAAATAAACAACAATTTTAAAACACGTGTAGGATGTGCACATATTTACACTCTTTAGTTTTTTTTCTTTTTTTACCATTGCATGAATTCCTTCCTCTGTAGGCGTATGGGGGTTAGCTCTGAGACGCACTTATCTCCCGACTCTACCTCGGACGCACACTTATCACTTAGAATTAGGGTAGTATAGGAAAGAAACAGGGCTCGTCAAGACCATTTTGTGTCAGATTGACAAAGCAAACATAAACTGCATGGCTTTCGTGTGTCAGAATCAACTGAAGTGAAAGGATATGTCGTAAAATCAACACATGCGCCACTTAGAACTATCACAAATGGGACTTCGTGACTGAGACAAAGTACACCAGACCAAACGTCCCGATTTTCCAGGTCACGTCCCGAATTTTTTAGAGGGTCATTCGGGACGGCCGTTCGTCCCGATTTGGCAGAAGAGTATATAATTAATACAAATTACTTTACCATGGGAATTAAATAAATTATTGGCAATTCACGATAAAGTGAGCACTTTTGGAAAACCTCTCATTTGCAATAATAACAAATAAATATATTTTATGTTAGCATTAGACGTCAAATTGAGAGTGCGATGGAATAATCACACTGTGTTTATTACTTACATGACAGTATTTATTTAAAAAGTTGGTCAAAGGAAAAAAAATGGCAGAAAGAAAAAAAAGTGACAAGAGCCTCAAAAGTGATCGCTTTACCGTGAACAGCGTATACCTGAATGTTGGAACGTGACAGTGTTGACTCGTGGTGTGGCCAGTTTTGGGTGGATTTGGGCCTTATGATAAATAATTTGTAAAAAAAAAAAAAAAAAAAAAAAAAAACAATGGTATTCATTTTTTTTTTTTACTCTTTGAAGTCTGCATACATTTACTGGCACTTAAGACAAATTAGAAGTGAGTCACGTATATACACTACTGCAAGAACACCGGTTCTGTTGGTGTCTGTGTTAGAACTCACCATCGTCCTATTGGTCCATACCACACCGGACACTACCCCTGTACTTTACAACGTTCATTATTGGGCGATCATCAACCAATGGGGAGCCCAGCAGATATTGACCCAATCAAATATCCTTTATCGTATAAAATTATTTAGAATCAATCATGTACCTTTGAGTGGCTGTAAAAAATGACATTCCGTCGTTAGCAATATCATTGATGCTGCGCTGTCGTGTTATTGTGAGGTCGTGTTAAACACTAGCCGAACAAAGACTGCACGCGAGTTTTGTTATGACCAACAAATAAATTTTCAAATTATTTTTGCTCGAGCTACACTCGAGCATAGTCTATAAAGCGTTAACAAAACACCCCCCTGTAAACAGTCCATCTTCCACCCCCCACCAACCACACACACACACACCCTCCGTTAATCTCCCTTTCCCACTACCAACTATTTATGAGCCAACACGAGCGTCCCGAATTCGGATCAGAGAAATATGGCCACCTTAACTTAGAGCCGTTTGAGTTTCTAGCAAAAAGTTTTACGCACAGTCACTACGTAGGGATAGGAAAATCCGCTAGTTCAATTACCTTTACGCTAGACTCCACAGTCCACTGTACACTCTAGCCTCAGCTGTGTGTTCATTGGCTTCTGCCCCAGAGAGTATCCAGTGTTACCACACACATGACAGTGTGGGACTCGCTACTTGTTCCCTTGCAAGTCTGCTATTGGCTCAGATTCGTCCAGGGCGTGTCTAATGATCTGTGCTCCAACTGCAAAGGCGACTTCAATGTACATGTTGGACGTCTATCTTGTCCTGAAATGAATTTGCGAAATTTTCCTATCCCTATCAATACGCAATGTCCTACATGCACACTTGCAATGAGTAGCGTATCCAGGGGGAGTATGGATATGGTGGTTGTGAGCACCTCCAACCCTTAGCTCTTGAGGTATTCAACAATCCGTAGTGAAATTATTAATTAGAATTCAACTGTGACCAAAATATGTACTTGCTCTGTACTACGGCTGCACATTTTTGTGCATTAAGAGTATGCGCCGATGATTCCACACACACGCATCATTATTCTGTAGTCTTTTTTTTTGTTCACTTTTTCCCCCCTTAACTATTTCTATACCTTACTTACACATGTTGATTTATACATTCACTTTAATCGATTTATAGGGGCCGCGGTGGCTAAGCGGTTACCACGCTCACCTCCCACCAAGGCGAACCGAGTTCAACCCCCGGCCGGGTCACCGGGATTTTTGCAAGTGGGAATCGTGCCGGACGATGCCGTTGGTCAGCGGGTTTTCTCGGGGATCTCCCGTTTTCCCCCGCCCTTTCATTCCGGCGCTGGTCCATACTCACCTCAATCCTCCGCATCGGCTCTCATGACCTCGCTGTTCAGAGCCGCCCAAAATCTCTTCACCTCCCTCTCCCTTCCTAACAGTTAGCGTAACCCCCCCTCTCCTCCCGCCCCTTCCTTCTTTTCAAAAGCAGCACGAGACATTTCTAGCTACACCACCTCATGAAACTTTGCTGGCGGAGCACAGAATTCTTCAAGTATACAGTGGTGAAACATCAGTTTATTTATTTCTCGAACTCCAGCCGCTCACGCCAGCGAAAGGTCTTCACTTGCCAGCAATGTGCCAATCAGCGCCTGCTAAGCCACTCGCCACCCTGGAGCCCAGCCAATAAGGAACCTTCGGCGAATTCGTTTGAGACCAATGTAGAGGCATAATTAGGGACCTGCGAAATTCGCGTGGTTTTTTGGCATCAAGCTAGAACTCGCAGTACTGTATATACTCTAGCCGGCGTCGTTCCCCCATTGGTTGCTGCCCAGATGTGAGGTCACGCCCTTTCTGGGTGAACTGTGCGTGATTGGGACACACGATTGTCAAGTTGTCATTTATTGGCGCAGAGTTACCCGGGGCGTGTCGTATAAAGTATGGTCCAATGACAAACGTATTGCAAAGGTAAAAGTGTTTTAAGTTTAAACTGTCCTCAAATAATAACACGAATTTTGCAGGTCTTTATGTATAACTTCTTTCCCAATTCGTTCGCCGTTTATTTTAGACACATCTGGTAGACAGACAGGCAACGTTTCGACAGGAAACTGACAGATAGGCGGTTGTCCGACACACCAGCTGTTTAAAATTCGCCTGTCAGACAGTTCGAACAAATTATTTTCAGTCAGGGTACTGCAGCCCTGCTACCCAATTCCCGACACGACTTAAAAAGAAATTCTCAGCACAGAATCGGGTCGTGTAGTTCGGAACCCACTGTAATCAGAAGGTGGCGTCGTCTTTAGCCCATCCACTGTGCAACTGTGCTAAAGGTTGTTCGCGATAAAGTGAGCACTTTCGAAATCAACCTTACAAAAAAGTCACTGCCCCCTTCCTGCGTATATCTTAACGGGTGCACTGAGTGACATGCACCCAGTAAAGTTGGCAACGATGAAAGGGAAAGGAGTTCCATATCTTAAAGTAAATAAAAAGTGCCAGGTAACCATTTGTGATAAGTGAAATTATTTCTATCGCTTTCTGTTATTTTTTAATGCGCCGGAGTGTAAAAATTAGCAGATTTTTTAAAAAATACTTACTTTTATAATAACTTCGCAGTTTCACTTGACCGACACATGAAGAAAGTGACGAGGCCCATGGTAATGATAATTTTACATAAGGCGGAAGAACACACAACGTGCACACAAATACATCTCAAGCAGGGCTTTCAAAAGTGCTCACTTTACCGTGATCAGCCTATACCAAAAATTTCGACTCAAAAAGTTTTACGCACAGCTGAGTTTAAAATTTATTCGCAAGGTGCACTAGAAATAAGGAAATTCCGACACCTATGGCGTTCTTGCATAGTGGTTTATGCGGATTTTTTTTTTTTTTTTTTTTTTTTTTACGATACTGGCGAGCCAGGAATTTCAGTGTAATGTTGTTGGTTGGCGGGTATTCCTTATTTGTCAGGGCCAGTCGATGACCTTGGTCTGACCATTAACAGCCACCGGTTATTTTTAAAGGCGCTCGGGATATGGTCTCTTGTCGCACGGTCCAGCATAAGCCGACTGCCCAAGCAGCCTCCGGGAAAGTGAGAATTTACGACGGAGTTGTCGAGATCTGTTCCAAAGCTGCCGTACATCCTGCTCGAGGTGATTTGAATATTTTGCGAATTCCCGGATTACTGGTTAATTAACGTGGCGCGGATAAAAAAAGGGGGAGAAAATTTACTTGCAGCCTGCGAAACGCTACATGGATGCCAATGTTGTTAATTGGTGGTTAAACCTGTACCAAACGATCGATGTGTTTCGCGTGTAAGTTTCGCAGCTGACAGGAAAGTGCAGAAATCAATGCAGACACTTGATAATTCCCGACTTTGCGGTAGAAAAATTGCTGTCAATTAACGCAAGTGACGCTGAAATTCTACGCACGCTTCTTTATTTGCACACCAACCTTCATCTCGCAAGTAGTACTGTAGGAGACTGGACGATCTCCGTTGTAATTTCGCGTTGTTCCGAGGCCCCCCATACTCAACTAACTAGTGTTGTTATATTGTGGTACAGGCGTATGCATGTCACAGTGTTGATTTCGCCGAGTTTTGAAAGATTTGAAATTGTGAGTGAGTGAAGAGATTTGGGCGGCTCTTAACGTCGAGGTCTTGAGAGCCGGTGAGGATGAAGCTGGAATGAAGGGGAGGGGGGCAGACGGGAGATCTCCGAGAAAACCCCGCCGACCAGCGGCATCGTCCGGCACGATTCCCACTTGCGAAAACCCGAAGTGAACCAGCCGGGAATCGAACCCAGTTCGCGTTGGTGGGAGGTGGTCCCATTGAAATTGTGACATAATTATGATTTCCTATAGGCTGTTCACGGTATAAAGAGAACTTTCGAGGCCCTAGTTATGTTTTCCTTTCAGCCATTTTTACCCTTAAACTTCAATTTTAAATTTGCAAGTGATAAGTACAGTATAGATATTGCACTGCATTCGGAAGTTAACGTCTAAGGCAATAATAAAATACATTTATTGACTTATTATTCCAGATGAGAGGCTTTCAAAAGTGCTCACTTTACCGTGAATAGTGTATAGTTAACTTTGTCTTGTCTTTCTTGCAGTGAAAGGTCGATAACTAGACGGGTATAGGCAGGGACGACCGATTTGCGAGGAAATAATTCATGACCACATTGCATAGCACTTTAGCTCAGATCCGCTTTCGTGATCGGATGATTTACGCGCTACGGCGTCATGGGTGTCTGCCTCGCGATTCACAGACGCACAGTATCGGAGAAACCTAATTCTGATCGTTCTGATTGGCCTGTAGAGTAAGAAAACTTCATCTGACAAAGACGCGTGGCCAGAACGAAGAACAGAAGTGTTGATATGCCCGTAGGGCATTTCAACCTAGCATGCACGAAACGTGTACCAACCTGTACGACCGAACCTATGAAAATAACTTATATTGGTATATAGCTCCGACAGCGACCAATAATAATACGTTGGTGATCCAGCAGCGTCCAATACCAATAACCAGTTAAAATACGCTGTCGCCATCGGCGCTAGCTTCTTACCTTGTACGTACAACACAGACCATGACTATACCTATTTCGCAACATGTTTTATGTGAACGAGTATACTTGGGGTAATGCGTTAAGGGGTCGATAAAATTTAAAACGTGTACAATATTGGCGCGTACTACATACAAGCAGTTACAGACTATTCACGGTTAAATGAGCACTTTTGAAAGCCCTGCTTAAGATCTACCTGAATGCACGTTGTGTATTATTCCGCATTATGTAAAATTAACATTGCCATGGCTTCATCACTTTATCCATGCGTCGGTCAAGTGAAACCGTGAAATTATTTAAGAAAATATATATATTTTACAAATTTGCCTATTTTTACACTTCGATAAATTAAAATAAACATAAAGCGAAAGAAATAATATAAATTATCACAAATGGTTACCTAACACTTTTTATTCGACGTTAAGATATGCAACTATTTCCCATCCATCGTTACCAACTTAATTGGGCCCATGTCACTTAGTGCGCCCGTTAAGATATATGCAGGCAGGGGTGGTGACTTTTTTTCTTCTAAGGGTAATTTCTAAAGTGCTCACTTAATCGTGAACATCCTATAGTAAGCGTGTCCTGTGTTGTGCGAGTCAATTGGGACGATTGTAAATAATAATACATAGACCAATACGACTAATGGACAATCTATCGGGAATACACGCAACTGAATTTCTACCGCATTTAAATGGTTAAACGAAACGCACATCGTTTTCCCGAGCGAATGTTTTTTTTTTTTTTTTTTTTCCTCTTGAAGAGTCTGGTTAACTCTGCTCGAGTCGGCAGTGTGGCCTGCTCTCGGCGAGGCCTTAGCTGTCAAGGTCATCGAGGACACGCGGGCAGCGCTAGGTTCGCAGTCGCGGAAGCGCTCGCGTCGTCTGCCTTGGACCGCGATTGATTGCCCAAGTCGCGTGAGAAAAACTTCCTCACAGTGTACCACGTGGTGCATGATGCTCCCGAACGCGAGTCACGCGCGCTAACCCGCTTGTGCAGCCCCACGGTAGCACAGATCGGGTTGGCATACAGAGCTGAAGCGCGGCCGCCTATAGCGGTTCTCACAGTGGAGCGATGTTCTGACGCCGGCCGCAGGCGACACAATCCCGTCCTGCCATATGTTATCCTGCAAGGAAGCTTGCAGTGAAATGCTAGAAACGAACGAAATGCCGTGAAAATCCTTGCCATTCAGTTAGTAAAATTGTTTTTTTTTTTTAGTGATATACACTTTTCTTTAATAAAAGTATTATATTAAAATTGAAAATAATGATTTAGAACATGAACGACCCTTCAGGAATCAGAAAATATACTTTTATTTTCCTAAAGGTAAGTAAAATTGATATTAATTTTGATTCCAGTTAGTATATCTGCAAACCGTTTATGTATGTTTTCAGTCCTTTATCTCAGTTTCTCGCCAGTTTATTTATTGTGAAGTACAGAAATGTTATTCTTCTTATTCACCGACGCTGGCGACGACCGTCAAAACCAATGTTCGTCGCTCGTGGCAATGTTCTTGACACTCGACGCTAGCGTCAAGGCTCTGATTGGCTAATGCTCGACGCGTCTCGTCGTAATGCTCTATTGTGGAAACCTCTTATACGAGGGCTGCCACCAGCCCTGAACCTGAAATCCTGGTTTCTGCATGTAAAAATCCTGTGAAATCCTGGAGTCAATGGGAAAAAAATCATGTAAAATCCTTCGAATTAAAAAATAAATTGCAAATTACACAGAGAAGAAAAAAGTGGATATGAAATACGTTTACATATTTAGTGTAATCGTTTTGGTTTGGAATGTACAAACCATGTTAATTCTTTTCTCCACTCACACTTACAATTTTGTTTATACAATGACTGTATCAGCGATAATTTTCGTTTCCTCGCTATTGTGATATCAATGCCAAACGCAAAACAGGCGCCAAATTCGGATTGCATGCGTAAAAACGGCAATTCGTTGCAAAGGTTCTTTTCAATAATGGCCTTGGCCTTTGCAATGTGATCATACAGCCAAGAACAGAAATATGTAGATAACTATATACCTGCACCAGTCAATAATTAAGCAAAAAAAAAATTAGGACACACACTATTGAAGCAATGGCGAATGTCAAAATATTTTGCTTAATTATCCACCTCCATTATAAGAATATTTCAAACAAATGCAACAGTGAAACTCACACACATCGCTGTGGACGCTAGTGTCGCCACTTTGAGCTGGGGGAAAAAAAGTGTGGACCTTTCCAGATTGTTAAAAATCCGTAAAAACGGATAATAAAATCCGTTAAAACGGCAGGCTTGTGCTTATATCATGAACTCCAGCTGCACACGCCGTAAATTCGTCGGAGTGTCGTTCGCCAATCAGCGCGTGGTAACAGGGGCTGCAGTGGTGCATTGGTTAGACTTCTCTCCTCCCACCGAGTCGAACCGGGTTCGATTCCGCTGGTCGACGGTTTTTTTTAGCCGACTTTCCCAATGAAAGAAATGCTTACGAGATCACTTTCCTGTCTGTGTAAAGGTTGTTCACGATAAAGTGACCACTTCAGAAATTAACCTTCGAAAAAAGTCACTGACCCTGCATCCGTGTATTTTAATGGTTGCACTGAGTGACATTCGTCCAGTAAAGTTGGTAACAATGGATGTAAAGTAATTCCATATCTCAACGTCGAATAAAAAGTGTTCGTTAACCATTTGTTATAACTCAAAATTATTTCTTTCGTTTTCTGTTTTTTTTTTAATGCATCGAAGTGTAAAAATTAGCAGTTTAGTAAAGTATTTACTTTCTTAATAATTTCACAGTTACTTATGACCGACGCATGAATAAAGCGATGAGGCCCATGACATTGTTAATTTTATAATAGGCGGAAGAGTACACAACGTAAATACAAGTAGATCTTAAGCAGGGCTTTCAAAAGTGCTCATTTTACCGCGAATAGCCTACATGTCTGTGTGCGTGCCCCTTCAATTTTTGAACGTGTAAAACGAATTTCACCAAACTTGGGTACATATATAGCACTAAGTAAGGACAATTTTCTTTTATAGTTTTCCACTACGCCGGGCACTTACTTGCAAAATGGTGGCCATTTTAAAGTTTTAGGGCGATGTGACATATCTCGGAAACCATTCAACCGATTTTAACAAAATTTTGTATGCTAACAGCGCAAGCTGGAAGAATTAAATTCAGTAATGAATATTATTGTGGCTCCGCCATTTTGGAAGATAGCGCCACATGAAAAATAAAGATCGTACGCTATATCTCGGAAACTACTCAGCCATTTAATCAATTTCAGTTAAATTTGTATGCTGTTTTGGGAAACAGTTGGCCGATTCCTACCAAATATGGCAAATAAGTAGTACTGCGATAGGTGAAACTAACTGATATGGTTTAGGTACGTCAGGCACTTATTTTTTGTACACATTTGATTGATGTAATATAGACAGTAATCATACAAAGTTTCATTGGAATTAATTACATGGTTTCGACGATATAACATACAAAACTAAAATAGTTTCCCTCGTAACGCTTTGCTGTGCAAATTATAACTGTAACATAGGGGTTTTTATTACAAGCGATGAAAGACGACAGATTAAACTACGCCCGTATCTTTGTAATTTTCTCTTGCCGCTTAAGGAAACTGCATAGGCAAGCTAATTTTTTTCTCCACGAATACACTTGATATGGCAAAAGTTATATATATATATATATATATATATATATATATACACACACACACACACACACACAAAAAAAATGCGCGGGTCCACCTCACTCTTAACACGCCATTTGTAACGACAACCCTACTCAGAATTACTTCCCGAAATGTTTGCTATTATAAAACATTTGTAAAATCCGTCGTATGTGACAGCATATCCCATGTCTCTTTGGCGAAAGACCCTTAATTGGCATTGCATTATTTCTATCTATCTTCCCTCCGTCATCGTTCTTCAAGTTACCAATTACGTTACTCGTCGAGTATGCGAAACACGGAGATATTTAAATCACGCGCCTCCGCGTCCCGACGAAAATGATTTTCTTTTCCGCTCCTACGAGATGCAACGTCCGCATTAATAATGAACCGTTGATGAATTAGCGGGAGGATGACGGTGGAAGGGGGGAGGAGGAGGAGGAGAAGAAATGGCGCGTGGAGAGAGAAGTGCGGGCGCTTTCAGAAAAGAGCTCTGCCCGCGAGGCTGGAGTCTCACGCAGGGTTGCCAGACGTACCAGAATTCTAGTGTTTGTACTAGATTTTCTATCTTGGTACCACGTACCTGACTTTTCTCATTGTGGTACGCATACATATACCAGACTTTTGTTGGTCGCAAAATTTTTCGAAAATTTACCGCTGTAGCAAAAGTATATGTTAATATAAATTATTTTGCTAACCGAAATAAACATAATTGTTGTAAACCACAACTTCTTAAAATTATTTTACGTTATATTGCACTTGTAGTTTGTAGCAATACATAGTGTTAAGTCAAGTTGTATTACCACAAAAACAATTTTAAAATTTTTTTTTCGTATTTTTAAGTTTCTGACTAAATGTATTTACGGTAATCTCTAAGCACCCTGACAACTGTTGTTTTAAAACTACGCAAATTTTATTTCGGACTTATTACTGCCATGTAATTGCAATAACTGTTTTCCGGGAGGAGGGAAGTTGGGCTCTTTTTTTTCTTTTTTTTTTAATTAGAGTACGATAATTCTATGGAAAATACCAGAATTTTAAGGCGCGTTGTACCAGAATTTTACTTACCAGAATTTGATTCGCCCCACCTGGTAACACTGGTCTTGCACCACGCGCCACGCAAGCTCGCTGCACGGACGTGATATATGTGGCAATGTAAATTCGAATGGAAATTAAAAATGGGTGATTAAGATTGCGTAACCCGCCCCAGTGGTAGCGGACTCTGGCTTCCGGTTCGGGAGCCCCCTACCCGCCCTCCCTTCGGGTACGGGGGAGGGGGGGAGGGAAAAAGAGAGCAGCTATGGTTGCATCATTCGCTGGCGAGACCAGTCGCAATGCGAGATAACGGAGAAGTGAAAGCACCCATGGGGAGAGAGAGAGAGAGAGAGAGAGAGATATCGCTGCCTTCTCCTGGAGTTCAAGTTCTTGAACGCGCCTCGAGACACGCTTCACGAGTCGACAAACTTAAAGGCCGTTACACGATTGAGAAAACTTTAACATTTGACTTTACGTTTGCTTTCCGACATGTTGTTTCTTACGGAGCTTGGCACAATGGAACTGTCACAGGTAAAGTCAAGCACTCTTTACTTTAAGATTTCGAAAAGTTGAAAATTAAAGTCAAAGTCAAGCAGCCATATTGCCGAGAATCTAACAGAGGTTATGTGGAAAGTGCGTTATTTTATTGTAGGACGATTTTAATCTCGGTATATTAAACAAAGTTTGTCTTAAATTAAATAAATGGCAACCGAATATAGTTTGAAGAGGAAATAGGGGCCTATATGAATTGACATATTTAAATATGTTAAACAAATGAGTTTTTTGTTTTGAAATAAACTTCTAATACAAATTTTAAGCCTATTTAAAAAAAAAAGTTACGTAAAATGCATTTTTGGATAATATAATTATTTACATAACAAGATACACATTTTTACGAAGCTCGCAGAACCGATGTTCAATTGTCTGAACTCTGACTCTATTGTATTGTGTATTGGTGGTTTCGTCAGAGGAATGGAAACGTAAAGTCAAATGCTAAAGTTTATCTATTGCGTACGAAGCGTTAAGCTGCAGGGTTGCCACAGGTCTGGAAAAACTGGAAAACAGGGAAATGTTAGGGAATTTGAAAAGTGTCAGGGTATTTAAAACAAGTTAGTTAAATGGCAGGGAATTTTGTGCTACGCATGCTACATTTGCCAGTTCTGTCGTTAATCATGCACTGCTGCCAGAATAATAGTAATAATAATAAATCGTCTTTATTTGTCGCAGTTAAGGCATATCTGCCTTCTCTTACACTGGACCATTTTTACGATTTACACTTGCAATTTACACTTATTTTAATGATTGTGTATTAAATGCTTAGTCTTCTTGTTTTTTTTACAATCTATCCGGTGAGCAATTGTTTTAAGATCAGCAAGTATTTTGATGTAAAAGTGTGTCATATTGCAAAGGCGCCGATCCTTATAGAAAAATGAAAGTTAGAAAAGGGTCAGGGAAGATAAGATTATTTTTGTCCGGAAATCAGGGAAATGTCGGGGAATTTTCCAATGGGAAAAAAAGGTGGCAACACTGAACCTTGTCATGCCCACATTATTCTACAGTTTGTGGTGTTGCGAAAAAGACATTTTTTGTTGCGTTCTGTACTCGAGATGACAAAATATTTGTCTGGCTATCACAGCCAATACGCTGTAGGTTTTGTTTTCGGTTACCAGATTTCAAGACCAGTTGTACTCCGAAACAATTTAGTTCATATGCACTTTCATAGCTGGATGATTTTAAATGTCACGTGCCCCAAGTGTCTGCGAATTATGGACGTTCAGTATCGGAGTACTGTATTCTGATTGGCCCAGTCAAAGAACTACACGTCTTATCTCGTAGACGCAAGGCCAATAACCAAAGGAAGTTATGATTGTGGACGCAGCATATTGTAGTCTAAGATGGCCATAAATATTTTTGCGAAAAACACCAGTCCCTAGTGATCAGTGACACGCAGAGACCTGAAAAATTCGCGAGTTAGATGACCTGCGGGCTAGACTCTACAGCCTTATGTACAAATATGCCTGACATCAACTACACATTGGTTGTCTGCTGTCACAGTGGAAGGCGACGATTGGGCCAGCGTTCTACAGGAGATGTCACACACCGCGTGGACCAATGGCTTAAGTTATATATTGTCTCAAAATGAATCCGCGAATTCTTCTGGTCTCCAATGATACGAACCGATTACAACTTAAAGCAGTGACTATTTATGAATCACCGCTGGGACCTGCGAAATTCGCATTATTATTTTTTTGGCATCAAGCTAAAACTCACAGTGCTGTATATACTCTAGCCGGCGTCGTTCCTCCATTGGCTGCTGCCCAGATGTGAGGTCACTCCCTTTCTGAGTGGACTGTACGTGATTGGGGCACACGATTGTCAAGTTGTCATTTACTGGCGCAGAGTTACCCGGGGGGATGTCATATAAAGTATGGTCCAATGACAAACGTATTGCAATGGTAAAAGTGTTTTTAAGTTTAAACTGTCCTCAAATAATAACGCGAATTTTGCATTGCCACTGAATCTCGCAGAGTACAGTATCAGTCAAATATAACCTTCCTGTGCACACGTAGATAACTGTTTACACTGGGCGTGAAGAGTTAAGTCCAAAATAATAATTATTATTTGGAAGACGAAAAGAAGGAAAATTTACCAGAGTAAAAAAAAATTGTATTTGGAACAGTAGGTGTTTTTTTTTATATTGATTTGAGTATAAATTTGCAAGTGAATTTCTATTTTTCAAATTTTTGAATTTTCATACAGACAAAGGAAATTACCAATTAATTAATTGTAATCGTAGCACACACCGTCAACATATTGTTTATTAATGTAATACTTGTGAACGGAAATAAGTAAAATTATATTTTGTTAGAGGGTATCTGAAAGGGTGCAGATATCCCCCCCTCCCCCTAAAAAAAAAAACAAAACATAAATAAATACAAACAAATTTTAAAAAATAATTGTAAATTATATACTGAAAACTTAAATGAACAATTGCAATAAGTTTTCCTTATTGTACATAAAAAGTGTTCCTTCATATATAGGCCGTTCACAGTGAAGTGAGAATTTTTTAAGGTCCTTCCAACAGGCTTTAACCACAAATAAATATATCTTATTGCAACATCAGGCATTACATTTTGAAGTTGGTGAAATGTATACACTGTGTTTATTCGTCACAAAGTAATGTTTATATTATAAAGCAGCAGGAATATGGAAATAGGGTGAAAGTAAAAAATCTAGAAGGGCATTAAAAAGTGCTCACTTTACCGTGAACAGCCTATATCGAGGTTTAGTCCCTTCCAAAATAAAGTTCTTTGTGTGCAGCTTTTCTGAAGGGTTCAAGTACTAAGAAATTATTTTTTCCAGTATATTTTTGGTTATAGCAATTCCATCAAAATATTCTTTACTAACAATGGAAAGTTTTCGTTTTTAAAAAACTTGATTTTCTATAAACAGTTTTTTTTTTGCTTTGCGGATATATTGTGTTTGTCGTAATTAAGTCTACTCTTTTTTTTCTTTAATTTTTATGGGCAATTCTTTTGAAACTAGCTGCCAAGATTATTTTTTAAAAACTATGCTATTAATTAAGAAAAAATATTTACAGCAGCTACTGAATAATGTGTAATGCTCTAGTTCATTCTTAACAAGCAAGTAAATTTGATGTAAAATAAACATGAAGACATTTGAACGATTTTCGAATGTTTCACGAAATAGTCAGTTGTAAAGATGCACTATTTTACCTTCAGTGATACAAGAAAATTTTTTAGAAGTAGATTCCAAAATAAAAACTGTCTGTAAAACGTACAAACATCTTTTCTCTTTGAAAATTTTTGCTTTAAATATTGTGACATACAAATTAAATAAAGTTATCTAAATGCAAAATTTGAGTTCAGCTAAAGTGTGTGTATAAATTATTATAACACCGTGAAGCATATCCTTGGTGAAATCCGACTTTTGGCAAGTTTGGAAACTAGGGTTGGCAACGGACTGTTTTATTACATTTTAAATTTTTCTTGTAGAACTTAAATTCATTAACAGACAAACCTCACACATAGATTAAAAAAAAAAAAACTTATATGATGTGATAATATCATAAATTATTTTCGGCTGTAACTTAAAATATTATTTAATGGCCTAATTAGAAATATATTCGGCGCAATAGATCTATGCTTGAAATTCCCGTACTAATGTCAGTTAGTAAATATTAATGCCCTACTTTAATTTTAATTTTTGTATTGTTGCTGCTTGATTTCATATCAGGGATGTATAACGACACACAATATCTGTAAATGTTTTGACCTTTCAAGAGTATTACCACTTCTTAGTGCATCTCAAGTACCGACAATGTAAAAACTTCTCTGACCTTGAGGGCACTGTCTACCAGCTGACAACTGCGAAATTTGAATAAGAAATCCCATGCCAAAGAAATTTCGCCTCAGTACGTTAATTTTAAATACAGCAATTACAAACAAAACGTATTCTTCACAAATTTGTGAGGAGAAGATCCCTACTAGTGTATATGTTCAATATAGATACGCAAATATGTACTTTTTATAAACATAAATTTAAAAAAAAATTTCTTGCATACAGGCTATTCATGTTATAGAAGCATATCCGCTGTAGGAAACGTATCCTAAAAAATTCGTGAAGGATACATTTCCTTTGAAACGCCTATCTTTAAAATTAACGCAATGAGGCGAAATTCCCTTAGCATGGGATTTCCTATTTAAATTCCACATCTGTCAGCAGGTAGTCAGGGCCCTTAAGAATACAACTAAAGCAGATATATATTATAACAATCGGATGCCTAAGGGGCGTACCTGAGTTCGTGAGGGATGGAGATCTTAATAAAAAATAAAAAAAAACTAAATTGGAATTCTAATTTATTCTCTCCGCTATTATTTAGAGCATTAAATTACCTCTCTCCATTTTTTACTCTTTTTGTATTTAACGGCGAGCGCAATATTTAATGTATATTACAACTCTAATTAAAGTCCTTCATAATCATCTATGTCGGTTATTCATTATTAACACATGTTCAGTCTATCTGTTGCCACCATTTATAATGTATTTCCCTCGCGTGTTTAGCCTAATAGTCCAGCCTGCTAGCCGCACCTTTCACTGCTTGATACTCGCAGTCACAGACTTCCCTACCGCTCGTCGCTCGTTCTTCTATCGCTCGGAACATCAACTCCAGCTCAACTCAACTCCCAGCCCGGAGGCCTGCAGCAATATTCATAGTGGCGCGTCTTACCATCTGGAAGGTTCAATGCACACCGAGTTGAGCTGAGAGAACGAGGTCAGTGATCCAGAGCATTCTTCAGATAATCGCGGAAAACAGAACAACTAGGGTCAGCGGGGCGCGTCTGTAATTCGACACCCATCATTGACTTGCCTCCGCCGTCGCTATCATATAACGACTCTCTGTCCTCTTCGCTCACTCGCGCGAGGCGGGCGAAGTCATGGTGTGTAGAGCTGGAGTTTGCTGTAGGTATAAGCGGCGGTTCCGCCTTTGTATTCGTTACTACTCTGTGCCTGTAACAAGGCATTTCTTTTATTAATATTTTTTCGTAGTACCGGACTGTCCCTTCCGAAGTCCCCCTCACCCCAAACTTCCCCTGCGTGAGTGTTTTATTTACAGGACACCCAAGACTTTTTCCAACGATTTACATAACAACGGTTATTACACGCGTAAACATAGGGCGTAAAACATCCCCCCGCCCCCCCTGGCACGAGTCATCAGTAGCTTCTCTCTTCCTCGTTGCGTCTTGCTGAGTGGAAAACGGACACAGGACATCCCGACAAGCTCTCTCATGCGCCGCCATATATAGGATGTACACGGTAAACTGAGCACTTTCGATATTATGTATTCTTCCGCCACGTGTAAAATTAACACTGCAGAGTGCCTCATCACTTTATTCATCTGTCGGTCGAATGAAATAGCGAAATTATTAGGGAAAGTAAATATTCAACGTTAAGACATGGAACTACTTTCTCCTCCCTCCCCCCCCCCCCAGCACGCTTCCAACTTTACTTGGCGCGTACTAGTCGCTGTGCCCGATTATTATCATTATTATTATATCCATCCAGCGATGTAAGTTCATTAACACATTATAAAATGCTTCAAGCAAAGTTTAACTAACGCTATTAACATTTTGTTACAAACTAACATAAACAATTGTAATATTATTTCGTAACTAATATAACGTTATATTACAATATTTCCAAGCAAATTTTAATCACTATTTGCTATTGCCGTTGTTTGTATAACGTCCCCACCAGTTTATTTATAATTTTTTCATTGATACAGCAGGCTTAAAAAAAAACACTGCAAAACAACAAAATGACATCCATTGAATAACATTTAATTTTTTTTTCTACAGGAATACTCAAAACACCTTTTACGTGAACAACCTGTACCAGAGGCGTGGATCCTCCGAAAGAGCTGAGGAGGACATCCGGAAAGAGAAAGAGTTAGTTACTGGTCGTTCCAGCGCCATATTTCTCACCGAGGTCCCGTGCGGAGGAATGTCAGGATATTGTTTAAAGTTTGGGGGGGGGGGGGGCATGTGAGGGGACAGGGAGGAACCCGTCACGGGACCTGGTGGTTGTCCGGTGTCGCCCCCCTCCTCCTCCGGCAGCGGCACCAAGCCTGTCCGGAAGCGGAAGGGGAGAGAGGACAAGCTAAAGGACGAGACGAGCCGTAGTGCGCAGAGTGGTGTAGCTACGTGTGTATAATTTTTTTCGTTTTCGTTAAGTTTCGGAAGCTCTCTTAACGAATAAGATCTTCGAGAAAGGCAATTTGGTATTCTGGTCATAATTCGTTAGAGCCTTCCAGTTCGCCACCGAGACTTCGACAATGTTCGGGTTTTCGTCGGCCAATGCAGAGTGGCAACACTATGCACATCAAGTTTAACTCTTTTATATGAGACTTTGTTTCAAAATTATGAATAATAAAAGCGCTTGAAATATATTGTTTGCTTTTTGGCGTGTTTCAAATATTAGTATTAAATAGGAAAAAGGCATATCTCGTTTGCCAAGTGCATCAAATTTTCTGACGACATTGTACTATTTGGAAACTCGGCTAAACGTGTGATGTATTGTACATAAATATGCTTTATGTTCGTATGCTCACTCAATTATTTTAAAGAGAAAGTATTTTGGTTGTAAACCACCAAGAATTGTTTACAGATTAGCGCTGTCTATTTGGTGATTTACGATCTACGTCCTACATTGTTCAAAGGAAATTTTTTTTGAATAAAACAGGGTTTAAGATCTCTTATTTCATTATAAACAAATGTAATAATCTAATAAATTCCTCAGGATAGCCAGCCTACACTGCTGCTTAGATAGTTAAAAAAATTAAAACACAAAGTTTAATTGGTGCTTGTAAAATATTTCTCCTGAATATATATTTTTATGTTCCGGTAATGGATGAAGGCGCATTACATCATGACTCTCTTCTTTTACAGTCCAAATAAAAAAGTCTGTTTCACACTCCAGCCAAGTTTTTATAATATAACTCGGTAACGAAGGCCTAAAGGGCTTCGTTTTCGTTTCGAGTATCTTAACGGACATGGTGACGTCAAACGAACACTATAATGCGCTTAGAATAGCTCATTTCGTTAGTAAACGGAAATTAGAGTAATAACGAATAACTTAGAATAAGCTGCCAGGACTGTGGCCAATCACTGAAAGATGCGAGGAAGAGGGTTTACAAGACCTCCCTCGAGAAAGGCCGGGAAAACGATCACTCGACGAGTATCTACTTCAGAGCTCCATTGCGAGCTTCTCCTGCTCCGACTGTCTTTTCCCCTCCTACAGGAGCTAACATTGCACGTATACAACACACGTGTTCTTTCGTTTCATTTCTAGCATTGAGAACACGCCCCAGATAGCACTAAGCTGCCCGCCTGGCTGCATCGTTTTTTTTTTTTTTATCCATTTTTGTCCGAGAAGCGCGGGTGCTATAAGGGTCACGCTGGCACGCTCTACAAGAGCGCCATCGCCTCTACGCGCAGAGCTCGTAGTGCTGCATGTAACTATGGGCATTTCAGTGGTGACCCTATAATTTTATTGATGAAAAGTCTGTAGCAAAGCGCAATTCAGGCTCCTATCGTGTAGTTTGACTCGTGTCCGGCTAGTATGTTTTAAGATACGGTAGTCTGAAAAGCTTTTTTTTTTTTTTTTTTTTTTTCGGGTGACTCCAAAAATAATATTTACAGTCTGCAAATGTGCCCAGACATCACAGTGTTAATCCACAGGAGCTGATTGGTAAACGACGTTCCGCTACATATCCGGCTGGCGAAGCCAGTTTGCACTGAATGTGCGGCTGGAGTTGGCTGTATGAGGGGCTGTCTCACGTCTGCACACTTTGTGGTACCGTGTCGGTCACACATGACCGTCTTGTCTCCTATGCACTTTATTGTGCACGCTAATTTTGAATGGGATAAACGTAGACCGCAATAAACGAAAGAAAAAAAAAGTCCACCAGGCACTTGCAGCCTTGCAAAAATTTCCTTCAGCGTTCGAGCTCACGAAGATAATTCCCCGAGGAGCACGTCGACGGAGTACCGCGTGAGCGAACATGAGACCGTTCTCTATTTTTAAAAATAACCGGCTCAGGAAAAACCGGACGGGCGAGAAAAAGATGAATTAGAGCCGAATCCGTCAACTTTCTAGGTCTGGATAAACAAGCGGCGTATTTAACACGTGCTGTCTTCTGACTCCGCGGAGTCGCCAGCTTGATCGTTATAACTCGACGGGCGAGGAGAAGGGAATAGAACGTGTTTTCATTCACGAGATCCGGGTGATATATTGCCCATCTGCCGGTGGTCTAAGGCCCCCGCCTACCTGCGCTCGTCTTCCGCGTGTTGATGGCCGAGAGGCGCGGGGAGAGATAAGGGTGAGATAATCGCCGCTAAGCCAAAGGCTCTCGACTGGCGTCCAGTGCTTTCGTCGCACTGCGTGTATAGGCTGTTCACGGTAAAGTGAGCACTTTTGAGGCCCTAGTTACTTTTTCCTTGCGGCCATATTTTTTTTTTCCTTTAGCAACCTTTTTAGATAAATATTGCCATGAAAGTAGTATACACAGTTTGTATTTTACACCGCACTCGGAAGTTAAGGTCTAAGGCTAAAATAAAATAGTATTCTAAATGAAAGGGCTTTTAAAAGTGTTCACTTTACCTTGAATAGTCTATACCTACGGTTGGACTCCACAATCCTTTGCTCCAGTTTAACTCTTTGAGACTGCGTTTATATGGAAGTTTATTTGCTCTTGAGGACAAAGCTTGCACTTTTAAAGTTTCACTATTTAGCCAGACTTTGTCGTAATCTAAGTAAAAAAATGACAACTAGTCAACATTTCAGTTTGTAAGAATAAAACTGTCCTTTTTAATAATTTTTCAAACGAACACGATGGATTGTAAAACTTGTTCCTTCTATCGCGATATACATTAATTAATACACAGCCAACCCGTGACTTCATTGGTCGACGGCCAGCCAATAATATACGTTACAGAGTACAGTAGACGTGTCCGGAGTAGCCAGGACCAATAGGACAACGGTAAGTGGAAATGCAGAGATCAACCAAAATGATATTGCTGTAGTGTAGAATATAGGCAGCTCACTTCGAATTTGTCCTCAGGGCTGGTAAATTTGTGCCGTGCCCAAAGGGTTAATTAAGCACTGACCTGGTAGCTCGGGATTTCTGTCCTTGTTTCCACTACAGGATCGTTATTGCTGGAAAGTCGTCCGGGGCGTGTCCAACAAACTCTGGTCCGATAGGAGCGAAACAGCGTGGTACGTGCGGATAAAGTATAATTCGTCCTTAAAGAGTGGATGGACGTCTGTAGGAACCCCACTCCCAAGGTCAAGAAGCGAGGCAGCGATACGAGCGGCAATGAAACCTAGTACGTTACGCGTCCGCTTCCTTTATCCGTATCCGCGTATGTTTATAATGTAGAACCATCATTGTATACGCTGTTCACGATCAAGTGAGAACTTTTTAAAGCCCGTGCAAATTTTTCCTTTCATCCAATTTCCATCTTTTTTTTTTTTTTTTTTTTTTTTTTTATTAACACTTTGTAGACTACGCTCGACTGTAGTTCGAGCAAAGCTAATTTGAAAATTTCTCTGTTGTTCAGAACAAAACTTGCATGGATTTGCAGTCTCTGTTCGGACAGTCTTTAACATGACCCCACAAGAACAGGACAGCGCAGTAAAAATGAAATTTCTAGTGAAAGAATTTCTTTTTTTTTAGCCATTCAATGGTGCACGACTGATCGTAAATACTTTTACACGATAAAGGATATTTGATTGGTTTAGTATCAGCCTGGCTCTCCATTGGCTGATGACCGACCAATAATGAACGCTATAAAGTACAGGGGTAGTGTCCGGTGTGGTATGGACCAATAGGACGATGGTGAGTTCTAACACAGACAAGAGAACCGGTGTTCTTGCAGTAGTGGATATAGGTGACTCACTTCTAATTTGTCGTGAGTTCCAGTAAATGTGTGCAGACCTGAATGTGTTAATATAAACATTGCAATGTGTATACATTTCACCACAATCAAAATGTAATGCCTAGTGGTTAATGCCTGTTGCGAGGGCCTTGAAAATTGCTCACTTTATTGTGAACAATCCTATAGAACTGTGTTCCGCAGTTCCAGCGGCAGGTATAGACGGGGGCCTTAATGCCCGAACGCGGACGTACAGTCCGGTGAAGGCCAATTGGGGAAACTGGCCATTATGGACGTGTTCCAAGTAGCCAGGAAGGTGAAAGGGCGGACGGGCCTTCCTTAGTCAGGCTGGCGACATTAGCAGGCGAACACAGCCGCCTCGGGTAGGCGCCATCCATCTTTCCTTGGCCGCGCCGCATTCAGATCGCTCTCTCCGCCATTGCGCGCTTCGCTTATGACCAGTAACGTCAGTTTCTTGGTGGGGGGGGGGGGATGAATCACTACAACTCGCTAGCGCTACCTACCTTTGCTGCAGCCGCGGAGTTTAAGGGTGTGCCAGGTACCATTAGGTTGATAATTTTATTTTTCTATCGAACATTGTAAAAGATGTTCACGACAGAGTGAGCACTCTAGAATCGAACATTAGAAAATTGTCACTTTTGAGGCCGTAGTTACTTTTCCCTTTCAGCCATTTTTTAACCTTTAACAGTCTTGTCATTAAAGTAGTAAACACAGTGTTTATAATACACAGCGCTCGGAAAATAACGCCTAAGGCTAAAATATATATATTGACTATTATTCCAAATGAGAGTACTTTCAAAAGTACACAGTCATGTGTATACTCGAGCCCAGATGTTTTGTTCATTGGCTGCTGCCCCATACAGTAGTCAAATGTCACTTCACACCCGGCAGTGTGGCACTCGCTACTTGTTTCCTTGCACGCACGTTCTTGGGCCATAGTCGTCCAAGGCGTGTCTAATAAACTGCAATCCAATTGCAAAGTCAACTTCAGCGTACACGTGTTTGACGTATATCTTGTCCAGAAATGAACTCCACAAACCTTCCTATCCTTACTAATGATGTGCACTATCACGTGACGACACATAATTATGTAATAACCAGAAGAAAACATATAGGGCCTACATAAAAAACTGTTAAATTAAAAAAAAAAATTTCATATTTTAAACATTTTTTTTTTTAAATTAAGGAACTGCTATTTAGTGATTACATATCAAGCGGTAGCCCGCTACATAAGTTTTCGACGTATTATTTTTAAATTTCTATAACAAAAAAAAAAAAAAACAAGAATAATTTGGATTTATCATCAAATTATTTAAAAAACATAGAGTGCAAAATATTTTTATTCTACGAAAATGTCATCACATGCAATGCGTACACACTGAACAATGCTTAGCACAATTAGAAAAGAATTAAATTTTTGGTAATAAACGTTCTGAAGTTGGGAATCGATCCTATAGTTTATTCGCTGTTATTTCCAACTTTTCTGAAACCTTTTTAAAGTTCTACTTCCAGGAATCCGGGGCGTTGTCCTTTTGGTGCAAGTTTCTATACTTAGTTCCAGGGAAACCTGGAAGTAGAACATCAGGACGGCTTCAGGTAAGTTTTAAGAATCCGTGGTTGCACTACACGCAGAGCCCATTAACCCTTTAATGACGCCACAAATGTTCTAGCACCGAGGATAATTTTGAAGTGAGCTTCCTATATTCCACACGACAGCAATGTCATTTTGGTTGATCTCTGTATATCCCCTTACCATCGTCCTGCTGGTCCTGGCTACATCGGACACGCCTACTGTACTCTGCAACATTATTGGCTGGCCGTCGACCAATGAAGTCACGCGTTGGTTGTGTACCAATTTATGTATTGCGATGGAAGTAACAAGTTTTACAATCCATCGTGTTCGTTTGAAAAATTATTGAAAAGGGCAGTTTTATTCTTACAAACTGAAATATTGACTATTTGGCATTCTTTAACTTAGATTCCGATATAGTCTAGCGAAATATTAGAACTGTAAAAGTGTGAGCTTTGTCCTCAAGAGCAAATTAATTCCCTTATAAACGTAGCCCAGAGTATATAGGTGCATAGTCCTCAGTGGGTTAACTCGTGCGGGGCTCGCAGTGTCCGCCGCACTAGGCGCTGCGTCGGTCCAGTGTTCTCGAATGTTCTGCGCGGCCGTTGCCTGCACGTTTCTACCCGCGCCGGCGCCTCCAGCCCTACACCGTCCTGTTCGGAGCGCTGCCACGCGGTGTAAACAATCACGAGGGCACGCCGCTGCACGAAGTAGGCCGATCCGATTCGCGGCCGCAGACGCGCGCGTGCCGTCAAACAGGTTCGCCTCCCTCTACCTCATGCTGCATTCCCTATAAACCGGCTTCTACCTGGGGCCGCGGTGGAGTAGTGGATAGACTACTCAACCTTTCCCTCCCTCCCCCCCTCCTTACCAAGCAAAACCCGGTGGAAGTTCGTGCCGGACGATGCCGCTGGTAGGCGGGTTTTTCTCGGGGATCTCCCGCTTACAGGTCCTGTAAGCTCCCGCTTACAGGACCTTACACAGTTGAAAACTTTAACATTTGACTTTAACGTGTGACTTTACGTTTACTTTCCGTTACGGAGCTTGACACAATGGAACTGTCAAAGGTAAAATTCAATCAAGGTGTCCAAGCACGTCAACGTAGACGTATTCACGCAAAAAAAAAAAAACGGCCGTGTTCCCAACACAGACAAACCCTTTTTTTTTAGTGGGGTGGCGCCTTAAACCACTGTGTAGTATGCACGTATATACTCGGGATACGTTTATATGGAAATGTATTTGCTCTTGAAGACAAAGATAGCACTCTAGTTTTACTATTTCCCTAGACTTTATCGGAATCTAAGTAAAATATAACTAGTCAACATTTCAGTTTGTAAGAATAAAACTGTTCTTTTTAATAATTTTTTCAAACGAACATGATGGATTGTAAAACTTGTTACTTCTATCGCGATACATTAATTGGTACACAGCCAACGCGTGACTTCATTGTTCGACGGCCAACCAATAATAAACGTTGCAGAGTACAATAGGCATGCCCGGTGTAGCCAGGACCAATAGGACAATGATAAGTGGAGATACAGAGACCAACCAAAATTATTCTGCTGTAGTGTAGAATACAGGCAGCTCACTGCAAACTTGTCCTCAGTGATTGTACATTTGTGACGTCCTCAGAGGGTTGATCGTGTCGGTGTCGGACAAGAACTATGTGCCACTCACAAGGAACAGAGAATTCCAGCGCGCTGTGTCGCGAAAAGCTCGCCGGAAACGAGGTAGACAAGCTGGTAAAGGAGCGTGTCGTCGTCGAAAATGGGTTGTTAGTGGTGGTGCATGGGGGGGGGGGGGGGGAGCAGTCCGCTGAAGAAAACTCGAGGAGAAAATGCAGGCAGGTTGTGTGATCCGCCTCGCGAGAGTTCCGGATGAATCTGGATCGTCGCGTCGGGACCGCGATCCGAATACGAGATGCTGGGACCGTCTGCACTTCCTACACGACGACGTTATGGCTCGATCACGCGCACGACCGAGTCTCCAGGGGAAACCCAGTTCTCCGAAAACTGGAGCCACAACAGCCCGACAGCCCGACAAAACAACCCCGACACCTACGAAAATTTCTCATCAGCCAATCGGGAGCAAGGTCACCCCTACAAAATCTCCGCCCCGACAGCCCGACAAAAGTATATTCTATTTCCATCATGGCGACACATTGAATTACAGAATACCATACCGCCTCATTTAGAAAGTTAATCGGCAAATGTCTTAATATAACGACCGTTAGGGATAGGAAAATTTGGCGAGTTCAGTGACCTGCGGGTTAGACTCCACAGTTCTGTGTATACTCGAGACTCACTTGTTTTTGCTTCTGACCAACACAGTATAGGATGTTTACGGTAAAGTGAGCATCTTTGACACCCTAGTTACTTTTTTATTTCAGCCATTGTTTTACCCTTTAACAACCTTTTTAAATAAATATTGCTGTGTATGTAATAAACACAACGTGTATTTTCACCGCGCTCAGAAGTTAATGTTTAAGGCTAAAATAAAATATATTTATCGAATATTATTCCAAATGAAGAGGGCTTTCAAAAGTGCTCACATTACCGTGACTGGCATATAGCCAGTGTTACTACACACCTGGCAGTATGGCACTCGCTAGTTGTTTCCCTTGCTAGTCTGCTATTGGCTTGGAGTCGTCCAGGGAGTGTGATCCAATTGAAAAGGCGACTTCAATGTACACGTGTTTGAGGTCTATCTTGTCCAGAAATGAATTCGCGAGATTCTCCTATCCCTAACGAAAGTATAAAGTTACAGGATAGGGCGCCTGGACATGATACTGCACAGAAGCGAAACAGCAGGGTCTGATGAGACGCCCGCAGACATATCTACTGGTTAGAAGATGGGAGGAGGTTGATTAGGCTCGTAAAACACTCCCTAGAGACCAGAATCACAAGGGCACATTCCGTGGGGAATTCGCCTGTCTCTCAATGGACCGGGTCAGGGGGGGGGGTGGTCTAGTGGTTAGACGACTCCCCTCCCACCGAGGCAAATCAGGTTTCGATTACTGGTGGGGTCGCTCCCGGATTTTCACATGTGGCCATCGTGCCGGACGATGTCACTTGTCCGCGGGTTTCCTCGGGGGTCTCCCGTTTTCTCCCGTCCCTTCCTTCTGGCTCTGCTCCATACTCACCCTCGTATCCCCACTCACTCATTCCGCTGGAGTTCGTGGTGCGAGCCGCTGTTTAACTTCTGTATTCTTAAATATTCTGCGATGCTGTTGTGTGCAAGACTCGCGATTTCACTGCCGGAAGGACGAAACCTTGACACTTACGAATGTTGAAAACCTGAGATCCTTCAGGATCCTCGCTGACCTAAAAGGTCACCGGGTGGCCTCCGGTCACTGGGTCGTCCTTGATTCTTTCCGGGGAGAATCATTAGCATTAAATGAGGAAAATTGTATTTTAATTAATAATTAGTCTCGTAAAGGCTGTTCAGGATAAAGTGAGCACTTTTGAGACCCCATTTACTTTTTTTCTTTCAGCCATCTCTTATCCTTTAATCACATTTCTAAATAAATATTGCCTTGTAAGTAATAAACACAGTGTGTATATTCCACCGCACTCGGAATTTAACGCCTAAGACTACTATAAAAAACTTCTTTTTTTTTTTTTTTACCATTATTCCAATGAGAGGGCTTTGAAAAATGCTCACGTTACCGTGAATACCTTATAAATATCTTTTGATTCAGTCAATAAAATGGGATAATTGCTATCAGCTGTTCTCCCTCCTATAAAAATGTAAAATTTCAATCTTTAAACTATCGATTTTTAAACATATTTTTAAATTGTTTATTGGGAATTCCTTTATATTACTAGAGCAGCATGTGCAACACTATTTCTATGCAAATGACTACAAAATAGTTTGGAGATCATCTTAAAAATTTTCATAGTGTATTTTTCTTAACACGGTATTTTCAAGATACCTCATTTTTTCATACTGTAAGCCGTTGTTATAACTTTCCATGCTTTTTTTTTAAAAAACGCCTAACTCTCCAGAGTAAAATTCCATCAAACGCAACCGGAAATCCTGTTTTGGCTTATATTCATTTGTAGTAAAGAAATTATATTAAATGACCATGTACGTCTCTGGTTTCTATTTCAATACCTTAGTATAGTTAATGAAAGAAGATAAATTTGCATACCTAAGGCTTATTAAGTTGGAAGGATGTAGGCTATCATAATTTTTCTCCTACCTGCAAAATGGCTCCAGGATTTCTGATTTTCTGCTCGTCTGAAGCACATCTGCAAGTTCGTGATTTTCTTTTAAGTCAAGATACGAAATAGTCTGCACGTCTCCCTTAGCAAACAGGTTAATATTAAATGATTTAAAGAAGGGCTGAGTAGCAATTTTTAAATAGTTATTTTTCCGTTACTGCCAAATTCTTGACAGTGGTAATTCATAGAACATAAATTGAGAATCGTTGAAAACCGAGAATATAGAGATGGAAATGTTTAACAGTTAGTTTGCTGTAAATTAGTTAAGGAATACGATTTCTTTCTGAGAGTGAGCAAAGGTGTGAAATAACATTTAAAATTTTTAATCATTAAGGACGACTTAAACCCTGTCCATTTCGCAGCACTGTTACGCGGCTTATGAAATATGACCTATGCGTTACTGCAAAAAAAAAAAAAAACGTATGTAGCGTGTAAGTGGTTTGCAAGCTGAGTCCTCTCAGCTCGAAAGATAACGCAGGTAATAACCGGGGTGTCTGGGTTCAGTATCCCCGTAACGAATGGACACGCGCACCGTGTCCAGTTTGTAAGTTACGCCAGTTTTTTGCACACTACAAGCCCTCCGCGACATCCGAAGCGCATTTAGCCGGGTGATTTTAAAGTCGTCGTAAAGCGGGATAAATAAAGTCAGTCCGGATGGAGAGCGGGGTAGCTGTCCTCGGCGGTTTATGGCTCCGCAACTCGCTCATTCGCGCCGTCAGCTGATGCCCCGGCCCGCTCGACCAGTTCAAGGGTGATCTCGTCGCACGTCCGTACGGCGAGGTGGCCATTGCAGCGACTTGCCCCGGGCGCACACGCGTTTGTTGAATCGAACAAGATTTGTCTGTATAGGGGCGAATCGAATATTTTGTTGCTCTCGTTTGGTTGCCCCGCACTGTAAGATTTGGTTGGTGCAACTAAAGAGTTGTTTTGACAGCGCGTAAATTAAACGGTTTTACAAGTAGTTTCGAACTTACATTACCTGCATCCGGGCGCTACGCCTTAGTAATCTCAGATAATGTGCCAACTGATGACATCAGAAATGTTGGGTAACGCGTGCAAACAAATATTTCAAGTCTTACCGCTTTACTTGTCAGTTTCTTGTCGCATTGTTTTATTGATTTAGACTATAAGATTATTAAGCTTCAATAGATGCCTAACAAACACGGTTACTATCCTGTCACAAAAAAAAAACACAAACAAACTCTCGAGCTGTGTTTTCGAACGAAGGCAGACAAATTAGTGGCCAAACAAATATATACAGTTGATTCAACAAAATACTTAGTTGACAGTCTAATTGTTTTTTGGCCCAACACAGAGATTTTGTTTATTCAAACAGATATTATGTTAGACGAACGGAAGTAATTTTATTGCTTTTCAAATTTTGTTTGCACAACAGTATTTTTAGTTAGGGCAACTAAATGTATATTTGGCCTTATGCAAACAAATAATTTGTTCGATTTTCTATCAGTGTGACCGCGTGATCTCGCACCGAGCGAGTGGGATGAACCCTCCCCCCCCCCCTCAGTGGGACACCCGTGTCCAAAGTCGAGAGGCGAGGCAGCGATAAGGGCGACATTAACACGCACTTCCTGCGCCTCATCGCTCCTACACACAAGGCGTGCAGTGTTTCCGCCGTGACGCTGTACTGCGCAAATTACATCTTTAAAACAGAGGTTTTATTACACACGGTGAAAGTACACAGATTAAAATACGCCCGTACATTTGTACATTTCTCTTGCCGCTTAAGAGGCCACGGTGGCTGAGCGGTTAGCCTGCTCACCTCACACCAAAGCGACCCGGGTTCAATCCCCGGCCGGGTCACTCCGGATTTTCGCATGTGGGAATCGTGCCGTTGGTGGAACGATGCCGTTGGTCGGCGGGTTTTCTCGGGATCTTTCACTTCCCCCGCTCTTTCATTTCGGCGCTGCACCATACACACCTCAATCGCCCTCATCGGCTCTCAAGACCTCAATGTTAAGAGCCGTCCACATCTCTTCACTCACTCTTGCCAGTTAAGGAAACTGCATAGACAAACTTCAAAAATGCGACATTTGATAATTTTCAGGATTTTTTTCTCCAAGAATACACAAAATTGGAAAAATACGAGCATGGATGATGTATTTTTTATCTTTTATGACACGAAGTCGTATTTGCATAACATGTATTTACCGAGATACGCGTATTCCCGCAAACAACTATTTCACAAAAATGCGGGGCTCCATCCCACTCTTAACATCGAGGTATTGAGAGCCGATGAGGGCGAAGCGAGGTGAATATGGAGCAGCTCCGGAATACAAAGGCGGGAGGAAACGGGAGATCTCCGAGGAAACCCACCGACCAGCGGCGGCGTCCGGCAAGATTCCCCACTTGCGAAAATCACGGAGAACACCTCCGCCGGGAATCCAACCCAATTCGCCTTGCTGGGAGGCGAGTAGTCTAACCGCTAAACCACCGTGGCCGACTTCTAAAGCTGAGAAAAAGTTCGTTTGGCACAACCAAATGAATTCTTTGTTTGGAGGCAATTAAATATTTTGTCGTTGAAACCGTATTATTCTGTTTTTCTTATTTGGTCGGTGCAGCTAAGATTTGTTTGGCTATACATACATAAAACAGTTTCCGTTGATAAAAATTAACTTGAAGCTTGACCGAAATTCGTACTATAGGCTGTTCACGGTAAAGTGAGCACTTTTTAAGGCCCTTACAAATTTTTCCTTTTATCCAATTTCCATCTTCCTGCTGCTTTTTAATATAAACGTTGCAATGTAACCAATAAACACAGTGTATAAATTTCACCGCCATTAAAATTTTATGCCTGAGGCTGCAAATATTTATTAGTGGTTAATGCCTGTTGGGAGGGCTTTGAAAAGTGCTCACTATACCTAGATCAGCCGCGCCCGAGAATGACGTCTTAATAACCTCAGCTAAAGTGATCACAGGTAAAATCGGAATGTTTTTGAATACGTACATTTCAATTACTGGACAACATGCACAAACAAATATTTCAAGTTTTACAGCATATATCATTATTAAGTAAATACTAATAAATGGACTAAACCCTGTTCACGATAAAATGAGCACTATTGAAATCAACCTTCGAAAAAAAAAAGTCACTGCCCCTACCTGCATATATATTTAACGGACGCACCGAGTGACATGCGCCCAGTAAAGTTGGTAATTATGGATGGAAAGTAGTGCTACATCTTAAAAGTCGAATAAAAATCTTTAGGTAACCATTTCTGATGTCTTAAATCATTTGTTTCTCTTTCATGTTTATTTTAATGCACGGAATTGTAAAAATTTGTATAATAATTACTTTTTTTTTTTGTAATTTCACAGTTTCGCTTGACCGACGCATGCATAAAGTGATGAAGGCCAACGACAATGTTAATTGTACATATGGCGGAAGAATACACAACGTGCGTACAAGTGGATCTTAAGTACGGCTTTCAGAGGCACTCAGTTCGCCCTGAACAGTCGATAACTCCCCCCCCCCCTCCATCCTCTTTTCTCTCCCCAGCTAAAACAAGCAACACACGCGTCCGCCTCGCAATGGAAAGGCCATTTCCACGACCACTAAGCACGTCCGCTTTCTTTATTTGTCATTGCCCCCCCCCCCCCCTTCTTCAGCCATTCTCCTACCAACCCGACGGGACGAAAGAAGTTGAGCAATTAAGACGAGCGTAAATGAAACGCGCGTATACCTTCGCTCGTCTTATTATTTTTTTTTTCCGCTCCCGTCACAGCATCGGTGCTGAGAAACGAACAGGCGGCCGAGTGCACTACAAGGCATTAAATCCGATTATTTAGTACTTTGGAAAGCTGGGCGGACACTTGCTCAGGTTGCGGGGAGGGGGGCGGGGCTTCTATTCTTGTTAATTTTCTCTTTGCACTTTCTCCGCTGTGTCTCGAGACTGTAATGAATGGACCGGGCCGGCGAGCTTTGATTTCCGCGCGTCATACCCACTATGGACCCAACTCTGTAGCGTTTTTTTTCTTCGCGTGACGAATAAGAGTGATGCAGGAGTGAGTGGCGTCCGGAATAACTACTCCGAGACGAGAGTAGAGTAACATAGATTAACAACTCAGCAAAGCAAGAGCGGGCGTGGTTTTGGAACGAGTATGATTAATACATAGTTCATTTGCGGTAGTAGTAGGCAATAGTATGTTCAGGAACAGGCTCTCGCTCAGGAGCCATCTTGGAATTATTTCTTTCAAAAAATCACTTGTTTAACCCCAAAAATAGCTTCAGAAATCAATTATTTTAACTAATGTGACCCCAAAATGACTCCAAATTACTCATAAAACTCGTAATGACACCAAAAAATACCCCTAGTGACCCATTGATCCATGAGCATGCAAAATTGGCGTTATTATTTGAAGACAGGCTAGACTTCAAACACTTGTGATTTCGTATTGCCTTTTTCATAGGACGATAGTTTGTTGGGACACGCCCATAAAGGCTTTGAGACAAATAGGAAATCATTACTAGAGGCTCGCCCAATCACTTTCAACCAAGTTGAAAGGGAAAATGTGTTGTTACTGCTGCAGGAGCTAATAAACAAGAGGCACCGACTCGAACGTGTATAAGACGGTGAATTTTAGCGTGCCGCCAGAAAATGACGTGAATCTTTCAGGTCCCTACTCATGACCCATTGACCTTGAAAACTCAAAAAAATCCAAGATAGCTGCCAAGCGAGAGCCGGAGCTAGACCCTAGACCCTGTTCATGGGCATACTATAGCCTACTACTCACAGTTACTTCCAACTTTTCTGAACCCTGCCAGATTTCCATTTTTAAGATATCCCTCCGCGTCGTGCAAACAAAACTTAACCATTAACAGAAAATTGCACCAGAGGGGCAAAGTATCGCGTTCGTGCGTACTCGATGCAATAATGTTTTGCATAAGAACTAATTCTTACTGGACACCACCAACACACCTATTTTCTGTGTGTTTGTATTCACATCGTGGTATTGTAATTTATGAACAAGATATAAATAAAATTTCAATTTAACCAAAACTAAGGTATAGACTATACCTAAAGATAATGAAAATTCGCGAAAATTTTTTGAGTCAATATATCTTCTATAACTCTAGTTTATTCGTCATTAATAGTATGAACAATATTTTTACTCGACTAAGTTGTTTGCAGACCAATCATGAACGTTCCTCATTATAGTATCGGAATCCTCATTGGCCCAGTGACAGCCGATAAGGAAAGAAAACCTGTTGGACGTTGGTACAGTACGTTGAATCCTAGCAAGCAGTCAACATTTCCTGCGATAAACTATCATTAGAGCCACGACTATTCCGCGAATTCATTCGGAGATAAGATAGACTCCAAACACGTGTTCTTTTCTCTTACGGTTGTGATTGGACGACAGCCTTTTGGACACGCCCCGTTTAACTGTGAACCACTAATAAGTGAGAAGTAGTTGCGTGAGTGAGTGCTTAACAGTCCTGCAGAGAGGCTTACTTGATCACAGCAACCAATAAGCAGAGATCTGAAAAATTCGCGAGTTCAGTGACCCGCAGGCTAGACTCTACAGTTTTATTTACACATATGCAAATGTCAGCTATGCATTGGTTGTCTGATGTCACAGTGGAAGGCGACGATTGGGCCAGCGTTCTACAGGAGATGTCAAACACCGCGTGGACCAGTGGCTTAAGTTATATTAACACGCGTGTTTTGAATTCTAGCTTGTCTCAAAAGTAATCCGCGAATTCTTCAGCTCTCTACCAATAAGCAAGCGATAGTACCTCGAGTGTATAGAGGACTGTCCAGCCTAGCTTGCTGCCAACCTCAGTCCGCGAAATACTCGGGGCTCTAAACCAAAATCTCTAACTTTACCAACGAGCTCGTGACTTTTCGCCGTGGACGCGGTGTACTCCTTATCCCGCTCTGGAATTCCAGTTGTATTGAACGGCCCCGGTGTGGCGTGGGGGAGGGGGGGAGCCACGTGCGTCCCAGTTCGCGGGGAAGGTAACCCTCTCTCTCGATGTGGATATCCCGCGAACCTGGATCACTGAGTATACGCACTTCTCGATGCCGCGGTGGGAGGTGTCACAGAATAGGCGACTGCACAGGATAGAAACGGCACGACTGTGAATACGAGCCTGACTCGCTCTTGTAAAGGTCGTTCACGATAAAGTGAGCACTTTTGAAATCAATCTCAGAAAAAAGTCACTGCTCCCACCTGGATATATTTTAACATATTTCCTGAGTGGCATGCGCCCAGTCAAGTTCGTAACTATAAATGGGAAGTAGTTCCATATTTTAACGTCGAATAAAAATGCTGGGTAACCATTTGTGATTATTTAAATTATTTCTTACGCTTTCATTTTTTTTATGCATTGAAATGCAAAGATTACCAGATTTGTAAAAATATTTACTTTTCCAATAATTTCGCTCATTCGCCTGACCGACGCATGAATAAAGTGCTGAGGCCCGTCGCAATGTTAATTTCACATAAGGCGGAAGAATACACAACGTGCATACAAGCATATCTTAAGCAGGGGTTTTAAAAGTGCTCATTTTACTGTGAACAACCTAAATTAGTTAGTACTCTGCGGTGCCAGCGGGCAGCAAAGCCAATACGGGACGAAGTAGCAAGTCACACAAGAGACCATCCCCTGAGCCTTGCGCAGCCAATCGGAGAACTGGTACGCCCACGTAAAAAAAAAAAAACCGCTACTTCATTTCGTTTCTGTGTGCTCATCTACTCTTTGCCTTCATCATGCACGGACGGTTCGAACCCTCTGACGAATTGAGTGAAGGGATTTGGGCGGCCCTCAACATCGAGTCCTTGAGAGCCCAGTGAGTGTGGTGCGAGGTGAGTATGAAACAGCGTCGGAACGCAAGGGCAAGGGGAAACGGGAGAGCCCCGAGAAAACCCGCCGACCAGCGGCGTCGTCCGGCACGATTCCCACGTGCCAAAAATCCGGGCAGCTGACTTCGCCGGGGATCGAACCCGGTTCGCCCCGGGTGGGAGGCGGGGGTAGTCTTACCACTGCGACACCCTGACGAGGGAAACGGCCTTGAAAGGTAGCAGATACACACCTACCGTGTACACGAAGAACCGACAGGCGATCAGATTTCATTTCGCGATAAACCGCAGTCCCTCGCTTCGCCATACGGAATCAGCCATTCGCTATTCCCGCAGCGCTGCGAATAACTCGTGTAACAACGAGGTCGGAGCTGCCAAGGTCGGGTCCCGCATTGCACGATCGCGAAGCACAGTGTCACTTCCGCCTCGCCGTAGGAATTCCCTGTAAATAACACCGCAGAAAGAACGAAGTGGCAGGCCAATTTCCTCTGCTGTTTTTACGAACATCTGCATACCCGACACAAGAATCCAGTCCAATTGCCCGTCACTGTTAACTGAAAAATTTATTGTTTTTTTTTTTTTTTTTTTAGGAGCTGCGGTGGTGTGATGGTTAGACCACTTGCCTCCCACCTAGGCGTCACCTGACTCAGCGTACTGGGTTCTGCTTGCCACCTGTGTGTGTAGTCGACTGTAAATTATGTTTATTATGACAACTCGATTATTAATTATCTTGACAAGATGAAATATTGCAGCAGTGAAGCGTTGCGATGGAGATTCTCACCGCGCGCGTGGTTGTATGTCTGTCAGGGAGCCGAACTGACCACTGACTTAAAGACGAGGTAGAACAATCTTACGTCTACTGTGCGTGTCGCTGACCTCACGACTTGTCTAACGAACTGTCAAGTTCTTCAGCGCATATGCCCTGTTGCACCGACGAAATTTCATGATTCTGGATCTTCGATTCGTCGATTTTGGTCCCAAAGTGAGAGATCGATATTAAGTATGAGACAAATTTTGCTATTGATTCGCAATATTTCGTCATTGATCTAAGCGTATTTTTCACTACTGATAGAACTAGATGTGCGATGTTTAGTTTGTTTTAAGTGAATTATTGTTGTACGAATACTGCTGAGTAATATTCAAGTGCGTATAATGTTGTTTTAATTTCCGAAGAAAATGATCGAACGTAGTTCTGTGTGTTGGCGTATTTTCAAACTACATTTGTCGACGATGGCTGCTGATCTCGGATCGAGATTTCGAACAGCCAATTTTGGCGGTTCGAAATGAACTTCATCTCGATATCCAGTCCAGCTCTGAAATCGAATGGTGCAACAGTTATCTGTGTCGATCTTAGATCCGATCTCGGTTCGAGTTTCGAACCACGACGGTGCAACCGGGCCTAACTCATGCTTAGAGGTGATGGTTAGGGACCTGCAAAATTAGCGTAATTTCTTGGCATCAAGCTAGAACTCACAGTACTGTATATACTCTAGCCAGCGTCGTTCCTCCATGGGCTGTTGTCCAGGAGGACAATCCCTTTCTGAGTGAACTGCACGTGATTGGGGCACACGACTGTCAAGTTGTCATTTATTAGCGCAGAGTTACCCGGGGCGTGTCACATAAAGTATTGTCCAACGACGATGGTTTCTCGTGGAAAAAGTAGACTGTTTGCTATGATTCAACGTATTTTTGGAGACGTACAAAATCCGTGTTGATATTCCGGCGACAGGATAGACTCCATCGCTTTATAATCAAGTGAGCGCAGTCCGTGGTTCCATTAACCGCTGCACTTTAATCAACGTCAACCATCTACTTGATCTTCTCAAACGAGACTGGCCACTCCATCGTTGATCTCATATTACTGGCTCAAAAGTTCTCCGAAGCGTGATAGGCATATTTCTGGCCAATGGCTGAAGTCGAGTATTGTACGAATGTCTGACAGTTTTCTATTCTAATGGGATGTCATGCATGTATGGAGTTACTAATCCATATCACTGGGAAAAAATGAGGATCCTGGCACTATTAGGGAGAAAGTTCGTGTTTGGTACGCAAACAAATTAGCCGAGTCAAAAACCTTGTTCATCCAATCATAAAAGAACAAACTAACTAGAGTGTTATCGAAAACATGTTAGCTCAAAAATTTTTGCGATTTTCTGATACTAGAGACCTGCAAAATTCGCCTTATTGTCTGGGGACACGTTTTAACTTAAAACACATGTAGCTTTGCAATACGTTTGTCAATGGACCATAATTAATTTGACATGCCCTTGGTAACTGTGCGTCACTAGATGAACACTTCACAATAGTGTGCACCAATCACGCGCAGGCCAGTCAGAAAGGGCGTCTCTTCACGTCTGCGCAGCAGCCAATGGAGAAACGACGCCAACTCGTGCGTATGTGTGTGTGTGTATGTATGTATATATATATATATATGTAGTACTGTGAAGTTTTGCCTGATGCAATTTTGCAGGTTCCTATTTATTACCTCTACTTTCGCTTGAATGCGTACCACTTGTATTACAATTTTGTCAGCTACAAATGTAGTAATATTTACGTAGACATTAAGGTAATTTAATTATCGGTTGGCACAGTAATGTAAGAAAACGTCTACTCACGAAGACATCCGCCAAATAATGCAAAAAAAAAGATGTGTGTGTACATATAGGATATTGAAGTTTAACCCTTTGAGGACGGCATAAATATACTAGCACTGAGGACAAGTTAGAAGTGAGCTGCCTATATTCTACACTACAGCAATGTTATTTTGGTTGGTCTTCTGTGCTTACACTTACCATCGTCCTATTGGTCCTGGCTACACCGGACACGCCTACTATACTCTGCAACGTTTATTATTGGCTGGCCGTCGACCAATGAAGTCACGCGTTGACTGTGTACCAATTAATGTATATCGCGATAGAAGTAACCAGTTTTACAATCCATCGTGTTCGTTTGAGAAATTATTAAAAAGGGCATTTTTATTCTTGCAAACTGAAATAATTACTAGTTGCCTTTTTTTTTTACTTAGATTCCGATAAAGTCTGGCGAAATAGTAAAACTATGAAAGTGTAAGCTTTGTCTTCAAGAACAAATACATTCTCATATAAACGTACCCCCCGAGTATATACGTGCTTGACTAAGGGCTATATAATAATACATATTTGCGAACACTTGACCCCTCCCCCCCCCCCTAGTCAGGGGCCATCCCGGGGTTTTTGGATTCTCATATTAGTTCTTTTCGGGGCTTCCAGGAGCGCTGTCCCCCCTCGAACTGGGACCAAGGTCCTCGGTGTCCCACGCCCCCTAACACCTCTCAGGAACATTCTCAGTGTTGGCCATCTATCACCTGGCCTACAGTTCTCCTGTGTTCGGGAGGTCCATCTACTACCATCACGTATACCTGGGCATACAGCCCAGGCACTCCCCACTGCCAGCACGAGTCCTTCCTCAATCTGACCTTAGGGCGCCAGAGGGAGTGAGCTTGGGTCAGGGAAACAGTCCCTTTCTTAAGGACTGCTCCTCCCACCCCTCTAGCTGAACTCCTCAAAGGACTAGACTGCGACGGGAATCTTTCTGTAAAAAGTCAGGTGTTCCAAATTACTGTATTAGCGCCGCTGTGACTTAGGAACTGGGAGCTTTGCCAATGTCGGGCCACTTCTCCCAGAGAAAGGAAACGATTGTACGACGGATGTACGGCATGTGGGAGGGGGGTGCCCGCAGATTCGCCTGCCCGCGGTGTAAGAATTAGCAAGTTTGTAAAATTATTATTTTTCTAAATATTTTACGGGTGCTGAGGCCCGTAGGAATGTTAAATTTACATTTGGTGGAGGAATACACAACATGCATACAAGTAGATCTCAGGCAGGGCTTTCAAAATTGCTCCGTTTACCGTGTACTGCAAAAATGTTTGTAATTTTACAAACGTTTGTTACAGTACTTATCGTGAAATTACAAGAGCTGCGTTTGTAATTGACCTCAAGAAATATTTATCCTTCACTAACCCGTATCTACGAGCTCAGCAACATAAAACCGTACATAATGTATGCGTAAATAACGTGAAACACTTAAAACAACTCAAATAATCCCAATTCAACAGTGAAGATAACTTTATGTTCTTCTGGTTTAGTCAGCACCTGTACGTATACGTTGTAAAAATGACTTCATGCTTCTTGAGACATGTTGTCCTTGTGGTTAAAGTAGATAGTACTGAAATCCAGGGCATTTGAAATGTGGCGCTGGCGTCGGCTTCTAAGAATACCTTGGACTGATAAAGTCACAAACGAGACCGTCCTCAAAACAGCAAATGAAACATGCACATTGATTGAAACATTAAACAAGAAAAGAACTAGCCACTCGCTTCGTCATTCTGACTGGTCCACCGCCTTGTTTAAAGGGAAGCTGGAAGGTAGAAGGAGAAAAGAAAGACCAAGAGTACATTTTATAGACAGTATTAAAGGCCTGCACGCCTATTTCCACTTGAAGATGTTAGACAAACAAAGGAAGCCCTTGGAAGACATGCATGTTGTCCGCCATCTTAAAGGTCGAGGAGAAGAAGAAGCAGATAGAATTACAAGATTTTTTTTTTTTTGTGATTTATTTCGTATAATTTTTTTCTTTCTTTTATTTGCCACATTTGTTTTCTAAGACGAAAATTATATTTATATTTCCACGTTTTAATAATGCAAGTTAAAATACTAGGGTTTAATTTGTAATATTACAAATACGTTATTTAGCGTTTACAAGATAACTTCTTGTAGTTCTATAAAAGATTTTCATGACAACTGGTTTGGAAGATTTTGTCCCCCCCCCCCCACCCCCGTTTCGTGAAGTGCCTATTCCTGTAAGAAGTTCCTATGGCTCACTTATGGTTCCTATCAACGGGGTCTCCATAACTTATAAACTTATCGAGCTCTCCGAGCCGCGAGAAGTAATCCTTCGGGCCGCATTACCATAATCATTACTGAACCAATTCAGAGTAATGATCGAAGCCGTACTTGGTCATCATTATGCCCACTTCATTTCGCGACATTAGTCGAGCTCCTTGGATGTAGCGTAATAACAAGCATGATTGCCGTCTGGGTGAGGTACCCGCGTGTTCGATTCATGGTCTTGTGTTTTGTGGGGTGTGGAGGGGAAGGAGCCACAAATGGCCAATTAGTCGGAGAGGTGGAATGTTATCCGTTTCGCCAGCTCTTGCACTACTTTTCCAAGCCGATATTACACGATACCTGCAGCCGTACTTGGTTCTTGTACAAGCCCTGGTGCAGGAGCCGGTATACCAGCCGCTGTACGAGCCGCCATGGAAGATTCATATTACACGACAGCAGTTCGGTGGGTGCGCAGTGTGTGGTTTGTAGTAAATATGAACCCCATTCGTAGAACTGCTACCAGTTTGTAACTTGCGTAGGCCTATAAAGAAACTAGCTAGCACATCTTAATATTGCTATATTACTGTTCGCCTTTTACATAAATTGATTGCTTACTAGTATAGTTTCATTAATTTTCTTGGAAATGACGTGAAGTCACTAGAATACGAGAGTGTTATTTTTAATTTTGACGAAAATTACTGACCGGTTGCAAAATATAGTTTTTTCTTTACGCACTGGGATATTATCCGCATGTAAATTTTATTGGCAAGGAAAATGGGTCGGTGGCGTTTCGAACATACGCCCAAAACTTACATATTACTCGATGGCATGGCCACTTTACCATTGCACCACATGTTCACACACCAGGTAGGCCTATTAAGTTTATATTACTTACTGTAGATAAAAGAAACATTTTGAATCAATTTTTTTATGCAGTGGGTAATGTTTTAGGCATTCTGAACGGTTTTAAACAGTAATTAAAAGTTTTCATAGCCAGTATTATTCGTCGTTTTCGTATTTTAAAGTGTTTCAGCCTCGCGGATGTATATTCAAGATGGAGGCGTCCTTGTCGGTTTCTTTATCATCTTGTTTACAGTAGTAGTCACGGGGAGCGCCCTACGTTCTGAAACAGCGATGTGATTTGCCAGGTACGAGAGCCGGTGTGGGACCTGCCACGAAAAATAGGACGTGTCCAGTTACCAAGCCTGATACATAAATCTGGCCGTACAAGGTGGGAAGTGCCATGACGGGTGACACGCTAGCTGCCATACCGGCCGCTATGGTGGACCTTGCACAAGCGCCGCTGTAACTTAGGACTTGGAAGCTCCGCCAATGTCGGGCCATTTCACCCCGCGTGAAGGAAACAATTGAACGACTGTGGTACGGCAGGTGGGAGGTAGTGCCTGCAGATTCATCTGCCTGCCTGTGCTTGGTGATTTGCAAGTCGTTCTGCCTCTCTCTTTTAGTAGGGTAGATGGAGCCAAGTCCGTCCTTAGGCTGGCGAGATTACAGTAGCTCAAGCACCAATGGCTGGAAACCTACTTTATGTTTTAACACTTTGAGGTCGACACACTTTTACCAGCTTTAAAGACAAGCTAGACGTTAGTCACCTATAGCCATACCTCTGCAGGCACACCGTGTTCTATTGGTCCCTATTGTCACTTAACGCCACTCTACTGGTCAAAACGACACCTGTCTTTCCGTATTGGCAGGCTGCCAACCAATGGAGTGCCGAGTTTACTGTTTTCCAACCAAATGTTATTTCGTGTGTAACGGGATGTACATCCCATCGTGTTGATTCCCATAACTATACAAATATTTGTTGTTCATTTGCGGAGTTCGTTGTTGATGATGTATTAGTTCCTATTTAAAATCCTTATGAAATAGGGAATTGATGTAAGTTAACCCCGACCAGTTTTGTTTTTATGTGTAATGAAATATTCAAACAAGTTTTGCCCGAACTACACTCGAGTATAGTGCTCAAAGTGTTAAATATAAAAGAAAATAGTTTGATTCCGCATTCCCGATCTATAGAATATACGTAGGGGCAACTGTGTTACGCGAAATGTTTCCAAGACAGGTCGCGACCCAGGCGCACTTAAGATCAGAACCACTTTAGTTACTGGATCATTTGAATTGTGACGCATCTTATCTGTCTTCCCGTGAATCACGGATGGTCAGTGTTGGACAAACTTAATTTTGATTGGCTCACTCATGTAACACACTCGCTTCACACAAAGCCAAGCGGCCAATAGCCAGATGAAGACTGCAGGTGTGCACGGATGATATTGAAGTCTAGCCTGCGCGTAAATATCTTCACGAAAAAACAGGTGGCCCTACATATATGACAGTCAGTTACGACTGTCTTGTATTTAGGGTGCGATACGGCATGTGAAAAATAAGCTAAGATAATACGATATCCTTCGTTAAGATCGGACTCCGAACCATACGGAGTTTGAACTACAAATGCTAAGACATCACTGCTGCATTGGGAAAAATAAATCTACTTGTCGTCACTCCAAAATACCATGTTAAAATAGGCACTGCTAAATATTTTGTGGTTGCGTTAAAAAAACAATTTTTGGTTATAATTGCAATTATAAAATTTCTGCTTCCCATGACAGCTGTAGCCTAAACTGCTAAGACACCTTTATACCAAATGGTCCCGTGCTCTCATCATGGATACATATTGAAGCATGCCTGTCGTTCTTAAAGCAGGATTAATTTAATTTTGCGCATAAGCTATTCTCTGATTAGTTTCCTGACTTAACGCGTAAATGACTAAAAATAATGATAATACAGAACTATTAGCAGGAAACACAATGCACGATCTGTTTCAACGAAATATATTTTATTGACTTCATCTCTTTTCCTTTACTTTTAAAGCAGAGGAAAGAAAACATAAGAACAAGTGAATGGCTTACCCGTGTGAATCCTTTGATGCGCCTTTAGGTGGGAACTCTTGGTGTAAACTTTGGTGCAGCCTGCAAAATAATAATAAAAAAAACATTATACAAAGCCTTGAAAGACGAACGTCATGCTATAAGTAAAATATTGACACTAAAATAATAGTCCCTTTTTATGTTTCTCTAATATACAGTAGCCGACATATGTACGTAATGGAGGTCGTTGTAATGTAGTGGTTAGACTACTCGCCTCCCACCAAGGCGAACCGGGTTCGATCCCTGGCCGGGTCACCGGATTTTCGCAAGTGGGAATCGTGCCGGACGATTCCGCTGGACGACAGATTTTCTCGGGGATCTTCCGTTCCCACGCCCTTTCATTCCGGCAGTGCTCCATACTCACTTCACTTCACCTTCATCGGCTTCATCGGACTTGAAGCGGTGATCCTACCATTTTATTTGCGGAAAGTCTACAGCGAAGGTAGTGTAGGGCCTTATAAATGTTTTGCATATTTACGACCAGTAGATTGAATAAACAGCAGTGTTAAAATGCCGTTTTAAACTACGCTGGAAAGATCGCGGATATTATCACTAGAGACCGGGAGATTTCGCGAGTTCGTTTGATGACAGCTACACTTCAAACACATTTACATGTGTGATGGTTTGCCCGGGGAAAGGGGGGGGGGGGGCAGTTCTAGACCACTAAGCGAGGAACGATGTGCTGAACAATCTTGAAACGATAACCCCAATCATTCTGATCACTAAGCGAGGCTACAGGTCCTCTAGAACGTCACATGGACGGGTGTAGTAGTACGCAGCGAGCGAGAATGGGTTGGGGAAGCGGGGCGGCAAACTCTCGCACGCTGCGCACTACTACACCCGTCCATATGACATTCGAGCGGTCGCGTAGCCTCGCTTAGTGATCTGAACGATTGGAGTCATCGTTGCAAGATTGTTCAGGACATCGTGCCTCGTTTAGCGGTCCAGATCCCTTATCTTCCACTAATCACGTGACTTCCTGTTTAAATTGAATGGCAGTTTGTAAGACACACCCCGGGCATCATGCAAGAAAACTATGACCGAATACCGTTCTACCTGGTCTGCGATATAACTGGGGCATCAACCAATGAACGAATAAGAGAGGCTCGAGTACACAAAGGATTGTGGCGTCTAGCTTGTTGCCAAATGAATCCGCGAAATTTCCGTGTTTCAGATTATCACCTATGTGCGTGATGACTTTATACAGTGTTATTTGTCCCTCGTCTGAGATGTGTTTTTTTTATTTTGCATCGGTGTAAAGTGAACACTTTTAATGGTTCCGTATAGGCTATTCACGATTACTTCACACTTTTCCGAAGCCCTGCTGAAGTTCTACTTCCAGGATATTCCTCCGCCTCATGCAAACCGATTCTAAAAAAAAATTACACCAAAGGGACAGCGCACCGTATTCGTACGCAATCAGTGTAATACAATTTTGCATAAGAAATATTTATTACTAGCCATTACCAACACACCTATTTTCTCCCTGTTTCTGCCCATATTAAATATAAATTATATATTATTATTAATGCATAAAACATAAGTAAATGAAAATTTTAACCAAAAATAAGGTACTTTTATATCAAAACAAGTAGACTATAGAAATATTTCAATACACGACATAAGTGGGGCCGCGGTGGCTGAGCGGTTAGTCTGCTTGCCTCCCACCAAGGCGAACCGGGTTCGATCCCTGGCCGGGTCACCGGATTTTTGCAAGTGGGAATAGTGCCGTCGGCGGGTTTTCTCGGGGATCTCCCGTTTTCCCCACCACTTTATTCCGACGCCGCTCCATATTCACCTCAAACATCCTCATCGGCTCTCAAGACATCGCAGTTAAGAGCCGCCGAAATATCTTCGGTCACGACATATAGGAACCAATCAAAGGCATCGTACATTGGGTGATATTTGAAAGGTTTGACTCAAAAAGTGCGAAGGAACCCGGAATATACTATAAAAACCCACGGGTTCTAAATACGCTGCAAAGCAAAGCAAGCGACAGATAGACGACGCCCTTAATTATCCTTCGCCTACACCTATAGGGTTTCTTTAGCTAACACTTTGAAGACTATGCCCGAGTGTGGCGCGGGATAAACTATTATAGGCTGTTCACGGTAAAGTGAGCACTTCCGAGGCCCTAGTTACTTTTTTAATTAAGCCATTTTTTTTTATCTTTTAATCACTTATTGAAATAAATATTGCCATTTAAGTAATAAGCACAGTGTGATTACACCGCACTAGGAAGTTAACGTCTAATGCTAAAATAAAATATATTTATTGACTATTATTCCCAATGAGAAGGCTTTCAAAAGTGTTCACTTTACTGTGAATAGCCTAGATGAATATTTTTCTGCCCATAAAGTACAAGCCTGCCCTGGATGTAGCTACTCTGCTTCCTTATCACGATTTTTTCCAGGACACGACACAGCACTAAAGAACAATTTTCGCAAATAAAAATAAAGTTTTTTCTTTACCATTTCTGAAATTAACAGGATGGACAGTAAATACTGTTCATTAGGAAATTCCATCTGGTTGGCAGACTCCCAACTTCGCACTTAACTGGCTAACATAGGCTAATAACGAAAGCCTGGTCCGGTTTTGACCAATAGGACGACGATAAGACAGAACAGAGACCAATAGATTGTGGCGTCCTTGCAATGGTGTGAATAGGAGACACACTTCTAGTTTGCCTTCAACGCTGGCAAATGTTTGCCGACTTACATGTTAGTGGTCCAGCGCCTTCGTGATAATACTGTTGGCCACTTCATTGCGCCAATAAAAATTAGGTCATACCAGCGTCGATCGTATGAGAATCACAGGCGCACACCTAAGATAAGTTGGTATAAAATTCACACAGTCCGTAAAATGGATCTGAGGTAAAGTGTTTTGAAATGTAAATAAGCAAGAAATATTTTCGCGGAATTCAGGATTCCCTGAAATGTTGCTGTTCCAAAAACACACGCAAGAAAACTAACAACAACAAATCGTGGGTGGAATCAGAGTTATCTACCTCAGCGTATTGTTCCAGTGACGAACTAGACCCGCGGTTAGCAATATATTTGGGCAGGCTCTTAACATCGAGGTCTTGAGAGCCGATGGGGGTGAATTGAGGTGAGAGTGGAGCAGTGCCGGAATGCGAGGTTTGGTGGGGGGGGAGGGGAGATCCCCGAGAAAACCCGCCAACCAGCGGCATCGTCCGGCACGATTCCCACTTGCGAAAATCCGAGAGTGACCCTGTCGGAGATTGAAGCCGGTTCGCCTTGGTGGGAGGCTAGCAGTCTAACCGCTCAGTCACCGCGGCCCCGGGGATTCTTCGAGGTGTAGTTCGAAGAAAATTTCCGGATTTCTCTTGCCGCGCCGAAGGTCTTTTTCGTATGGACAGCGGCGCGCAGCGAACACGTTAGCCGTGAACCGAGAAGGAGGCACGACCCCGAAAGACCAATGGGAACCGGGAGTTCGCGCAGATACAATCAGGAAGTTGAAATATTACAGGCTGGCGCGCTCTGCTAATAGCGACGTAGGCAGGAGGCTTGCTTTTAGTCATTTGAGAAATGGCGCGACTCACACGCACATGCTGTCGATTCGAAAATATCGTTCGCCGCACTGGCAAATAAAAATAAAACTCATGGTATTGACGATAAAGGCTGTTCGCGTTAAAGTGAGCGCTTTAGAAATAAACCTTAGAAAAATATCACTGCCCCTATCTGCATGAATTTTAACTGGTGCAGTGAGTGACACGCGCCCAGTAAAGTTGGTAACGATGGAGGGGAAAATAGTTGAATACATTAACGTCGAATAAAAAGTACCGGGTAACAATTTGTGAGAACTTAAATTCTGGTTCTTTTTTTTATCCATTGCAGTGTTAGAATGAGCAGACTTGTACAATATTTAGATTATTAATAATTTCACAGTTTCACTTACCGACGCATGAATAAAGTGGCAATGTCAATTTTACATAAGGCGGATTTTAATTTTACTTGTACACACAAAGTGTGTACAAGTAGATCTTAAGGAGGGCTTTCAAAAGTGCTTATTTTACCGTGAACAGCCTATACTTTTGTTTTCATTAGAGCAGCACAAAAAAAATCCGTAAACGTCAACGGTCATTTTTTAAATTCAGTTCAAGGCCCTTCATTTCTCTTCGGTTATAACAGTGTGCCGAGCATAATGGGATATGGGGTAGAGAGTGGATACGAGCTGCGTGCGTAGTATCCTTTCCTATGCCCGGTTGCACCAGCGTGGTTCGAAACTCGATCCGAGATCGGATCTAAGATCGACATGGAAAACTGTTGCATTGTTCGAGTTCAGTGCTAGACTGGGGATCAAGGTGAAGTTCATTTCGAACCACCGAAATTCGCGGTTCGAAATCTCGATCCGAGATCAGCAGCTATCGTCGAAAAATGTAGTTTGAAAATACGCCAACAGATAGAACGACGTTCGATTGTTTTGTTGGGAAATTAAAAAATTTTACGTACTTGAATATTATTCAGTAAAATTCGTACAACAATAATTCACTTAAAACAGATAAAACATCGCACATCTAGTTCTCTCTATAGTGAAAAATACCTCCTTTTCCATGACATCGTGTATTACGAACCAATAGCAAAATTTGTCTCATACTTAATATCGATCTCTCACTTTGGAACCAAGATCGACGAATCGGAGATTCAGAATCATGAAATTGCGGTGGCGCAACACTTTTACATTACAACTACGATCAAACTGGATTCTGGTTCAGAACTAGGATCATTAGATCTCGGATCGGGGAGGATGTTGGTGCAACTGGGCTTTAGGGTTCCAAAATTTGACTTCTTTCCCACCAGTATCACTGTAAGAAACAACTTGGGTGGGATTTCAAGTTGTACTGTTTATGTACTGTAAGTGCTTTGAGATGTTTGTACTTAATCTAGGGGCCGCGGTGGCTGGGCGGTTAGCCTGCTCGCCTCCCACCAAGGCTATTCGGATTCAATCCCGGCCGTATCACTCCCGGATCTTTCGCATACGGAAATCGTGCCGGACGATGTCGCTGGTCGGCGGATTTTCTCCAGGATATCCCGTTTCCCCCGTCCTTTCATTCCGGAATTGCTCCATTCTCACCTCGCTTCACCCTCATCGGCTCTCAGGACCTCGCTGTTAAGAGCCGCCCAAATCTCTTCACTCACTCTACTTAAGCTAACGTAGTTTTAATTACGTCAGCTGAAGTGACATTGGGGGTATACTTAAAAACATACCTTTTAAATGCAGGACATCGTATATAAATAAATATGTTAGGTTTTGCAGCTTTATGTTATAGTTCCCTGATGACCTTACTATATTGAGATCTATATACCATTATTAAGCATCACTTAATATTCTACCAAACACTGTTACTATCCTAATTGAAGCACAAATTACAAACAAACTCTGTGCCCAAATTTCCGAACGAAGGCAATCAAATGAGGGGCTATACAAATATATATAGTTGATTCAACTAAATATTTTGTTGGCGGTCTAATATTTTTTACGCAAAACACGAGGGTTTTGCTTGTCCAAGCGCGTAGTTTCTCAGGTGAACAACATAAATTTCGTTGATTTCCTAGTTTTGTTTGCTCAATTAAATATTTCGGTCGGACTACTAAATGCACGTTGTGTATTCTCCCACTTTATGTAGAATTAAAATTGTCGTGGGCCTCATCACTTTATTCACTCGTCAGTCGAGTGAAACTGTGAAATTATCAGAAAAGTTAACATTTTATATGTCTGATAATTTTGATACACTGAGGCGTAAAAAAAAAAAAAAAAAAAAAAAAAAAAAAACATAAAGCGTAATAAATAATTTAAATTACCACAAATGGTTACGTAATACTTTTTATTAGACGTTAACATATGGAACTACTTTTCATCCATCGTTACCAATTTCACCGACCGCATTTCACTCAATGCACCCGTTTAAATTTATGCAGGCAGGAGCAGTGACTTTTTTCTAAGTTTGATTTCAAAAGTTCTCACTTTATCGTGAACAGCCTTTACAAGCAAGTATTTTGTTGACCGTGTAACAGTAGGCATATTTCAAATAAATGAGTTGATAATCGCTTTACTTGGACTGAGAGGTAACATCTGCATGATACGTGTATTTACTGCCTGGCTCTCAATTATACATGCGAGGTTATCAACTGTGCGGACTAACTTCGGATATAACTTACGCGTAAATGCGATTCAAATCTCTTGAAATACAATCACGGGGTCCGCCTGCCTGGCACCCGATCTGAGTTGTAGAGTGTTTGAAATAAAGGTGTTTTTTTTTTTTTTTTTTTTTTTTTTTACGAAACTATAAAACATGCGTCCAGTATGGTAAACTTCTAAAAGAATACATACTTCAGACTACGCCATTTCAAAGCACTCCAACACGTTTAAAAACTGATTTATATACAAAAAAAAAGTAAAGACTGTTCACGATAAAGTGAGAACTTTTGAAATCAACCTTAGAAAAAAAGGCACTGCCTCCTGCCTGTGTATATTTTAACGGGTCCACTGAGTGACGTGCGCCCGGTAAAGTTGGTAACGATCTGGAAAGTAGTTGCATATGTTAACGTCGAATAAAGAGTGTCAAGTAACCATTTCTGATCATTAAAATTATTTCTTTCGCTTTCTGTTTTTTTTTTTTTTAATGCATCGAAGTGTAAAAATGAGCAGATTTGTAAAACATTTACTTTTCTAATAATTTCATAGTTTCACTTGACCGATGCATGGATAAGGTGACGAGGCCCGTGGCAATGTTAATTTTACATAAGGCGGGAGAATACACAATGTGCATGCAAGTAGATCTTGAGCAGGGCTTTCAAAAGTGCTCATTTTACCGTGAAGAGCCTATAAATGCTGTTAATTTGTGCAAATAAAATATTTCGCCACTAGCTGAGCGCTAGCGTCACACGTGTACCGGATTCCCTCCATTTTCCACGTTAATAACCACGTATTCTGCAATTATGAAACTGCAATTGTGCACATGCGCGATTCACCTACAGACTGTTGGAGTTATTCTGTGAAGTTCAGTGGACGCTAATCTCAATTCATTCCAATAAGTGAAATTACGTTCTTGCATCTAATGAAAAATAAACATTTAATTTTTTCGTAACCTCTTATTATAAGCTAAAAATAAATAAAAATAATAAGAAAGTTACGCAGAAGTTTTGTAAATTCGCGGGAAGTTCTCGGAAATGTACGGAAAGTATTTTAAAACGAAGGGTTTCGTAACTTTACGAATACTTCTGGATACTTTTTTTTAACGGTACATTTCCGTAATTTGACTTAAGTTTCATCTGACAATGTATTTATTACATTTTGGGTAAATCATCTCACACTATGTTATAATTGTATGCGAGTAATGCTGCTGTTCTGGGCCAAAAAAAAAAACCCTGAATGTGGCAATAGGGCTGTGCCATGTCCACGTTTCAATATGGTTTCGAAACGTGTTGATACGATAGCGAAAATATCGCTTATGTACTTCATAGCATGTGAGCGTGCTGCAAGCGTGCCATTTAACTTGAATTTGCCTTTCCGAGCAAGATTCTCACATCTCGTGTTATTCAAGCTTTATTCATGACAAATTTCAAATGAATCGAATATACTTGCTAATGGCAAGCTTGCAGATGGCTTCAATTATGCGTATAGATTTATAATTGCAAACTTGCGGCAAGTGTTACTAATTAAGCTGTTGGGCTGCATAGCAGGCTTAATTCATGCCATCACAAGTTTGATTCAAGCCTGATTCAAGCTGATCATGCTACTGGGATTGATATCACAAATATCACTCGTACGTAAAAAAAAAAAAATTCAAATCGCTCACACAGACACCACCTCATCGTTTCTACAAATACTGTTCGTACTGACATTTCAAATGTCGAAATATGAATACATGCTTGTTTAAAATGAACATCACAAGATCGCTTACACAAACATACACTGTTGGAACGTTTCGCAGGAAAGGCTGTTCGCGGTGAAATGAGTACTTTTGAAAGAATTGCTTAACACCTACTGGTATGCACATAGCATATTCTTCTACCATACGCACAATTAACATTTCCATGGGCGTGATCGCTTTATTCATGCGTCGGTCAAATGAAAATGTAAACTATAACCAAAGTAAATGTTTTACAAATTTTCTCATTCTCACATTTAAATGCATTTGAAGAACAGAAAGTAAAATAAATAATTTCAATATTGTCAAATGTTTACCTAATATTTTTAATTTAAAGATGAGATGTGGAACTACTTTCCCTCAAACGTTGCCAACATTAATAGGCGCATTCGAATCCAATGTGCCTGAAAAAATATGCGTAGGTGGGGCAGCAAAATTTTCCAAAGGTTGATTTTAAAAGTGCTCATTTTACCGTGAACAGCATTAAGTGATATTTCAAAATGTTATTTCGTGGTCGATATATCGCCATATCGCACAGTCCTACTCGTAGACTAAAGATGAGGTAGACCGAGCTCGCTGGCTGCACACAACCAATCTCCGTGTCTCAGCATTTAACTGCTGTTCTGCCAACACGTCTAGCGAAAACGGCGTGGTTTGGATTTTAGGTTAGAAAACTGATTTGTAAACCAGTGCTTAGAGGTGTTTTTATACTTCATCTAACCAGTTTGGGACGCTTTTTTTTATATTAAATTCGAAATGGTAAAAGTATTTTATTAGTATAATAGTGCTTGTCATTTAAAAATTAAGATATAAACAAACACTTTCATCACTGTTGACCATGTGACTTTGACAGCTGTGTAGGATTGGGGTAGGTCAATGATGGGTATAGGCAATTTTGGGGCCCTAGTTACTTTTTCCTTCCAGCCATTGTTTATCCTTTAAACACCTTTTTAAATAAATATTGCCATGTAAGTAATAAACACAGCGTGTATATTCCACCGCACTAGGAAGTTAACGTCTAAGGCGAAAATAAAATATATTTATAGACTGTTATCCCAAATGAGAGGACTTTCAAAAGTGCTCACTTTACCGTGAATAGCCTATACATGTGCAGAAGACAAATAAGCGGTCTACCTCATCGTTAGTCTCAAGGAAACAGGTGTGAATGTGAACTCACCCATGAAGTCGCAGTGGTGTATCCTCCTTTTCTCGAGTTCCGGGTTGTTCCTGCGGTTGTACTTGTTTGCGGCTGGGGGCAGTGGGGTGGAGGCGGGGGTGGGGTAGGGCGGGGGCGGCGTGCGGCGGGGCAGGTTGCCCGCCCCCGGCGACCCGGGCTCCGACATGGGCGGCGTCGGCGGCGGCGCGTACACCAGCCTCGGGAAGACGGGCGGCGTCGTCGTGGTCCCTATCGCCGTCGTCGTCGTGGTCTTGTAGGCGGCGGCGTGGAACTGCAGGGGGCTGCCGCCGCCGAAGGGGCGGTGCGCCGTCGGCGGCGGGGGCGGCCGCTCCGTCTTGACGACGGGGGCGGCGGGGGCGATCCCTGGACTGGCGTCGTCGGGGACCTCGACCTTGATGACGGGTCCGGCGAGCGCAGCGGACGCCAGCATCTCGGCGTTCTCCGGGTCCAGCTTCTGGATGCTGGAGGTGATGTCCTCCCAGAGGGGCGGCTTGAGGAAGACGTCATCCTCCGGGTGTCCGGCGGGGATGGTGCGCGCCGACACGTAGCTCATGCTGTGGTGGTGGTGGTGGCCGTGGTTGTGGTGGTGGTGGTGGTGTGGCCTCATGGCGTGGCCGGCGGCGAAGGCGTGCTGCAGGCTCGTTGGCACCTCGAAGAACTCGTCGATCTGCGACGCCGACTCCCGTCGCGGCTTCACGTCCTCCGCGTCGGCCGACGCCGAAGACGGCGGCGCGTCCTCCAGCCTCTGCTGGAGCCTCTCCAACTCCTGCTTGCACAGGAAGGCGTCGAACTCGCTCGTCTGCAACAGCAACACCAGGTCCCATCTACACTCTCCTAAAACGTCTGAGGCACAGTGCATTAACACTCTGGGCGCTGCCCGACGTAATATTACTTTGTTAGCAGTGTTCAAGGCGGGGATAGAAAAATTTCGCGAATTCATTTCAGGACAAGATCGACGTCCAACACGTGTAAACTGAAGTCACCTTTGCAAGTGGATCTTAGTTCATTAGAGACTCCCTGGATGACTCTGGGTCAATACAAGACTTGCAAGGAAACAAGTAGCGAGTGCCATACTGCCAGGTGTGGAGTAACACTGGCTACTCTCTGGAGCAGCAGCCAATAAACAAACATCTGAGACTCGAGTGTACACAGCACTGTGGAGTCTAACCAACAGGTCATTGAACTCGCGAGATTTTCCCATCCCTGTTCATAGGGTTCTTTGTAAAGTAATATTACGTCAGCGACGCCTGAAGTGAGAAATACTACAATGAATAGGATGTAGAGTGGATTATTCTAAGTAGGAAATATGATTTGACTGCGCCATTTTCAAGTCGTCATTATATTGTCATAGTCAACCAGTGATGCAGCACTGGTGTAGCAAAGGCTGTTCACGATCAAGTAAGCACTTTTGAAATCAGCCTTAGATAAAAATGTAACTGCCCCTGTCTGCATATGTTCTAACGGGCGCACTGAGTGATATGCGCCCGGTAAAATTGGTAATGATAGATAGAAAGTAGTTCCATATGTTAACGTCAAAAAAAAAAAAAAGTGTTGGGGTAACCATTTGCGATAAATTAAATTATTTCTTACGCATTCTGCTCTTTTCTTTAACGCCTCAGTCTGTGATAGCTAGTAGTTTATTGAGTGTTTACTTTTCTAAGAATTGCAGAGTTTCACTTGACTGACGCATGAATAAAGTGACGAGGCCCATGGTATTGTTTATTTTACATAAGGTGGAAGAATACACAATGTGCATGCAGGGATTTCAAAAGTGTTCATTTTACCGTGAACAGCCTATAAGAATATGCCCAGTGTTGTGTGAACCAATAGTAAGGCAGTAAATGAGAATACATAGGCCATCTAGTTATTTTTATCATAGTATCATATAGCTTCGAAACCATCTAATCAATTCCAATGCAATTTTGTATACTGGAGAGTATACCAAACGTATACACAGAGCCTATTTTGTCCTCCATTTTGTAAGATAACGAATAAATAAAATTTTTGTCATATCTCGGGAAGCAATAGAACGATTCCTACCAAATATGGAAAATTTAGTAACACTGCAGTAGGTGGTGGTAACTGATATGTTATAGTAATGTCAGACATTTGTTTTCAAAATGGCGGCCATACAGCTGTTTTAGTTTTGTATGTTATGTCGCCGAAACCATGTAGTTAATTCCAATGAAAGTTTGTATGCTGGCTCCAACCACCAAATGTGTACACACAAAGTCTGTTTTGTCCGCCATTTTTTTTAAAATAATATCATATGGCAAATTACGTGATATCTCCGAAAAACAACAGATTTTTATCAAATTTGGCAAATAAGTAGCACTATGGCAGGCCATTTAATCTGGAAAAATTTGAGAGGGTCAGATACACGTATTTTAAAAATGACTGGCATATAAAATTTTTGCTCAGAATGTTTTGTCTACGAAACTGCAAAACAAATTTCAACTTAACTTGTATGCTGACAGTAACAATTTTATCCATCAAAATTGTCTATGCAAAGCCTTATTTCTCGGCCGTTTTTTAAGATAGCTCCTCATGAAATAATACCGTTTTTACGTCGTATCTCGGGAAACAAACAAACCGGTTTCTCTCAAATTTGACGAAGAAGTTGTAGATGTTTTGAGTGTGTCTCTTATTTTCCGAATGGCGCCTATACAAACATTTTAGCTTAATGAAGAGAGATTTGGGCTGCTCTTAACAGCGAGGTCTTGAGAGACAATGAGGGTGAAACGAGGTATGGAGCAGCGCCGGAATGCAAGGGTTGGGGAAACGGGGATCCCCGAGAAAACCCGGCGGGTAGTCTAACCACCACACCACCGCGACCCCCCCCCCCCAGACCTTTGTGATGCTAATGAATTTCCCGGCGAGGTTGTCCGGCGCGGGTCGCGACTGACAACCTATTAAGTCCAAGGCGGACGGGAAGGCACGTACTCTGGTACACGGAGAACTGGAACAGCCAGACCAAACGGCTGCCGCTTCGACGCCCCTCGCGCCAACTGCTCCGGAAAAAAAAAAAAAAAAGAAAATAACAAGCTACCAGCCTGTCGAGTTGGGTTGAGAGATTTGGGCGGCTCTTAAAAACGAGGTCTTGAGGTTAAGAGTCTGTGTTCCGAACTTGAGGAGGCCCAATATGTAGCACAGGAGGTACCGACCTCCGTACAGCGGATCACAAGGATCCGCGCGGCTTCTGGTGGTGTCAACACCAACAGCTTAGTATAATCATTGCAGAGTGAGTGCAGTGGGTGAATAGATTTGGGTGGCTCTTAACATCGAGGTCTTGAAAGCCGACGAAGGTGACATGACGTGAGAATGGAGCAGCGCTGGAATGCAAGGACGGGGAAACGGGAGATCCCCGAGAAAACCCGCCGACCAGCGGCGTCGTCCGGCACGATTCCCACTTGCGAAAATCCGGAGTGATTCGGCCGGGGGAATGAACCTGGTTCTCCTTGGTGGGAGGCGAGCAACCTAACCGCTCGGCCACCGCGGCCCAACCAGCCTCTCGAGAAAGAATTTGAAGTGTAGGACGAGTCGTCCGGAGTGCTTGGGCTACCATTGCTAACCTCTATAAACCGCGCTAATTTTCTAATTCCGGTGTTAGGGAAAGATTTTTATATCGAGCAGCATTTGTTCACAGTAACTGGCATAATAGGAATAATACTATCACCTCACGGATTAAAAAAAAAAAATTTAATCGCTTCAGTTCTGCCGGAAAAATATCTGAACAACTTCTCTTCTGGGTGAAAAAATGTGTACAGGAAGATTAATGTGCCTACAGTAGACGACTGAAATCACCGCTAAACGGTTTAAAAGTCTACCGTGTGAAGATTGTCGTTTCCTGGTGATTGATGTCAACATCCAGGCTGTTAGCTACTCTACTGTATGCCACTGGTTATTGAAAACACCATCTAGAATCACGGAAGTTATTCGTTTTTCGTTCGCACTGTGTGACATAGAGAGAGAGAGAGAGAGAGAGAGAGTGAGTGTGTGTGAAAGTGAGAGTGTGTGAGAGTGTGTGTGTGCAAAGTTATACAATGATAACTTAAACACACCTCCCGAAAATATTTTCTCAGAGTGCCACATGCTAGTAATGGAAGATGAGAAGAATTTTTTAAATATTTCTTTTGTTATTTAACTCCCTGTTTTATGCCTTTCTGGTGATCGACTGACAATTTAAATAATTTAGCCAATCGCAGTTCGCAGGACAGCTTAACTGTGTCATTTCATGTCGCCTCAGTTCTCAAATATTCTGATCTCGCTGGGTGTTCTAACCATAAAACAAGTCCGTAAATATTTAAAAAATTACTTACTGGATTACGATTCGATTAAGTAAACCTGATCTGCAGTTAACTGCGCAGTTTTGAAACCAATCAAAAGAAAATTCCCAGCCTGAAAATGTTTATCTTTTAAGGGGATCATTGACATATAGAGCTATAGTTATGTTGGTAGTGACGAATGATTAAACTAGTTCTGTAATTTAACTTCTCTTTGGTAGGGCTACGTTTAAATAAATAGCAACTGATGTTTTTTTTCACCTGAATACGCATCAGTTTGCAAATAGGCAAGTGATTTTCTTTTGAATAATGTACAAGTGAAATTTTAACGTCGAATGGGCATTAATCGTTACACTTACTGTAATGTTAGTAGGTTACTCAATAAGCAAAAAAAATTAACCTCCCAGGATTTTACAAAGTTCAGTCAACTACTAAGAAACTGTATACATCAAGTTTTCATTTACGCAACATAGGACAGTCTTTGATGAGCAATAGTGGAAACTACTCCTTAAACCGCTGGAGACTTCGACGCACGGGTGAGACACGTGAATAGCTGCGTGTGGCCATTTCGTTATTTCCGCAGTTACAGAAAGTAGAACAGTTATGTTTGTTTAATTTGACATGAAAAAGTATCTGAATGTACTTTCCATCTGAGGCAAGGTCAGCGTGGATTAAACGAGACAGCTGTTTCTGATAACTGGCAGCTCCATCCGTGGGGTTTAGATCTCACATTTTCAGAAAGCCTTTATTTTGTGCACGGCTATGCTCAGAAAGTGAACGACTGAGTGAAGAGATTTGGGAGGCTCTTAACATCCAGGTCTTGAGAGCCATATACTAAAGATGAGGTAGACCGATCTCGCTGGCTGCGCACAACCAATCTCCGTGTCCCAACATTGAACTGCTCTTCTGCCAACACGTCTAGTGAAAATGGCGTGGATGCTTTGAGGTTAGAACACTGTTTAGAAAACAAGTGTTTTCGAGATGTTTTTATACTTCCTCTAATAAAAAATTTAATTATTTTTGATTAAATTCAAACTGGTAAAAATATTATATTAATATAATAATGCTTGTCATTTAAAAATTAACAGTAAACAAACATGTTCATCACTGTTGACCATGTGACTTTGAGAGTTGTGTAGGATTGGGGTAGGTCAACGTTGGGTACATGCGCAGAAAACGAATAAGCGGTCTACCTCATCTTTGGTCTATGTCGAGAGCAGACGAGGGCGAAGCGAGATGAGTATGGAGCAGCGCCAGAATGAAAGGGCAGGGGGGAAACGGGAGATCCCCGAGAAAACCTGTCGACCTGCGGCATCGTCTAGCACGATTCCCAAACGCGAAAATCCGGGAGCAACCCCGGGTCATCGAACGCGGTTCGCCTGGGTGGGAGGCGGTAGTCTAACCACTACATCACCGCGGCCCCATGCTCAGAAAGGAGAAAGACGGTGATGGGATCCCCTCAAAGTACAATGGCGAGAATTCTCGTCACTGTACGGAAATACATATGGTAGATGAAAACGCGTACCATAAAAATGAAAAGCGGGATTGATGACTACTGATAACTCTGAACCTTTCTGTATTTCCTATAGCCCTGAGTGTTCTTCATCTTGAAGACACAGAAATAATTGATTCTTAAGCCCCTGTCACGCTGTCAAATTTTTCCGTCTCGCTGCTTCCAATAATTTTGGCCAAATAAAGTTGGAAAGTTATGACGTCATCGAAACGACATAAACGCAGCCATATTTGTCTGAGTAAGTTGGATGGCTTCTGTTTCCTGCAAACATTTGATTTTTGATGGTCTCATCCAATCAGAATCGTGCATGACAAAAATTGACGTCAAGGAAATTTGAAATAACGAACGGTTGCTGGAAACGAAGTAGGTTATGAAGATAATTAATTCGCGTAGAAGCTGTCTGGGCATGAACGCTATTTTAAGTGAAAGTTGCACAGAATATTACGAACTCAGAGGCATTACATGTCATTGTGCAGTAAACATATATAATAAATATAGTTTGACTTCAGTAAAGAAGAGAGAACAAATTACAACATTGCATACTATTCTTCCTGAAACGGACTGCTTGGAAAAACAAAAGCTATATCTCACTATGAAAATAATTTTTAAATAACATTTTAAAGTATGTTCTTCTAGCAAACACACTTGACAGTGTGAAACATTCTCAAACACATTCAAGATTATTTGGTAAAATTGGTTTTGGGAGGTAAAATTTGATGGCCGTATTTTGTCTCCATATTTTATAGCTAAAAACAGTTGAAGGCGAAAATTTGACAGCGTGACAAGGGCTTTAGGCATAAGAGGGAACGTATCCTTACAATCTTTAATTGACGTATTTTCCTCCGTAACTTAACTTTCGGATGCAATAATTAAAAATCAAGCTAGTCAAGGCATTTGGAACATCTTGACAGTTATCTGTTTCGAAAACCAACTTATTTTTCTTGCATGATTAGTTTTACATCTCTAACCATATCCAAATCTTAATAATTTTTTAATAATGTCAATTCCACATGGGAAAATACATGTATAACTGGAACCACACAACTTTGTATAAGTACTCTTCTATGTGATGGTTAGTTTTATATCTGGTCATAAATTTTCATTGCGAAGATTAGCAAGAAAAATCGAATATGGAATGGTTACTACCCCCTTAAGGTATTCATGGTGCTTACAATTATACCATCGCCTTTCAAGTATTAAACACTTCAGCAATATGGGAAATCTAAAATATTAAGACACTATTTACAAATACGTAATTTTTTCTGTAGTTATCTTAATAACACAAATTCAGGAGTTGAGTAAATGTGTTTTTGGTTAGTGCTCCAAGTCATGCTTCAGGGCTAATAAATAATTTAATACGTGCGGCTTACACATAACTAAATCATTTAGCCTCAAATATTATTTTCGTAATTTTTTTTTCTCTCCAAGAGCGTAATGGGTATCCGAATACCTGAAATCAATTTGATCAGAAACTGTGAGTGATATCAAAGGCAGGGAGTGTACCATGACAGATTGATGCCACAGTCGTAAAACCGTTACGCAGTAAAGATCAAGGTTACCGACGACAAAACAATGGACAGAGTAATGTGAGGTCGAAAGTAGCGTTGGGTGGAATCGCTACATCAAGAACATTCCCAGTTCAAAACATTACACAAAAATTAGTAAATGTGTTTTTTATTTCTCTTTGAGGGTGTCGAATAGTAATCAAAACGGCTAAGAAAATTTGGTTCAACAGCTTGAGGAAATTTTATATAAAAATTATTGCGGGAGGGGGTTCGAGTAGGGAAAATAGCTGTCTGCAAAGTTTAGCTCGTACGTGACTAAAAGATGACAAATAAATGAACGCGTCGAATGATGATTCCCTGCCGAATTTTCTTAATGTATGGTTGGGGGACGCTCGTAGTCGCCCTCAGCTTCGCAGCGATTACGTCCGTGCTTTTATCTGATCCCTAGGTTTTAATCCACGGTGCCTCTTTTTGACCTCTCGCAGCCGCTTAGGTTGTTTTCAGGCTGATTACTCCTAAGTGCTCAGCTCGCATCGTAGAAAGTTTCCGCCCGCGGCGTTCATCGAGTCACCGTTATACATGCATCGTTATGCCGTAGAATGAAATATTCTCCGGCCGGTGACTTTTGTTCGCATGTTGCACGCCGGCGATCGCCTGGACCAGTCGGGCCTGTTTCTTTCCTCCCGGTACAATTTTTTTTTTCTGCATTTGTGCAAGGAATTCTTTAGGATACTTGTGTTCAAACTTTTTTTGTAGGCTCAACACTAATAAATAAACTACAGTAAACTTCACAAAACCTTAGCGTGACACGTGCGTAAAAATAATGTTGAATTTTAACAAGCAAGTCTTTTAGACTTCACGTTTATTATTAACACTGAGCTACAAATCATTTTGTGTGTTTTCCAAACTGATGTGTTGTAAGTATGCAATGTTATATCTGTTGATCTACAATAAAATTTCCGGCAACTGTTTGTTAAATAATTCAGAAAGAGGACTTATTTCGGAATCAGTTTAGTTAATACTAGAAAATTAATTTTAGTAAATTCGGCTGTTACGTCAATTATTTAAGCAGACAAGGATTTAAAATGTACATTGTGTATTCTTCCGCCTTATGTAAAATTAACATTGCCATGGGCCTCATCACTTTATGCATGTTCCAGCCAAGTGAAACTGTGAGCTTGTTAGAAAAGTAAATATGTTACAAATCTGCTCATTTTTACACTTCGATCCATAAAAAAAAGTAAGCGAAAGAAATAACTTAAGTTATCAGAAAAGGTTACCTAACGCTTTGTATTCGACGTTAAGATGTGGAACTACTTTTGATCCATTTCTTGCCAACTGTACTGGGTGCAATATCATTCATTGCAACCAGGTTGGAGCAGTGACTTTTTTCTAAGGTTTAATTCAAAAGTGCTCACTTTATCGTGAATGCCCTTTAACTCTTATAATTCCATAGAATTTCACCTTCGTGTACTGTACGAAATGGCAAGTCCCACAGTTTACAAGTGCACTGCGGATCGAAATGTCACCCTCCGCATTCCTCCGTGCGCGGAAAAGGCACGAACGAGGACACGGCCAGGAAACCGCAAGCGCTGGAAATCACGTACCTGGAATCCGCTTGTCTCCAGGGCTGGATTGACCTTTCCAGAGCGAGGATGGAGTCAGATCGATCCCGTCGCTGGAACAGATTTTTGACTCGAGACATGCGCCTATACAGGATGTAAACTATAAGTGTTTACAACTGTACAGGGCTCCGAGACGAGCAATTTGATGTAGGGCACTTGTGGTCCAAAGGGTCGGGAAATAGCCGTAAATCGCTTGAAAAATGTGTACTAAGACAAATGCAGCGCGCTGCTGTGGGCCCGGCTTTAATCGACCTGCTGGTCAGCTGAAGCCGGTTTGTACAGAGGTCAAATTGGGCAGGAAACGTTTAGTAATAGCTTTTGTTTTATACTTCGGTTCATGACACAGGTGTTTCATTTGCAATTCCACACTTTCTTTCCTGATTTCTGTACCTTGTCTGTAGTATTGTGACAATGAAAGAAATAGGTATGTTGGTAATGGCTAGTAAGAAATAGTTCTTATGCAAAATATTATTACACTGAGTGTGTACAAATGCAGTGTGTTGTTCCTTTGGCGTGATTTCCTAGACTCGGTTAAGATTAGTTTGCCTGAGGCGAAGGAATATCTTGGAAGTAGAACTTTATCAGAGCTTCAGAAAAGTTGGAAGCAACAGTGAATGGACTATAAGCTTGGATCACAACTGAAAATATAACAGAAACCGCAGATCGCAGGTCGTGTACTCAGCAATAGATAGGGCCGCGTGTTTTTCGCGAAAAGATTCACGCGAAGGCTAGACTCCAATGTCCTATGGCGTACGTGCAGTTTTCCTTTGGTTATTGGCCACGTATCTTTGTCGGGGAAACATTTCCTTACGATACTGGGCCAATCAGAACTAGGCAACTCCGACACTGAGAGTCCCGTGATTCGCATGAAGACGCCTGCAAAAAATGACATTTAATATCTTCCGATCACGAAACTGGATCTGAGCTCTAGTGTTTTGGAGTACAAGAAGTCCTGAAATATTTTCGCGAAAAACAGGTGGCCCTAGCAATAGAGAGCTACGTTTTCAAACACATTAATGCACAACTTCGCATAACAGTTCGTGTGCATGATGACGTGAAGGGTTGGCATAGCCTTAACTTTAACATCCCCGCCTGAACACGGCCTCACTCCTTTCCATGAAACCAACCCGACACGATGCATGAAGGAAATGCTCATAATTAATTTACTATGCAGGCACGCGGGGCAGCAAGCCAATCAGAGAAGAGTATAAAATTCTCGAAGTAGTTGTTTATTTAAAATTGAGGATCGGTTATGCTGCAGATACGAAGAAATGTAGCAATATATCGGTTTTGGGGATGAAACAGGCTACAGCGTAGTAGCGGAAAGTGTCGAATCTTAGCCACACATTTACGATTGCACAAGCAAAGATCTTAAAGAAAAGGAAAAAATAAAGTCAATTATTGTATATCACTGTCGTGCTACTAAAACCGTCATATGTTTGTAAAGACACCTGAAACATTAAAACATTTTCTTCCAGCACACAACTGACGTTAGACTAATAGCAAAATGTAATTTATTGCTCTTATCACTTCCTTGCTTTGTGATTTAAAAGAGCAAAATAACTCCAGACAGACAGCAACCGGTTTATTTTGCGCCAATGTTATATGACCTGTAGGCTAGACTTCACAGTCTTATATACTCTCATACAGATGTCAACTGTTTATTGATTGATTGTTGTGGTAGTAAAAGGCGGTGGTTGGGCGCAAAGTTTCTTGCATGTTTGTTGTTGGCTTATTCATATCCAGGAGGTGTAAAAAAAAAAAGCACGTATAGAAGTTACAAACGTAACATGAACTTACATGCGTGTGACGTCCAACTTGTCTAGAAATGAACACGCGAAATTCTCGGGCCTCTAGTTTTATGTTTATGATACAGTTTCGAAAGGTAATAAAATTATGCTAATCCGTTTTAATAATGTTTTATTTTTCTTTCGCATGTTGGCAAACAAAATCATTGTACATCTAAATGAAAATATTTTACCCCATTAAAGTTGAGTTTGTGCATCATGCTACGAAGCCAAGAAGAACATGGAAATACATCTTGCCGGAACAGGTACAAGGTCAACTTCTAACACTGCTTATCAAAATATGCTCTCTCGTAGTTTTATGAGACTCGTGTATTATCAATTTCCTCCACAAGATATATTCATCCTCTCGTGTCGAAGCAGAGTCCGATTCCTGTTGGAGTGACTTCTGAACGCGCACAGTAATTTAATCACTAGTTGAGGTCGCCGATCAGGGCAGAACTAGCTACGCTGATTATATTCTGCTTTCTTGCTTCTTTTATGGTTGGCGAAAATGTTCGTGAAACTCGGCCGTCTTCCATCATAAAAACAAATAAATTACCGTTTACGTCAAATTATCGGGTAATTTATTACAATCCACGGGAACTCCGAATCTCAAATTATCACTTGCTCCGATTTCACAATGAAAGTGAGCCTGCGTCGTTAATGAGATGATCGCTTCTTTAGGAAAGCCTTGAGTTACAAATACACGTAGACTTATGGCAACTGTTTCAATAGCACTGCTCGGTACTAGGAAGGGGGGGGGGGGGGAGGAACCACAGGTCTTAATAAATTAATAAAAGGACAAATTAGAATATCTAGGTGAAATTATTAAACAAACTGTTTCAGAAAAATAAGCCAACAAACTAACAAGTTGAAAATAGCTTATAAACTAACCAGTAAAGTCTACAAAAAGAAGTCGGTATCCATTAACGCTAAACTAAGGCATTACTGGACAGTAATTAGTCCAGAGGCTGTATATGCAGCGGAATTTTTGACTTTGAATAAGGAAATGTTGATGGAGGAATTATAAATCACACGAAGAACAATACTAAGAAAATATACTGGGGCCAGTTGAAGACGGGGAACAATGCAGGCGGCGCCATAACAAGGAACTCTATACACACACACACACTCAGAAAATAACAGACGTAATTAGGAAGACAAGAATTTCATTTTACGGACACCGTCAAAAGAATGGACTCGAACAGGCACCTACTTAAGAACCCCGCGCCCAAGGTCGAGGAGCGAGGGAGCGATACGGGCGACACTTACACGCACGCCCAGCGCCTCATCGCTCCTACGCGCAAGCCGTGCAGTGTTTCCGTCATGACGCTGTGCCGTGCAGGTTAGATATGTAACAGTGACGTTTTTATTACGCGCGATGAAAGACCACAGATTAAACTACGCGATATCTGACCATTTTCACGAATATTTTTCTCCCAAGAATACACTTAATATGACAAAAGTAAAACAATAGGAGCATAGATAATGTTTATTTTTATTTTATTTTTTTTGTGGCAAAATGTCGTATTTGGAGAACATTTATTTACCGATATACGCGTCCCACTCTTAACAAGAGCCAGTCAAGGAACTATGTGACTTGTTTACTAGCGGGGTCCGTTACAGGTTCTGCCACACTCTGTATAGGATTCCTTGCGAGCTACTCTGTCAACTAATAATGCCGGCGACCATAACAATGTTTGACAGTTGGCGAAAATAAAATAATAAACAACGAATGAACTCTGCAAGGCGAGGAAAAATTGCTGTAACTACGCCTCTTTCAGTTTTAGAGCATGGAAATAAATAAGTAGACGAGATAAACGACTGTGGACAAAGAGAATGGTCAGCCTTGAAGGAACGAAACCTGGCAACGCTGTACAAAGAATTCGGCTGAGTGCACACATAACCTCAAAACCGTATACAGACATATTTATTCTGTTAATTTATTAACACTGCCAAAATGATAGTGTTGACATGTAAATAAAGTCGCGTGACAAGTTTCCTTTCTATCCGCGAGTATTTCGTGAATTCATTCGGGTACAAGGTGGATTCCAAACACTTGTTGTTTCCTCCTAGTGTTGTTATTGGACGGCAGTTGTTTAGACACGCCTCGTTTTCAACTGTGAGCCAATAATAAGCAGGAAGCAGTAGTGTGAGAGTGTGAGTGTTTAACGCAGAGTCCTCACTTGATCACAGCAACCAATGAGCAGACGATAATGTCTCGAGTGTATAGAGGACTGTCCAGCCTAGCTTGCTGCCAACTCAGTCCGCGAAATACTCGGCGCTCTACACATTAGCTGAGATCGGAAACTAGCAAAGAAACACGTAGAGAAAATTGCAACATGCCAATTATCGAGCAATAATAGACTGGCCAACGAAACTGCGCGTAGGCATCGATACTTCGAGTGGACGAGCAACATGCAAGAGATGAGGGACATCCAAATTACCCAGGAAGACATTAACAGACGCTCACTACATAGGGACAAATTACAGAAATTTACGGGTTTTCAGGGACCCTCCCCCCTTCCCTCACAAAATAAAACAGAAGTCGTTTGGACTGCAAAGAGAAAAGAGAAACTTCGAGAAAGGATGTAAGAAACAAAGTGGGTGAAGATGAAGAAAGAAAGCAAGTTACAGTTGAAATAAATGTAGCCCACAGTGGCTCATACAAAAAAAAAAAAAAAAACAGAATACGCAGCGATTTTTTTTTACGATACCATCAGGGGGCAGATATGACCGATAGGCCTTGTCTTGCCGCTGCAAACAATGACTCCGCGGAATGATATCTCAAAGGAAGCTGCTTTAAATCAGAGGCCTCCCGGCGGCCTCAGTCGCGAAACCCGAACGGCCAGAGATGTGTTATTTTTTTCCCTTGTGCGGCCCGACGTCATTAGCCGAGTATGAATATATAAATGTCCCGGCGTTGGAACGTACGATTGCCGACCGGGAGGAATTAATCACTGTTGTTATCACGGGTGAATGGGGTGGACATGAAAGAGATGATGAAGGGGGGGGGGGAATTGGGGGTTTGTCCGGTCACATTTATCTCGATGATTTATTGGCCGGGATGGGTCGGGCTTGTTAATTACAACTGAATCTGGCTTCGGGTCCACCTTCTCCTTGGGCTTTGGCGCACCCGGGGTACCAGACGCGAAAGAAAGTGTTAAGAAGGAGGGAGTTGTAGAAGAAGAAGAATCGAGCGGCACGGGAGAAAATTACAACGCATTGTTGTCCCGCCGAACAGGTAAGCACTTAATTAAGGCGATAAACGGCGTGGGTCCGCGGGCCAACCGAAAATCCTCGAGTTCTCTCGCGTGACACTTGGAGATAACACTGGCCATGGCTACAGCATGTTGTTTCTGAAGTTTGATGGCACACGAGTGGTGAAACTGAATGCTAATTTCGATTGGATCTCTTACTGCTTATACAATGACTACGAAGAAAAAGTAAGCAAAAAAAAAAAAAGAACACAATATATGGATGAGAAACGCATATGCGGTAAAAAAAAATTGTGATAACATTGATAAGCAAGTATATGGAACAAGAGACAAAGGTCCAGTTAGACAATGAGCGACGAAGAAATAACGAGGACATCGCAATTAGGACAATACGAAAACAGCAGAATCACAAGAAAATAAACAGCAGCATGTCAAAGGATCGATAATTTTAAGGATCCAGTTCGACAACAAAAGAATCGAAAAACCAAGGCAGCATAAACGTGGCTAAGTATGTGTCACGGGCATTTTATACTTCTGTTAACTTAAAGTATCTATTTTTTGTTAAATCGAACGTTTATTTACATTTCAGTATAAATTATAATTTATAATCAATATGATTAAAACATAGAGAAATTGAGTGTGTTGGTAGTGCCTAGTAAGAAATAGTTCTTACGCAAAATACTATCAAACGGGGTGCGCACGAATGTGGTGCGTTGTTAGTGTGGTGTAATTTTTCAATACTCGGTTAACCCATTGATGTCTGCACACATTTACTGGCACTTCAGACAAATTAGAAGTGAGTCACCTATATACACTACTGCAAGAACACCGGTTCTGTTGGTGTCTGTGTTAGAACTCACCATCGTCCTATTGGTCCATACCACACCGGACACTACCCTGTACTTTACAGCGTTCATTATTGGCCGGTCATCAACCAATGGAGAGCCGAGCTGACATTGACCCAATCAAATCTCCTTTATCGTATAAAAGGATTTGCAATCAATCATGTCCCTTTTGAGTGGCTTTGAAAATAAACATTCTGTCGTCAGCAATATCATTGTTACTGCGCTGTCGTGTTCTTGTGAGGTCGTGTTACACACTAGCCGAACAAAGACTGCACATCCATGCGGGGTTTTGTTCTGAACAACGAAGAAATTTTTAAATTATCTTTACTCGAGCTACACTAGAGCATAACATGCAAAATGTTAAGCTTTGTTTTCATGAGGCGGAAGAATATTCTCGAAATAGACCTATTGCAAGGCTTTAGAAAAGTTGCAAGTTACCACGGATCGACTATATTCTGAATTATCTCAACTCGATGTGTATGTCCCAGAAAGTGGTGAATTTGACATGGAATCACGTAAAAAAAAAATAGTGATGCCAATAATTTTTTATGCGAGGAAACGGTATTTGTAAGTAATGTCTACACGTCAAACATAAAGTAACAAATTTATTTATCTCGGCGTCCTTAAGGCCACGATCTCCCATTTATACAGCTTTTTGAAAATTAATTTTTTTGAACCCATACAGGAGCCGATATAGTAATTTCCTCCTACGATTTTGTTACAGATTGTTTTTATTGCGTAGTCTAATATTTTCTACACAAATATTGTATAATCTTAACTAATTATTAAATGAACAATGTTTTCGTTAATTAATTAATTGGGTAAAAGTATACATTTTTTTGTGTTGAAAAAATTTAGAGTACATAATAAAAACAATTTGCAACAAAATTGTAAGAGGATTTTAGAATATTGGCTCCCGTTTGGGTTCAATAAATTAATTCTCGCGTAAGCTGTAGAAATGTGAGATCGTTCGAATCACGAAGGTTCAGTGTCGGAGTTACAGAATCCCGAGTGGCTCGGTCAAATACGGAAACGACACAACCAGCCAATGGAGGTGTGGCAACAGCTGATGTATGTGTATGTGTGTGTGTGTGCATATATATATATAATTTAAATCTACTGTGTACTCCGATCTACTCTCGAAAGATCAGTGGCCGTAAACATAGGACATATATGTACTAAATAAAGTATGTTTGAGTTTGTAATGGGCACTCGTGCGAAGTGAATAGCTGTGTTGAGAGAAATATTGAAGGGCTGTATGAAAAGTTGGCAACGCTTGCTTGTTCCGTTGCGGTGTAATTTAATTCTGTTTCACTAATAGCATACATGTTCAGTCAGCGGGGGGGGGGGGGGGGGGGAAAGACATTGGATGGTTTCGGTCCTGAAAATAGATAAGGTAAGATGGTAATATTCTGCTTGGGAAACACGGAAAAGTCAAGGGAATTCCGAAATGGAGTTCCAGTGGACACCCTCTGACCGGGAACCATGTCTAAGCTTCGCAGCGTAGATAACAAACGACACGTCGATGCGGACGCAAATAAACACGTCGGGCAAGAATAATGTCGGGCTGACAGCAATTTCGAACCGGCTGGTAGCCTCTACCAAGCACGTCCAAGCCTTTTGTCTACACGACAATGGGGGGAGTGATTGATCTGCTCGGTTCTGTGGCGCACGAGGTCACAAATTCCGTGTTGTTTATTTTTATACATGCACCACTGTCGTGCCATATCGTGATGAAAGAGTCTGTCTTGTGTCGGTGGAAATTTCTCAAGTAGAATACGAAGAGCAGAGTGCGAATTATAAATTATTAGAGGGACCCCCCCCCCCTCACCCCTCGTTCACCCTTTTCCCGGCCCACCCATCGGCCACGCTCGGGTGCGATTTACAAATATGGCGTTGTTTAGGTTTACAGCATTTATATACACTAAATGCTTAAGGGCGATCAGTCCCCGCCATCTTATATTTATCCGTTTTTCGTCATAACTTACATTTAGGTTATGTTAACAAAAATTTTCCGACGAAACAGCATAAATAGTACCTTCTCACGTTCTATCCAGTTGTTATTTTTTCACTGTCTCTATTAATTTTCAACTAATAACAGCTGGGAAGAAGCAAATTATTTTTCCTTGCGGGCGAATACAGCAATTGAACTAGCCACTGCAGCCAAGCAGTGCCAGCTTAATAAAATGTACAAAGGATTGTTCTGTTTCCTGTCGTTCAGCAATATTCAGTTGCGAAGTATATAATGCAGGTTTTTGCTAAAATTCTACAAATCCAAGATGGCAGGGACTTATCCCCCTTGAGGTTTCTAACAGGATTAATACTGTATTGTTCACAAAGTCTTCCTAAGTAAACCCCTATTTTTAATCACATTTTAAAAGACATAAATGGTTAAGGTGGGTCGTCCTTGAAAGATAAACATACGCTGTCTCGGACTTTTTTTGCAGACGATTTTGAGATCTGCAATACTGTAGTACATTAATTTGTTGTAACTGTTATGGTTTAGTCAGCGTAAGCCATGTAAGCGCCCGAAAAGCAGCTTTTTCCGACTTTATTATAAAACGCCGACATTTCTCTACTATCATTACATTAAACATCAATGGATTACATATCTGAACCTTCTTCGAGAAATTTTCTAAATGATGGTGAAAACCGCATTCAAATCCATCAAGTAGTTTAGAAGCCATAGCCGAATACACAGACACACGCGGCATGGGCGACTTTGTTTTATACTATGTAATATAGATTAATAAGTCTGCAAAATAAACCTTGGGGGGGGGGGGAGACCCAAAGGGCAATCTGGAGAGTAAGCTGTTTATTCATTTATTCATGTTTTATTTATGCTGTTTAAAGTAGGGCTATTTGAACCGTTTCTTACATCTAGTCAGTAGTACAAGTTCAGTTATTTGAGTCAGACGTGATACAATTCTCCCTTCCAAAATTTAACATAAGCTACTAACAATTTAATGCATACTAGTATCACTATTTGTAACAATTCTATATAATAAAATATTAATATTGTGTCTCGAAAATATCCTCGTAATATTTATAATTATTTGTTATTGCTACGGCCTATGCCATGTCCACTACTATTCTGTTGTAATCTTGGTAGAACGGTAAGTAAAATGGCAACATACTACAGCAAACTTGTACAACAGCACACGACAATACACAGCGGCAAATTACATCCACTGAGTAAAACTTAATTACTAGAGACCTTCAAAATTCGCGTTATTATTATTATTTTTTGGCTGAACGGTAAACTTCATAGTCCTATATACATTCGGGTCGGTGTCATTTGTTTATTGGATTCCGCAGAAGTGAGGTGCAATTTTCCCTTCAGACTTGATTGGACGTGATTGGGCCATTCTATCGTTAATTGTTTCTTACTGATTCAAATACGCCTGGTAATTGTCAGGCTAGCTGTCACCCAGTAATAAAACCATCAGAATTGTATAACGTATCCAAGTCTATCCTGTCTTCGAATCATAACGCAAATTTTGCAGGGCTCTATTAATTACTTTCGACAAAAATGCACGAATTTTTTTTTTTTTCCTTAATAAAAGAAGTTTGACTTTAAGAGACGCATTTCAAGCTCCTGGCAGGCAGGCGGCCCCCTTAAGCTTCTTGCAAAATAGAAAACTTTAGTATTTGACTTTACGTTTCCTTTCCTCTGACGAAACCACCAATACACAATACAATATTGTAACGTCAGAGTTCAGACAATTGAACATCGGTTCAGAGAGCTTCGTAAGATGTGAATCTTGTTACGTAAACTATTATCATATTATCCTGGAATGCATTTTACGTACCGGTTTTTTTTTTTTTTTAATAGGCTTAGCTTTTATACTAAAAGTTTATTTCAAAACAAAAAACTCATTTGTTTACTTTAAAATTTATCAATTCAATTTCCTCTTCACATTATATTTGTTTGCCATTTATTTAATTTAAAACGAGCTTTGTTTAATATACCGAGATTAAAATCGCTCTACAATAAAATAACGCACTTTCCACATATCCTCTGTTAGATTCTCGGCAAAATTGCTGCTTGACTTTGACTTTCTAATTTCAACTTTTCGAAATCGTAAAGTCAAAGAATGCTTGACTTCACCTTTGACAGTTCCATTGTGTCAAGCTCCATAAGAAACAACATGTCGGAAAGTGAAATGAAAGTAAAGTCAGATGTTAAAAGGTTTTAAGCGGTCGGAAAACCCGAGCGAGCCTCCGCGCCGCTGCCTGCGGGCCTGCGCGCTGGGTGTGCGCGACACGCTCATTAACGAGGCAGGTCGGTGCACCTGACGAGCTTACCTGATTGGTGGAGGACCGCGGAAGTCTTTCTAACTAGGAGCGGACACAGGGGGGTGAGGAAAGGGGGGGACGATCCTGCACGCAGACCCGCGCGACAACTGTCTTCGCCACTACGCGGCGCCGCGTGCGGGCGCGACCCTATGCGGTCCCCCCCCTCCCTCCAACACCCCCCCCAATACATTTCCCTTTGTCGTCCGGGAGCCGACTAACGGCACCTCAGCGTCACGTCGAGTGTCAAACGACTTCGGCGACACGGAGAACCTACTTACGAATACAGAGGCTGTCCTCTTAACGCACGCGTTAATTTTCCGTTTCAGATGTTGCGAAATAAGAATTTTTTTTTTTGGTCCAAGAGAAGTACTTACAAATTCATTACAATACACCTGACACCTCGGAACCTATGGTAAATGGTTTCAATAGATCCATGACTAGGGATCTGCGAAATTCCCGTTATTCTTTGGCATCAAGCTTGAATTCACAGTACTGTGTATACTCTTAGCCGACGTCGTTCCTCCATTGGCTGCTGCCAGATGTGAGGTCACTCCCTTTCTGAGTGAACTGTACGTGATTGGGGCACTCGATTGTCAAGTTGCCATCTATTGGCGCTGAGCTACCCAGGGCGTGTCATATAAAGTATGGTCCAATGACAAACGTATTGTAGAGGTAAAAGTGTTTTAACTTTAAACTGTCCTCAAATAATGACACAATAAACAACCAATTATAAAATAGTTGTGTCAGCAGCAACCAATAGCATTACCCAGGAAAATGCAACGCCCACATAAGTCCTACCTTCTGGACGTACTGCTCCGACCATTTCTGCAACATACCAGACGCGAGCGAATATATTCGGAACAATGTGTTAAGAGGATCAGTCCCCGCCATCTTGAATTTACGGAATTTTCGCCGTAACTTGCTACACAGATTTTATATTTTATTTTGGGCATCGACAAGGCATAGGTAGAAACGTGCATAATTCGCGTTATTATTTAGGGACACGTTAAACTTCAAACACACGTACCTTTGCAATAAGTTTGCTATTGGGCCATACTTTATTGGACACGCCCCGAGTAACTTTGCGTCGATAAATGAACACTTCACAATTGTGTAGTCCAATCACGTGCAGTCCAGTCAGAAATGGAGTGACCTCACATCTGTGCAGCAGCCAATGGAGAAACGACGCCAGTTCCAGTATATACAGCACTGTGAAGTTTAGCCTGATGCCAAATAATAACGCGAATTCTGCAGATCTCTAGGCATAGGTCATTGCTTTGCGTACGTTCTCAAACATGTAGAGCTAAACTACTGTTTGCCAGGATCATTTCTGTAATCGCCCGCAAGAAAAAGAGTTACTTATTCTCTGCCGGCAGTCACTAGTCAAAAATTAGGAAACGAAGATGAGTTGCAGCAGTTTGGTAAATCGTTAGAAATTATTATATTATGCAACGTCGTTCGAAAAATTTCGTTGAACGTTCTTAAATCGAAATCATGGCAAGAGTAGTGAACTACTACCCGACCAAGCCAAGTGTGAAGCCGTAGAGGGGTGAGAATCGAGCGTGAGTGCAGCTGTCGAGAGTGGAAGAACTACAGCGAGTAGGGGAAATTCAATACTGCCAGGTAATTGCGCATGCGCGTGTATAGTGTATTCTCGGTGTCTTCGAAATTTTTTTTTTTCGAAACTTGGAAAACTAGACCCATGTACGACGTTTATTGGCTGTTTCCTAAATATGCCATGTACCACAAGCGTTTTATACGTTTGTTCAGTAAAGTACTTTATTTCTGGTTAAATTGAAATTTTACTAATTTTTACATATAAATTACTGTATTTTATTCATAATTGATATGAATAAAGCCAGAGAGAAAATAGGTGTCTTGGTAATGCCTGGTATAGGCTGTTCACGATAAAGTGAACAGTTTTGAAGCCCTAGTTACTTTATCCTTTCAGCCATTTTTTTTATCCTCTAATCACCTCTTTAAATAAATATAGGTATAAAAGTAATAAACATACTGTGTATATTCGATCACACTCGGAAGATAACGTCTAAGGCTGAAATGAAATATATTTATTGACTATACATGGTTAAGCTTTGTTTGCATGAGGCGGAGGAATATCCTGGAAGCATAACTTTAGTAGAGTTTCAGAAAAGTGTGACATAACCGTGAATGGACTACACAATTTTTATTGACATGAATTGAAGTATCAACACGGCAACATCAATTAGTCGACTCTGTACCACAGTCTATGATCACTGCGGCACCTGACATCCAAAACCGAGAGGTATGTCTTCTCTTGGAGGAAGAGGTGGGTAAAGCCCCTTTCACCCTGTCAAATTTTCACTTTTACCTATATTTGACAATAAAATTTGAAAAAAAATAGGGTCATTAAATTTTTCCTTCCAGCTAATTTTATCATATAATATTGAATGTGTTTGAAAAATGTGCCAAACTGTCAAAATTTGTTTACTAGGAGAACCTAATTTGAATTATTATTTAAGAATTATTCTCATAGTGAGATATTGCTTTTTGTTTTTCCATGCAACCCATTACAGGAAGAAATGTAAGGAATGTTGTAATATATTTTCGCTTCTTTACTAAATTCAAATTGTATTTATCAGACATATTTCCTGCACAATGAAATTCAATGCTTCTTGAGTTCGTAATACATTATGTGAAATATTCACTTAAAATAGCATTCATGCCCTGACAGTTTCTACATAATTTAACTATCTTCATAGCCTACTTCATTTTCCAGCAATAATGGTTCGTTATTTTTAAAGTTTTTTTGTCGTCCATTTTCGTCGTGCACGACTCTGATTGGCTGAGACTGTCAAACATCAAAGAAATTTTAGAATCGGTCCAATCTTCAAAAGTTTGTTGGGAAACCGAAGCCATTCGACTTACTCAGACAAATACGGCGTCGTTTATGAAGCGTCGATGACGTTATAATTGCCCAACTTTATTTGACCAAGAGGGCGACGGCGGCTGAGCGGATAGACTGCTTGCCTCCCACCAAGGCGAACCAGGTTCAGTCGCCGGCCGGTTCACTCCGGATTTTTGCAAGCGGGAATCGTGCCGGACTATGCCGCTGGTCGGCGCGTTTTCTCGGGGATCTCCCGTTTCCCCCCTCGCCGTTGCATTCTGGCGTTGCTCCACACGCACACACACACTCGCTTCGCCATAATCGATTCTCCAGGGCCCAGATGCCCGAACCTCTCCACTTCACTTCCGTTTGCCCGCGATGCTGCGAATCTGTGTCCTATTCACACATGCTACTGCGGGCATTACGCGCCCGTTGGAGGCCGATCGGAGAGAAAGCCGGTTAACTTGGATGACTAAACAGGCGGGAGTTGGGAGTCAAGATGTGCGCCTGATGAACGGAGGGGAGGGATAGCAACCGCTTTAACTCATTCAGGAACGAAATGATTCATAGACCGCCCGCCGGCAGCTTTCTAGGGAAAGTTGCCCAGTTCCAATTTCGTGATAATGGCAACCTGAGATTCTTTTTCTTTTCTTTTTTTTCGCACAAGCCAACAGTGTGTGAGGCACGTCGTCATCGGCTCCGAAAACCGCAGTCGTGTAGACATAGTCGAGCATCTCGCGGGGTATTATCGTCGTCGATACGAGCTATCGCTCTTTATAACGAGTATCGACCTTCTAGTTTTGGTATCTAAGCGGAGGGGGCGTGGTCCCCCACAGAGAGTAATCTTTTGTAATCTGAATGTCTCCGGTATCGAATTAAGCTATTATCCCATTTATGAAAACAAGCCAGCCTCCTCCAAACCCCGCGATCGTCGGTGGAAAACGCCGTTTTGTTTCCCGCCCATCGGTTAACAATACCCACGATCGACTCTTTTAGAAGTCCCTGTTCCCTCCATCGCAGACGTGTTCGAGTGATTGGGCGTTCACGGTGTTGTACGAGCGAACCGTAAGAACCGAGCTGTTTGTTTAATTTTCCCCTCTCGACGGCTCGTGTTCCGGCTGTCTCTACGTACGGTCAGTTACCGAATAACCGCGACGTCTCCACGATAACCGACCGTAAAATAAAAACAGTCGCTTGGACGGAGTATTATTACCTACTCGCTCGCTACAACTTTAATGCAACGGTCATTACTGAACAAAGTGGTATCCCTCTTTCAGCGCTGCCGCCCCCAGGGGAAATAAAGCCTGGTTTAATGAATTCAGTTCTATGGTTACATACCCGCTTTGTACTTTGAAGGTTAACAAGCGTGTAGCTTTTATACAACTTAATTCTGATGGTACCGCATCGGCATCACTGCTTCGTCTACGCTATACCCTTAAAATATGGACTGTTTAACCTTATCAGGATGTTCACGTATTCTAAAATTTTTTTGTGGATTCAAGAAATTATATCTTGGAGTCGTAAGCTCTGTTTTGACACCGCATTCAAATAATTTAAAAATCTGTTTGGCCCATGATTTAAATTTGATAAAAAATTGGGCAACGGATCAGTAAATAACTTTTTTTTTTTTTTTTTTAATACTTATGAGCGAATTAACCTTAAATACATCAAATACAGTCACGATTTGTTGACATTTGCGTCAGGCAAATGGCAACCATGACACGACAATTTTCTGCAATGCCCAGTGTCCTCAATTTGTGATATTCGAAGCAAATTTTACATTCGTCAGGTCCTTTAACTCTTCTGAGGAGTACGCACATTTATACCCGGGGCTACGTTTATGTGGAAATTTATTTGCTCCCGAAGACAAAACTCTCACTTTTATATTTTTACTATTTAGCTAGAATTTATCCGAGTGCAAGTAAAAAATGACAACTACCAGTCATTATTTCAGTTTATAAGAATAAAACTGTCTTTTTAAAATAATTTTTCAAACGAACACGATGGATTGTAAAACTCGTTACTTCTACTCGATACACTAATTGGTACGCAGCCAACGCGTGACTTCATTGGTCGACGGCCAGCCAATAATAAACGTTGCGGAGTACAGTAGGCGTATCCGGTGTAGCCAGGACAAATAGGGCAATGGCAAGTGGAAATACAGAGCCCAACCAAAATGATATTGCTGTAGTGTAGAATATAGGCAGCTCACTTCAAGCTTGTCATCAGCGGTAGTAGATTTGTGCCGCCCTCAAAGGGTTAGACATATGTACCGGAAATCTTTCGAAACGATACTTGTATACCAATATAACCAATAATATGAGTAACAGCGACATATTTTCCTGATATCGACATCCCTACTACGGGGGCTGTAGGACGATGTTCCCGCTGTGGGACAGTGTCGGAAACTCGTGGGTAGAGACCTGCAAAATCCGCGATATTATTTGGCATCAGGCTATACTTCACAGTACTGTATATGCTGCTGCCGGCGTCGTTTCTCCATTGGCTGCTGCATAGACGTGGAGTCGCTCCCTTTCTGACTGAAACGCGCGTGCCTTCGACTACACAACTCTGAAGTGTGCATTTATCGGCGCAGATTTACCTGGGGCGTGTCGAACATAGTATGGTCCAGTGACAAACCTATTGCAAAGGGGCATGTGTTTGACGCGAATTTCGCAGGTGTCTCTCTACTCGTGGGAAATAAGGCAGTTGGAATGGAGGTGACAGAGACTACCAGTGGAGCAGAAGCGAGCAGGAATTCGAGGAATGTGCAGGAGCACGACGCAAGACTTGCCAAAGTTCGTGGCATGTTGGCGACCCGCGTGGTTGCCTATCTTCTCCCGGGCCACTGCAGGGTTGCCAGATTTCTTTTTTTTTTTTGTGCAAGTCGCCTAAATGGCCAGACTTTTTACCCAAGGTCGTCCCTTGCACTAACTGCATCATTTTAACACTCTGCAGACTACGCTCGCGTGTAGCTCGAGCAAAGCTGATTTGATAATTTCTTTGTTGTTCAGGACAATACTCGCATGGATGTGCAGTCTTTGTTCGGCCAGTGTTTAACACGACCTCACAAGAACACTACAGCGCAGTAAAAATAATATTTCTAACAATAGAATTTATTTTTTCAAAGCCACTCAAAGGTGCATGATTGATTGTATCATCTCGGCTCTCCATTAGTTGATGACCGACCAATAATGAACGCTGTAAAGTACATGGTGATGCCGGGTGTGGTATGGACCAATAGAACGATGGTGAGTTCTAATACAGACACCAACAGAACCGGTGTTCTTGCAGTAGTGGATATAGGTGGTTCACTTCTAATTTGTCTTGAGTTCCAGTAAGTAAGTACAGATCTCAATGTGTTAATAGATGGCCAAATTTTCGTAATAAAAAGAAAATGTTAAAAGCATAAACAATCGGGAGATATTATATTCATCGTCCGCAGCGAGTTACAGGATTCTCTCTTCAAATCCATCCACATTGGTCACCGTTACCCAAAACGGATCATGCATATGAGATAATTGATTATTTCGCTACAATCAAAAGATATGTCAATACAATGTGAATTATTCCAAGTAGCCCAAATATCGCAGATTCATTACAAAAATCGCCCAAATTGCGATAGTCGCATTCTCAGAAATCTTGGTCTCAAATTTTGCCCAAGTATCCGGCACGGTGACAAATCGCCCAATCTGGCAACCCTGGAAGGCCACCGTTTGACAACTGAAACTTCTGAAGCGGCTTCCAGCCGCCTGTCTTAATACATTCCATTCACTGGTTCTTCAATATCTTCTAAAGCCCTGCAAAAGTTCTTCTTTCAGGATGTTCCTCCACCTTATGCAAACAAAGGTTAACCTGGTCTATAAATGCGCACTAAAGGACCAACGCACCGCATTAGTGCGCACTCAGTGTAATAATACTTCACACGAGGACTGTTTCTTGCCAGGCATTAACAACAAACCCTCCTTATTCCTGTACTTAACTCACATTAATTACAGATGAAATATTATCATTAAGGGCAGTGATATTTCGCGGAAAGATTTCCAGACAAGATACACATCAAAGCACTGCAGGGTCGTCCAGCTTTCTTGATTGGCTGAAAAGTTATCTGGTCCGTGATAACTGCTTGCTCGCGAATCACGAAGGTACGAAGGTCCAGTGTCGGAGTTGCGCAATCCTGAGTGGCTCGGTCAAATGCGGAAACGACACGAGTAACCAATGGAGGCATGGCAGCAGCTGAGGTGTGTATGTAGTATTGATGTCTACTGCATTCTGCGATTTTTTTTTTCGCGAAAAATCACCGGCCCTAATTATAATTAGCGGTAGTGAAATTTCGCGAAAAGATTTCAAGACAAGTTATATAAAAGACTGTAGGGTCGTTTACCTATATTGATTGGCTGAATTACTTTATGGCGTGTGTCAACTGTCTGCACACGAATCACGTAGGAGCCGTGCCGATGCTGCTGAATTCTGATTGGCCCGGTCAAATATGAAAACGCCTTCTCAAGCAGACAGCAACCAATGGCAATAGACAAACTGCTGTTGGGTGCTTATTATATTGAAGTCTACGATCTAATCATTTTTTTTTGCGAAAAAATGGTAGCTCTGATTAAAATTGATAAATTAGATATAAGAAAGAGTTTTATTTGACGAAATACAAGATACAGTTACATTAACATAAGTAAAAAAACGCTTGTGCTACAAGACATATTTATTAAACAACCAAACGTGTCATACACGGGGGGGGGGGGGAAGATTTGTCAAAGGTTTGATTTAAATAGTACGAAGATACATTGAATGGATTATATAAATAAATTTACCGCGCACCTATCTTATGACGCGCGAAATAGTACTCTGTGACTCAGAACGTCAGCCTGACGGTCTTTCGAATGCCCCATGAATCTCTTTACACAAAGACAAGCCAGCGACTAGCGTGGAAACAAAATGGCCTGCATGTTGCGGCTAATTCTTGCAAACACACACTACAGAGAAAAAAAAAAGACGTTTTAAAATTCCGCAAAGAGGAGGAATGCTTAAATTCTGTTAAATTTCCACAGAAGTAAACGGTATGGGGAATATATTTGAAAGTATATTTTATTTCTCGCGCTAGAGATACTTTCCAATACTTCAATCTAATGTAACCCCGATATAACGAACTCGGCCTTCTACGCGGCCTTCTACACACTCGAACAGAAGTTACATGCCCATTGGCTAATGCCTCGGGTAGAATTCATTCGCCTGTTACACTCGGCCTCGCGTAATGAAGTCCTGACTTTTTCACTTTTGATTGTGATTTCTGTAAGGCGTGTCGGATGAGCAGAGGTCCAGTGACGAATGTCAAACTAACAAATACTTGTAAGCCGTCTGTCTCGGTATAAAATCATTACGCGAAATTATATGGTATCTAGCTATCATCTGCGCGTCGTCTGTTCGCGGTTTCTTCGCACTTTTTTAACCAAACCTTTGAAAAATCACCCTGTCTTTTAAACATGTTACGTATCGCAAGCGCTTTATACATCTGTTAAAATAAAAATACCCCCTTTTTTTTAAAAGAAAATTGAGCTCGTACTTGTATTTTATTTATAAATCATGTAATTTAATTTATAATTAATATAAATAAAATTGGGAGTCAATAGGCGTGTTGGAAAAATCTAACAAGAAATAGTTCCTATTCAAAATATTATTACACTTAGTGCGCACGAATGTGGTGCACTGTCCTTCTGGTGTAATTTTCTAGACTCGCTTATGCTTTGTTTGCATGAGGCGGAGGAATATCCTGAAAGCAGAACTTCAGCAGGCCTTCAGAAAAGTTGGAAGTAACCGTGAATGGAATAAATGTGTAGATGGTTCCCCATTTCACCACACCAGTAAGAATTCTGGTTTCTAATTCTTGGCGGTTTTTTTTTCCCATCTACAATGTCGTGTTGAAAATTTTTCAAGCCAATCACAGAAGAATCAGTATGCTAAAGTGTTTTGAAAACCATGCTGCACAAACAAACCTCGCACCTTAAACACCGTCTTTGATAAACACGTTAAAACATCACGTTCGAATCACAGACGCTTGTTCTCTGTTTTATGATTTGGAAATTACGGACAATAAAAAACCCTGGCGACATAATTTACAATACTCTGTGAAGTTCTTCGTGGTTAAGGACGGCAAGACAAGAATAAAAGTCGCTGGGTGAAAAGAGACATTGGGCAGCAAGTGGCAAGTACGTACCTATATGGCAAACACGGAACTCGATTGTCCATTCTCTCCGAGAGCTTTCCCAGCAGAAATAAAAATAAAAAATAAAACATTCAGGGGTATCATCTCCAGGACGAACAATTCACATCCTGATCGCCACGAGGCCCTTTCAAACGCGTACGCATCACATTTACCTCCGCTTTATGGTTGTACAAGTACGTATCTTTACGGCGCGCGCTGTAAAAGACTTTACGACCCCCCAAGGCGTACAAAAAAATAATACGAACCTCTTGGCAAAAGAACGACGGATGTCAGGTGGCGAACTCATTCACCGGGACAATAAATATTCCTTCAAACAGACGATTTTTTTTTTTTTTCTGTTTGGAAACACGGCCCGAGTTTCTTCATAAATGGCGACTCTTTCGCATCCCCGGCAAGTAGCGAAAGATCTCGCAATAAACTTGTGTTGCGCCGTCGCGTATTTTTACGTCGTCAATGGACGGGTAACGCCAACGTAGTTTTCCAAGTCGACGACGTCACGTTACGCCCTCGTGAAAAGTTGACGAGCCGATGAAGTTCCCGGCAGCCTGAAGCACAAAAGCAGGGCAGCTATAAGGCGATCCTTGAAGGTACCACTGAATGCCTTGTCACCTCTATGGGCAGGGAACAAATTTACATTCGCACAGCATCTGGCGTGAGACTTTAACGCATCCGCCTACCTGGCACACTAAAGCCGATATTACACGATACCTGCAGCCGTACTTGGTTCTTGTACAAGCCCTGGTGTACGAGCCGGTATACCAGCCGCTATACGAGCCGCCATGGAAGATTTATATTACACAACAGCAGTTCGTGTACTAGCATTTAGCACTCTCGGTGGGTGCGCAGTGTGTGGTTTGTAGTAAATATGAGCCCCATTCGTAGAACTGCTACCAGTTAGTAACTTGCGTAGGCCTATAAAGAAACTAGCTAGCACATCTTAATATTGCTATATTACTGTTCGCCATTTACATAAATGATTTGCTTATTAGTATAGTTACATTCATTTTCTTGAAAATGACGTGAAGTCACTAGAGAACGAGTGCGTTATTTTTAAATTTGACGAAAATTACTGACCGGTTGCAAAATATAGTTTTTTCTTTGCGTACTTTCCGCATGTAAAATTTAATGATAAAAAACTTGGGTACGATAAATTTTATGTAGGGCCTATAGTATACGTTAAATAGTTCGAATTAATATTTTCATAGAATAGGTAATGTAAGTCTTTATAGCGGTTTTAATCAGTAATTAAAAGTGGCCATAGTCAATATTATTTGTCGTTGTCGTATTTTAAATCTGTTTGAAAGAGTTTCAACCTTATGGATGTATAATTAAGATGGAGGCGTCCTTTTCAGTTTCTTTATCAACTCGTTTCCAGTAGTAGCCACGGGGAGCGCCCTACGCTCTGAAACTACGATGTGATTGGCCAGGTACGAAACCAGGTATGGGACCTGCCACGAAAAATAGGACGTATCCAATTACCAAACCTGGTACGTAATCTGGCCGTGCAAGGTGGGAAATGCGATGACGGGTGCCGCACTAGGTGCTATACCGGCCGCTATGGCGGACCTTGCACAAGCTTTTATGGAATCTGGTATCGTCTAATATCGCCTTAAGAGAGTGAAATAGGCCATGGCCTTTTGTCAAGGAACCACTCGGAATTCACCTAATGTTATTTCTGAAAAACCACGAAGAACCAAAAATCATTACTACCAGTCCTGGAATTCAAACCCAGGTCCTCCAGAATTTGAGTCCCGTATGCATTTAGATAATCATCACTTCAGCAAGAAACTGTTCAAGTACTTATCCGGTATCTAATTTCGACTCCCCTTAACTCGCTCAGCCACTATGGTTCCATGAAATTACCATATGAACTGAGAAGGAACGTTTAGATTTCTCTTTCAACTTCCGGTAATGTTGTGAGTGAGATCAGTTGGGAGATATGCTGAAGGGATCCGAAATAAATATTGCGATGCACAAGAAGTCACTGATCATCTAAATGCAGTTTACATTTGAGTAGTGCTACATATCTAAATGTGCAGTTCACTTCCCTCGTTGTTCTCTATTGAGATAAAAGCAAAGGTGTCGAAAGTCCATGCTCGTTGATAATTTCCACAGTTTCTATTAGAAAAGCTTGATAATGCAAAAACAGAATTATTTTGTATAGTTCTACTAAACATTGTGTTCGTTCCCATGCTTGCTTGTTATTGCCTGTGTTGTATTAATCCTTTGAGGAGTATGCACGTATATACGCGGGGCTACGTTTTTATGGGAATTTATTTGCTCTTGAAGACAAAGCTCACACTTTTATAGTTATTTTTCTATTTTGCTAGACTTTGTCGGAATATAAGTAAAAAATGACAATTAGTCTATATCTCATTTTGTAAGAATAAAAATATTATTTTTAATAATTGTTCAAACGAACACGATGGATTGTAAAACTTGTTACTTCTATCGCGATACATAAATTGGTACATAGCCAACGCGTGACTTCATTGGTCGACGGCCAGCCAATAATAAACGTTGTGGAGTCCGGTGTAGCCTGGACCAATAGGACGATGGTAAGTGAGACCAACCAAAATGATCTTGCTGTAGTGTATAATACAAGCCAAGCTTGTCCTCAGTGACAATAAATTTGTGCCGTCCTAGGGTTAATAAAATAAAATGCAACATTGGCAGTAGGTCACGAAACAGTAAAAGAATTCCTGCAGAAGGCAGGAAGAAAATTCAAGAAACTCGAACGTCCATGAGAGAGAATTTATGACAGCGAGAGCTGAATGAAATAACGTAGGCTTGACTCAAGGATGTCGCCATCCTCCGACAATGCAAGTGCAACTCGCGATGCAAGAGCGCCCTCGGGAGAAGAGGCTCTCCGACGTGATCGGACTGGAAGTCTGCGTCGGAGGCATGACGATCGTCCATTCAGCGAGGCCGCATTCCCGCCTACCCGGAGCTGTTTACGACCCTTCGAGGCAGTAGGCGATAAGGTCGACACTGCCTAGTGCATCACGTGCGCCATCGCCGCCAAGCTCAAGGCGTGCAGTGTTCTCGTCACACTGCGTGCTATAGGCTGCTCACGGTAAAATGAGCACTTATGAAAGCCCTGTTTAAGATCTACGTGTATGTACGTTGTGTATTCTTCCGCCTTATGTAAGATCAACATTGTCATGGGCCTCTTCACATTATTCATCCGTCGGGTCACGTAAAACTGAAATTATTAGAAAAGTAAATATTTTACACTATTATTATTCTTGTGTCAGAAACACACATATTTATACAGTGACAAAATTCAAATAATGTTGGACCACAACTTGGCCACTTCCAATGCATTTCCCGAGGCCTGATATAGGTCATCTTCCATGCAGGAGACTGGACACAGTCAACACTGGAGCATGTGTTGTACAGTCTGATCTCCTCCACAGTCACACTTATCGTCCTTAGCGTAGCCCCATCTTGCCAGATTGACCTTGGATCTACCCACTCCTCATCTCAGCCTATTCAGAGACTTCCATGTCAGCCATCCCTTGTCATGGCCAGGTGGTAAAGTTTCAGACACATTTTTTTCCAACCAAAGGGGAGGGGGGACTTAGCTTTCCACAAATGTAATATGGCTTTTTCAGTTGTGGTTGTGATTCCCTTTGATGTTCTTAGGAAACCCAATATACTGTTCGCTATACGAAATTCGGTTGGCAGACTGTCACCTCCAGACTTAGTTGGTTAACTTACGGCTAATAACGAAAGTCTGGTGCGGAAAATGCATTGAAAGTGGCCAAGTTGTGGTCCAACATTATTTTATTTTTGTAACTGTGTAAATATGTGTGTTTCGGACACGAGTTAATTTCAGAAATATTAAAACATGTTTTTTTTTTATTTGCGAAAATTAACTAAAGTGCTGTGTTGTTTCCTGGAGAAGCCGTGACATAAAAATTAGGAAACGGAGGTACATATCCAGGACAGTTTCGTGTTTTACGGGCAGGAAAATATCCGCACCAGTTTATCCCGCGTCACACTCGGGCATAGTCTTCCAAGTGTTTAACATGCAGGGAACGGTCTTATATAATTGTGCCACGTGCGCGGGGAAATCAAAGCCGCGCCGTGCGTAATGAACACACAGCTGCGCAGAAATGCCTTCCTGGAAGCCATACGGTAGCCCCACCTCTACTTCGGAATGTCCGCCGACCACCTGCGCGGCCGACATGTAATTATGCAAAACCCTGCGATAATTCTCCCGCTGCGGTTTTCTTTTTTTAATTTCATAAGATGCTGATATCTTGAGGTGGGGACGGAACAAGTATACAGGCCGATTCACATTCAACTCATGCGGGGCTGCGGTGGCCTAGTGGTTAGCCTGCTCGCCTTCCACAAAAGCGAACCGGGCTCAATCCCCGGCCGGGTCGCTCCCGAATATCACGCAAGTGGGAATCGTGCCGGACGATGCCGTTGGTCGGCGGGTTTCCTCGGGGATCACCTGTCCCCCCTGCCCTTCGATTCCGGCGCTGCTCCATACTCATCTCGCTTCACCATCATCGGTTCTCAAAACCTTGATGTCAGAAGCCGCCCCAAAATCTCTTTACACACTCACTTGAATACTGTAGAACAAAGTTTATTTGGCGCGGTCAAATACATTGTAGGCCTATACGAGAGATGAGCTAAACCAGTATTTCTCAGGAACACCCCGTACCTGTTCCTGTTCCCATTCGATGCCTGTTGCTTATACCTGTTATTGAGAATACCTGTTATGGGTAAGCTGTAGGCCTATGCTAGGCCGCGTTGTTCCACTGTCTCACTTTGTGCTGACCTTGTACTGGGCATAAAATATTCCGCTACCTCTACGTCGCGCATTATATATATATATATAATATATATATATATATATATATATATATATATATATATATATATATATATTATATATATATATATATAATATATATATATATATATATATATATATATATATATATATATATATATATATATATATATATATATATATATATATATGTATGTATGTGTGTATGTGTGTATATATATATACACATACACACGCATGCATACATACATACATACACACATGAAAACACGACTCCTGTGTTCATTCCTTCGGAGAATTAGCAAGGTGTGTGAGATTCCCTGCAACAAAAGCCGGGTATTATCCCCCGTAAATATTATTGGTATTCAGTACTGGATTCTAATATCGGACGATAGGAAAATGTACGAAAAGTAACAAGCGAGTTCCACTTGTGATTGTTCCTGCTTCGTGATACCTGTATCAGTAACAGGTATTTCCAGAAACTAGGAACCAGCAATACCTGTTCCTTCTCAATACCTGGTACTGATAACAGGTATTGAAAATACTCCCCATCTCTACCCTATACGGTTATTAAAATATCTTGTTCTTTAAATCAAATTATTTTGTTGATATTTTTTGGTTGCCCAAACTGTAAGATTTGGTTCGTGCTGTTTGTATCTACGTACACAGTGTCTGTTATTATAAAACTAAATCGAGAGTTTGATCGAGATCCGAATCCATAACCGCTTGCGCCCGAGCAACACGCTCTAAGTAATCACAGCTAAAAGTACCCCCCCCCCCCGCCCAACTACCTTTCCGGAAACACGTCATAAAATGGGACGTACTTCTGAGATATCTGCGATCTGTCTTCGAGTTAGCTGACGCTGTGATGTTTCAGTGTGGGCTGCGCTCTCAACCGCGCGTTCAAATCACCAACGTAAACACAGGCAATTTCTAGTTGTTAACTCCCTAAGCTGCGTAACTATGTACCGTGTTGGTCGGGGATCACAAGTACTGCCAGGTCACGGTGACCCCTGACATCTGAGGTCATCCTTTTGCAATGCCCACACCTCCATCGCAAGAAATTTTCGTTCGACGAGGATCTCATACACAAGTGCTAGGTACGCATTTTTATAGGAATATTGACGGTAGCATTAATATGACATCTTGTGAAATTAGTTGTCAAATAGTATGTTTAGGCCTGATTATAAAATAAATGCTCAACTCCCTTCGCCAGTGTTGCGACTGGGCCAGATTGGCACAGTTACATGCCACGTCGACGCGAGGGGGGCCGTGGTTTTGTAGTGGTTAGACTACTCGCCTGCCACCCAGGCGAACCGGGTTCAATTCGTGGAGGGATCGCTCGCGGGTTTTCGCGTGTGGGAATCGTGCCGGATGATGCCGCTGGTCGGCGGGTTTCCTCAGGGATCTCCTGTCTCCCCTGCCCTTACATTCCGGCGCTGCTCCATAATCACCTCAATTCATCCTGATAACCTCTGAAGACAACGATGTTAAAAAGCCCACCCAAATCTGTCGATTCCACTCCACGTCGACGCGAGTATGCCTGGAAGATAAGCACGTAATTGATAGAGACCTGGAAAATTCGTGAGTTCAATCAATGACCTGCAGGCTAGACTCAGCAATCTTATGTACAAATATGCCGATATCTGCAGCACATTGGTTGTCTGCTGTGACAGTGGAAGGCGACAATTGGACACCGTTCTCTAGGAAGTGTCAAACACCGCGTCAACCAATATCCAAAGTTACATAAACGCGGGTGTTTTGAATTCCAACTTGTCACAAAATGAATACGCGAATTCTTCACGTCTGTAATAATTGAACAAAAATAAATTTACACTAGTATACTTATTGCACAAGACACGCGAGTTTTCTTTAAACTTATTCTTCTTGGAACAAAATTGTTAATATAAATCCACGAAATGGAAGAAGAAATTATCCTTTTTCCTTTCAGATTGGAAAAACAAAAACCTTGTGAATGTTGGATTAAAAATAAAGATGCCAATTAGAATAGAAATTCTCCAGAGGTTAATTATATATGTGATAACCATGTTGCAACACCCTAATTATAATAGTGGTCAGAACAATATCGATTTCAATCCTGCACCGTTTTTCTCTTTTTCTGGCTGAGAAGCGCGAGTAAGGGTCACACTGGCTCGCGCTACAAGAGAGCTATCGCCTCTACGCGCAGGGCTCTGAAATGGCGTGCAGTGTTCTCGTAGTGCTGCGTGTACCTACGGGTAGAGCTGGTGATTTTTCGTGGAAAAATTCGAGTACACGGTCGCTATGACACGGTAGACTTTAATATTATAAGCACCCAACATAAAATTGTCTGTTGCCATTGGTTGCTGCTTGCTTGAGAAGGAGTTTTCATATTCGACCGGGCCAATCAGAATTCAGCAACATCGGCACGGCTCCTACGTGATTCGTGTGCAGACTAATCACACGTGTTTAGAAGTAATTCAGTCAATCACGGTGGGTAAACGACCCCACACTGTTTTGCAATGTAACTTGTCTTCAAATCTTTTCGCGAAATTTCACTACCCGTACCTATGGGACTTTCAGCTGTGACGCTATCAATTTATTGACGAAAAGTCCGTAGAAAAGATCAATCCTCGTGTACGGCCAGTAGGCTTTAAGATACGGCAGTCTGAAAGAACAGTTTTTAGCTATAGTGGAGGGCTCCGAAATAATATTTACAGCATACGTTGTAATTTTAAAGTTCCATTCCGACCTAGTCTGGGGTATGATGTCTTCTCGAAGGTAAACATAATGGGGGCACGTTTAACACGTTGAGGTCGGCACACTTTTGACAGCTTTAAGTCAAGCTAGAAGTTAGTCACATACACACACACACACACACACACACACACACACACACACACACACACACACACACACACACACTATATATATATATATATATATATATATATATATATATATATATATATATATATATATATATATGTGTGTGTGTGTGTGTGTGTGTGTGTGTGTGTGTGTGTGTGTGTGTGTGTATGTGACTATGTATATATATAATGTATATAATGTATATGTATATGTATATATATATGTATATAATGTATATGTATATATATGTATATATAATATGTATATATGTATATATATGTATATATATGTATATATAATAATATATATGTATATATGTATATATGTATATAATGTATATGTATATGTAAATGTATATGTATATGTATATAATGTGTGTATGTGACTATGTATATATATATATATATATATATATATATATATATATATATATATATATATATATATATATATAGCGCTGCAGGGACACCGTGTTCTATTGGTCCCTATTGTCACTTAACGCCATTCTACTGGTTGAAACGACACCAGTCTTTACGTACTGGCCGGCTGCCAACCAATGGAGTGCCGAGTTTACCGTTTTACAACCAAATGTATATTTAGTATATAACAGGATGTACAGCCCATCGTGTCAATTTCAGTAACTACCAAAAATTTGTCGTTCATTTACGAAGATCTTTGTTGATGTTGTATTAGTTCGTATTTGAAATCCTTGTGAAACAGGGACTTGGTGTAGGTATACTCGGACCAGTTTTATTTTTTATGTGGAATTAAACGTATATAATTGGCTGGCCGTAGACCAATGAAGTCGTGCGTTGACTGCGTACCAATTAATGGATCGAAACAGAGGTAACAGGTTCTACAGTCCCTCGTGTTCATTTGAGAAATTATTGAAAACAAACGTTTTATTTTTACCAACTTAAATATTACACATGTTCTAATAAAGTCCAGAGAAACACTAAAAATATAAAACGGTTAATTTTGTCTTCAACATCAAAGAAATCTCCATATTAACGTAACCTCGTTAATATATGTGCGTACTCCGCTAATGGTTAATAAGTAGGGCCAACTGTTTTTCGCGAAGATAGTTCAGGACCTCTTGAACTCCAAAACACTACAGCTCAGATACCTTTCGTGATTGGATGGTTTTAACTCTCACGCTGTGCAGATGTCTTCCCGCGAATCACGGACACTTAGTGTTGCAGATGCCTAATTCTGATTGGCCTACTCATGTAAGGAACTGTATCCCGATAAAGACACGTGGCCATTAAACAAAGAAAGGCACAAACGTATGCCATAGGACGCTGTAGTCTTAGACTTCGTATACATCTTTTTGCGAAAAATAGGTGGTACTATTAATAAGTGTTCTCTGGTTATCATTAAAATTTGAATATGAATTAATTAATATAGTTCTGTATTAAGTTAAATGTTGCATAAATATGAAATAGCTGTAAATATGTTATGTCCGTAATGATGAGAAAGGTAATTAGCCAGGCTTCTATATTCGCATTTTTCCAATAAATCTTCCTATTTTTTAATAAGGAACAAATAAATAAAAACTTCAATATGGCGGGTGATACAGGTTCTTCAACTATAGGCTCTGATTTTATCGTATCGGCATGATGTCCACTCAGCAGTGCAAGCAACTGCAGAACTGTTGATGTTGAGGATGAAAAATAAATGGATCACGATGAACCATTATAGTGCTCAGTTGCACATAGGTCATGGCAACTTTAAATAAAGCAAAACTGCACAGTCTCGGGCTAGTAACATCCTCACTATGTGAGGTATGTGATGTGGATGATACGGTACAACTATTGATGGACTGCCCTAAAATTGAAGATCTAAGAGAATTGTTGCAAGGAGAGGCAGAACAAAGAGGATTGCAGTTTGAGGGGTTTGACTTATAGCAAGTGGAGCATTCCGATGACCAATGACAGGGAGTGCTCGGGTAAAGGCTTTAATGTTTGAAGGCACAAGGTACTAAGACGGAAGAGGAGAAAGTGCAGTGCACTGTCTTACTTAAGTTGCAGTGTTGGAGGATGGAGGGTGTGCCGGCCTTCGGGCCGTTTAACCTGTTGATGTGGTTGAGGGTGGTCGGAGTCGCGCTCCTGGAGTCCAGACCTGCCCTTCTTGGAGACCGGCGCTCGCGGGGCCGTCTCGCCGCATTCCTGGTCTCCAGCGGAGCCGGAAGCGACGAGCGAACACTTGGCCGCGGAGGAGAGATCGCAGCTTCGATACTCGCGTTGCGTCACGAAGGCAACACTGGCTCCGAGAGACCGCTTCTCTCCAGGCAGCTTGGCATGCGCGTTCTCTCTCTTTCTCCCCCCCCCCCCCCTTATCCTGCCATCCATCCATCCATCCATCCATCCATCCATCCATCCATCCATCCATCCATCCAAAGGATGTTCACGATAAAGTGAGCACTTTTGAAGTGAACCTTAGAAAAAGTCACTTCCCCTGCCTGCAAATATTTTAACCCTTCGAGGAGTATGCGCGTATATAGACTACTTGGGGTTACATTTATATAGAAATTTACACTATCTACCAAAACGTAATTGGGTACACGTGAAGATAGGTAATTTAGTACGTCAGTTGACTTGTGTTTCACGGCCTTCGGCTTAGGACCGCTGGTTATCCGTGGTAGCATGAACACATAGGCCTATTGTAACATTCTGTATAATGAAATGCTCCCAACATTGTGGCGTTGTTACGGAATGGACCCGTGTTACTTCCAGGATGACAATGCCAGGTGCCACGTTTCAAGGGCTACTATGCAGTGGTACGCCGACAACAATGTTCGCCGATTGGACTGGCCCGCCCAGAGCCCCGACCTCAACCCTATAGAACATCTTTGGGACGAATTGGATCACCGGGTGAGAGCTCGTCAGGCGCGGCCAAAATCCATTGCTCAACTCATGGAATGGTTGCAAGAGGAATGGCGACGAATCCCCTTGGATGACCTGCAAACACTCGTAGAGAGCATGCCAGACAGGGTGGCTGCTGTTATAGCCGCAGGAGGTGGCCCTACGAGATTCTAACGGGGTGACAACCACCAAGCAAAAATTGTGGACATGTGCCCGATTACTTTTTGGTAGATAATGTATTTGCTCTTGAAGACAAAGCTCACACTTCTATAGATTTACATTTTCGATAGAATTTAACGGAATCTATATTTAAAAAATGGCAACTAGTCAAAATTTCAGTTTGTAAAAATAAAACTGTGCTTTTTAATAATTGTTCAAACAAACACGATAGATTGTGAAACTTGTTACTTCTATCGCGATGCATTAATTGGTACACAGCCAACGTGTGATCTATTGGTCGACGGCCAGCCAATAGTAAATGGTGCAGAGTACAGTAGGCGTGTCCGGTGTAGCCAGGACCAATAGGGCAATGGTGATTGGAAATAGAGAGACCAACCAAAATTATATCGTTGTAGTGGAGAATATAGGCAGCTCACTTCAAACTTGTCCTCAGTGCTGGTAAATTTGTGCCGTCCTCAAAGGGTTAAAGGGGTAATCGAGTGACATTCGCCCAGCAAAGTTGGTAGCGATTGATGGAAAGTAGTTCAATATCTTGACGTTGCATGAAAAGTGTTAGGTAACCATTTGTGATAACTTAAACTATTTCTTTTGTTTTCGGTTTTTTTTTAGTTCATCGAAGTTTGAAAATGAAAGGATTTGTAAAATATTTACTTTCCTAACAATTTCAGAGTTTCACTTGCATGCAAGTAGAACTGAAGCAGGACTTTCAAAAGTGCTCATTTTACCTTGAACAGCCTATATCTGCATTCTCGATCACACTTCCGTTATAGTCAGAGACCTGCAAAATTCACGTTATTTTTTGACTGCACGATGAACTTCACCGTCCTATATGCATTCGGGTCGGTGTCATTTGTTTATTGGCTTCCGCAGAAGTCGGGTGCCATTTTCCCGTTCAACATGGTTGGACGCGATTGGGCCATTCTATCGTTAATTGTTTCTTATTTGTTCGAATACGCCTGGTAATTGCCAACCCACACAGTTATAAAAACCAACAGAAATTTATGACGTATTCAGTTCTATTCTGTCCTCAAATAATAACGGAAATCTCGCTGGTTTCTACTTAGTCTTATTCGCCGTTACGTCACATTTTTTTAATCAAACATTTGAAAAATGACCATATATATGACGTGCTTCGGTATTTCCTAAATACGTCACCTATCACAACCGTCTTGTTTCTTCCGCCCGTCCTCCCACTTAGCTGTTGAGGCAATTCTGAAGAGATGCACACGTCGTAAGGTGATTTTACCATCCATGTATGGAATTTTCCACTACGATGTACGTGAATTTGACTCCAGAGTGCGGTAATTTTTCCTTACCCGTAAGGAAAACTATGTTTCCCACACAAGTTCGCGAATATTACCTTACACTTGTCAGATAATTTGTCCATTATTTTTTACACTGTATTTAACTTCTGGGACTCACGACACGGGATACAGCGAGATTGCATGATGTACTCTCTGCCTCATTTGGGGCCACGGTGGCTGAGCGGTTAGCCTGCTCGCCTCCCGCCAAGGCGAACCGGGTTTCAATCCCCGGCCGGGTCACCTCATTTTCGCAAGCGGGAATCGTGCCGGACGATGCCGTTGGTCGGCGGGGTTTTCTCGGTGATCTCCCGTTTCCCCCGCCCGAATCTATTTTTTTCTTATTCCTCGCTTCCCCTGCTCCAAGCTACGGACAGCGTACGGATTTACGGAAGAGCTCAAACGGAACAACGCAGCACATCGCTTCCTTACGAAAAGCAAGGACGTTTCTCCAAACATCTTCTCCGCGATCAAACACTCACGCTCCACGCGTGGCTTTCTTTTCTCCAAGGCCGCTCCGAGAGACATTTTGTACCTCGGGCCTGGCGGCCGCGTAGGACTACTGCCTACTTAACTTCTTCACCCAGAAAATGTTCTCACTCACTTCAGTCTGTCGGGGAACACCGACGTTTATGAAACAGAAAACTGTCGTTTGAACGACGGGCGCTTTCCTTCTGTTGGGGAGAGTGCAGGATGACTGACGTCTCGTTATGTCGCAGTACTTAAGGCCATTTCACACTACCAAATTTTTTTAAATTTAATTACTTGAATTCAATTTATTCAAATAAAAATCACGTAATTTGTCTTACTGTGAATTGCATTCAATAAGCTTTCAAATCTCCAAATGAAAATTTATCACAAACATTTTAATGAAACCAATTAAAGAAATATCAAAAGTACACCACGCGAAAATAATTGGTTGAACCCCAACAAATTATCTTTATTTTATTGTACATTTTCTGTAAAAAAAATATGCGTCCTTATTTTGTAAAATCTTTAAATGTGTTCACGTAACTCTATTATTATGAGATTACTTCCATTAACACTGTTAGAAAAGTTGCGATAAAAGGTGGATTCGAGGAAATATATAACAGATTCTAAACGAAAATCTTGAAGGAAAACGAAATATTGAAGAAATTGATGGAGAAAATGGCTGTGGTTATGTTATTTACATGACGTCATATAGCTAGGGATAGGAACATTTCGCGAGTTCAGTGACCTGTAGGCTAGACTCCACAGTAATGTGTACACTCCAGCCCTGATGTTTGTTCATTGACTGCTGCTCCAGAGAGTAGCCAGTGTTACCTCACACCTGGCAGTATGGCGCTCGCTACTTGTTTCCTTGCAAGTCTGCTATTGGCTCAGAGTCATCCAGGGCGTGTCTAATAAACCGCGATCCAATTGCAAAGCTGGCTTCAGTGTACACATGTTGGAGTCTAGCTTGTCCTGAAATGAACTCGCGAAATTTTCCTATCCCTACATATAGCATTCAGTGAATTGTATTAAATAAAAATTGAAGGTAATTTGAAGAAAAATTTGATTGTGTGAAAGGGCCTTACCTCTAGGTAGACGGGTCCCATAGTTATGTTCCTCATCTGAGGCCGAGAAGCGCCGGAGCGATAAGGGTGAGAATGTCACGTGCATCGAGTGCGCCATCGCCTCTACGTGCGAGGCTTTAAACTGAAGTGCAGTGTCCTCGCCGTGCTTAGTGTTCGTGTGGATTTAAGACTATGTAGCTGCGCGTCCAACGTCAAGAAGAGAGGAAGCGATACGGGCGACACTAAACAAGCACGCTTAGCGCCTCATCGCCCCTACGTGCAAGGCGTGTAGATTTCCGCCGTGACGCTGTACTGTAGAAATCATATCTGTAACAGTGGGACTTTATAACACGCGATGAAAGACCACTTAAGGAAATTGGATAGACAAGCTTTAAAAATGCGATATTTGGTCATTTTTCGCGATTTCTTTTTCTCAAAGAATACTCTTAATACGACAAAAAAAAAAAAAAAATAGGGACACAAATAATTGTTTTTTTTTTTATCTTTTATAACAAAACGTCGTATTTGTAGAACATTTATTTACCGAGATACGCGTATTCGTGCAAACAACTATTTCACGAAAAATGTGAGGGTCCATCCCGCTCTTAGTAGCCATACTATCATTTTAATAATCGATGTTGAGTGTAGAACACTGTGTATTTTAATAATCGATGTTGAGTGTAGAACACCGTGTATTTTAATAATCGATGTTGAGTGTAGAACACTGTGTATTTTAATAATCGATGTTGAGTGTAGAACACTGTGTATTTTTTATGTACCGTATCTCAAACATATATTTTGAGATTCGGCAGTCTGAAAAAGTCGTTTTTAGCTAGACACCTGCAAAATTCGTGTCATCATGTGAGGACAGGATAGACTTGGATACGTTATACATTTCTGTTGGTTTTATTACTGGGTGACAGCTAGCCTGGCAATTACCAGGCGTATTTGAATCAGTAAGAAACAATTAACGATAGAATGGCCCAAACCCGTCCAACCAAGTCTGAAGGGAAAATGGCACCTGACTTCTGCCGGAAGCCAATAAACAAATGACACCGACCCGAAAGTATATAGGACGGTGAAGATCATCGTGCAGCCAAAAAATAACGCGAATTTTGAGGGTCTCTATTTATTGCTCTGTTGGGGGTGCTTCAAAGTTATGTTTGTGATGTCTTGAAAGTAATCAACGGGCATAGTCTGAAGTGTTATGTTCTTTTAGTAGATCAGTACTTCGAGTGCACGTTTACATTTTTATAAAAACGAAGTATTCCAACAAACACTGTGCAACGCGGGTCCACGGTGGTGTAGCGGATAGACTACACGCGTCCCACGTAGGCGAATCTGGTTTGATTCCTGGCGAGGTCGCTTCCGGATTTTCGTATGTGGGAATTCGTGCCGGAAGATGCCGCTGGTCGGGCGTGTTTTCTCAGGGAATTAACCCCCCCCCCCCCCCCCGCACTAACTTTTCGACGCTGCCCCATTCTCGCCTGCCTTTGACCCTCATCGGCTCTCAAGACCTCGTTGTTAAAGAGCCGCCCGAATCTCTCAACTATCAACTTAAAGCTAAAAAAAATTACACATGCTACATGCTAAATTCACGTAATTTTTTTTTTTTTGCGTCAAGCTAAAATTCACTGTACTTTATATAGACTACTCGAGCCGGCGTTGCTTCGACATTAAGTCACTCCCTTTCTGAGTGAACTGCATGTGATTGGGGCGCACGGTTGTTCATTTGTTGACGCAGAGTTACCAGGGGCGTGTCAAATAAAGACTGGTCCAATGACAGACGTATTGCAAAGGAAAAGTATTTTAACCCTTTGAGGAGTATGCACGTTTGTACCTGGGGCTACGTTTATATGGAAATGTATTTTCCCTTGAAGACAAAGCTCTCACTTTTATACGCTTACTATTTCGCTAGACTCTATCGGAATCTAAGTAGGAAATGACAACTAGTCAACATTTAAGTTTGTAGGAATAAAATTGTTCTTTTTAATAATTTTTCAAACGAGCACGATGGATTGTAAAACTTGTTACTTCTATCGCGATACATTAATTAGTACACAGCCAAAGCGTGACTTCATTGGTCGACGGCCAGACAATAATAAACGTAGCAGAGTTCAGTAGGCGTGTCCGGTGTAGCCAGGACCAATAGGGCAATGATGATTAAAAATACAGAGACCAACCGAAATGATATTGCTGTAGTGTAGAATATAGGCAGCTCACTTCAAACTTGTCAGTGCTAGTAAATTTGTGCCGTCCTCAAGGGGCTAAAGCTGGGAAAATCACACTTGCGGTGTTTGCCGTGCGATCGGATCCCCGCAACTCCCTAGGTTCGTCGACACGCGGGCCCTTTGGCGGTTTTCTTCGAGGAACAATCTCTCTACACGCCGCGGAGTCATCGTAATTGTTGACCTCTCGCCGTAAACTCGTTTCGCAGCGCAAAAGTGACGTCATGTGCCAACGGGCTCACGAAAACGCCTCGCCTTCTGACCTCGTGTGCCTCACTGCTATGTGCGGTACCTGATGCCCGTCCCGGGAATAATCGTGACCGAATGCGTTTCGTGAGCGAGACGGAAAGTTTAAGTTGTGCGGCTTCTAACTGAACTCTTCGCCCGACTTCACATCACGGAAAAATTTAAAAAAACCATGAAAAAATTAGTATACTCCATTCGCGGTTAACACGCTCGCCTCCCACCAATGCGAACCGGGTTCAATCCCCGGCCGGGTCACCGGATTCTCGCAAGTGGGAATCGTGCCGGACGATACCGTTGGTCGGCGGATTTTCTCGGGGATCTCCAGTTTCCCCCCACCTTGTCATTCTGGGGCCGCTTCATATTCACATCAATCGTCCTCATCGGCTCTCAAGACCTCTCTGTAACCCCAGGTAACTCTACGCCAATAAACGACAACTTGACAATCGTGAGCCCCAATCACGCACAGTTCACTCAGAAAGGCAGTGACCTCACATCTGGGCAGCAGCCTATGGAGGAACGACACCGGCTAGAGTATATACAGTACTGTGAGGTTTAGCTTGATGCCAAAAAAAATAACACATTTTGTAGGGCTTTAGTGATTACTGAACATAAAGCCTAAAGCTTATTGACTGTTATAACTAGGGCCACCAGTTTTTCGCGAAAAGATTTCAGGATTACTTGTACTCCGAAACACTAGAGCTCAGATACACTTTCGTGATTGGATGTTTTTAACTGCCACGCTTTGCAAGTGTCTGCCCGTGAATCACGGACACTCCAGAGTCGAAGTTACCTAATTCTGTTCGGACCAGCCAGGTAAGGAACTGTCTCCCTACAAAGACACGTGGCCAATAACCAAAGGAACACTGAACGTACGCTATAGGTAGAAACGGAAAAATTCGCGTTATTTTTTAGCATCAAAGCTAAACCTCACAGTACTGTATATGCCCTAGCCGGCGTCGTTCCTCCATTAACTGCTACCCAGATGTGAGATCACTCCCTTCCTGAGAGAACTGTACGTGATTGGGGCACACGATTGTCAAGTTGTCATTGATTGGCGCAGAGTTACCCGGGCGTGTCGTATAAAGTATGGCCCAATGAAAAACGTATTGCAAAGGTAAAATTGTTTTAAGTTTAAACTGTCCTCAAATAATAACGCGAATTTTGCAGGTCTCTAGCTATAGGACATTGGAGTCTAGTCTTCGCGTAAATGTTTTCACGAAAAACAGGTGGCCCTAGTGATAACTAAACTGGTTCTTTGTCAGCTTAAGTACTGCACTGATGGAAAAATTTTATCATGTGCAACGCCAGAAAATGTAAATTAATATGGGAATTAAATGGTTAACACTTTGAAGTCTGGACACGTATGCAGACATTCGAGACGCGCTGGAAGCGAGCCACGTATATCCACCACTGCAGGATTGTAATTTCTGCTGGTGTCTAGTTTCCCCATTGACCGCTATCCTATTGGTCCAAACTACACTGCACAGCCTTTATGTACTACGTAACGTTAGTTGTTGACCTGGTGTCTGCCAATGGAGTGCCGGGTTCACTGTGTTCCAGTAAAATCTTATTTCATGCAGATCAGTGATCACAGTCCATCGTGTTCATTTCCATAGTTATACAGAAATGTAGTATTGTATTCACAACATTGCCTGTTGGTGAAAGGAAATGTTCTTGTGAAATAATTGTAAAATCTAGGAAAACAATGAAACTATAGCCGTGTGCTTCTTATCTTCAGGGATAGAGATATTTCCATAGAGTGAAGCTCGGGCATAGTCTTCAAATTTTTAAACATTTTTTTAAAATGACGGATTCCCTCTAATGCGCATCGTGCACCTGGTGCGTGGAATGGTTCACTCTCCCTTTATCTCCCCTCCCCCACCCTTTTTCCAATCCACTTGCATCTCTCGAATACCCAGGTCACGTAACTCGTAAAAAGCCCCAGTGTTTGTCAACCCAGATTGAGGTCTCTTGAATATGTAGGCAGGTTTTTATTTTTATTTATTTTTTTCAATTTATGAACCAGCCCTGCTGCCTTGTGTAAGTACGTCAGCAAATAACTCATCTTCCCCAAACGAGGACACGTTGGTGGCTTCAGCAGAGAGACTATACAACATATGTACCGAAACTTTCTATTTTCTTCTCGCGATATCGTATTCTAACGGGACTAAGCTGCTCTGTCGACGAGATCGTAATGTAGTAAGTAGTGACAAACAACCAATAACAGGGCCGTAGATATAGCTTAGAACTTTTTTTTACAGTAGGTAGGTACATATGTAATTTTGTTGGAACGCATTTTCAATATGATAAATTTCTTTACTTATATACTCGGGGCTACGTTTATATGGAAATTCAATTGCTCTTGCAGACAAAGATCACATTTTTGTAGTTTCAATATTTCGCCAGACTGCATCGGAATCTAAGTAAAAAATGGCAACTAGTTAATATTTCGGTCTGTAAGAATAAAACTGTAATTTTAAATAATTTTTCAAACGAACACGATGGGTTTTAAACTGATTAATTCTATCGCGATACATTAATTAGCACACAGCCAACGCGTGACTTTATTGGTCGAGGGCCAGCCAATAATAAACGTTTGCAAAGGACAGTAGGCATGTGTGGTGTAGCCAGGACCAATGAGGCAATGGTGAGTGGAAATACAGAGACCGACCAAAACGATATTGCAGTTATGTAGAATATAGGCAGCTCACTTCAAATTTGTCATAGGACAACACTGGAGTAGACCGATATGAGGAGGAATTTTAAAGAGTTATTTTAACAGTATACTTCATTCAAAATTACCCTAGAAAAAGGAAAGGTTAAATCGTCGTTTAAGGTTACGTCAACGCGAATTTTACGACGTCGATCCCATGGTGTTCTCGTTGGGTGTGCATTCTAAAGCAGACCCTACACAGTCTGTAATACTACCGATACCGGAGAATATTGACAGAAATATTACTGATCACGTGTGGACTGGAATAACTGAACGAAGTTACGTACTGAAGAAGATTACAATGTAATGATATCCGACCATCGATATTTGTGATAAAGTCAGTATTACTGATGCGTGGTACTGCGGCATCGGTGTTTGTGATAGTCAGTGTTACTGATGCGTGGTACTGCGGCATCAGTATTTTGGTCATTATCGCCCTAGTCGTGGTTAGCGTCACCTGACCCGACTGTGAATCGGGTCCACGTGAACCACCATATGAAGCCCACGACGATGTCAATTTTACATAAGGCGTTTAAATACACAACGTACATACACGTAGATCTGAAGCAGGGCTTTCAAAAGTGCTCATTTTACCGTGAGCAGCCTATAAGGACAGTTACATTGACGGTGGTTTTATTGGTTTCTGTTGACCCCTCACGGGGTATATAATTTCCTCGTACAGCACCGACAGCTGAAGCCAATTAAACACCTTACGTCGGCTGCCTGCTAATTACTCATCAGCGTACGCCACCGGCGTTATTTAACAATAAGGAAACATGTACGCTAACGCGTGCGCAACACTAAAAATAATTAACGTTTGTGGACATTACTGATTTAGCTGCAACTGTAAAAATGACTATAAATGGTTAGGGAGAAAATTGCCCATAAATCTGTGTGCGTTACCTTCCGCTATTGAAAACAGAGAGCTAGAGGCGGTGGTGTGATTTTTTTTTTTTAACCCTTTCGTGCGCAGCGTAGAAAATTGTCTACACGTTGCGCCGCAAGGAGGTTAATTTTGACCGGTTCTGTACTCTGGCTCAGTGTTCAATGATTATCCTTGGGGATAGCTGATTCGCGAACCGTGCTACTCCTCTACGTTAGTAGTGTTAACTCAAGCGTTTCAAATCACTAAGCGAGGAAAGATGTCCTGAACAATCTTGCAACGATAACCCTAAACATTCAGTCATGTTAAAAACAGAATATGGCAAGCGCTCTCCTTTTCCAGCTATTTATTCTGCATGCCTGATAAATCACAGCATTGGGTGAAGGGCGTAAGGGATCAGTTATACAGAATAAATAGCCGGAGGAAAAGAGAGCTTGCCACACTCTGTTTCTAATACCATTGCATGTTTAGGGTTATCGTTGCAAGATTGTTCAGGACATCGTTCCTCGTTTAGTGATTTTTAACGCTTGCGTTAACACTACTTAGGTTATAAATTGTTAATATCACTATCGCCGAACACAAAGCATATTGGTAGTGATAACTAAACATGTTCTTTGTCGGCTTAAGTACAGCATGAATTAAAAAATGTCATATCTGCAACTTCAAAAAACCATGAACTGGCTGAGGGATGAAAAGCTTAATCGATTCAGACCCAATTTACACTCATGTGTACATTACGCACATGAAGGTAATATTTGGTCTTTACCGCACACTTTGAAGCTCTGTGACCAATGATCTTACCTGCGGGTAAATGTTGCGCGAATCGTCTTACTGGTCTAGGTCATAACTGGTTCATATACAGATCTGTTGCGGATCATATAGCCTACAGCTCATTGGATGCGACAGCGAAAAAAGTTTTGTGTCGACCTAAGTACAGCACGCATCATACAATTTTTTGTTTGCGACACGTGAAACCGTAAATTAAAGTGGGTCTGAAAGGATTGAGTACAGCAAAAAAAAATTTAAAAAAGTTATATTTTCAACACCATGAAATACGTACTAATGGATGAATGGAGTTAAATCCTAATTGTCACTTATTGTTTTCATGAAAAAGGTGACACGTGTTTTTTGGTTCTGATTTTAATATAAGACCGTAATTGTTCCTATACACATCATTCCAAGGGGCCGCGGTGGTTTAGTGGTTAGACTACTACTCGCCTCCCACCAAAACAAACCGGGATCGATTCCCGGCGGGGTCGCTCCTGGGTTTTCGTACATGGGACTCATGACTCATGTGGGACGATGCAGCTGGTCGGCGGGTTTTCTCGAGGATTTCCCGTTTCCCCCGCCCTTTCATGCTGGCGCTGCTCCATAGGCACTCACCTCGCTTCAGCGTCTTAGGCTCTCAATACCTCGATGTTAAGCGCCGCCGAAATCTCTTCAATCACTCACTCACATACATTATCATCCCCGAGCAAATTCTTTCACGTATTGCGTGCCGTAAAACAGGCAAAATCTTGGTCAGTGTTTCACAAGACCAGAATCTAGCACCAATAGACGTCTTTTCCTTTGGCCGATATTACTGGCTTCAGTTTGAAAAGCAAAATTTTATTATTGGTTGCTGGCGGTGTCGTATATCGACAAATATTATTTTCATAATTTACACAGCGCAAGTTATTACTAGGGACCTGCAAAATTCGCGTTATTTTTTTGGCATCAAGCTAAAACTCACAGTACTGTATATACTCTAGCCAGCGTCGTTCCTCCATTGGCTGCTGCCCAGATTTGAGGTCACACCCTTTCTGAGTGAACTGTACGTGATTGGGGCACACGAGCGTCAAGTTATCATTTACTAGCGCAGAGTTACCCGAGGCTTGTCATATAAAGTATGGTCCAGTGACAAACGTATAGCAAAGGTAACAGTGAGTGAGTGAAGAGATTTGGGCGGCTCTTAACAGCGAGGTCTTGAGAGCCGATGAGGGTAATTGAAGTGAGATTATGGAGCGGCGCTGGAACGAAGGGTAGTGGTAAACGGGAGATCTCCGAGAAAACCCGCCGACTAGCGGAGATCGTCCGGCACGTATTCCCGCTTGCGTAAATCTGGGAGTCACCCGGCAGGGAACTGAACCCGGTTCACATTGGTGGGAGGCGAGTAGTCTAACCGCTCAGCCACCGCTGACTCGTGCTCCTAGGTGGTCAGCGAAATTAATTTTATAGTCAATTTTGTTAGGTATTTATAAACTTTTCTGCAATACAATTTGTTGTAATACTGTAAGGGTTTTCCACTCGTCCTGCTATTAAAGGCTGATTATTTTTATGTTGATTGACTTAATATGATTGTGGAATGCGTAATTTTCCCCGACTACTCAGTCAGATAAATGAGATCTACAGTATATCACCCATGACTTCTGGGGTGGAAAAAACCACGCGATGTATTTTTACTTAAAATATAATAACTTCATTACCTGGGTTTAAAGATACAGTAGCATATGTCGCCTGCCATAATATTACAAGACACCACTTATATATATTACTAGTCGATAATTTTAATAGAGCAGAAGTTAGCAGTAAAATATTGCAAATTTCCTTTTCATTTCGAGACTTTCATTAATCAGCAACGACATCCAGGTTGGATCTCCCTGTTGGATTGGATTGGATAGAGCATATTAACGTCACCCACTGATATGCCTGAAGGCTTATCGGTAGAAATGATGATTTATCGCAGGAAAAGTTGACTGTTTGCTGGGATTCAACGTTCTCTACACATTTACAACAGTTTTGTTTCCTTATTGGCTGTCATGCATGCATGAAGCTACTACCCCATTTCACTGGGCCAATTAGGATTCTGATCCTATAAGGCAGAACGTTCGTGATTGGTCTGCTAACAATTTAGTAGAGTCAAAAGCTTTTCCATCCAATCGTGAAATAATAAACTAGTCAAGAGTATTATAGAAAATATATTGGCCCAAAAAAATTTTCGCGGTTTTCCATCATCTCTACTTATCAGGGTACGGATTACACTTACGACCTAACTTAAACTAACACCCTTATCTCACCCAGGATTCGAACCCAGAACCTCCTGCACACCAGACTGGCGGGCGACGCACCAACATTCACTGGAGGTCGGTTCGGATCTCCCGAAAGAACATATGTATTTGCAACGAGAAAGAAACATAAAGTTAAAATGGACAATAAATACTGGCGAACCCTTCTTCTGAGTAACCCTACCTTGACTGGCTTACAGGATAAATTTTCTTGTCAAGGTGGCACCAGTGCGAGGGAATAACACCTTACAGTGGATTTGAATTAAAGCGTTTTGAAGTTGAGAATATGCAACCAGAAGCCAGATCGGTAATTCTTCACAAACAATGGCGTGTAGTGAGTTTTTTTTTACAAGGTAAACAATTTATACAAACAAACGCAACTTCCAACTTTGCTTACCCTCCACTTGTATTTGCCGTTTTATAATACCATTAGTCATAAAAACGGAAACGAAATGAATGTAGTAATAATTAAACTGAATATTATTTAGAGATCATATTACAAATTATAAGAAAACTCCCGTTTTCCCGAACACTTCCATCCAGATTCCAAGGGGAAATGTAGGACTGGAGGAAGCAAACAGAACGACTGCTTACCCCGCCGAGGGAACGTGGTCGCGTGTTGTTGCTTGCGAGTTCGAGTTCGCTCCCGTTTGTGGAAATAAATACTAGACAGCAGCACTGTGCGTGTACAGTACCGGAGTTACGAAAACTCGGAAACTGAATCGGAAACGGGAAACTCCGAATTAAATGTGTTTAAAGTTAAGGCGAAAACTATAAAGTGTCAAACATTTCCAATATGTATATGGTAAGCATTGCTTACCTTGTGTCTATGGAATAAACACCACTGTTCACAAACTGCTTTACCCTGGAAGTAGAGTTCTATGGGATGGCTTGTGAAGCAGTAAGTGTTGTAAATGTTACTGTTCATACCTCGTTCATCACAAATGCGTCATTGATTTCATATGATAGTATTATTACGTGATTGCTGCTCTGCATCCCAAGCGAGCAAAACAGTGTGTTCAAGGGCAGAGCGATAATGCGAGAAGTGCGCGGCGATATACAAAGGCGAGCCGTCACGGGTGCCAGATAAGCCGATCGAGACTTGTGCGCTCCTGACGTTCAGCAGAATGAAATTTTTTAGGGTTATCTGTGGAATAATGTTCTGGTCATCGCCCTCATCTCTCTTAGCGAAAACCGAACTCTCGTGGCACAGTCAGTTGGTGCGCCGCCAATATTTGGTGTGGGGAGGCTCTGGGTTCGAATCCCGGGTAAGGTATGGGTGGTAATTTAAGTTAGGTTATAAGTTAGTCTGTAAGCCGTCCCTTGCTAAGCTCTCCGGGATAAAACCGGGGGACGTTAAAAAGCCCTTTAAAATACAATACAATCTCTCAGCGAAACTCGGGGTGCGGGGAACCTTCTGGGTCGGGCCAGAAAGACTACTTAATCCGCGACGGGATGTACGAAGACGACGAGCCAGCAGAGCGACGAGTGGTGGTGAGAGTGAAGTCTGCGGACTGCGAGCATCGCCGTGTCCGAAATGTAAACAAAATTCTGTATTTTGTAATTTGTAATTTCGTAAATTTCAATTCAGACGTTATCGACAGTCAATTGTTTAGCACTCGCGGCCACGAAATTTTTACATTAACTGTGAAAATTATTTTTATAGAAATTTATTGTATAAAACAGACGCGATGTTTCTACGATCATCACTGGAATGCTGCTAATATGTTAATAAATAAGAAATTAATTATTTATGCAATAACGACTTAAATAAAAACGGTTGCAAAATATATAAACAAAGCACAACACTTACTTGCTTTTTAAAACATGTCTAGAGTATTTTATGAATACTTATTTGTTAAAAAAAAAAAAAAAAAAACTTTTTAATTACGCATTCGCGTATATATTTTGAAGATCAAAACTAACATGGCACTGATTTTATAATTTTGTAATTTTACTAACATGCTCTACAAACAAAATACGAAATACAATATTACCAAATACGTCACCATTTTTGTATACAAAATCAGTTCACGTAATTTGTCAACAAAATCTACCATTTCGGACACGGCCTAAAACTGACCGGCGGAACTATTGTACTGAATGCGTGACAAGATATTTGGAATGACGGCAATAGACAAGAGTGAATATTGTACGTGCAAATAATGAATTTTGAATTAAATGACTGCAACCCATGTGCATACAGTGATAAGGACTTCAATTGAAATTGCGATAGACATTAAATTTTGCGCCCACTGACATTAACAAAAGTAATACAGGAATAAGTAGTTTAACCTATTCAGACCCTGTGTACACAATTGTGTACATTATAGGCTGTTCACGATAAAGTGAGCACTTTAGAAATGAACCTTAGAAAACATGTCACTGCTCCCTGCTTGCATATATTTTAATGGGTGCACTAAGGTAACGATGGATGGAAATTAATTCCATATCTTAACGTCGAATGAAAAGTGTTAGGTAACCATTTGTGATAACTTGAAATTAATTATTTCATTTTCTGTTTTTCTTTTTGATGCAACGAAATGTAGAAATGAGCAGATTTGTAAAGTATTAACTGTTCTAATAATTTCATAGTTTCATGTGACCGACGCATGAATAAAGTGATGAGACCCATAGCAATGTTAATTTTACATAAGGCGGAGGAATACACAACGTGTATTCAAGTAGATTTTAAGAAGGGCTTTCAAAAGTTCTCATTTTACCGTGAACAGCCTATACGGACGTGCAGGTAATTTTTGGTCTGTACTGCACACTAAGGAGCTCAATGACCAATGATCTTACTTGTTTGTAAATGATTCGCAAACCGTCTTACTGATCTAGGTCGTAATTGGTTCATATTATTGTAGCCGAACATATAGCCTACATCTGATTGGCTGTGACAACGAAACAAGTATTGTGTTGACTTTAGTACAGCACACTTCATAAGATGTTTCGTTTGCAGTGCCTGAAACCGTAAATTAAAGTGGATGTGAAACGGTTAATGTTGTAAATAATTGCTGTGTGAATAAATTAAAAATAAAATACAGTTCTTATATTTTTATTAAGCTCTCCGTCCTTCACGAACAGGAATACGTCCCTCATGAATCTTGAATTAGTATTATTAGGAAAAGTTACATTATTTCAAAGGTTAATGATGCTGCGGTTGTGCGTATTTGAACGGCTGTGTCCTGCGGTAGCAGACATAACGGAAATAACATAGGGAATTACATTCCTTGTAGCTGTTACACTTCAGACACGCGCATAAAATCTTGGATTTGATCAGCGTCGGGATAAGCTACTCATTAAAAACCGAAATAACGATTACTGCGGTGTCAGAAAAGTTCTGGTGGCTTGGAAAAAGAAATTTCTCGAAGTCTGATTTACGTGTCGTGTGGGCTCTAAGCCTAGAATAATGACTAACTCAAGGTCCTTATACTTCTCGCTTTCACCTCCCCCCCCCCCCCCCGTCCTTGGGGACTTCTGAAGCTAATAAAATACGCTCAAAGAACCAGTAACCGTCGTGTATTACCTACCCGCGCAAACAGTTGTAAGGACTTGCCTCCCAGACTGTGTCCTACTAAATTATTTATACCTTCATTAATTTTGCGAACAAGAGACATGCATTTAAACGTCTCAGATGTTATTTAAAGTGTTACAGTGCGTGTAAGAGCTTACGAGAGATATTTGTCACAAAATACTGTCTGAAATTTCCTCCTGAAGTGTTGCAAAATAGAGGCCTATGGATGTCAGATGTTTATACTCATATGGTGTCTCATATAAAGGTTATTTTTTTCTTGTGTTGCTGTAAAAAAAAATATATTTATTTTGCATGTTGGGGAAATGTCATATTGTGAGAGTTGTGTACTTTCGAGAATAAAATTACGTTGGTTTGCACGCTAGCAGAAAAAAATACGTAACATTACTTCGTCTGAATTAAACTGAGTTACGTGTAGTTTGTAATAACGAGAGACCTTGCAATTTCGCGTTGTAAAATTTCGCAGTCCTTCACTTACTCAAGCCGATCTCAGTTTGTCGTTGACTGATGCCGGAGTCGGATCCCATAGCGTCACGTGAACGTTACACAAACGAAATGAAGCCCAACAAGGTGTTACATGATTGCTATTGGACCCGGAGTCCCCCAGCTCCGGTGACGCACGTGAACATTACGTATACTTTGATGACGCCTAGTCTGTCGCAGGATTATAACGAGAAATATTACGGCCGTCAGCAATAACGTTGCGACACACGCATTCTGTGAAGACATAGGCGAAGAAATATTACTTCGTCAGATGTTTTCATAAGGTTCTCTTCAAGGTGTACCGTTAAAAAAATCGCAATTTTTACTCAGAAATTGTCTGCAAATTTACAAATACTTGTAACAGTACAGGTATATAGCTTGTAAAACTACAAGGGCCGTGTTTGTAATATACCTCAAGAAATGTTTGTACTATACTGGCCCGTATCAACGCGTTTCAGGAAAATGGCGGACAGTCAACAACGTAAATCCGTATATAGCTGTTTGTGCAAAAAACTATGGGTTATGTAAAGTGTAGTTGCGTATAAAAAGAAATGCACTGCAAGTTTAAATAACGTAAAACACTTAAACGTACTCAAGTATTCATCATCGAGAGACTTTTCCAATAAAACGAGACCGTTTCATCCCATCATGTTGATTTCCGTAACTACACAAGAATTTGTCGTTCATTTACGAAGTTCGTTGTTGATGTTGTATTAGTTCATAATTAAAATCCTTATGAAATAGGGAATTGATGCAAGTTAACCCGGACCATTTTTGTTTTTTATGTGGAACGAAATATTGAAACAAGTTTTGCCCGAACTACACTCGAGTAGAGTCGTCAAAGTGTTAATGCGCCGTCACTTATCCAATCAGTGATATTTTTTCACTGAAACAATTAGTGGTTTTCGCTGATTCTAAGTGGGGCTATTTCACTGATTCGAGCAGTTAAATTTCACTGATTCGAATATAGAGTGTGATAAAATATATAAGTAAACGTTTAATTTAACTTTTATGCTAACAGAAGTATAAGACTCCTGTAACGTGTGGCGTATTTAGGAAACGAACACGTCATACATAAGGTGATTTTTCAAAGGTTCGATTATCAAAAGTTGTGAAGATACTGCGAGTAGATTATAGAAAGAAGGATTGAGGCACGCGCTTTCTACGACGGGTATGTACAACCGGTGAGGATAATCTCGGTTTGTAGTGAGGCTCCCCAAGCGTGTAAGATGTCTAACGACGACGTTTATGGGTTTTGGAAACAAGGTACACCGACTCCAGGATACGCCCGCTATTACACGATGTTCCCTTACAAGGCCCGCCTCGGCGACACCACGAACCCAACTGGCCGCTCACTACAACCTGCCCACGGTTATTCCACACTTTTCTGAAGCGCTGCTGAAGTTATACTTCCACGATATTCCTCCGCCTCGTGCAAACTAAGCTTACCTTACGCTAGAGGACAACGCACCGAATTCGTGCGCGCTCATTTGTAATAATATTCTGCATGGGACTCTTTCTTACCAGGCGCTAGCAACACACTTGTTTTCTAGCTCATTAAAATAACTTCATGGCTGCAATATTGGTATACAGCGTCCTTAATTGAGCATATTTAAAATCAATTTTTGAAAAATGTCACAGCCCCTACCTGCATATATTTTAACGAGCGCGCATAGTGACATGCGCCAGGTAAAGTTGGTAACGATGAATGGAAAGTAGTTCCATCTTTTGTTAAAGTCCAATGAAAAGTGTTAGGTAACCATTTTCGTACGCGTTCTGGGTTTTTTACGCCTCAGTGTGTAAAAATTAGTAGGATTAAAAAATGTTTACTTTTCTAATAATTTCACAATTTTACTTTATCGACGCATAGATATAGTGATGAGGCCCATGGCAATGTTGATTTTACATAAGGTGGAAGAGTACACAACACGCATACAAGTAGATCTTAAGCAGGACTTTCGAAAGTGCTCATTTTACAGTGAACAACCTATAACGACGAAGGGTAAGCTGTTCTATGTCTTAGAATTTAATGAGAAATACTACGTATACTTATGTGAACGCTCAAATGATTCTGTTTCATTACGTTTTCTAACACACTACGGGTTGGGACACCCGAATTTCGCGAAAATAATTCCGCACATGCTAGATTTCAATAGCCTACGGACATATCAACAGTTTTCTTTCGCTTATTGGCGGCGTGTCTTTGTGAGAAGATCGTCTCAGACTTAGCTGGCCAATCAGAATTGGGTGACTTCAATACTGTGCGTCTTTGATTCGCTGGCATACCTACACCTAAGACTTATAACACGGAAACCATCCAATCACGAAGGTGGATCTGAGCTAAAGTGCAATGAAAATACAACTGGTCGTGGAATCTTTTCGCGAAATTCGGGTGTCCCTAACTATAGGCCGTTTACGGTAAAGCGAGCTTTTTTGAAGCCCTAGTTACTTTTTTACTTTCAGCAATTTTTAATCCTTTAAACAACCTTTCCAAATAAATATTTCCTTATACATTATGAACACATTGTGTATATTCCACCGCACTCGTAAGTTAGCGTCTAAGACTCCAATAATATGCATTTATTGACTATTATTCAAGACGAGAGGGCTTTCAGAAGTGCTCACTTTATCGTGAATAGGCAGTAATTTTGAGTTCAAGTCCTCCGACCACGTGATGTTTTAGTTGCGCTGTATTTGTGTAGGCATTTATATCGGAGTCAGCAGTGCGCTCTAAATTAGGTTCGCAAACTTCTACCAGAGTTAAAGACAAGTTAGAGGCGAGTCGCTTATCCACGCCATTGCAAGGACACCATAATCAATTGGTCTCTGTCCTGTCTTATCGTCGTCTTATCGGTCAAAACCGCGCCAGGCTCTCGTTACTACCCGTATGTTAGCCAACTAAGTGCGGAGTTGGCAGTCTGCCAAGCAAATGGCACTTCTTAATGGACAGTATTTGAGAACTGGTAAGATAATTTTCTTTTGTTTTATTTGCGAAAAATTGTTCTTTAGTGCTGTGTTGTTTCCTGGAAATATCGTGATAAAAATAAGGAAGCAGAGTAACAGCATCCAGGGCAGTTTTGTGTTTTACCGGCAGGGAAATATTCATAATTGTTCATCCCTCTCTGAACTCGGGCACAGTCTTCGAAGCGTTAAGTTACAGCTAGGGGTAGAAAAATTTCGCGAAATTGTTTCAGGGACAAGATAGACGTCCTACACATGTTCACTGATGTCATCGTTGCAGTTGGATCACAATAGGCACGCCCCTGGACGACTCAGGACCAATGGCGGACTTGCATGGGAACAAACAGCGAATCCCATACTGCCAAGTGTGGGGTAACTCTGGCCAGTCATTGTGGCAGCAACCAATTAACAGGCAGGTTATCCTCGAGTATATATAGGACTGTGGAGTCTAGCCTACAGGACAATGAACTCGCGAAATTTTCCTATCCCTAGCTATGGCAACACCGCTGTGTCTTTTCTGAACAGATTGCTGTATTAAAACCCTGTTGTCACCACTAGAAATTCTGGGGAAACAGAACACACACACACCGGGGGGGGGGGGGGGGGGCCTTGCTTGTGCTATTTTTCCATTCCTTTTCGGACGTGTCATTGAGGTGTTAATTTTTTTTTTTTTCCCCCTTTTCATTAGGGAGTTGCTTTTAGCGGGACTGCGGTGGCTGAGCGGTTAGACTGCTCGCCTAACACCAAGGCGAACCGGGTTCAATCCCGGATTACTGCATGTGGGAATCGTGCCGGACGCTCGTCGGCGGGGGGGTTTTCTCGGTGATCTCCCGTTTCCCTCCGCCCCTTTCATTCCGGCGTCTCTCCATACTCACCTCGCTTCGCCTCCGTCGGCTCTCAAGGCCTCTCGATGTGAAGAGCCGTCCGAATCTCTTCGCTCACTCGCTCTTTCGGGAATTGCTCAGCAGAGGCCAACGACCATCTCTGGAACCTGCTACTTGCCGCCTGACTTGTAATAAATTCACGTTTTCCGTCCAAAAACACCCGCATTAACTTTCAAAACAACCTGCCTGTCGTCTAATCGACAGATTCCAGGCTGTTTTACATAACTCGATCCGAGCTGTAAATCGATGCTGGGCGAAACTGCGTCGGCAGCGTGTGCCACAAAAAAAAAAAAAAAAAACTCGTCACTTTATTTATGCGTCTGTCAATTGAAGGTGTGTAATTATTAGAAAAGTAATTATTTTACAAATCTGCTAATTTTTATGCTCGACGGATTTAAAGAAAGAAAACAGAAAGCGATAGAAATAATTTAAGTTATCACAAATGGTTACCTGACACTTTTGTTTGACGTTAGGATATGGAACTACTTCCCATCCATCGTTACCAAATTTACTAGGTGCAAGTCACTCAGTGCCGTCCGTTAAAATATATGACGTTAGTAGCAGTGATTTTTTTCTTAGGTTGATTTCTAAAGTGCTAAAATATTTTGCATGGCAACTATGTCTTGCTGGTCATTGCCAAAATACACATATTGTCACTGTTTTATTAATATAAATTTTAAATGAAATACTATAATTTATAAACCCAATACAAGCGAAAGTTCTATTTAACTAAAAATAAGAGACTTTATACTAACAGAATTATAGCAAGGCATGTGACACACGACAAATTAAAAAAAAAAAAAACCAAGTACGTCACACGTGGTGTGGTTTTTCAAAATGTGTGAAGATTGTGCAAATAGACGATAACTGCTAAGTCCTACTGCGTTCTGCTTAAGTTTTCAATTGTGAAAACACCTTCAGCGCTTTGAAGTCTGCACACATTTACTGGCGTTCAGGACTGAAGAATGCTCATGGTAAAGTGAGCACTTTTGAAATCAACCTTAGAAAAATGTCACTGCTCCTACCTGCGTATATTTTAACGGGCGCACTGGGTGGCATTCGCCCAGTAAAGTTGGTAAGGACGGAGAGAAAGTAGTTCCGTGTTGGGTAAAAAAATTTTATAACTTGAATTATTTCTTCCGCTTTCTGTTTTATTTTAATGCATCACAGTTTCACTTGACCGACGTATGAATAAAGTTATGAGGTCCGTGTCTGTGTTAATTGCACATGAGGCGGAAGAATACACAAAACTGCATGCAAGTAGATCTTCGAAAGTGCTCAGTTTGCCGTGAACAGCCTATAGTTGGAAGTGAATCATCTGTCGCCAGGACCTAAGTGTCAAGAGGTTATATTTGTTTCAGTGTTTCTCCATTCACGACCATCCTACTTGGTTCACATGACGTTGGGCAGGTCTACTGTACACAACAACGTTCCTCATTGGCTGGCCGTCTGGCCAATGGGATTGCTAGTTTGTTTGACCACCAATCAAGTAAGGGTTTGCAGGCAAACGTGTCCTTTTGAACGGGTGCAAGAAGGTATTGTTGTTCTTGTAGACTTTGGTTACGTACAAGAGGAACCAAGAATCTACATCCGTACTAGTTCTGTTAAAAAAATTATTATTATTATTATTATGAAAATGGTATTGCACGATCTGTACCGCGGGCGTAGTTCTCAAAGTGTTAATCCTAACGAAGGAATTTTTCCCCCCCCCTGGCCGAATTGTCTTCATGACTGCAGCGATACGATGCTGTCGTCTTGGAGTGTGTGAAGATCTTGACAGACTTCAGACGTTCGCGGAACTCTCACTTCGCGGAAGGAGGGGGGAGTGGAAATGCATGACTCAAAAGGGAAAACCTCGGTATGAAGAAAGCGTGTGTTCGTATCGCCGTCGTTTTGAGAGTTGCCGAATGAACGAGCATGAGACGCCTTCCGCAAACTCTTCCACGCGCAGATCATAACTATGTGTGGGTCCAGCTCGGGTAACATTATTTCGAAAATGTATTTGTTCTTGATGGTGAAACTCGCACGGATACACTGTTAAAAAAAAAAAAATTCTAATTTTTGCTGAGGAATTCTTTGTCATTTTACACATGTTTGTAAGGCCCGTTCTACAATGCACGGATACGTAGGAGAGCGGATTCGGAAACAAGCCAACGACTCGGGGATGAATTGTGACCATTCTACAATACGAATACACGCACGGTCTTGCAACTTACGAAATAAAAAATACTCAGCTGTCGCAAATTACTGATACCGGTTTCACAATACACACATATCATTTTGTACATTTCCACAGTGTTCAAAAATACGTAAATACTACTGCCGAACCATGTGCGCTTATTTATTAAGAGTTAGTTGGAGCTGCGCGTCCAAGGTCAAGAAGCGAGGGAGCGATACGGGCGACACTTACACGTACGCCTAGCGCCTCATCGCCCCTACGCGCAAAGCGTGCAGTTGTTTCCTGTCGTGACGCTGTACTGTGCAATTCAGATCTGTAACTGTGGGGGATTTATTACATGCGATGAAAGACCACAGATTAAACTACGGCGCCGTATATTTGAACTTTTCTCTTGCCGCTTAAAGAAACTGCATAGGCAAGTTTTAAAAATGCGGTATTTAACCATTTACAAGATTTTATTCTCCATTAATACTCTTTGTATGTTAAAAGTAAAAAGACGGTGATAAAGACAATAGTTTTTTTTTTATCCTTTCTGGTAAAATGTCGTATTTCCAGAACATTTATTTACCGAGATACGTGTTTACGCGCAAACAATTATTTCACAAAAAACGTTTCAGTACATAGGTCCCTTAAGGGTACCGCCTAGTAATAGAGAGGGGCGTGGGTTCTAGTCCCCGTGCTTGCAAAGTGTAATTTTTTTTTTTTTCTGCTTTTCGTCATTTATGTTTTGATATTTTTTTGTAGTTATTCTCTGTTATTAATTTATCACATTTGTTTTCTAGAAAAATAATTGTATACACTTCTCAATAATGTCACTTGTAACACAAGGCTATCATTTGTAATATTACAAATAAATATTTTGCCAATTTTAGAAGAAAACTCTCTGTAGTTTTACGAAAGACTTTCTCGGGAACTGGGTTTCCAAGAATATTTTTGTAAACGTACAAAAATGTAGAGTGTACGGATTCATTGTTCCACTGATTTTAAATCGGATTGTACAAGAACACTACAAACCTAGTAATAAAGTTTCCCTGACTAAAAAATTATCATTTTTGTAATGAAGAAGGAAAAGGACACGTTTGCCTGCAACTGCTCTTACGCTGTAACGCATACACGTACATCACGAAAATTAATTGGAGTTAAAAGAAAATTTCAATAGCATATAAAATATGGTTTTATTACTTTTATTATTGCAAAAGAAGGAGCTCAGGATTGCAAGCGTAATTATTAATACATCTCCATTAAAAATGTAACGTAATTTCATTTTACAGCCACATAAACAAACATATGAAAACAAAAGACGGCCAAAACAAAAACACTGCACACACTACACAGCCTTGTGAAGAACTCGGGACGAACAGGTAACAAAACACTCAAGTTCAGATGGCTGTAGTTTCATCCGTCCGTCCCGTCGAATATTAACCCTTTGAGGAGTATGCACGTATATATACGGGGCAATATTTATACGGAAATTCCTTTGCTCTTGACGACAAAGCTCACACTTTTATAGTTTTACTGTTTCGCTGGACTTTGCCGGAATATAAGTAGTCAACATTTCAGTTCGTAATATTAAAATTCTTATTTATAATCTCGTCTCCAATGAACACGATGGATTGAAAAAAAGCGTCACAACTGTCGCGACACTTTGATTGGTACACAGACAAGGCGCGACTTCATTGGTCGACGGCCAGCCAATAATAAACGTTGCAGAGTACAGTGAGCGTGTCCGGTGTAGCCAGGACCAATACTACAATGGTAAGTGGAAATACAAAGACCAACACAATTGATATTGCTGCAGTGGAAAATATAGGCAGCTCACTTCTAACTTGTCCTCAGTTATAATACATCTGTGCTGTCCTCAAAGGTTTATTAACACATTCTGGACTACGTTCGAGCAATTCAAACATTCCTTCGTCCTTGAAAATAAAACTCGCATGGTTATAGACTATAGAACTACTGTTCCGCTAGTATTTAACAGGATCTTACGAGAACAAGACAGCACAGCAGCTATAGTTCTCATGCAAGGAATGTATTTGTTGTTATACCCTTATAAAAGGACACGATTGACTGTAAACATTTTTCACAGTAAGCGATATTTGATTGGAGCATATTTGCTGTGCGACCACAGGGGCTGATGTATAGCCAGTTATGAACGTTTTGTGGTGTGGACCAACATAAGAGTGGTGAGTGGGAATACAGGAACAAACACAATAGATATGCCTGCAGTGGTGCGTATGGTGACTCACTTCTAGCTTGTCTTCAACTATAGTAAACCTCTGATTGGCTGTTGGTCACATGATTGATGGACGGACGCGGACGGACGGACGGGACGAACGCGACGGGTTGTTGTAAATCCTGCCCGACGCCCATGCGAGCATGCCTGTTGAGTAGGGACCTACAAAATTCGCGGTATTAATTGGCATCAGGATAACCTTCACAGTACACTCGAGTTGGCGTCGTTTCTCCATTTGCTGCTGCACAGATGTGAAGTCACGCACTTTCTGACTGAACTGCACGCGATTGGGACAGACGATTGTGAATTGTTCATTTTTTGGCGCAGAGTTACCAAGAGCGAGGTAAATTAACCCTTTGGGAACGGCACAAATTTGCTGTCATAAGGACAGGATTGAAGTGAGCTGCTTATATTGCCCACTACAGCAATATCACTTGTATTGGTCTTTATATTTACACTTGCCTTCATAGTATTAGTCCTGTCTACACCGGACACGCTTACTCTACTTTGCAACGTTTAAAGTCGGCTGGCCATCCGCCAATGCAGTGGCGTGTTGGCTGTTTGTCAATTACCGTGTCGCGACAGAGGTAAATAGTTTCACAATCAATTGTGTGCATTTAAGACATTATTAAAAATAAAAGTTTTAATCTTGCTAATTGCAATGTTTGCTAATTGTAATTTTTTTACTCAGATTCCGATAAAATCCGGCGAAACAGTAAAAATTTAAAAGTGAGAGTTTTGTCTTGAAGAGCGAATGGATTTGCATGAAAAGAGATCCCCGTATATGTACGTGCATACTCCTCAAAAGGTTAACACTTTGAGGTCGGCACACTTTTACCAGCTTTAAAGACAAGCTAGACGTTAGTCACCTATATCCATACCACAGTAGGGACACAGTGTTTTGTTGGTCCCTGTTGTCACTTAACGCCATTCTACTGGTCAAAACTATACCAGTATTTCCGTATTAGGAGGGCTGCCAACCAATGGAGTGCAGAGTTTACTGTTTTCCAACCAAATGTTCTTTCATATGTAACAGGATGTACATCCCATCGTGTTGATACCCGTAACTATACAAACATTTTTCGTTCATTTACGAACATCGATGTTGATGTATTAGTTCATATCATAGAATTCTTGTGAAATAGGGGATTGATGTAAGTATACCCGGACCAGTTTTGTTTTTAAAGTGGAATGAAATATTGAAACAAGTCTTGCCCGAATTACACTCCAGTATAGCCCTCGAAGTGTTGGACGTGTCTCCCAATAATAGCGCGAATTTTTTGCAGGTCTCTAGTGATGAGTTCGCGACGCGTGCGATTCTTCTCCGCTTCTGTACACGCGGCTGTTCTTTGCGGGAGAGGCGACCCTTTCGCCCCTGGCCCCGGGTGATTATTACAGCGCGCCCCGGAGGGCTTAAATCACCTGCTAACGGGCCTGTGCGCCAAAGTTACTGCCGGCCGGAACTGTCCCGAGGAATTATCGCTGTTGTTAGGTTGCCACCCCTCAGCCCGCTGGCATGCCACAACAACCTGGTTGGCAAATCACCTGCGGGCTACAGAATATAGGCTGTTCACGGTCAAGTGAGCACTTTTGAAAGCCTTCCCATTTGGAATAACGCTCAATACAAATGTTTATTATTATTATTTTTTTAAATCTTAAACGCTGACACTTTGAGAACCGCAGAAGTTTACCAGCTCTCAGGAAAAATTTGCAGTGAGCTGCCTATATTCTCCACTACAGCAATATCATTTTGGTTGGTCTCTGTATTTCCGCTTACCATCGTCCTATTGGTCACTGGCTACACCGGACACGCCTACTGTACTCCGCAACGTCGACCAATGAAGTTGCGCGTATCGAGATAGAAGTAACAAGTTGTACAACCTGTCGCGCTCGTTTGGAAAACTATTATAAATGACAGTAGTTTTATTCTTACAAACTGAAATTTCGACTTGTTATCATTTTTTAAAAATTAAATTCCAATAAATCGTAGCGAAATAGTCAAACTATAAAAGTGCGAGCTTTGTCTTCAAGAGCAAATGAATTTCCAATAAACGTAGCCCCGAATATATACGTGCATACTCCCCAAAGGGTTAACTTCCCAGTTCGGTGGGATATACCCGCTGTACTTATTACGTACGTGGCAACATTTATTTAAAAACGTGGTTAAATGGTAAAATATGACTGAAAGGAAAAAGGAATTAGGGCCTCGAAAAATGCTCACTTTACCCTTGAACAGCCTATACTTGAGAGGTTAAATAACCACCTGTTCCGCGAACTCTAGACATACAAGCCAGCAACATGTCAGAAGGGGCCGAGGTGGTCCAAGCGGTTAGACTGCTCGCCTATACACCAAGGCGAACCGGGTTCACTCCCTGTATCGGGAATCGTGCCGAACGATGCCGCTGGTCGGCGGGTTTTCTCGGCGGTCTCCGCGTTCCCCCCGCCCTTTTTATTCCGGCGCCGGCCCATACCTCAGACACCCTCCATCGGCTCTCAAGACCTCGCTATTAAGAGCCCGTACAAATCTCTTCGCTCATTCGACATGTCAGGACGTCATTCGCTAATCGGCGCTGCGTAACCTACTTGCTTGTTAGCTGCCGGGCCCAACCAACAGGTAACCTTTCCCAGCACACAGGAGCTACTCAGACAAACGAGCCCGTTCCCAGAGCTTCGCGCAGCCAACCAGAGGGTGAGCCCGCCCACATCAGAGGAACTGTCGTGTCGTTTTATTTCTATGTGATAATTAAATACCTGCGGGATTCACGTTATCATTTGTAGACAGAATAGACTTCAAACACATGTGCGTTTGTTTTCGTCTTGTCATTGGACTGCAGATAGTTTGACACGCCCTGGGCGGCCTTGAACCAATCGGAAAGAAGTAAACGGCAAGATAACCCATTCACGTCCAGCCTAGTCAACAGCAACTGTGGCTCCTCGAATTTGCAGATGCCAATGAACAAATTACACCGGTTCTGATATATACAAGGCGTTGAAATCTAGCGCGTTGCCAAACAAAACGCGAATTTTGCATGCCTCTAACCTATGCTGCGAAATAAAATTTGCGGAAGGAGAAAACACATTATTGATGAAACTCACGACTCCGCCCTTCCAGTTAGGAAATAGATATTTACATTACTATTCAATGAGATATACCACACTTAAAAAACTTAATATGGCAGTCCTAACAATATCATAAACCGTTTCTTTATAGTTTCACGCCCATTACACTGGAGACATAGTTGTATATTTTGTTGAACTTTTGAACTCATAAAATAGGTCCTACAGCCGTTTTAAATCCTACACTGCCATCTTTATTTCAATAATAGTTCCCACTCAAAAACAGTAGAATTATTTAAATACGTTTTACATACAATGTTTCAAAAATATACTTGTACGGAATTAGTACTAGATTACTGGTCTTTGGCTAACGTTGAATCGTGTGTGTAGACATGAATATAGAATGTCCCAAAAATATGCACCAAGTGAATTCTGAACAACAATATAGATGCAAAAATTACGTGAAAAAATTTTGTCCCATAAAATTGTACATCCGCAACCTTGCAACATTCTTTTAGGCAATGGTTTCCATTTAATAGCTGTTTTTTTTTTAAATCTGTAAAACCTCTACCACACTGTCCAATTTTTCCATTAAACTGCTTCCAATAAGTTTGGTCAAATAAAGTTGGGCAGTTCATAGACTCCACCATATTTGTCTGAGAAAATTATATGGCTTGAGTTCCCATCAAACATTCGAATATTGAACCGGTTCTAAAGTTTCTTTGATGTTTGACCGTCTCACCCGATCAGAATCGTTCACGACAAAAATGGACATCAAGACTTTCAAATAACGAACTACTGCTGGAAACGAAGTAGGTAATGAAGATAATTTAATTTATGTAGAAGCTATCTGGGGATGAATTATCTCTGCTAATCTGATAAATAAAATCTGAATTTCGCAAAGAATCGAAAATAAATTATAGAACTTATCTTATATTTCTGAACTATATAGAAAAAAATCAATAGCTCACTATAGAAATATTTTCTTAAAATAATAATTCAAATTAGATTTTCCAGTAAAAAATTTGACTGTGTGATACATTTTTAAACACATTAGAGATTATTTGATAACATTTGTTTGAAGGAAAAATTTGATGACCGTGTTTTGTCTTCAAATGTTATTGTCAAATATAGTCGAAGGCGAAAATTTGACGTGACAAGGGCTTAACAAATTAACTGATGTTGAGTAATTAGTGTTCCAGTAACTTGTATCGCTAATTAGGTATTAGAGAGTTTGAGGGTTTTGGACTGAAATATTCGTCTCGGTAATTCCGCGGCACGTATTCAAAGAACCGACGTGTCCTGTGGGTCGTGACCTTGTATAAGCCGCGCGATAAAGCTGCTTGGTAGGAGAATTGATTTAGACGCAATTAGCAGCCGGCTAATTGGCAGTATATCAAAAAAGGGATAGTTGCCGTGGTGTGGGGGGGGGGGGGAGGTGGCACTAAAAGACCTTCAACTCGATCACGCAAGCTCTGGGCTCTTTTTTTCCGCCTTAGCGGACTCCTGTGGGATGAAGAGGTTCGAAGCTCGCTTAGCGCGTGTATACAAATTGAAATACCACGGGGGTTGTGGCTGAGATGAACACGACTACGGCGAACAAGCTTAATTACTTACCCGCCGTTCATTAACAGCCTATCGGCCGAAGTAGCTAAAAGCACACGTGTACGAGCGGACAGGAGGACTGACTGAACCATTGCTCACTTTGTATGGTGGAGGGAAGAGAAGATAGACTACACGGCCAGCGCTATTGCATTCCCCGGTCCAGGCCACTCAGCGGTACAAGTAAATGAGGACAGCCAACTCAGAGGCTTAATGAGACTGCTTGGGAATTTTTTTTTCTTTCTTTCTCGTTAGCGTATCGGCACTTTGCGGAAAACGGCTGGCCCGTAGAAAGCGAAGGTGAAGTAACCGGGCGCAGTGGAGTTGAAATAGTACTCTTCTCTTCCTAGACGAAGAGCTAAGCATCTCTACTTCAGCTTGACCAATCACCTGGCGCACCGGAAGTTGCATCGTAAATACACCAACGCCCTCTGTACGTTGGAAAGCTTTCAGCCACCCACTCGACCCACCATCCTTTGATGTTATCCTCGAGGTCGTGTATACGTAATTGTCATTTCTAATAGGTATTTTGCGCAACGGAAGTACCCAAAGGTTGTTATTTCAATTGCGTTATTTGATACAACGTTCCTGAGTCATTTTTCATCAGTATCCAGTGAGCTATGAAGTTTTTATTAATTTCTGAACACGTAAAGGAAATTTATATGTACGGACAGGAAAATTTCGCGTTTTCAACGACGTGTTTTTCGCGACAAGATTCACACGAAGGCTAGATTCCAATACAACGACACAACCAGCCAGTGGAGGTATGACGACAGCCGAGGTGTATATATAATATTGAAGTCTACTGTGCACTCAGATTTTTATGCGAAAAGTCTTGGCGAGATCGGGGGGGGGGGGGGGGAAGGTTAGTTATTGTTTGTCGGAAGACAGTTCCTTAGCTGACTCTACCAATCAGAATCAATAGAATCAGGTAACTCCGACACTGAGTGTCCGTGATTCGCGGGCAGACACTTGCAATGCGTGACAATTAAAAACATCCAATCACGAAAGTGGATCTGTGCTCTAGTGTTTTTCCGCGGAAAATTAAGCGGCCGTACCTATAAGTTAGATTCCACGGGCCATGTGTACAGGCTATTCACGGTAAAGTGAGCACTTTTGAAACCCCTCTCATTTGGAATAATACTCAATAAATATATTTTTATTTTAACCTCAGACGTTAACTTCAGGGTGCAGCAATATGCATTTAAAAGGGGGTTAAAGGATAACATACGGTTGAAAGGGTATAGTAACTAGGGCCTCAAAAGTGCTCACTTTACCGTGAACAGCCTATAGCCATGTTTTACGTCAGACCTGGTGGGACGGGATTTGGTGCTTGTTTCCTTGAAGGTCGGTCATTGGCTCCGGGCTCACCTCGGCGTGTCTAATAAAATGTGATACAACTGCAAACATGACAGAAATATCCCTACACGTGTTTAAAGTCCAGCATGTCGTGAAATGATTTCGCGAATTTTTCCATTCCCTATGTAGAGACCTGAAAAATTCGCGTTATTATTTGAGGACAGTTTTACCTTTGCAATACGTTAATTATTGGACTATACTTTATATGACACGCCCCGGGTAACTCTGCGCCAATGAATGACAACTTGACAATCACATGCCCCAATCACGTACAGCCTGATAATTACCAGGTGCATATGGACCAATAAGAAACAATTAACGATAGGATGGCCCAATCGTCGCGTCCAACTAAGTCGAAAGGGAAAATGGCACCTGATTTCTGCGGAAGCCAATAAACAAATGACAACGACACCGACCCAAATGTATATAGGGCTGCAAAGTTCATCGAGTAGCCAAAAAAGGTTTGATTAAAAAAAAGTGTGAAGAAACTGCGTATATACTGTAGCTCGGGACGCGTGGTGATAGTACAAAGACGGAGAGGGGGGGGGGGGACCACTATAAGCGCCGGACTGTATTTAACTGCCGCGGTAGTTGCAGCAAGGAGACAAGACTTCGCGTGATAATGAGAGGGCTGGACCAACCACTCGTTAGAAGATTTACGCGCCGGCAAGGCTGGCCGTAAATCGAAAAAGGCCCCGCCTCATTAATGACGCGACTGTCGCGACATTAGCTCTCATGCCGTGCTGCGCTCTCGCGGCGACGCCCGTAAACTCCCGACGTCCCGAGTCACAGAGCATTTGACAATGCAGAGGCGAGACTGCGAGCTTCAACAACACGCACCATCAATGGCGTTACTCGCTTACAAAATGGTGGAACGTCGTTTGCCAATAAATGGGGCCATGTATTTTTCTCGAAAATATTTATGCTCATGCGAGACTTCGATATCTTACTTTCATAACCACGAATTTCGTGGGGCCGCGGTGTCTGGGCGATTAGCACGCTCGCCTCCCACCAAGGCGAATCTGGTTCAATCTCCGGCCGGGTCGCCGGATTTTCGCAAGTGGGAATCGTGCCGGACGATGCCGTGGTCGGCGGGTTTTCTCGGAGATCTCCCGTTTCCCCCTGCCCTTTCATTACGATGCCGCTCCGTATTCACATCGATCACCCTCATCGGCTCTCAAGACCTCGCTGTTAAGAGCCGCCCAAATCTCTTCTCTTCACTTCGCAAATTTCGTTGGTTATAGGCCGCTCGTCTACGTGAAAAGACGGTGTTCTTGTTTTACCTGGCCAATCAGAATAAAGTACTCCGATAGTGAACGTCTGTGATTCGCAGGCAAGACACTTGCGGCACGTGACACTTATTCTTCTTCTTCTTCTCCGTCGCAGGCTGACGCCGACAATCGCAACTCAAGAATTTCGCGCAACGCACTTGGCGCCGACGCGTCGCGACGGAATCTTGCATCATCCTGATTGGCTACCGCTCATTGCAACGCATCGCACTATTGCGGAACCAGCTCAAGGTACCCGCCTACCTGCAGCCAGGTCGTGCTTCTAACAAAGGCACCGCGGCATGTTTTCGCTTCTCTACAGTTGCCTCTTTTAGTGCTCCAGTTTTTGCCTGCGCCGGCAGGGAATGTAATGAAGGTGAACTACAGGGGAGGGGGGTGGGGGGGGGACATTTTCACGACTTCTTTCTAGGGTGCTCTTGGCTGGCGGGCCCCCGTTAGCGCCATTCATCATCCCGCGAGGTGTCGGCTTGGGCCAATTCTCCGGCCCCAAACCAAACTCGGGGAGCGCGTTAAGTGGCCAGGACATAAATTACCACCGAGCACACGACTTTGTTGATGAATTACGTGTATCTGGCGCGGGATCTGGGGGGGGGGGGAAATACAACAAACAGACAGGTCGATCCTTCTCCATGTGTAAAGGCTGTTCACGATGAAGTGAGCACTCTTGAAATCGCCCTTAGAAAACAAGTCACTGCCCCTACCAGCATGCACTTTAACGAGCGCTATGACTGACATGTGTCGAGTAAAGTTGGTAACGATGGAGGGGGAACGTAGTTCCATATATTAACGACAAACAAAAAGGGTTAGGTAATCATTTGTGATAACAAGGGATAGGAAAATTTCGCGAGTTCAATGACCTGTAGGCTAGACTCCACAGTCATGTGTATACTCGAGCCTCAGATGTTTGTTCATTGACTGCTGCCCCACGGAGTCGCCAGTGTCACTCCACATATTGTAGTATGCGATTTGCTACTTGTTTTCTTTCCAGTCTGCTATTGGCTTAGAGTCGTCCAGGGCGTGTCTAATGGACTGTGATCCAATTGCAAATATGACTTCAGTGTATACGTGTTGGACGACTATCTTGTACTGAATTGAAGTCGCGAAATTTTCCTATCGCTACTGATAACTTTAATTCTTCCTGTCACTTTGTGTATTATTTAATACATCGAAGTGTATAAATGAGAAAATTTGTACAATATATATATATATTTTTTTTTTTCCACAGTTTCGCTTGACTGACGCATGAATAAAGTGATGAGGGCCGTGGCGATTTTAATTTTACATAAGGCGGAAGAACACACCACGTGTATACAAGAAGATCTTAAGCAGGGCTTTCAAAAGTTCTCATTTTACCGTGAACAGCCTATACATACATGTACGAAAAAAAAATTGTAATTTCGTGTGAAGCATGAAACTCGATATCTGAAACATTTTCAACACCCGGAGAAATTACGTGGCGAAATGATCGTTCGCGATAAGCTAGATACGAAATATCTGTATGTATTGCTAAATATTGCAGATGTCTGGCGCTACTTTTTAACGATTTCTTTGAAAGATTCTTGCAATAGAAGTTGCTACATTTCAAACAAATCACAATAGTCTGTATTTCACAGCTTTTCAAAATTTTTTTTAACTACCTCATTTTTCTTCTCTCATTACTTTAATAAATTATTCCTTTTTATATTCTCCAACACAATTATACAAATATAACACAATTTCAATTATAAATTATGAATATTCTCACATCTTGCAGCACTTATTTCAATTATTCACATATATGATCAATTATATCATTAAAACTTTATTATTCTCATACCCCGCCTATATTTGGAGGTGGTAAGAATTTTTCTAAAGAAAAAATTTGTTATATTTTATTTCTGCCTTGCTTATGTTGTTTCCTGTATTCCGATTGGCTGTCGTCTGACCATGACACATCTCTCCCCCAATCATCAATGGCGAGACGAGAGACAACCAGGATAATTTTGTTTAATAAATTGCTGACCACCCTCTAGGGAAGAAATGAAAAATATTTACACATGATCTCTATACCAATAAACAATTAAAATAACCAAAAATTATACTGTAAACTAATATAGTAAAACATAATTTTGAATTGATACTAAAAGAAGTAACAACTTAAGCAAGTATTCTTTAATTATGGTTATAATAATAATGTATATGGCTATCAGCAAGCATAACCCCAAGAATATTCACTGTTATATGGCGAGTGATTAAGTGTAGAAAATAATAGTGTTCTTGTGGATCCTCGTCGTTGTATGTCGTCTAGCCTTGCGGCTGTCTTGTGACAGATATTTTTGTATTCCTCTCCCTGCTCGGCTACTTTATCTTAATTTTTCTTCAGTTTTTGACGTCTGTATTTTTTTTTTTTATCTGACGAAATTCCTTGTGGGATTTATTAAACGTGTTATTTTTTATCTTTCCACTACAGCCACACTCGGCACATTTTTCCGTGTGTGTTTCGTGTCTCAGACTTGGTTTTCTGTGATATCACAGTAAAGCAATGGCTTTATTCCACTTGGACCTAAGCTACTTGTTAATGTTCGAAACCAGGTCTAAGTGGGGTGGATAATTTAACTGTTGCAGAAAACGATAGAGACGTGTTAAAAATAAAGTGGCCACTCCACCGCTGATCTTATATTACTGGCTCAAGAGTTCTCCGAGGCGTGATAGACATATTTCCGGCCAATGGCTTAAGTCGGTCAAAGCGCACAGTAACTTGCAGTTCAGTCTGTCCGTAAATAATAACGCGAATTTAGCACGTCTCCGTCTATCGGCATCGGAGTGATATATCACTCCCAGAGAACACTGAAAATCGAATGCGATAGATCGCAAGTACCTCGAATATTAATATCGCAAATATCGGTCATGTCGATAGGCCATCGCGAATATTGCATGTCGATCGCAAATTGCTAATATCGCACATCGATAAATTTGCTCAATTCGTGTGTCGATAGTATCAATATGCGCGATACATTGCTCTGCACTGGTGCGATATAAAAAAAAAATCCGTGATCGATATATCGATACATTGCCCAGCCCTTGTAATTGGCACGGCATTGCAAAATGAAAAGTATCACGCGCGAGTGGTAAACCAGAACTTGGCGGCCACGTTATAGGGAGGGTTGATTTATCGTATCCTGGAATCGCACGGCGAACGACTCGGGAATTTTTTACATGCCCCCCCCCCCCCCCTCTTTCTCATTCCACCCGTGGCACGTGCGGAGAAGGGGTTTGTGGGTTGACTGGTAACTCATTCGCCGGCGTTGCGGCACGGTTAACCCGCCATCGAGGTCGCAAAAGGGGCATAAACCGCCTGTAGTGTTCCGCAAACGTATCTGTGAAGTCTGCATCTTCTTCAGTTCGGAACAGGTACAGAAAACTGTTGTTAACGGCTAATCTCTACCTCGTGACAATTTTGCGAACTCGGTTTCTGTCGATCCCCTACTGCACGACACTTGAAATGTCCTTTCCTGTACCATAAAAATCCCTACGCCAGCAAGATTTTAAAAAAAATCCTGCAACAATCGAAACGAAAGTAGGGGCCGTGTTAGCGAACAAAATGTCCTGCATACAAGGAAAAAGAGAAATAAATACAAAAAAAAAAAAAAAAACGCTGGTGGGAGAAATTCCTACTTGGCAGAGCCTGGCGCTAACCAGTTAAACTGGTCTATTCCGGCAATTTGTTGAGAATTAATGTAATAAGAAATAGTTTTGATTTACTGTATGCGAACGTTTCAATGGAAAAGCCTGATTTAGTTCAATTCAAATTAAAAATTCGCAGGAATCCGATGATTAATTTTTAAATCCAGTAACGTCATCTGCCATTTCGATGAATAGCATGTTGCTCCCCTCCCACCAAGAGATAATTGCCGATATAGGCTGTTTACAGAATTATGAACACTTTTGAAAGCCCTGTTTAAGATATACTTGTATTCATGTCGTGTATTTACACTCCGGTGCATAAAAAATAAAGAGAAAGCGAAAGAAATAATTTTAAGTTATAACAAATGGTTTCGACGTTAAGTTATGGAATTACATTCCATCTGTTGTTACCAATATTACGCGGCGAATGTCACTCAGAGCGCCTGTTGAAATATACGCAGGCAGAGGTAGTGACTTTTTTCTGAAGTTCGCTTCTAGAGTGCTCACTTTATCGTGGATCAGAGCGTTTAGACTGCTCGCCTCCCGCCATGGCGAACCGTGTTCGATCACCGGCCGGGGTCGCTCTCCCAGGATCTTCGCCGGACGATGCCGCCGATCGGCGGGTTTTCTCGGGGATCTCCTGTCCCCCCCTCGCATTCCGGCGCTGCCCAATGTTCACCTCATTTCACCCTCATCGGCTCTCAAGACCTCGTTGTTAAGGGAGATCATACCCCGCCATCTTGGATTTTCACTATTTTTAGCCATAAGTTCCATTCAAGAACGGCCAACGAAATTTTTCGCATGACATGGTGTAAATAATATTTTCTAAAACTTTACGAAACTATTACAGCTCTACCACGTTTATTAATTTTTGACTAGTGACTGCCGGTCAGATGTAAGTAAATTTTTGTTGCCTGCCTGCACAGAAATGATATTGCCAACAGTACCCTAGCAATACATGTTTCAAAAGGTGTGCAAAGCAGCGCCCCATGCCTAGAGACCTGCAAAGTTCGCATTATTATTTGAGGACAGTTTAAACTTAAAACACTTTTGCCTTTGCAATTCGTTTGTCATTGGACCACGCTTTATATGACACGCCCCGGGTAACTCTGCGCTAGTAAATGACAACTTGACAATCGTGAGCCTCAGTCACGTACAGTTCACTCAGAAAGGGAGTGACCTCACATCTGGGCAGCAGCCAATGGAGGAACGACACCGGCTAGAGTATATACAGTACTGTGAGGTTTAGCTTGATGCCAAATAATAATGCGAATTTCGCAGGTCCCTCTTAGTGTAACCTATGAAAATGATATTTGTTGATCTATGACGCCATCACAAACCATTAATAAAATTTTGTCTTTCAAACTGCAGCCAGTGATATCGAACGGGAAAAGGACGTCTATAGTCCATTCCCGATTGGAAGCGACGTATGAAAATTAACCTTTGAAAAAACACTAGGCATAACATGTCAACCTGTTTTTTCAATAACCTGTATTCCACAAATATATAACACTGTGGTTAACTTGAGGGTACTGTATTATTGAATAAATGAAACTTTACCTTAATTTCTTATAAAACTTTTAATATTTATTTCTTTTTAAATATGAATTAACAACAGCGAGCGCAGCGACGTGTTGCCGACGGCCGGTAAGAAATAATTCACAGTTAAAATATTATTTTAACCTAGTTTTTTTAGTTTACTATTTGTAAATAAAACGGTGACTATTTAGATATTCAGGTAGCCCCGACGACACCATATCTCATTTTTACAGTTTAAACTAACAGCGGAAAATATCGTGAGTAGGCCGTAATAGTACCCTGTTGTTTTGTGGAGCGAGAAAGGAACTATTATCTGAGCGAGGCTTTTGCTCTTTTTCTCTCTCTCTCTCTCTCTCTCTCTCTCTCTCTCTCTCTGTGTGTGTCTTTGTCTCTTTAACACTCGGGAAGTTTCACTTCGCTAGTAAGCAAGAGAACTGTACATATTTTCAATTGTAGCATATTTCATACTTATTACAGCAAAATAATCATTTTTGAATTTATAATTTACAACTGGAAAGAGATTTTAATGTTTGATACTTATTTTAATATATTTAGATATTATGGCGGGGCAGAAACAAAGTGAAGTTGGCAGACGTGGCGAGCCATGACATGGTGTGTTGCTTTTTCACCAAACGAAATGTAAATTATACTTACTCCGAAAAATACTTCAAATTACATCACGTTTGTAGACGTTGTGTTTTTTAAACCTATCTAAGCAAGTTACGATGTGATAAATCTGTGTTTCCGCGGCAGTAATAAATATACTGTTACGGTGTGTTTCGTTAACTGCTGCGTGGCGATCGTTACATTGGATCTCTGTGTGTGCGTGATTGTAAATATTTTATGTGTACTATTTATACGTTGTAAATGTGAACTGTTTAATAAATTTCAATAAACCCAATACAGAGTAAGTAGCTATATTTTAAGTTTCCATAACAAAAAAATGAGCGACACGAGTTGCGTGCTTGATTTTAATGTCACTTTTTCGTTGGACTGTCTATTCCTTCGTTATTCGAACCGAGGTCGTCATTTTAAAGAAATAGCCCAACACACATAAATTACGTAAAGTTAAATACTACAGTTCATTAGCCCGCAGTTGTAACAGTGTTTAACACAGTCGCGGCAAAATATTAACGTTCATTAGGTGTAATGTGCTATGTCGTGGAAAACAAATATGTTAATGTAACGTAACCGTAAGAACTATAGTTAATTCAGGCATTTTTAAAATGTCATAATGCTGACCTAAATAATGTTATAGGCCTAAACTGTGAATATGCGCACGAAGTTTTTTTTTATAGCCAAAGACAGAATTCTTTGAAAAGCTGTAAACAGTAAACAACACATTTGACAGTTATAAAAGTAGAAGTCACATTTCAATGTTTATTGTTAGGTGTAGCGGAAGTATACGAACACATATACACACACAATGGAATGTAAACATTGATTTTGACAGATGCTACATGGCAGTCACATGGTAATGTTTATTTTCATTTGGCGGAAGGATACGAAATGGGCCTGCAAGTAGATATTTAGCAGGGCTCCGAGAAAGTTGCTTGCAGTGGGGAATGAACTATATTGGCGCTGGCTTCTGATTTTTTACAGCACCAACCATAATTTTACCAGTTTTGCAGCGCGTAGTGCGTGGAGGAATTTGCTCGGGATGATATGTATGTGAGTGAGTGAAGAGATTTCGGCGGCTCTTATTCTTAACCTCTCCCAAAAAAAAAAAAAAATATATATATATATAAAGCCTGTGTTGCAAGTTACAGCGTAAATTCCGCAAATCCAATACGGTGGAGGACTGATCCCCCTCTAAGAGCAGCCTACATCTCTCAACTCAAGATTCGAACTCGAGTCGTGTACGCCCAACAACTTGTCGCAGCACCATTAACGAATCAGTGCCCGGTAACTAACTCGCCAATCGGCGGCCCAGCTATAGTTTATTGTTTCTTCACACTTTTCGAATCAAACATTTGAAAAATCACACAATGTATTACGTGTTTAATAATTTCCCGAATATGCCGTGTATCAAAAGCATTTTATACCTCTGAGTTGTAGGGATATGTTCATTTGGGCTCAAGGGGATAGGGGAAAAGCGCAAGATGCCTCCCGCAATTCGTTTTTTGCACTTCATGCTCTGTCATTCCTATTACCCAACCACCATCGTGTAACTTTATTTATTTTTATACATTTTTAAAATAATTTTAAAATTTTTTTAAAACATTTTTTGAATTTTACAGATTTTGTTTTGTTTTAAGGTCAAAGGTCAGTGGGGTAAAGGTCAAATGTCAAGATCAATGCCATACAAGATGGAGAATGGAGAATGGCCATCAAGGTCACCTGGGTCCAAGATGGTGGTTGGGTGACCGGAATGACAGAGCATGAACTGCAAAAAAACAAATGGACGGCGTCTTGCTAATCTCCCATATCCCCTTGTGCCCGGATGAACATAACCCTACTTCTCTTCTGTTAATTTGAAAGTTTCTTATTTTTTGTTGAATTGAAGTTTTACCTGTATTTTATTTATAAATTATATTTTATTTATAATAAATATTAATTAAAACAGTGAGAATATTTATGTGTTGGTAGCGCCTAGCAAGAAATAGTTTCCGTGCAAAATATCAATATATCTGAGTGCGCACGAATTCGGTGCGTTGTCCTTGATGTAATTTTCTAGAGTGAGTTAAGCTTTATTTTTATGTGTCGGAGAAATATGCTGTAAATAGAATTTTAGCACGGCTTCAGAAAAGTGTGTAGTAACCGTGAATGGATTGTACAGGAAACCTTTCACAGTACGCAGTGGCCATTCAGAACTCGCTCAGCCAATCACAGACAGAACGGGATACACTCACTTCAAAGGAACTGCAACTCAATTTCGCCCCTGTATACTGTCTACTCCGAGTAGAAAATACGTGGCATGTATTATGCCTGCGAAAGAGGTCACAAACGGCGCGAAACTGTGTATAACCTCGTTGTTAAGGGGGCCGCCTGGTTGAAGGATGTCGCACGTCTCTGGCCTAAAAGCGCGGGAGCGCTAGGGGCGACCGAGACATGCGCGTCAACCCTCGCATCGCCTCTACGTGCAAAGCACTGAACTGGCGTGCAGTCTTGCCGTCGATAACGCGTCTTTATGAGACTTTCAGCATAGACCCTACCATTTTATGACGTAATAATAAAAATAAATGTTTGTTGCATGTTCCTATTCCGTTTCGAATGTTTTGTACCGGAATGTTTATATCTAAAAATGACAGAGGAAACACTCGTTCGAGTCATTTTCACTAGCATTAAAAAAAAATGCTTTAGGGAGAAATTGAGGAACTGAAAAACGTATATAGGCTGCCCACAGTAAAATGAGCAATTTTTAAAGCCCTGCTTAAGTTCAACTTGTATGCACATTATGTATTCTTCCGCCTTATGTAAACTTAACACTGCCTTGGACCTCTTCACTTTATTCCTTGTTCACGTGAAACTATGAAATTATTAGAAAAGTATATGTTTTACCAATTTGTTCGTTTTTACACTTCAACTAATTAAAAAAGAAACAGAAAGTTAAATAAATAATTTAAATCATCACAAATAATTATCTAACACTTTTATCCTACGTTAAGAAATTGAACTACTTTCCATCCATCGTGACCAACTTTACTGGGCGTAATGTCACTCAGTAAGCCCATAAATATATATGCAGGCAGGGACAGCGACTTTTTTATGAGGTTCATTTCTAAAGTGCTCACTTTATCGTGAACAGCATTTACAGACGCGTGACGTGTATTAAGGGGGCCGCCTACCACACGTGACATGGCACAGGAGCGAGCGAACGCTAAGGGCGACACTGGCACGGGCAACAACTGCCGCATCGCCACTATGCGCGAAGTACTAAACTAGCGCGCAAGCTTTTTGTCTAGCCGTTTATTCTATGGGACTTTAAACGGTGACTACATTATTTTACTGATGGAAAGTCTGGTGAACAGTTCAATGCAGGATTGTATCTGAGTTTCACGTAGATCCAGGCAACACATTTCGACATACGGCAGTCTGAAGATGCTGTTTGTAGCTATGTTGGAGGGATGGGAAATAGTGGTTCTAACGTGCGTAGTGTCATGAAAGTGACATTCCGTCATCGCCTGAAGTTTGTTTTCTTTTCGTAAATTAGCACATTGGACGCACGTTGAATAGTTTCGTCAAATAAAACTGATTTCCCAACACATTGCAACACAGTTATAGCGCCTAGTAGGCAGCCTCCTTAAGTGCTATTCGTCCGGAGATTTTACTCATACACTTTGGACGGTTTTTTTAATAAAACGTTCGGCGGCCTACCCAGGCGACCTGCCACCTTAACGGCATGCGTGCCGGAGCCAATAGCTGACCTCGATCTGCTCCGAGGAGCCCCCCCCCCCCCCTCTCCACCTTTATTTTTGAGAGCAAATCGATGCGTGCGGAATATTTAATTTATTGCCCCTGGAGAACACGTGCGTCGTCTTAGCCGTTCGAAACTAACTTGTCTCAGTTAAGTCGGGTCACCACACCCGGAAAATACATATTTTGCTTTCTCAGCTTGCCGAGTCGCAAAGAACTATGTTTCATCTCCGCGGATGTGATGTTCATGAGTAAGTAAAGGCTGTTCAAGGTAGAACGAGCATTTATTTTCTGATTAACATTTGAAAATCATCTCTCATTATTGTAGGCTGTTCATGGTAAAATTAACACTTTTGAAGTGAGCTGCGTATATTCTACACTACAGCAATGACATTTTGGTTGGTTTCTGTATTTCCACTTACCATTGTCCTATTGGTCCTGGCGTCACCGGACACGCCTACTGTACTGTGCAACGTTTATTATTGGCTGGCCGTCGACCAATGAAGTCGCGCGTTGGCTGTGCACCAATCAATGTATCGCGGTAGAAGTAACAAGTTTTACAATCCAGCATGTTCGTTTGGAAAATTATTAAAAAGGACAGCTTTATTCTTACAAACTGAAATGCTGACTAATTGTAATTTTTTACTTAGATTCCGATAAAGTCTAGCGAAATAGTAAAACTGTAAAAGTGCGAGATTTGTCTTCGGGGGCAAATAAATTTCTATATAAACGTAGCCTCGAGTATATACGTGCATACTCCTCAAAGGGATTAAAATTCTTGGAAACGTCTTTAACGATTTTATGTACACCAAAATTGGAGTAACGTACACGTTTACTCTGTTGATAAATGCAATTAATCCTCTGGACCAAACATTTACATTTCTCATTATTATTATTATTTTAATAACACTAGCTTCGCTTGTGCAAGTTAATTCTATCGAGAAAACGTTATGGTATGCAATTGTCAGTTTATGAAACACGGTGTTGTAGTTTGTTATGCTTTGGTGGCACGCCTGCTCTTTAAACCTCCTCGACCGTTACCAGCAGTTTGTTCATTTCGTGCTTTTCATAGTTGTCGCTGTAGATTTATTGACTATTCAAGTATGTCTATTAAGTGTACACGTTTGTGTTCACGAAAATACGAGTGTAATAAAATTTCGAGTGCTTCATTAGGAAACTTCTTACCCAAAATAAAATCGAAAACCTGTATTGCCCCAGCATGTACTCGTAGAAACTCCTTGTTTTTTATTTATTTTTTCACAAACATTGCAGTTGTTTCTTATTGTTTACAGTACACCAATAAGTTTTTTTTTTTATCAGCCTAGCGTAAGTTTGTACGTAGCCAGCGAAGACGTGTTGCAAGGACAAAAACAATTTCCTTCTAAAAAATCTGAAATAAAAATATATATATTCTAAAAAAGATGTAATTGATAATGTAATACACTGGAATGAGCCCATAACGTTTACTTAGAAAATGTTGTCTTTAATTCTACGTGTTATGAATAAAATTTCGTTCAAATATGAAGAAACAAAGTTCATGCTGTGTGGTTGGCGACAAGTAATAGTTAGAGACGTGCAAAATTCGCGTTATTTTTTGGCATCAAGCTAGAACTCACAGTACTGTATATACTCCAGCCGGCGTCGTTCCTCCATTGGCTGCTGCACAGATGTGAGGTCACTTCCTTTCTGAGTGAACTGTACGTGATTGGGGCACACGATTGTAAAGTTGTCATTTATTGGCGCAGAGTTACCGGGGCGTGTCATTTAAAGTATGGTCCAACGACAAACGTATTGCAAAGGTAAAAGTGTTTTAAGTTTAAACTGTCCTCAAATAATAGTTAGAGACCTGCAAGATTCGCGTTATTATTTCGGGATACAAACTTTAAACACGCGTACCTTAGTAATACGTCTCTCATTGGACCACTGGACGTCCTAGGTAACGATGCGCCAGTCATTGAACACTTCGCAATTGTGTGCCCCAATCACGTGCAATTCCGTTATAAAGGGCGTGGCCGGCTCCGGTACATACAGTGCTGTGAAGTTCAGCCTGATTCCACATGATAACACGAATTTTACATGTCTCTAGTAATAGTTAATGGCCCCCCAATTCAGCCAGCAAATAAAACTCGAAGGGTAACCTGGAAGTGCAAATTCTTCCTCCTTGCATGCTCCTTGAGCGTGGAACATTTTTTTTTTTCATATTGTCTCGTGCATGACACCGTGTGAGCAGGAAGGCAATCAAACATGTTGTCATGTGCTGTTCTCGGAAAAGAAGCTGCGTTCAGTGTTCACGAGGATAGAACTACTTCGCGGTAAGTTAGGAATTTCCTGTTGGCGAGTCTTCAAACGCATCGCGTTTGTCCGACAGGGTATATATTCACTTTCACTTCTGGAACAAATCCCCCAGGCAAATCCGCCTGCTCGAGCCGCGTGAATAACTCGACCTCATTCTGTACGCTAATCGCTCGCTACACGCCACCACAGACTCGCGGATATGATGGTTTATCGCGGGAAAAGTATACTTATATAGGATTCATCGTATTGTACACTTGTCTGGCAGTTTTCTTTTCTCATTGGCTGTCATGCATGCATGACGCTACAACCGCATTTCACTGGACCAATGAGGATTCTAACACCATAAGGCAGAACGTTCGTGATTAGTTTGCCGAGTCAAATCCTTGTTCAGCCAATCACAAGAGAATAAACTACTGTTATTAATAAATTAAATATAGGTAAAACTTAAATTTAACGTAATTTAAGATATTTTTGTGTTAACGTAAGTAGAAAACGCTTGTTTTACATGACGTATCAAGGGACCTTCAAAATTCGCGTTATTTTCCAGCGGCACGCTAAAATTCACTGTCTTACACACTTTTGAGTCAGTGCCTCCTGTGTATTGGCTTCTACAGCAGTGACGACACATTTTTCCTTTCCACTTGGTTGGAAGTGATTGGGCGAGCCTCTCGTTAATGTTTTCCTATTGGCCCAAAGCCGTCCTGGGCGTGTCCGAACAAACTATCGTCCTATGACAAAGGTAATACAAAATCCCAAGTGTTTGATGTCAAGTCTGTCTCCAAATAATAACGCGTATTTTGCATGCCTCTACATATATATCTTAAGAAATAACTAAATACGTCATACGTGGGGTGATTTTTCAAAATATTGATTCAAAAAGTGTTAAGAAACCGCGAATAGACTATATGGGACCGCCCTAAGAACAAAGAGGCGAGACAGCCGTTTATCCCGCGAACTTCCACTGCACGCGCCAGGAATATGGTGGCACACACAGCAGCAACATGGCGGGAACAGCGTCCGCCAATCAGCGGCCGGTAATCTACTCGTCAGCTGGCAGCCCGTCCAGTAGAGCTTCTCTCAGCATGTATAGGCTGTTCACGATAAAGGAGCACTTTTTAAGACCCTCCCAACAGGCATTAACCGCTAGCAAATATATCTTATTGCAGTCTCAGGCATTAAATTTTGATGGTGGTGAAATGTTTACACTGTGTTTATTGGTCACATTGCAAGGTTTATATTAAAAAGCAGTAGGAAGATGAAAATATGATGAAAGGAAAATTATGTAAGGGCCTTGAAAAGTGCATACTTTACCGTGAACAGCCTATAGTAGCCAGTAATACAGTAGGCACGCCCTCACAGCCTCGCCTCGCGCCGCCAATCACAGAAAGGGGTACGCCCACATCCAAGGAACCTACCGGACGATGTCGCTGGTCGACGAGTTTTATCGAGGATCTCCCGTTTCCTCCCCGTCCTTACGTTCCGGCGCTGCTCCTCGTTACTCAACTCTCTTCACCCTCATCGACTCTCAAGACCTCGATTTTACGAGCCGCCAAAATCTCTCAACCACTTTTTTTTTATTGTAGGCCGAGTTGCACTCGGGGGTAATGTTGTAAGTGAAGTGCCCTGGTCTCGAGAAGGGCTGTTCGATATCATAAAAATCTTATATCGATATTTTTCCCGTAATATCGGAAATATCGACAATATCGATTAAGTCGATGATATCGAAACAGCGATATGTCGATAAGTTACATATAGATAGCTGAGTTATTTTTCATATCGATAACTATCGATATATCGAATTGTCGAACAGTCCTGGACTCCAGGTGCTGACTGGCAACCGCGATACGATACGTGCTGCCGTTTCGCTTCCCGTATTGTAGAACATTCCGCGGCGAGGACGTCGGGTGAAATTCGTCGCGGGCTCCCGGATCGCCCCGGGCGGCCCCGGATACCTGGCGTGTCATTGCCGCGCATGATGGATCGGCAAGTCGTAACCTCGTCGCGCCGTTGCCAGCACGAACACGACGAAACGTCCCCTTCTCTATTCTCCCGTCTCGTTGCGGGGTTCGGGTCCTGTGTAAACTCATGCGGAGGTAACAAATGAGCGATGGATGACTGACTTCGTACCTGGCCCGGGGATCCTTCGTAAACACGCCTTCAGCCCTCGCTGTCTTCAGAGCACGCGCACACAGTGGACAGAAGATAGCAGCTACCACTACTTCGTATTCTGGAAACTTGGGCGATTCAAGGCTTCAGCCAGTTTTCAACCCGTTTAGTCACGAATTAACCCTTTGAGGAGCATGCACGTGGATACTCGGGATATACGGAAATGTATTTGCTCTTGAAGACAAAGCCCACACTTTTATATAGTTTTATTATTTCGCTAGACTTTATCGGAATATAATTAAAAAATGACAACTAGGAAAACATTTCAGTTTTTAAGAATAAAACTGTCCTTTTAATAATTTTTCAAACCAACACGGTGGATTACTTGTCACTTCTAACGCGATACATTAATTGGTACCATAACCAACGTGCGACATCATTGGTCGGCGGTTAGCCAATAATAAACGTTGAAGAGTACAGTAGGCGTGTCCGGTGTAGCCAGGACCAACATGAAATGGTAACTGGAAATATAGAGACCAACCAGAATGATATTGCTGCAGTGTAGAATATAGGCAGCTCACTTCAAACTTGTCCTCGGTGATAGTACATCTGTGCTGTCCTCAAATCCGTTCAGTCACGAATTCATTTACTAGTTCAAGTGTTGCAATCGATAAATGTTGTCAGTGGGTCGAACCTGCTTCTCGTGACCAATGTACAACAAACTGCATGTTCGTTGACGTCAACATTAACCATTCACCAATGAGAGGTGCAGAAGACTCAACATGTCAATAGATACCTGAAGAATTCGCGGATTCGTTTTGGGACAAGCTAGAATTCAAAACACGTGTGTTTATATGACATTAGAAAGGACATGCAAAAGTCGCTTCCGTCTTATACACATTTGGGTCGGTGCCTCTTGATTATTGGCTTCTGCAGTAGTAACAACACATTTTTTTTCCTTTCGACTTGGTTGGAAGTGATTGAGCAAGCCGCTCATTAATGATTTCCTATTGGCCCTAAGCCGTACTGGGCGTTTCCGAACAAACTATCGTCCTATGAAAAAAAGCAATACAAAATCACAATTGTTTGAAGTTTAGTCTGTCTCCAAATAATAACGCGAATTCTGCATGCCACTAAAGCTTAGCCATTGGTCCACTGTTGTTGGCACGACATGGAGAGCGGTGACCCAATCGCTGCGTTCCACTGTGACAGCAGACAACCAATGGGCAGTTGATATCGGCATTTTTGCACATAAGACTGTAGAGTATAGCCTGCAGGTCATCGAACTCGAGCATTTTTCAGGTCTCTGCATATCAGATTACTCGGAAGGAATGAGAGATTTCGGCAGCTCTTAACAACTAGGTCTCGAGAGCCGATGAGAGTGAAGCGAGGTGAGAATGTAGCAGCACTGGAATGAAAGGGCGGTGGGAAACAGGAAATCCCCGAGAAAACCCACCAGTCTGCGGCATCGTTCGGTAACGATGCCCTCTGCGAAGATCCTGGGTGCGACCCGGCCGGGGACTGGATCTGGTTCGCCTTTGCGGGAGGCGAGCAGTCTAACCGCTAAGCCACCGCGGCCCCCACTGGGAAGGAAGACGCTCAAAACATAGGTATTTTATTCCTTGTCGTGTACAGCTCCGACCATAATTATCCTTCGTATGCAACATGCCCACGATCATGGACACTGAAATGAACTGGTTAAAACTAATCTTGAAAAATAGCACCGGCGTATACTCTATTTGTGGTTTCTTCACATTTTTAAAATCAAACCTCTGCAAAATCACTCCATGTATTATGTGTTTTGTTATTCCCTAAATATGCCATGTGTCACAAGCGTTATGTACTTCAATTTACATAATTAAAAGTATTTTATTTTTGGTTAAATGGACTGAGTGAGTAAAGAGATTTGGGCGGCTCTTAACAGTGTGGTCTTGGGAAACGATGAGGGTGATTGAAGTGAGTATGGAGAGGTGCCGGAATGAAGGGGTAGGGGAAACGGGAGATCCCCGAAAAAATCATACGACCAACGGCATCGTCTGGCACGATTCCCACTTGCAAAAATCCGGTGACCCGGCCGGGGACTGAACCCGGTTCGACATTGTGGGAGGCGAGCATACTAACCGCTCAGTCACCGTGGCCCCTAGTTAAATTTATAATTTTCCTGGACTTTTTACTTGTAAAAAATATAGCAATATTTTGTTTTATTTCTCATTACATTAGTTTTTAAACTTTAGTTAACTTTGTTTCCTAGCAATGTGAGCATCTCATTTAAACAACGCTGGTGACGACATATTAGCATGATAATAAACGCAGCCCAAAACTGAGTGCAATTAGTATTTGTACAAAACTAGCTTCAGGCATGTGATATGTTTAATCCCGGAGTCAGAGACCCCCTCCTCCCACATACGAACAGTTTTGTGATGTACACATTGTTTCACGACAATCAGAAAATTGTAGGAAATGCGTCACTTTTATAAAATTTCACTTTCATAAAAAAAAGTTTTGATTAATGACAGGGAAACCATTCGTACATGAAATTTTGTTTCAGTGACAACCACTGGCGTAATTTATACAAGTTAGGAAATTTTTATCGTAAAAAAAAGTCGAACAGGAAAACCCAACCGTGAAAGTGGTATCTGACCTTCAGTTTGGCCTACATGCTCCACGTATTGGCCGAACAAGGCTATGATTGAACTATTTTGCTTAGCTTCAATCGGAAAGCATCTAATGCGGCCGCCAGGTTTAGGCCCAATTACTAGAGACCTGCAAAATTCGCGTTATAATTTGAAGACAGAATAGACTTCAAACACATGTGCGTTTGCATTATGCTTGTCATTGGACTGCATATGGTTTGACACGCCCTGGGCGGCCTTGAACCAATCGGAAAGAATTAACGACAAGACAACCCAATCACGTCCCGCCTAATCAACAGCAACTGTGGCTCCTCACATTTGCAGAAGCCAATGAACAACTGAAATCTATTCTAATATAATTAGACCGACAAACTTCGAGAGGCGATTTTCATGAAAAAGTAAAGAAAGAAAACACATGTTACACTTTATACCTAAACCGAATATTAAGGGAGGTATGAACCCTAAAAAAACGAGGTTTTAAACAGTATTCGTGCAAAATATCAGTAACGAAATAAAATACAATGACAACTCTCGGAACATCAACGTAAGAGCCGATATTTTTCACAAATGCGGCTTAAAATCTCGTTTTTTTTAAGGGCCCAAACCTTCCTTAATATTCGGTTTAGGTACAAAGTGTCACATGTGTTTTCCATTTACTTTTTATGAAGAATCACCTCCCGAAGTTTGTCGGTCTAATTGAGAATCACCCTGTATATACAAAGCGGTGAAATCTGGCACGTTCCCAAATAATAAAGCAAATTTTGCATGCCTCTGCCGATTACGTATTTTCCTCGCTCCCTGAAATCCCCGCGCATAAAAATCCCGTGACGATAGGTCGTGGCACTTTCATGAGCGTTGGGTAAACGATCGAGCTACATCGAGTGACGGTTCGCGATGGCAGGACTCGCGGGCCGCCTGGGGGGACGCGATCCGTGGAAGATAAAACTGCCTCGCCGAAGCTGTCGCGCGCAGTTGCGCAAAGTCGCGTAAACACGCCGCACGCAGCCCACTGCGGCCGCCCCTAACACTCGGTCTCCTAGATGGGAAAAGGTGGATTGTCGGCTGGGGAGGGGAGGGGGGGGGGAGGAGCCATTAAAGCGACTTGGAAGTGCCGCGATTACTAAGTGGGTTCTAACGGTAATATGCAAACTGCCGCAGAGAGCTGTCCGAAGCCACGTCCACAGCTGAGCAAATAACAATAAACCATCTCCCCAAGTACCTCTTCCGAGCGTTTTTGTAATGGTTCCTGATACAGCTCTACGTATGGATAACCAGGACAAAAATTAACGTAACGGTTTCAGCGCTGTCTTCGAACGAACACACACTTGTATACTTTTGGAATTTAAATTCTCCAACTAGTAGGGCATAATTTCGATCCTTTACACTCCACTTACAAAAGCTATGTGCATATTTAACCTTTTTTCGCTACCGGTATACGCAAAAAAAAAAAAAAATTATTGTGCCTCCTGTACTCCTGGCAGGAAATCACAGCCAAAAGTACTGCAAGCGCATTTCGTGTCAACTGTACTATTGCCTGATGGCCGATGCCCCGTGGCCCTTCTAATTAAATATTTTATGTGTAACACATTCATTAGTATGGACATATGCAGTATTGGCTTCATTATTCGGAACAGGCTGTTCAGTGTAAACTTGAATAAACCTTGTGTATTCTTCCACCATAGGTTAAATTAACATTGCTACGAATCTGATCACGTCTTTCATGCGTCGTTCAAGTGAAATTGTGAAAACAATTAGAAAAGGAAATATTTCACAAATGTATTCACAAATATTTACCTAACGCTTTTATTTAAATGTTAAAACGTGGAACTATTTTCCCTCGGTCGATACCAACGTTATAGGCGCAAACCAGTTCGTGTGGCAGTTTAAATATATATATATATATATATATATATATATATATATATATATATATATATATATATATATATACAGTTAGAGGCAGAAACATTTTTCAAAACATTTGATTTGCAAAAATGTCTTCATATTTAACAATTTTTTTAATGTATATATAAAGGCTGTTCACGATAAAGTGAGCATTTTTTAAATCAACGTTTATAAAAAGTCACTATCCGTACCTTCATATATTTTAACGGGCAAACTGAGTGGCATGCGCCCAGTAAAGTTGGCAACGTAGAATGGAAAGTAGTTCCATACCTTAACGTCGAATAAAAAGTGTCAGGTAACCATTTGTGATAACTTAAATTAATTCTTTCAATTTTGTGTTTTTTAATGCATCTCAGTGTAAAATTGAACTGATTTGCAAAACATTTTCGTTTTGTCACAATTTCACACTTGCACTCGACCGACGCGTGAATAAAGTGACGAGGCCCCTTGGCAATGTTAATTTAACACTTTGAAGTCGGCACACGTTTGACAGCTTTGAAGTCAAGCTAGAAGTTAGTCACATATATCCATCCTTCTGCGGGGACACCGTGTTCTATTGGTCCCTATTGTCACAACTCCATTCTACTGGTCAAAACGACACCAGTATTTCCGTATTGGCCGGCTGCCAACCAATGGAGTGCCGAGTTTACCGTTTTACAACCAAATGTGTATTTCGTATATAACAGGATGTACATCCCATCGTGTCAATTTCAGTAACTACACAAAAATAGGGACTTGGTGTAGGTGTACTCGGACCAGTTTTGTTTTTTATGTGGAATGAAATATTCAAACAAGTGTTGCCCAAACTACACTCAGGTATAGTCCTCAAAGTGTTAACATACGGCAGAAGAATACACAGGGTGCTTAAAAGTAGTTCTTAAGTAGGGCTTCAAAAAGTGCTCATTTCAGCGTTGACAGCATATTCAAATATAAAATTATAATCTTTTGGAAAAGGGGGGGGGGGGGGGGCACACTGAAAGAAAAGTCGCGCAGATCTCTCCACTCTAAAGCGAGCAGGTAAAATTCGACCTTGTGGGAGAGCGGCCGGACCAATCAACAACGACGTGACAGAACGGTTTCCGCGCGCACCGCCGGTCCCGATAAGGCCAGGGTGGAGGATGGCGTCCTACATCAGCGCCGGGAGAAGCCCAGCGGCGACACCCGGGTGTACGGAGGCTGTGAGTGATGGCCGCCGAGGAGCTGAGCAGACGCCCACGGCGCCGCCTCCAACCTACAAGTCTTCCCTCCGAGATCTGCAGCAGTTTGAGTTGAGCTGAGGGATTCGAGCGACTCCTAACCCCTTTAACACTTTGAGGTCGGCACACTTTTACCAGCTCTGAAGACAATTTAGACGTTAGTCATCTATATCCACACTGCTGCGGGGACACCGTGTTCTATTGGTACCCATTGTCACTAAACGCCATTCTACTGGTCAAAACGACACCAGTCTTTCTTTGCTGATGCCCCAGTTTTATCGGAGACCAGGTAGAACGGTATTCGGTCCTAGTTTTATTGCAGGTCATTTATTGGTTCAAATTTGTCCAAGGTGTGTCTTACAAACTGCGATCCAAACGAGACAGAAAGCCAAATGTAAACGTGTTTGAAGTGTAGCCTGTCCTCAAATGAAACCTCGAAATATCCGGTTCTCTAGTGATGAGGACCATGACAGTGTTAATTTTACATAGGGCGGAAGAATACACTTCATGCATACAAGTATATCTTCAGCAGGGCTTTCAGAAGTGCTCAATTTTACCGTGAACAGGCTTCAGTTATACGCCGGACAGAGACGCGTGTGTGGTCCAAGAGCGAGTGGTTTACAGAACCTCCGACCGTGGTCGTAAAACACAAGTACAATTAATTCGTTTAACTTCGACGAACGGGCGAACCCTACTAGGTCGTGCGGTATGGCGACTATGGTTGATGCGGAACCCAATTAAAACTGGCGCATGAGCTTTTATACATACGATGTAATTTTTCATTATTCTACCTCCGCGTCCAATGCAAAGGGATATAAGTAGTGACCTGAAAAATTCGCGAGTTTAATTACCTGCAAGCTAAACTCTACACTCATATGTACAAATATGCCTTTGCCAGCTGCGCATCGGTTGTCTGCCGTCACAGTGGAAGACAGCGATTGGGCCAGCGTCCTTCAGGAGGTGCCAAAACGCAGTGTGCACCAATAGCTAAAGTTAGTTTTGAGTTCTAGCTTGTCCCAAAATGAATCCGCGAATTCTTCAGGTCTCTAGATATAAGTATACATTGTATGCTATTTAAAAACAATAATTATATTTTTTAAATTGTCTCAAATTATAATGAAACAGACATTAGGCGGAAGTAAAAAGGAGCTTAGGGATGAAGTATAAGTAGACACCTATTTTGCGCTAAAAGATTTACACGAAGGCTAGACTCCAATGTCCTATGGCATACGTGCAGATTTCCTTTGGTTACTGGCTATGTGTCTTTGTCGGGAGACAGTTCCTTACCTGACTGGACCAATCAGAATTAGGTAACTCCGACACTGAGTGTCCGTGATTCGTGGGCAGACACCTGCAATGCGTGATAGTTAAAATCGTCCAATCACGAAAGTGTATCTGAGCTTTAGGATTGAGTAGATTGCAAGTACACTGTAAAAAAAATTGTGTAATTTTACACGAATGTACGTGGCAGCACAATCTCCACACATGTTCGCGTATTTTTACACATACACGTGTACGTGTACTTTTACTGTATGACCCATGTATATTTACAAATACAATGCCAGTGTAATTTTAATATACTTGTTATTCTTTTAACTAATCATTATGTTCAATTACACGTACTATGTATGTGTCATTTTACTTTTTTTGTTACCAATATCAATCCACATAATGTAAATTTACACAAACTTTGTTAGTGTAATTTTATCATTCATGTCAGTTTCTTTTACTAATCATCACATTAAATCACATGTACTCTGTACATGTTATTTTACTATACTTGCTACTAATTTTCTACCACACATTTTAAATTAACACAATCATTGTTATGGTAATTTCATTACATTAGTCTGTTACTGTTTAATGTTCATCATACCTAATTACATGTACACTGTAGGTCTGTAGATGTAATATTAAATATTAACATACCAGTTTATAGTGTGAACTTATTATGATGTTAAATAACACGCGCTCCGTGCATGCAATTTAACTATGTAAATTTACACAAACATCGCAAGTGTTATTCCACCACTGTGTTTCACTAACAAAAAAGTTAAATCTCATATTTCAGATATAGGATAGGTAGTTATATACAAAAGCCAGCACATACCATCAGTGGGAGCTAAGATTTCCTTCCGAAAACAAAAGGAGTTCGATGTAGTTCCACTCCCTACCGCTAGATCGCATGTGTTTAGCGAATACTTGTAGTTATATTTAAATTCACAGGAACATTAGTGTAAAATTACAAATAGTGTAGTCTACTCCTTTTAGGAAATTACACATAAAAATGTAAAGTTACCGTAAATTTGGATGTGCAAATATTCGCTCATATACTTTCGAATTTCTGATTTTGTACCCTTGTTAATGCCAATATGTCAGCGTTTCTTTTACAGTAAGATGGTACTACATTTTGAGTGAAATAGGAAAACATGTACTGTTACACAGACGTGCGAGTTTATACAACATTGGCATGGTTGTAAAAACACACAGACTTGGGATTTTAGCACCATGAATTAGTGTACTTTTATACATACATTCGCATTTGTAATTCACGCCCTTTTTAATGTCAATATATCTGTACATTTGTGTTTTTCTTACAGTAAGATTGTACTACCTATTGAGTGAAATAGAAGAACATGTACTGTTACACTGATGCACGTGTTTTAATACAACATTGGCGTAGTTGTAAAAATACACACATTTGGATTTTAATACTTCATGTTCATGGATTTTCACACGTAATTTCAAATTTGTAAATTTACACCCCTCTTATTGTTAATATACCAATACAGTGGTGTTTTTTTTATAGTGTCATCGTACTGTGTTATGAATGAAGTTGTACATTGCTGTAAATTTTCACATACTGTACTTGTATTTACTCATTACACACAGAAAACGTAGAAATTTCCAAAAGGTTGTACGTGTATTTTTACTTCTTTTTTTTTGCAGTGTAGTCATCAAATCTTTTCGCGAAAAACAGGTAGCTTTCGGTATAAGGCAAAACCCATCAGCTGTCATATTCATGGGCAATACAGTTGTTCTCAAAATATTTTATTTTACTACGTTAATTTAAAGTACCCACCAACTATTTACTAGTCTTTCATCTCTCCTAATAAATAACATGATTTTCCTACATGTGTTTCCCGTAGCATTTCTTTAGACTAAGTAATGCATGGGTGATTTTGAATTCTATTCTGCTGAAAGGGGTTTTTACGGTTCCTTAACGGTTTTTTTCCCTTCCTCTTCTTAGCTATAAGTAATATAAGTACACTTAGGGAGGTAGTCATGGCCCCAATTGCTGGTCATGACTGCCCAATCCCTCTCTGCTACGATGCCTGCCTCTATGCACTACTCCCTTCCCTCTTAGGCGTACGGGGTTAGCCCTAACACGAAATGAAATCCCGTCATACCTTCGGGCTTCCATTTCGCCTAACACTTAAATACAAGGCAGAGTAGAAAAAACTGTGGTTATTTATGATATATGCATTTCCTTACATTCTGCTCGAGGTTGTTTTTGTTCCTCTCCCCCCGCGCAAGTTGGTAACTACAAACTTCATCCGGTGCGTACACAGCTATTTAAATCCTTCTGCCTCTGCGCTGCTGCAAGGCAAACAGTTTGGCCAACTGTGAAAGTGTGTGGCTTTTGAGTGCAGTCTGTGGAATCCTGGAGACTTCCTGTGTGCGTTGACTTCAGTGCGCATTAACTATATAAACAGCTCTTCGTTGAATTTGCAATACGTGTACATATACGTCTTAACACATTCAGTACTATGCTCGAGTGTAGTTCGGGCAAAACTTGTTTGAATATTTCATTCCACATAAAAAAACAAAACGTGCCCGAGGTTAACTTACATCAATTCTCTTTTTCATAAGGATTTTAAATATGAAATAACACTACATCAACAACGAACTCCGTAAATGAACGACACATTTTCGTATAGTTACGGAAATCAACACGACGGGATGCAGTAGTTAGATACGAAAGAACATTTGTTTTGAAAAATGGTAAACTCGGCTCTCCATTGGTTGGCAGCCGGCCAATACGGAAAGAATGGTGTAGTTCTGACCAGTGAAATGGCGTTAAGTGACATTATAACACGATGTCCCTGCAGAGGTATGGATATAGGTGACTAACGTCTAGCTTGTCTTTAAAGCTGGTAAAAGTGTGCCGACCCCAAAGTGTTAAAAAGGAACTTATTAACTGTAAATTTGGTTATAAAACTAGTTGCTACAAATTTTATTCAATAACTTTACAAGCTATTTCCGTAATTTTTTAACACACAAACTATTTCGCATGGAACTGGAGGAAAAAAAAAACTGCTGGGGTAAGGCATTCATTTATGTTTTCACAAGTAATCATACGTCGTTAAACTGTTACAAAATACTGTACATTTCACAGGCGTACCAATTGTAATTCTACAGAAAAATATTGGTATTTTAAGTCCCCTGCTTCTTTACTGCTGACATGCGTTCAGTGATCTTGAGAGTTGTCTTCGGAGTTCTATTCCGGGACTTCTGTGCAGTGTGATTTATTTTCGTGTGAAAACAGATTACGAACAGTGCAGTAGTTTCTGTCACAGAATAAAATCGTTATTCCCGCGGACGCACAAAAGAGACAGGTTTACGAAAACGTGTTCATGGGAATTCACCAATGTCCATTAGTTTTTCTACATGTACGTACATTTGTGATAGTTTTAAAAAAAAAATGTCCGCGCTAACTAAATTTGCAATCAAATGTTTCGTTGTACAAACGAGATTGTAAGTGCGACATATTTTATTTTATTCGTACAAAAAAAAATTCGTTTGATGTTTCGGCAAAATCCGTCTGAAACATTGTTTTACTTGTATTAAGTCTGCGAAACAAAAAAAAAAATTATATATATATATATTCCCTTCCTTCTTTTACCCAGGGAAGCTATAAGATGTTTCTACGCACCGAGAACTACGACTGTTCCATTCCGTGGACGCTGAATCACGTTTTAAACCGGAGTCAAAAAACCAGGACGCACAATAATGACCGTAAAAGAGAGGTAAAAAGTTTTTCCTCTGCTTAAGTAATGCATTATTCATAACCTTAGGAGTATTTGTGTTCCCAGGAGGCGCGATGTTTTCTTTTCTTCCCGAGGTACGTAACGTGGATATTTTATCTTGATACCGTCGAAATTACGGCGCACCCCCCCCCCCCCCCATGGTCAAACCGCACTAAACACGGCATGTTATGAACTCGGAACTGGAGGCTAGACGCACGAGGCATCGCTGAGGACGAGTAGTTGAAATTCCCTCCGCCCCGAACTTTGCGAGTGATCGGGGTAGCTTCTGCCGAGATGTTATCCCTGGAGGTATCAGCTGTGCCGGTACACCCCCACCCCCCCTTCCCCGACCAGCCACTACCCTTGACGTAATGTTCCTGTCCGGAAGGGGGGGGGGGGGGGAGCGGAGTCCATGCATCATGATTACACGCCTCTTCCGTGTGAGAAAGACTCGCTGGTGATCCTCCAGGGTACAGTGTCTGTGGACCACCCAAGCAGCGTCCTCCATTCGGCCACGCTTCAAGCGTGATGTCATATTCTTATGAGAAGTTAAGGTAATTAGCATCCGGACCGTAAACCCACTTGAATATCTCCTCGGAATAAACTGGAGGGGGGGGGGGGGGAAGAACAGCCCGGGGGATTAATGTTACGGTAATCTGATACTCTTTTTTTTTTATACTCTCCTTTCGTTCGTGCGCGGGACGTACATTGTAATCCGTGGTACGCGTTATTAAGAATTTATCAGGGTAATAAGATATAATGTTCCGCAATTGCAGAGGACGCGACCAATGGGGACGATGCAAAAGTTACTTAGTTGCCTGTAGTTTCAGTAGCGCGAAACATTTTTCTTTGCGCCGTAATTACAACTCTGTTACAGGCAGACGATGATGATGGGGCTTTCTCTCTTCGATTAGTGTTTCTTATCAGAGTAATACCACAGTCTTGGTTTATTGACTCTTACATTTCATTACCGCCCCTTCTTGGATGTGTTGTCGTTGAGGCCAGGCTTCACCATGCATGGGTGTGTGTGTGTGTTTATGGGGAATCAAAGGCTAAATTCGGACTAAACTCTCTGTTATTTTTTTTTTGTTTAATACTGAACGCATCTATGTTTGCATGCCATTAAAATTTTAATTTTAAAATTTAAATTCACCCCTTTAACTATTTATAAAATGCCACAATTTTATAATTAACGAAAACGTACATTTGAAATTAAAAAATAAAAATTTGGAAGGTTTACAAATCTATATGAGTTCAATATCTAACAAAAAATCTTAAGTTGAAAATACTGCCACGAATTTAGCCTTTAATTACTTTTAGGTAGGACTTTCGGGAAAAGATTTACGTAAAGGCTAGACTCCAATGTTCTATGGCATACGTGCAGATTTTCTTTGGTTATTAAGCACGTGTGTCTTTGTCGGCAGACAGTTACTTACCTGGCTGGACCAATCAGAATTAGGTAACTCCGACACTGAGTGTTTGTGATTGGCGGGCAGACACTTGCAAAGCGTGACAGTTAAAATAATCCAATCACGAAAGTGTATCTGAGTTCTAGTTTTTGGAAGTACGAGTAGTCTTGATATCTTTTTCGCGAAAAACAGGTTGCCTTACTTATACGATCACGCATGGTCTGCACACATTTACTGGCACTTAAGACAAATTGTAAGTGAGTCACCTATATACACTACTGCAAGAACACCTGTTCTGTTGGTGTATGTGTTAGAACTCACCATCGTCCTATTTGTCCGTACCACACTGGACACTACCTTGTACTTGACAGCGTTCATTATTGGCCGATCATCAGCCAATGTAGAGCCGAGCTGATATTAACGCAATCAAATGTCCTTTGTCGTACAAACTGATTTACAATCAATCATTTCCCTTTGAGTAGACATAAAAAACATAAATTCTATCGTAAGCAATATCATAGTTACTGCGCTGTGGTGTTCTTGTGAGGCCATGTTAAACACTAGCTGAACAAAGACTGCACATCCGTGCGAGTTTTGTTCTGAATAGCAAAGAAATTTTTCAATTATAACTGTGCTCGAGCTACACTCGAGCATAGCATACAAAGTGTTAACTTGTACTCCCGGTTGTGACAGGTGCATTTAAAATATCGGGCACAGCATGAAAAAATTATATATAAAAAAAGGAACAGCACTATTCATGGTACATTACTGTTGAAAAGTTAGAAATAGGAAAATAATGGCGTAATGAAAATAAAATTAGTGCGTAAAATTGATGTAGTCATTAATTCCTCATGAGCGGGTCAAGGTCAAGAAGCGAGGGGGCGACACGGTAGACATTGACATGCACTTCTAGCGCATCATCGCTCCTACGCGCAAGGCGTGCAGTGTTTCCGTCGTGACGCTGTACTGTGCAAATTAGATATGTAATGGCGAGACTTTATTACGCGTTATGAAAGTCCACAGATTAAACTACGCCCGTATATTGGTACTTTCCTCTTGCCGCTTAAGTAAACTACATAGGCAATCTTTGAAAATGCGATATTTGACCATTATTTCTTCTCCGAGAATGCACTTAATATGACGTAAGTAATAAAATAGGGGCATAGATGATTGTTTTTTCCTTTTCTGACAAAAAGTCGTATTTGCAGAACATTTATTTACCGAGATACGCGTATTTGCCCAAACAACTATTTCACAGAAATTATTTCAATCCTTCTCACTTTTATGAATGATAAACTTTAAGGGAAATTTATAAGAAATCCATCACCAACGTACAGTTTGACAGTGATGATAAACTTGCACATTTGGACAGCAAGTACAGTTGAGATATGTTGTTTGTTTACACTGAAAACCATTTTGAGATGCGTTTAGCATTTGTAATACTGGCGAACGTATTTGATATTCAAACATCTCCATTTCTGTACAACATAAATAATAATCTATAATATAATGTATGTGTTTTTCGCAAATTCTTTCCTCTGCAGGTTAGACTTCAAGCATGTGTACTGTAGTATTCCTTTTAAGATTGGACCACATATGTTTTTACAATCTCTGGGCGACTCTTCATCGAGTAATATACACGAAGATATAATATGACCGTACTAATGTGCAAACAAGTTGAATACGAACGTTTGCATTTACCATGGCAGAAGCCTATGAATAAACATATGTGGGTCGAGTATGTAAAATACTGGAATCTGTAAGCTGCTGCCAACTGAATTCGTGAGATTCAGATACCGCTATCTGTAAGCCTGAGAGACTTCAATGAGCGAATATGTAACTATAAGCTCTTACGGTAAAATTAGCACTTGTATATACGTTGTGTATTCTTCCACCTTATGTAAAATTTATTCATGCGTCGGCCAAGTAAAACGGTGAAGTTATTAGAAAAGTGAACAGTTTATAAATATGCTAGTTCTTATACACTGAGGCGTTGATATAAATAAAAACAACAGAAAGCGTAGGAGATTATTTAAATTATCACAAATGGTTACCGAACACTTGTTATTCGACGTTAACATATGGAACTACTTTCTATCCATCGTTACGAACTTTACCGCGTGCATGTCACTCAGTGCTCCCGTTAAAATATATGCAGGCATGGGCAGTGACATTTTCCCAAGGTTTATTTCAACAGTGCTCACTTTATCGTGAACAGCCTTTAACCAGAAGTGAGTGATATATTCGGGATTATCTGTGGATGGATGGAGCAATCGTGGAATGCATCGGTGATGGAAAAGGGAGTACCTAGAGAAAACTCATCGGCCAGTGGCAACACCCGCCATATTTCCACATGCGAAAATCTGTGTTTTTTCCCTCAGGAATATAAAACAATTCGTCGTGAAGTGTGGTTCCTAAATTGGACGACAAAAAACGCCGGGTTTTATGTTGCATGCGCAGGAATAGCTTACACGACGGGGCCTCCAAACGGGTTCTGAACCAGATAATCATCAGCAAGGAGCTCATAAACAGTTTAATGTCGGAGGGTGTCAAACAGTCGACGTCATGGCCTTCTATAGGCTGTTCACGATAAAGTGAGCACTTTTTAAGGCCCTCCCAACAGGCATTAACCACTAATAAATATATCTTATTGCAGCCTTAGTCATTAAATTTTGACGGTGCTGAAATACATACACTGTGTTTATTGGTCACATTGCAATGTTTATATTAAAAAGCAGCAGGGAGATGGAAAGTGTACGAAAGGATAAATTTATGAAGGCCTTAAAAAGTGCTCACTTTACCGTGAACAGTCTATAACTACGCGAGTCTAACGTCTCAGCCTTCGCGGCCAAAACAAGCCAGGGTGGCCAGCAGTATCCTTATAGTTCATTCCCCAACATTTCCCTGACTTTTCCAGGTACCCTGATAAATTTCCCTGACCAACTTAACGCGGAAATGGATGTTTTCTTATGGAGAAACAAATATTTATAAAAACTAAAAAAATACATAGGTACATAGATGGCAGATGGTTAAAAGGTGACACAGAGGTTAAATACTACTATTCTCAGAACCCGAAAAAGCCTCAATATAAAGGCAAGAGACATACAAAGTATCGATTCTACAAGAATCACAAAAAGTGACTGAATGATTATTTTGGTAATATTTAAAAAAAAAAATCCGCTAATATATTATGTGTAATAATTATTACAATTGAAGATACGACAGCAAAATTGTCCCCAGGCTCAAAAATCTTCCTACGAAGGTGGAATAAACTAAGTAACAGTGCAATTCATAAGATGGCATGTAGCAGAAATGCAAGAATATATTAATCATTTTTTTTATTGAATACATTAAAAACTATTTTATCTAAATTTCCCGACTTCACACAAATTTCCCTGACGTTTCCAGAAATGTGAAATTCCCTCACCCCTCCAGATTTTCCTTTTTTTCCCCTGATGCTAACCACCCTTGGGCCTCTAAATTACTACAACATAGGAGTTACAGTGCTGACAACCATTGATGAACTCTTTACAAATTAATCGAGAAACAGATTTTATCATAATTTGTATGCACAGTAATAACACCTTACGTTTAAAACAGACACAATCATTATACCTTGAATTCCAATTCAAGAGTATTTTATTCTCTTCTACAATTTTTGTACCTCGTTCAGGTATTTGGTTGCTACTTATTGTGGAGATGACGGAAAATCGTGAAAAGTTTTTTAAGCCAGCATATCTTCTACAACACTATAGTGAATCAGTTCATTATTGGATGAACAAGTTTTTGACTCGGCTAAGTTGTTTGTAGGGCAATCACGAACGTTGTGCCTCGTAGTATCAGAATCCCCATCGGCCCAGTGAAATGGGGTAGTAACTTAATACATGCACGAGTACAGTACGTAGAATCCCAGCAAACAGCCAACTTTTCCTGCGATGAAACCACAACCTCTACATTGTGTGCTAAACATTTATATTTTTTTTTGATTACTCCATCGACTCTAATGTGGCCTTATGCTGACCGGCGTGACCTACTTGTGAAGACTCGTATTTTAGGGAGTCGCATTGAATCCATCAGTATGTAAACAAATAAAAATCAACCGTGTGGCATTTTAGATTTCGGCACTCTCGTTTCATATCTGGGTAGTTTTTTTTTTTGTGTCTGGAGCGCTGTGACGAGTTTCCTGCCCTCGAAGTCGTCGTCGACTGCCTGTTTTCGTCGCCGACGTGAAAGTCGACGGGCAGTAAACAAACAACCCGCTAATGGCGAGTCCGCGACATCCAGCGCTCTCAGACGCACTTCAGGCAAAACAAAAAAAAGAAGAAAAAAAAAACAAGTGCCTTCGCATCCTCCCCCTTCCCTTACTAACACTCCCCGACACCACGTGTGGATCTTGAAGAAAAAAAACATCGACGTAGCGAAAGACGATATTATATCAACGATATATCGATATAAACCATCGATATATTATAGGAATCGACTTCTTTTTTTCCAGGTATGGGAAATAAATATTTTAAAATACCATTTCAATAAGCTGTATTTTGAATACAAAAATATAATTGAAAAATCACTGTGTTTACTATCGCAGCATAGGGCGGCACAAATGTACTAGCACTGAGGAGAAGTTCGAAGTGTGTTGCCTACATTATACACTACAGCAGTATAATGTTGGTTGGTCTCCTGCGTTTACACTTACCAGCGTCCTATTGGTCCTGGCTACACCGGACACGCCTACTGTACTCCGCATGATTGGCTGGCCGTTGACCAATGAAGTCACGCTTTGGCTGTGTACCAATTTATGTATCGCGATAGGAGTAACAAGTTTATAATCCGTCGTGTTGGTTAAAAAAATTATTAAAAAAGGACATTTTAATTCTTACAAACTGAAGTGTTGACTAGTTGTCTCTTTTTTTTTTTCTCCCATATGTTCCTATAAACGTAGCCCCGAGTATATACACGTACATACTCCTCAAAGGGTTAAAAACTGGCGGCACATCACTCTGCAATGCCTGGTATCTTTAATATGTAATATTCCAAGTCCTTTAGTACATAAAAATATCGAATTCCGATGTGCCGAAAAATCTGTATTTTTCTTTTGACATTCCTCCTCCTCCTCATACGAACAAAGCTTAGAAAATTACACCAGAAGGACAACGCACCTTATTCGTGCATGCTCAGTGAAATAATATTTTGCATAAGAACTATTCCTTACTAGGCGCTACCAACATGACTTCATTCGTATTAGTTATTAGGTAAATTACAATTTGTAAGTAAAATATAAGTGAAAGGACTTTTACTTTAACAGAAGTATAAAACGCTTGCGATACATGCCATATTTAGGAAATAATCAAACACGTCATATAATTTGCGTTATTGTTTGGGGACAACCCTTAACTTAAAAAACATGTAGCTTTTCAATACGTTTGTAATTGGACAATAATTAATCTGAAACGCCCTTGGTAACTATGCGCCAGTAAATGAACACTTCACAATCGTATGCACCAATCACGTGCAGTTCAGTAAAAAAAAGGGCGTGGCTTCACATCTATAGTCCATTCACGACTGGAAGAGACTTATGAAAATCAACCTTAAAAAAAACACCCTAGCCATTAGCTGCTAGTAAAAAAAAAAAAAGTAGTAGCTAGTAAAAAATAAACTGGCGAGTGTGGGTACAGCACCCGCACCCGCCTGTTATTTAATATTTTTTTTTACTAGCTATGCATGCAGCTAATGGCTAGGGTGTTTTTTTCAACTGTTGATTCTCATAAGTCAGTTCCAGTCGTGAATGGGGACTATACATATGCAGTAGTCAATGAAGAAACGACGCCATCCCGAATATATATAGTGCTGTGAAGTTTAGCCTGATGCCAAATAATAACGTGAATTTTGCAGGTCTCTGTAAGTATGATGTAGAATGTGGGAAGTGGTTAAAGGAGTTCGGGTGGTATTTCTCAGGTTTACGACGAAAGGTGAGAGTTTTCTAGCACGACGCTCTCTCGCTCTCTCTCTCTTTCTCTCTCTCTCTTTCTCTCTCTTGCTCCCTCTCTTGCTATCTCTCTCTTTCTCTCTTGCTCTCTCTTGCTCTCTTTCTCACTCGTTCTCTCTCTCTTGCTCTCTCTCTCGTATTCTCTCTTGCTCTCTCTCTCTCAGTTGCCGTGTCGGGGTCAAATTTACGCGTCGACATGGGACACACAATCGTCGCCAGCGCGTAATTCACCGCTTGAACGGGTTCATAACGAACAGTGGCCGTTCCTCGCCGAGAGAACGACCCCATCCGTCGTGATTACCGTCGCCGTCGCACAAGACCAACTTGCCGGAATTATTAATTACTCTCCGCTTCCTACGGCAGCCCGTTGAAGGACGGAGAACTCGTCGGGATAGAATGCGGTTAGCAATAAACACGCCCCCAGAATGTTTGTCTTTTTTTTTTCTGCCACCCGATCTCCGGCCACGGAGTTAATCGAGTCCCCTGCGAGCTGTTAGCAGCACTCGGCGAAAATGAAGTTGACTCTTTTGGAGAAATCCACACGTTCTCCAGCAATCTTCGTGATCTACAGGAACACGTATACAGGAAGCAAGATGTTGGAAATTCACGCTGAAAATAACACGGAGCTCGCCAGCCTGGCGCTTAAAATGCGTGGCAGTGTGTTTGAAAAATGCCCTTTTTTTTTTTTTTAATTACGAAGCTGTTAACACTTTGAGGTCGGTACAAATTTACTAGCACTGAGGACAAGTTTGAAGTTAGCAGCCTATATTCAACACTACAGCAATATAATTTTGGTTGGTCTCTGTATTTCCACTTATCATTGTTCTATTGGTCCTGGCTACACCGGACACGCCTACTGTACTCTGCAACGTCTATTATTGGCTAGCCGTCGACCAATGAAGTCACACGTTGGCTGTATACCAATTAATGTATTGCGATAGAGGTGACAAGTTTTACAATCCGTCGTGTTTCTTCGAAAAATTATTTTTAATAACAGTTTTATTCTTACAAACTGAAATGTTGACTAGTTGTCATTTTTTACTTGGATTCCGATAAAGTCTAGCGAAATAGCAAAACTATAAAAATGCGATCTTTGTCCTCAAGAGCAAATAAATTTCTATATAAACGTAGCCCCGAGTATATACGTGCATACTCCTCAAAGGGTTAAAATATCAATACTTTCTTACGCTGTTGCAAATAACAAACAATACTTAGCAAAATCTAAGTACAAAAACAAATAAATGACTCGTAATATGTAAGAAGTCAGAAGTTCTTAATAATTAATCTGAAACAAATTATGACGCGAAAACGAACAATTTTCTTCATGAGATTGTGAAGTCGTGCTTTTAAAATGTTTATTTTGAGATCATCCATCATAATGTTAAACCACTCACCAGCCACATGCTCCCTTGAGGAAGTTCTTAAACCTCGACAGGCTGGAGAATGAGAATGAGAATGGATGTCGAGGCTCGTGTTTCTATTTGAGGTGTAATAGTGCAAACAGGCCGTTTTTAAGAATGTTTGCGCAACGGATGACGGGCGTAAACGAGACCCGTGTTCTTTGGCATATCTGTTAGAGAGTAGGCGCCATGTTTGTGCAGCGTGTTTGATCTGCGGCGCAAAGCAACGTGACCCTTAGGGGACACGCGTGGGCAACCCCCTTACCACTACAATTCTTTTTTTCCCCCGCGCGACATTATTGGGCAACCGTAGAGGGAGTGAGTGAGGAGATGTGTTGCCGTTCTTGACATCGAGGTCTTGAGAACCGATGAGGGTGAACTGAGGTGAGTATGGCGCGGGTTGGGACAAATGGTAGATCCCCCGAGAACACCGGCCGGCCAGCGTCATCCCCAGGCACGATTCCCACTTGCGAAAATCCGGAGTCGCCCGGCTGGGGGTTGAACCCGGTTCGCCAAGGTGGGAGGCAAGCATTTCAACCACTTATCCACCGCGGCCCCACAGACTGGACGTGTGTTAATGATGAGTATGAGTTAACTGGCTATAACTAGAGACCTGAGAAATTCGAGGATTCATTTCAGGACAAGCTAGAATTCAATACACGTGTGTTTCTATTACTTTAGCTATTGGTCCACTCGGTGTTTGACACCTCCTGGAGAACGCTGGCCCAATTGTGGCCATCCACTGTGACAACAGACAACCAATGTGCAGATGATATCGGCATAATTGTACATAAGACTGTATATTCTAGCCTGCGCGTTATTGAACTCGCGAATTCTTCAGGTCTCTCGCTATAACCAATCAGAGATGTTAACAAGGACGTTAATTAGAGTTGAAATGGACATAAAATATTTCGCTCATTGAGAAATTAAAACAGTAATAGTAGAGATAGATGGTTGAATGGCGTAAATAATAGCTGTGTGAATAAATTAAATATTTGAATTTAGTTTTTTCCATTTTTATTAAGACCCCCTCAACCCTCACGATCCTCAGATAAGCCCCTTGTCTTGTCTTACAGTTTTGGTTGTGCGCGTACTGAGAAGTTGCATGTAGTACAGTGTGCTGCAATACTCCTTTGCAAGTCTCTCTACGTCGAACTTTACAGAGTTCAAGAGTTCGCAGTTAGTTTCTACTTTTTAGAAACTTATTTCCTTTGTGTTTTGAGCCATGAAACAGTAGTCTGTAGTTGCGGCAAAATCACCCAGAGTCAGGGACACTAAGTAGCGCCGCCGTAACTTAGGACATGGGAGCTCCCCCAATGTCGGACCACTTCTCTCCGGGGAAAGGTCAACGGTGGTACGGCAGGTGGGAGGGAGTACCTGTATATTCGTCTGCCCGCCTGCCAGCTACCTGTGGTTGGTGCTTCGCAAGTCGTTCTGCCTCTCTCTTTCACTTGGGTAGGCGGACCCAAGTCCGTTATTAAGGTTAGTTTACGGTGAAAAACTTTACGTATGAGAATGAACGTAGGTATTCGTAATGACAGAGTTCATGATAGTAATGTACGTCAGGGCTATTTATGTACACAGCGACCACGAACGGTGGCGTGAAGAATATACGCCGTTCACGATCAAGTGAGCACTTTTGAAGCCCTAGTTACTTTTTTTCTTCCAAACAATTTATATACTTCCACCATTTGTTAATGTAAACCCCGCCATGTGAGTAATAAACACAGTGTATACATTCACCATACCCAAAAACCAAAAGTCCGAGGCCACAATGAAATGTATTTATTGGTTATTATGACTGATGAAACAGCTTAAAATAATGCTCACTTTACCGTGAACGGCCTATACATACTTTTATTCTGATACGTAGGCCTACAAGTTCGTCATGTACACGTTTTCCATCACGAACTGAGCTTAAAGCTGGTTCTATAATAGTGCGATGCGTTGGGCTGCGACGAGCTATATTCGCTGTTTCACAACTATGTGACGATCTGTCGGCGACAGACGCCGTCTGAGATGGTGCTGCTATCTAGTTTAAGGGTGGAAATTACATTTTCAGACCTTACGAATGTAACAAGAGACACGCGTAAAAGTTGAAGCTGTATGTTTTAAGTGGTAGAAGATAAACACCGGGTAGTATGAACGCGACGTGGGAAGAAAACTAGCGGGAACAAGACGTAGTAAGACGAAGGATAATTATTTTGATGTTAATAAAAGAATATTATTTAATTGTTAAAATCTATTTCGCGCATCCACGCAGCAATAATAAAAATACAAAACACGAAATCTTCGACGTAAACGCGATCGTCGTTTAAAAAAAAAAAAAAAAACTTTGTAAACAAACACTTCTTCTTCTTCTCCGTCGCAGGCCGACGCCGACAATCGCATACGCAATAATTTCGCGCAACGCACTCGACGCCGACGAGCGCTGCGACGGAATCTGCCCAATCCTGATTGGCTGCCGCCCATCGCAACGCACCGCGTCGCGCCGTTGTGGAAGCCAGCGCTTTAGGCGGGCGCGGGCGGCTATGGTCCGACCAATCTCCGCTTGTCGGGTCGCCGACTACAGTGAGTGCCATCACGTCGTCACACAAGACGCCGTGGATTTCTGTCGAGCTCGCCGGTCGGGGTCGTCGTTTTCCAGGCCCAGGCCAGAACGCGGTCGTGCCTGCCCGTGAGTGCGTACGTGGAAACAACACTCGCGATCTGCCTCCCCCCCCCTCCAACCCGCTCGTCCGTGGGTTTTAAGAGACGATGGACGTGGTATAATTGCCGCCATAACCGGAGAGGTTACGTAGTAATTCCGCAAGCAGATTACTTGAAGAGTTGGAAAGTCGCCTCTATGCCAACCGCGGTAACGCGATTCCCGTCCGGACGCGAGGACTTGCGAAATAAAGCCTGCGGTGGAAAGTTATTTCTATTTTATTCCACCTTCCGACCACGTATAACTGTCATCTTTAACAAGTTGGGATTTATGCTTCCGGGAAATTACGACCCGGCGCGCTGCAGACTGCAAGCGGTTGGCGAGATGCAACGTGTTATTACGAAGGACGACAAATCAAAACACTAGAATTTGCGTACAGGTAAGATTAAATGGAGAAAAAAAAATGACTGCTGTGGAATTATTGGTCGAAACTGATACTTCGTTCTAATTAAAACTTCACCCACCGTTTATTTTAACGAGAAAATGTGACCAGAACTTTTGACATCACAGGTATTCGCTGTTGATTTTCGCAAATGTTCGTGATAGGAATTTTGTTTTGTTTCGATTGCTATCGTCGTTTCGTTCTCAGCAGATTTATTTATTTTTTGTTTAGGCGTAAGTACTGATCTACTGGAGTCTCGTGTTGGAAGATGATATTCATGTTGGGGGGGGGGGGGGGTGATATACGAGATGTCAACACACGGAATGCCAGTTTGCGTTCACGAATCCATAACAGGACAGTCAGAACATCATTAACTAGGGGTCCAGCCCGTGACATTTTTTTTTTAAATATTGTCACGTGGCTAGAACAGTTACCATGTTAAAAAATTTAGTTTTCATACAAAAACTGAAGAAAAAAAATTGCTTTCTTTCACACACCCCCCCCCCCCCCCCCCCCCCCCCCCCCACAAACCCACAAACCCATACATTTAGAGTAAACTGTTCCACCCAACACAACCTCCCTGACCCCCCTCCTCCCGTCTTTAGTCATGCAAAGACTGAAGAAAGTAGTGCATAGAGATATAACATCATATTTAAATTAACTCAACTTATAAACCATACATTTAGAGTAAACATTACCTTCATATCTCTATGCAATAATCTCTATTCATTAATACAAAACTTTCATAGGAAAAAGTAATTAAAAAATGAGTTTTTAGGGTCAAAAGTCGTGACTGCGTAATCTGATCTTGCTGTAATTCGAACTTAGCTTGTATTTGACCCTGAGTATCCGCTCTGCAAAATTTTAAGAACTTACTGTTGAGTTTCAAGGGACTTAGAAGTATTAAAGAGGGACAGACAGACAGAGACCGCCTCCACATTATATAGTATATCTCCAAGTAAGTGGCGTACTTTTTTTTTTTTTTTTTTTTGCAATCTAATAGCGCCTTTCTTGAAACATCAAATTGTTATCTCTCCTCGTTTTATCCAGCGAATCTAAACAAGATCTTACGCTGATATCCGTGGAATTGGGAAAGTTATATATTCCGGAAATGCACTAATTTTGGCTACCAGTTAGGACGGAAAACTAGCTGGGAAAAATCGTCTGCTACAAACGGCCTGGTGGGCCAAACCCTCGAATTTTGAAGCCAGACACGAAGAATCGGTTTGGCTGTTATCGCTATCCGGGGGGAAAAAATACGGAAAAAATAAACTTTACGCATTCTCAATGGTCAGTTAAGTTGAGTTCAGAGCCGGCAAGGGTGACGTGGTGTGATTATAGAGCAGCGCCGGAACGCAAGGGTGGGGGTAAATCGGAGATCCCCGAGAAAACCCTGCCGACCAGCAGCATCGTCCGACTCTATACCCACTTGCGAAAAATCCGGGAGTGACCCAGCCGGGGATTGAACCCGGTTACCCGAGGTGGGAGGCGAGCAGTCTAACCGCTCAGCCACCGCGGCTCCTACGGTCAATAAAGTAGTGCGTGCATGGATCATTATGTATTGCGTGGAAGAAGGCGAAGAAATAATCTGAATTGTGCTGATACTGCTGTATTAAACAATGGACTTAGGCTGCGATCCCAATGGACTTAGGCTGCGATCCCAATGGACTTAGGCTGCGATCCCCCCAACCAATTTTCGACAGACAAATTTCAATTCATGATTTTTAAAAAATCTTTTGAATTTGGCGCAAATTTGTTACGAGTAAACGACAAATTCACGTTTCACGTGGCAAATATTCTTTGATATATCTGGACATAGGCTGTTCACGGTAAACTGATCACTTTTGAAAGCCTTGCTAAAGATCTACTTGCTGTGTATTCTTCCGCGTTACGTAAAATTAACACTGCCACGGGCCTCCTCGCTGTATTCATGCGTCGGTCAGGTGAAACTGTGAACTTATAGAAAAGTAAATATTTTATCAAATCTGCTAATTTTTATAGTAAGATGCATTTAAAAAATAGGAAGCGAAATAAATGATGTAAGTTATCACAAATGTTTACCTAGCATATTTAATTTGAAGTTCAGACACAGCACAATTTTCCCTCCATCATTACCAACTTTGTTAAAATATGCATGCATGTTAAATTAAATGCTGTTGTCTGAATTTTAATCTCAAATCTAGCCTGTATTATCATTATTTTTGACACACAACAAAAATCATAAAGATAAAGAGGGAGAAGGAGTTTGGGGGGGGGGGGGGTGTCTAGGTTAGCAGTTAGGAATCTTATTTAATTAAAAATATTCAAGCAATGTATGCAACAAGTCAATGTTACATGCATAGCCATAAATTATGGGCATTTGCAGCCCTCAGAATTATTATGGCTATTCCTCTGTATTGAGCCGAGTTCCGTATACGGGCGTATGTTCATTTTCATTGGCTGCTGCATTTTTTAACCCTTTTAAATAAAGGCAACATTTGTGTTGTTCTGACAATTGCAAGAGACTAATTTTATGTTCAGACCTGGTATCAATGCAACGCTCACTTAGGCAGCGGAGTTGGTGATAAACGTATTTTACTTCCGATATTGTTCCCACAAGATTGTTTTTTGAACCGAGTAATTTTCTCAGAAAACGAACGATGCTTCCCAAATATAAAATAATAGCTTTACTGGATGCTGCGTTTGTCGTACCAGTGGTTCAAACAAAAAAAAAAAATCTTTTTTTAATGCAATACGTTATTGAGACGGTTAACAAATATGTTTTTGGCACTACAAATAAATCCGAGTAAAGTTCACAAGATCTTACTGTGGAACGCGTACAACTAATGTCGAATTTTAATAAGCCATTGTCGGAGACTTCAAATTAATTATAGACGCGGAACTACATAACCAATTTTGTATGTTTCCTAAAACTGCGTGTTGTGCAGGTGTAATATTTCAACTGTAGATTTGCAAGAATATTTTCACAAAAAAAAATTTGTTTGTAAGAAGTATGGGAAATTTTTTTTTTTTTCCTCTGCTGTACTGAGTTATTTTGTGTTTGATATCGATAGAAAATATTCTGAGTTTGTCGATACACGAGCTAGTGGTAGAGAGAAATAGTGTGTGAAAATAGCGGGGGGGGGGGGGGGGGGGGGGAGCCCAGCAAGTTTAGCGAGCTGCCAATTGGAAACGCCAACTCTGCAAGATGTTTATCAAGGACGGCTGGCGAAGTGTCACAAAGAATTCTTGTGGCTTGCCAAAAAAAAAAAAAAAAAAAACCGCACACTTTTCGGCTACCCGCCAAAACGCGTTAGCAAACATCGTTGAACCGGCCCGGTTGCCTTACGTCTTTCGACCACGGCTGGTTCACCGTTAACTGAAACACGTCTAAAACCAACCACTGGAAACGAAACTCTGCGCAGAAGTCGTGTGTGTTTAAGGCCGTGTCCGAAATGGCAGATTTCGTTGACAAAATGATCACGTGACCCCGATAGTGCATACGAAAATGTCGACCGTGTTTGGTAATTTCGTATTTTGTATCTAGCCAAAGTTAGCAAAAATACAAAATGACGAAATTAGCGCCATGTTGAATTTGACATTCAAAAGACATGAGAAAGCGTAATTGAGACTTTTTAAAAAAATAACTGTTCATAAAATATACTAGGAATGTTTTAAAAAGCAAGTAAGTGCTGTGCTTTGTTTATATAGGCCCTATTTCGCAAACAAAATTTTTTAAAAGTCGTTATTGCATTATTTATAATTTAAAGTCGTTATTGCATTATTTATTATTTAAAGTCGTTATTGCATTATTTATTATCTACTTACGCGTAGCATTCCATTGATTCATATAAAAACATTACGTCCGTTTTAAACATTCAATTTATATACAAATATTTATCACTGTTAATGTAAAAATGCGTTGCCGGGAGTGCTAAACAAATGACTGTCGACAACGTCCGAATTGACACGAAATGAGAAATAACAAAATAACGAATTTATCATTTCTGACACATTGAGTTCTAAAGAGTCGATGAGGGTGAAGTGTTGTGAGTATGGCGCAGCGCTGGAATGCAAGGGCAGGGGGAAACTGGATATCCCTGAGAAAACCCGCCGACCAGCGGCGTCGTCCGGCACGATTCCCACGTGCAAAAATCCAGCAGCGACCTCGCCGGGAATCGAACCCGGGTCCGCCCTGGTGGGGGGGGGGGGGTAGTCTAACCACTACACCACCGCACCTCCCCCCCCCCCCCCAGAGTGTATTTGAAGGCGCACGTCTTCCTTAGATGCGAACTGGATTGCAGTGTGTTTGTGAAGCGCGCCTTGAAAAATTATTTATTTGAGGCGCTCACTTCTCTGTAACCCGTGGATTGGCGTCACACCCCCCCCCCCCTTTTTATTTTTTGCCAGAAGAGTTGACGGCTTGAGAGGTTGAATAAGAATTTTCTGGTAAACATGTTCCTCGGCGTAACGCGGCATTTTGAGCAATATATTCGAACACGGTTTTGGGGCCAACAAGGAGAACAAACAAAATGAAAATTGTGTAAAAAAAAAAAAAATAGAAATATAAGGCGTCTTCTGTGTCGTGCAATGAAGTGTATACAAATTGGTGTGAAGTGTATTTGCCTTTGGTATTATAGAGTTCAAGATTTAAGACGTATGTGTCAGTGTCGGGAACACGGACATAGGATAAATTATTATTGTTTGATTTGTGAACAATATATGTCAAATTACGTGAACGAGGGTTATTGCCCAGGTTGCAAATTGTGTATGATAAATTAATCTCTTATGTAAATTTGTTTATCAATTAAAATCAACATATGACTAGTGATTGTTTAACTGTGTTGAAGAAAAGTTAGGATATTACCGCAACTGGAGGGTCGGTAGTATTTGTGGGCGGGCAGTAGTCTGGCTGAAGCGCGGTATTCGGGTAAAGTCTGGTTCAGCGTGGAGGTACCATCAGCGGAGAGGTTTTGGTCGACGGTGGCTGAAGCGAGACGATAGCGGACGAGTATTTAATAGCGCTGCGTGCACGGACTAGAGGGCTTACTGCTATGCATGCGGGCGCTCGGATCGCTCTATAACATTGCGGACCGGTGACATCATAGACTAAAGATAGGCTGTTCACGGTAAAATGGGCACTTTTGAAAGCCCTGCTTGAGTTTTACTTGTGCCCACGTTGTGTATTCTTCCGCCTTATGTAAGATTAACATTTCTTCATGGGCCTCGCCATTTCATTCATGCTTCGGTTAAGTGAAACTGTGAAATTATTGGAAAAGTAAATATTTTACAAATGTGCTCATTTCTAAACTCCCGTGCATAAAAAAAAAACATAAAGCGAAAGAAATAACTTACGTTATCAGAAATGGTTACCTAACACTTTTTATTGGGCGTTAATATATGGAACTACTGTTCCATCCATCGTTACCAACTTTACTGGGCGCATGTCACTCAGGGCGCCTGTTAAAATATATGCAGGTAGGGGCAGTGACTTTTTTGTGAGGTTGATTTCAAAAGTGCTCAGTTTATCGTGAACAGCCTTTATTCGTCTTCTGCGCATGTACCCATGTACCCAACATTGAACTACGCCCACTTACACACAACTGTCAAAAGTCACATGGTCAACTGTGATGAACGTGTTTGTTTACTTCTCAATTTCTAAATGGCAAGAACTATTATATGAATTAAAACTATTCTACCAATATTAATCTAATCAAACTGCATTACAAATCGTTTAGAGGAAGTATAGCTACATCTCAAAGCCGTTTTCGCTAGACGTGTTGGCAGAAAATCAGTTCGATGTTGGAACACGGAGATTGGTTGTACGCAGCCAGAGAGATCAGTCTACCTTAGCCTGTGGGTAGAATGAATGTTCACTGAATTAAAGTGGGACTGTATAAACATATGGTACGAACTTTATTGTGAATACTGGAACTGTCGAACATGGACATATGATTTGTGAAATAATACAACAGGTTTTGGTGCACTGCTTATTGGGACTGATTGTAGTCATTTGATTGCATTCATTTCTTTGGGGCGATTGTAAATCGCACTGTTTAAATTTATTAATTGTAAATAGCAAAGTTATAGCAATTTGCTATGAGGTATTGAATTGAGAGAATTATTTTTATCGTGACTGTGAATAAATTTGGAAATAACTATTAAATCGTTTATTTAATTAAGACCTCCATCTCTTAAAGAATATAACTAATTCTACCGACTTTGATAAAATGTGACAATATTTTAGTTACACAGAGTACTGTTGGATCATTGAAAACTTCCGCCTATCAAAACTTTATTCCCTCTTGAGCAGCGAAAATTACTACCTCACCACAAATTTCAACGTATGGACACAATCCAGGACATATTAATTTTACATTTGAGTCTATACACTTTACTGACATTGTTATGTTCAAAATCGCTTTTTTCACGAACATTAATTATATGATCAGAAAAAAAAAACGAATTTAATAGCCTGCAAAAAAAAATCGCATTTATTTAAGAAATTTTAAACAACAGCGTGATTGTGTCGAATTGATTTACGAAATTACTTACAGTAGGTAGACTTCTATTGTTTCGGGAAATTAAATGCTTAGAGTAAAAAGAAATGCACTGATAAACTGGGCATCTTCGATCAAGATTGAAGCACGCGTTCCGCTAATAATTTGCAATAAAAATAAATGTTAAGTATAGGAAAGTTTTTATTGATGTTGGTCAAGGGAATTATTAGGAATGATAATTATCTGATATTACGGCGCATTATTCACTCCCCTGGACTGAGAACGTTACGTCATTAGGTCCACATCGAACGCCAAAAGTGGATGTTCTTCGTCTGAACCGGTAATAAATTCTTGCGAGGGAATAAAACATGTTCTACTTTTTTTTTTATCCAGAGGGGAATTTCGTGAGTATTAGTAACTTACGTTTTTACCAAGATTTCTACACATCAGTCATTATAACACATTACGCCGCTTTACTTGTGAAGTATGCACATAACTTCGGGGAAAATATGCACATAACTTCGGGGAAAATATGGCAACCGCGCGCACTTGCGAGTAAAAATAAATTCAAGCTGTTTTAGCCCGATGAAATAAACGCGGTAGTTAGCAAACATGCGCATTTAAAGTGACAAGTCTTCTTAACTGCTGACTCAATGGACTGTTGAATAAATGTAATAACATAGCAGAAGTGTGATCACAAATATAACAATGTAAATGGCCCGCACAGAAGAGGACGCATTTCAATGGCTTCTTTACCGCGTTCTGGAACAAGTGCCATACAAGAATTCAGACTCGGCTTAGCGTAGGTGAGAATCGCAACTAAGTTGGAAGTTTGGGTCTTTTTAAGGAATGGCAGGCGAAGGTGATTTGCATATCGATAAGCTTGTAGAAAATTTACTCACCAAATAAATTTCTTTATGAATTTTCTACATAACTTGACCTCTTCGCTGAGCGCACTTCCCGTGGTAGGCTCTTTAAAGAGAAAGACCCATGAGATGCCTAGCTTTCCAAAAGCCACAAAACACTCCCGAATATTTTTCATACGTGATAACTAACGATTATTCTGACAATAAAAACATAATGTTTAATATTATTCCACGGTATGGCATAATTATGCGATAGATGGCCTCGGCATTTGAAGTGTGTTCGCACAACAAATTTTGTGAATTGGAAAAAAATAAAATAAACCGAAACATAAAACTAATAAAATAAAGACGAAACTTAGATAATAACCGGTAGTTTAAAACGAAGAGATAAAATTTTTTGTCGTAATTTTTAATGTATGAAAGAATTTTCAACTTGAAAAGAAAGGGATTGTTTGCAACATCGTTACTGGTTTATAACTCGTTTTTCTTTTGGCGTATGTCTGATGTGTGTTTACTCAGCTTACAATCGATAATTGATCACAGTAACACTTACAATCGACACTTGTCATTCAATGTAACGCAAATTCGATACGGGTTTCATTGAACGCAGATTTAAGCAATTTTTTTTTCTAAGGCGGTGCGAATTACTCTTTCATTGACGCTCGTCTGGCGTATTGAAGCAGCTGCGTTTAAGACGGCCATTGGCTGTCGAAGATGCTGAATGACAGCTCTAAAGTCCTTATAAATTAATCGCGAAAACTAGACAAGCGTGCAGTACGCCAACACGTGGGACGGATCTCGGGAGATTTAACGGACGTCACTCTGACTGAAGTTTCAGTCGGAGGAGCGGAGGTGCGAGTTCATGGCGTCGAACGTGAAGGGACGGTGTCGTGGGTGCATCTTGAGGAGACTACGGACCTCCGCGTCCAAGGTCGAGAAGCGAGGGGAGCGATACGGGCGACACTAACACGCACGCCTAGCGCCTCATCGCTCCTACGCGCAAGGCGTGCTGTGTTTCCGTCCTGACGCTTCAGTGCTATTTTATTACAGCTATGAACGAACAACGGATTAAACTGCGCGCGTATAAACGTATCTTCTTTTTCTTTCGGCTTAAATAAACTGCATAGGCAAACTTTAAGAATGCTATATTTGACCACTTTCAAGATTTCCCCCCCCCCCTCCCCCGCTTGATACACCTAATATGATAAAAGTAAAAAGATAGGGGCACAGAGAATAGTGTCTTTTTTTTTTTTTTTTTTTTTTTAATCATTTCTAGCAAAAATTCGTGTTTCCAGAACACTTGTTTGCCAAGATACGCGTTTACGCGCAAAAAAACAACGGTTCCAGTACGTAGGACACGTTAGGCAACATTCCAATTTAAAGGAAGACAGGAGTAAAACAAGGGTGATTAAATTGATAAATTATTTGGACTAAAGGCTGTTCACGATAAAGTGAGCACTTTTGAAATCAACCTTAGAAAAAAGTTACTGCCCCTAACTGCATTTATTTTAAGGGGCGCAATGAGTGACATGTACCCAGCAAAGTTAGTAACGATGGAGGAGAAAGTAGTTCCTTACATTAACGTCGAATAAAAAGTGTTAGGTAGCCATTTGTGATAACTTAAATTATTTCTCTCGCTTTCTGTTTTTTTTTTATGCATCGAAGTATAAAAAATGATCAGATTTGTACAGTATTTACTTGTCTAACAATTTCATAGTTTCACTTGGCCGGCACATGAAGAACACACAACGTGTATACAACTAAATCTTGAGCAGAGCTTCCAAAAGTGCTCATTTTACCTATTTTTCGCGAAAAGATCTACGCGAAGGCTAGACTCCAATTTCCTATGGCGTACGTGCAGTTTTCCTTTGGTTATTGGTCACGTGTCTTCGTCGGGAGACAGTTCCTTACCTGGCTGGGCCAATCAGAATTAGGTAACTCCGACACTGAGTGTCCGTGATTCGCGGTAAGACACCTGCAACGCGTGACAGTTAAAATCGTCCAATAACGAAAGTGTATCTGAGTTCTAGTGTTTCAGATTGCAAGTAGTCGTGAAATATTTTCGCGTAAAACAGGCGGTCCTGCCTATACCAATACTCTTTAATAGCTAAGTAAAGCTATTACAAGTCCTCGGGAATAAGTTAGGGGAAGGACTAGGAAAGGAACTGCTCTCTTTCCCCTACACAAGTCACCCCTGAGGAGCCGCCGGAGATCGGAGCCCTGCCGTCTTGTGTCCGCCTCGCGCTGCTGACGACACACGAAGGCCACCTCTCCTGGTTCAGATCCCCCGATCTCCTCCCTCCCCCGCTCCCCTCCTGTTAGTATGATGCAACTCATTCCTATTCGCCGATAGCTCGGCGCGGGCGGAGTTGTGGTCGTCAGCCGATGGCCATTCTTCGGGTGTCAGCCAGACCTAATTAATACGACCCAACTTGCAGGGATTATTTTTGCCGATAGATCATGCTTTGCAGCGCTGCCCGTGCTGGCCCAATCTCCTTAGCTATAGGCTGTTCACGGTAAAGTGAGCGCTTTTTAGTCCCTAGTTACTTTTTCCTTTCAGCCATTTCTTATCCTTTAACCTCCTTCTTTAAATATATAGCGCCATTCCCTAGGTAATAAGCACAGAGTGTATATTCCATCGCACTCAGAAATTAACGTCTAAGTCTAAAATAAAGAAATAAAGTATAGACTTTACTGTGAATAGCCTATACGCGAGTGTAATGACCTCCAGCCTATACTCCATTCTCGTATGTAAAATCATGCAAATATCATTGTTCATTGGTTTGTTGTTGCATTAGCGGAAGACGGTGATTGGGTGTGTTTTTTATTGTCTGTTTATTATTGGTTCAGTGTTGTCCACGAGGTGTAAACTAGCGGGTGGGCCAACAGCATAAGCAATACAAACGTATGAGGTTTTGAATTCTAGCTTGTCCCGAAATGAAAACGCGAATTTTTCAGGTCGTTGCCTATAGGCTACCCCTGACCGCTTTTCTCCTGAGTGTCTCGTGTTGCAATCGTAACAACAGGTATACCAACACTCACGCACCCGCCTTCTCCGCGACACCTACACGACAATTCTCTGAAGTTAAATGTCGGCTCGTGCTGCCATCAAGGAGAGCTATATACCATGCATGCCATGCTTTTCAAGAAAGATGGCAGTAGATAAGAAAATTAATGAAACATTTTTACTTCCTTTATTCTATTATTACGATGTAGGATTTCACTGCAGCTGAAATTAATCAAGATATATTGAAATAGCCAAGCTATTTCAATTCGAAGATTATTTTCAGCGCCCCACATTTAATGAGCCCGAAGATGTATAACACCATCCTCCAAAAAAAAAAATAGATGTATAGGCTGTTCATGGTAAAGTGAGTACTTTTGAAAGCCGTCTCGTTTGGATTAATAGTCAATAAATATATTGGAATATACACACTATATTTATTACTTATATGGCAATATTTATTTTAAAAGATGGTTAAAGGATAAGATATGGCTGAAAGAAAAAAAAACTAGGGCCTCAAAAGTGCTCACTTTACCGTGAACAGCCTATACTCTTGTGTAAATGCCCGTATTCAATGGCGGCTGGTAAACAGTTGTTCGCTATTTACCGTACCCTGCCTGGTAGTTTCCTGTATTTTTGGCCCGCGTAACGATGGCGTCAAGTTTCACGTAATATGCTAGACGAGTAACGCGTTCACGTAACCCGGTTGTGCCTTGACTCGTGTGTTCTGGAGCTCCAAGTGGCACATGCCGTATCCCCTTTAAGAAAACCCGTCCAAAGAATTATATGTACAGCGGAAACTAATCATCGTCTATACCGCGACAATGAAGAAACAATAAGTTGCTTGCTGTCACGCTGCCGTGATACGTAAAGTAGAGTATTTTGAATGTATAGTTGTGTGACTGACTTTATTTTTATCAATAATTGGGTTTGATACTTTCATGTATGCAGAAGTCTAAACTCTCTTCCAGCTTGAAGTGCCTGTGTACTGATTATTATAATTCTCAGAGTTTGTCATAGGCAGTTGAATTACAAGGGCCTAAGTGCTTGCAGTTTTATTGGTTATTAACCAACTAGTGTTTTATTTTATCATTTGGTTTGCAGGGACCTATTGATGCGTGTGTATGCATGTGAGCCTGTTGTGCATTTATGCGTTTGTGCAGATGTACTATATTCATGCGTGTATATAGTGAATGTTTTGGCTTAATACCTGCCAGTTCAGCAGTGTTTTATGGACTTGTTCAGACTTAATAATCACCACATCAATGTCTAGTAACTAATATTGATATTTTGCTATGTTTTTTAATTTGTAAGCACTATTATTATTTCTTCTTCTAAACCGCAATAAGCAAATGTAAATTATAAAAATGATTCAGTGTAATAGAAGGCAGATATGCCTTAACTGCGTCAAATAAAGACGATTTATTACTATTGTAATTATTATTAGAACGTATGTAAATTAAATACTATGTCTGCCAAAAAAATCACTTTGGCACACTATGCCTAACGCTGTCTAGAGTCTATCATTTTTAAAGTGTGTGTGGTTCGACCAATTTTTTTCTTGCGAAAGTTAACATTCTAAATTTTCTAGTTTGTTGCAGATAGTGTGTCGCCATTTAATAAACATCAATTTATCAACAACAAGTGAATACATGTCAGCCATAATTGTGCTGTAATTATGTACACAAATAAATTGCTTACGCTTTGAGCGAAAGTTGGAAATAACCTGTACATGATGTCATCCATAACGTCTACCACTGCCACATACTGACAAGCGCATTACTATCCTAATCGTCACGAAAAATACAACCAAACTCTCGAGCTGTATTTTGGAACTAAGACAATCCTATGACCGGCCAACCAAATACATACAGTAGATTCAACTAAGTATTTTGTGTATAGCCTAATTTCTTTTGGTCAAACACGGAGGTTTTCTTAATTCAAGCGTGTATTTTGTTAGATGAACAAAATAAATTTTGTTGGTTTTCAAGTTATGTTTACTCAACAAAATATTTTGATGGGGCAACTAAATATATTTTTTGCCCCTACACAAACAAATATTTTCTGGCTATTCTCTCAGTGAACACAGAGTTATAGGCTATTCACGGTAAAGTGAGCACTTTCTGAAGCCCTCTAACTTGGAATAATAGTCAATTAATTTATTTTATTGTAGACTTTGACATTTCGAGTCCGGTGAAATATATACACTGTGTTTATTAATTACATGGCAATATTTATTTTAGAATAGTGGCGGAAGGAAGAAAAAAAAGGCCGATAGGAAAAAAGAAACTAGGGCCTCGAAAGTGCTCACTTTGCCGTGAATAGCCTACGCAATAGCCACTTATTCCACGAATTCCAGCCGCAAGCGCTACCAAAATGGCTCCACTATAGCCAGCAACTTGTCGTACTGCCATAGGTCAATCAGCGCCTGGGAACTCGCTCGCTAGCCGGCAGCACAACCAATAGGGAACCTTCTTCAGCCCGCGGTGGCCAGTCAAACACGAAGGCCGTTTCTCGATCCTCGCTCGACCAACCAGAGGATGGGCACCCTCACGCCACTTCTTCTCTGTATGTCTGTTTACTCTGTGATCGAACGGGTTTATCAATTGTATGGCAATGAAGTCCAACATGTTAACAAATAACGAAGCGAATTTGCGCAGGTCTCTACTAAAAGAATTCTGGATCGTTGGCCCTATTCCCAACACGAAATCGTAAATAATGTTAATGAGAAAAAGACTTCAAAAGGCGATCTCTCCTGATGAATACTGATTATTGTTTACGTGCATGTTTTTGTCTCTACGTGTGTAGGCGACGCTTGTAAAGACAATCAAGTGTAGCAAACCAGTCTACCCACAAAGAGCCCCCCCCCCCCTTTTTTTCCCCTCCCCCTTGCGTGAACATTCCGATTAGAAATGCACGTTGTTTCCACTACAGCGGAGTCATGGAATTTGCGGTTTGGTCTATAAACCGTCAAACTGCAAGACATCTGGCGTAGGCATGCATTTTGATAAGTTACCTACGATTACTGGTTAGGAATTAGGTAGGAGGTTAGTTGAATTACTGTACAGACTGACCTCATCGTTTCCACCAGAGATGCGTGGTAAGAAAATGGCAGCACGACCTAACAAACTTCTTTTTTCTTTTCGCCTTCTTCTGCAGTGTGGGTTGTTGTGTAGAACTAAGCCTATTCAGAAACCGTACTTCTTGCACATGGGATTACGACACGTCTACTGGATTTACGATTCACAATTAACACGGCCAATAAAAATTCCACACAGAGATTTGGAGCCGTTGAATGTGAAGCGAGGAGAATATGTTACAGCGTCGGAATGCGAGGGAACTGGAAACGGGATATCCCCGAGGAAACCCTCCGATCCAGCGGCATCGTCCGGCACGATTCATACATGCGAAAATCCGACCCCGCCGGGCATCGAGCGCGGTTCACCTAGGTGGGAGGCGAGTAGTCTAACCACTAACCCCACCGCGGCCCCTCATACCCCTTTGGTGTTTCCAGGCATGAAGCCTGACAGTAGAATTTCAGCAATACTTCAGGAAAGTTGGAGGTAAACATGAATGAGACTATACGCGTTCATTTCGTATCATCTATTCCCTGTTACTTCGCACTTTTCTGAAGCCCTGCTAAAGTTCTACTTCCAGGCTATTCTTCCGCTTCGAGCAAAGTAAGCTTAAATAAGTCTAAAAAATCACACTAAAGGATAATTCACCAATTCCATCCGCACTGAGTTGTAATAATATTTTGCAAGAGAACTATTTCCTTACTACGCGCTACCAACACACATGTTTTCTCACTGATTGTAATCATATTTATTATAAATGAAATGTAGGTAAAACTTCAATTGAGCAAAAAATATGATAGTTGTATGTTGGGTATGGGCCCCCGTGGGAACCCCGCGTCCAAGGTCAAGAAGCGAGGGAGCAATACGGGCGACACTAACACTCACGCCTAGCGCCTCATCGCTCCTACGCGCAAGTCGTGCAGTGTTTCCGTCGTGGCGCTGTACTGTGCAAATTAGATCTGTAACGGTGGGGTTTCATCACATGCGATGAAAGCCCACAGAGATTAAACTACGCCCTTATATTTGTACTTTTCTCTTGCCGCTTAAGGAAACTACATAGTCAAGCTTTAAATGTGCGATATTTAACAATTTTCACAATTTTTTTCCTCCAAAAATACACTTAATATGATAAAAGAGTAAAAAAATTGTGGCATACATTGTTTTTTTTTTTTATTATTATTTTCTGACAAAAAGTCTTTTTTGCAGAACATTTATTTACCGAGATAAGCCTATTCGCGTAAACAACTATTTCACATAAAACGCAGGGGTCATCCCACTCCTAATACAGGTATACAACGCTTGTGATACAAGGCTTATTTAGGAAGTAACTAAACTCATAATTTGTGGGGTTATTTTTCAAAGGTTTGATTCGTAAAGTGTGAAGAAACCACGAACAGAGTATACGCGTTTTGTATTATGAACGGGGGCATACTCTGGTAAGCATGAACCAGCGGAGACCTGGAGACTCCAACGCGCGCATGGACCCGGCCAGAGATGGACCGAGCAGATACAGTTCGGACTAAAGAGAGGCTGATTGACAATGACGAAGGCGGTTGTGAGGGCAGACAAAAGGCGATTGGCGCGGACCCCCCGTCGCGCGCACGTGCTGTCCAACCAGCTCCCAGGGATTACCGAGCGGGAGGGGATGGGAAGTGGCTCAACATAAGGGACGACACTTTTGAGTTCAGCACCTGTGTGGCCAAACTGCAGATCCTCCGGGATTTTCTAAAGGTCGGAAAAACCAGGGAGGTTTCAGGGGAAAACACCTGCGACAGGACGAAGGTATTAAGTCGCCCATCTGTCTACCTGAAGACATGTTCCGCTATTGTGGCAAAAAAGGCAAGGAAGCCATAAGGGCGACAGTGACATGCGCCGGGCTTACCTTCATGCAAAATTTTATTGGTGGAAAGCTTGTAAAGGCTGTTCACGATAAAGTGAGCACCACTTTAGAAATGAACCTTAGAAAAATGTCACTGCCCCTGCCTGCATAATTTTAACGGGCGCACTGAGTGACATTAGCCCAGTAAATTTTGTAGCGATGGCTGGAAAATAGTTCCATTATTTTAACGTCGAATAAAAATTGTTAGGTAACCATTTGTGATAGCTCTAAATTATTTCTTTCGCGTTGTTTTTTTTAATACATCGAAGTGTAAAAATTAGCACAATTGAAAAGTATTTACTTTATTAATAATTTCCCCGTTTCACTTGACCGACGCATGAATAAGGCGATGAGGCCCACGGCAATGTTAATTTTACATCAGGCGGAAGAATACACAACGTGCATGCAAGTAGATCTTAAGAAGGGCTTTCAAAAGTGCTGATTTTACCGCGAATAGCCTATATATGCCTTGTTTTAAAAACGGGCGTGGCAAATATTTCGCGGGTCACGAATTAGACTCCGTGATTTCGCAACGGACAGAAACAAGCATTTTTCTGTCTTAAGAACATACTAAGCAAAAACTGCAAATATTCAGAAAATTTGTACTCCATGGTTTGTTTGAGGCTGTTTTTTTTTGTGCATATCGCAATTCGTGTTCTGCCAAGAATTCAATATTTTACCAAATGGTTAGTTGTGGTCGATGTATTTACGTTATGTACTGTACAGGTGGACATGGCCTGTCGCTAAGAAACTTGTTTCCATTTCCTCTCCATCTGGACGCGAACTGAGTTTTATAAAGTAGGAAATACACATTTTTTAAACCGAAATACTGCACTTGTTCGCAACATCTTCCTATAAAATAATGCATTTGTCCTCGCAATATCTTCCAATAAAATAAATATATGAGGCTTCACATTTGTGAGGAACACAACTTTCAACACATTGGCTATAGAAGACATTTCGGAACCCTTTAATGCAGATTCCCACCTGCCATATTGGATTTATGGAATTTTTGCTATACTCTGGAAATACAGTTCTGTGTCATGTATTTAGGAACGACAGAGCTCGGATCATTGCCTAGTGCATTGTCTGGGGTCAGTATTTCTTGATTACTGTTGATATCGTCGTCTTTGTAATCATTCGCAAGAAATAATCTCGCGTTTCGCCCCGACAGTTACCAGCTAAATATTAATAAATGTAGCTAAGCTGTGGCAGTTCGATAAAGTTTGGGAAGTTATTATTTAGGATATGTCGTGCGGGAAATTTCAATACACCTTGTGAAATATAAACTTTGAATTGAAGACCGGGGGGGGGGGGGGATCCACCTTAACACGGCGAAAAATATATTTACTCATCTCTCTCTCTCACACACACACATCCCCCCCCCCCCCCAGCAGGCTAGTCACGTACTGTTTCCCAGTCAAGATAGGTGATGGGAAATGTTAACCGAAATTGATTCACTTGTGTCGGTTAACGCACTCAACTGCTCTGGAGGCGTTCGACGAAATATTGCAAATGAGTTCGCAAGTAGCTAATCTCTGCTCGAAGAACGAACTCGCATTAACTTTAAGATTTAGTCTCTAACACACGCAAATTGTGGGCGATAACTTCCGTCGTAAGCGTCACTTACGTTGGACTATAATTCTTTCAAGAAACAGTTTCAGCGAAACCAGTAGGACGCGACGGAATTAAATATTTGTGGAATACGGAACGGAGCTGAAGAACGCTGGAAGTTTTTTTTTTTTTTCTCCCGAAGGAATGCATTTTCGCAGCGCCAGTTTACTTTAATTTCTCGCGCGTGAGTTACGAACTGTAAGTGGCGCGATCGCGAATTCAAATTTATTCTGAACGATCTGTCCCGCGTCGGGGCATTGTTGCGCACTAAACCACTTTTCCCGACGGACACTTGGCGCATGAATCACGAGCGAGGCGACGAAAAGAAGTTCGGGCGGGCCAATTTCTTCTGGTGCGCGAGGAAGACCACTAATAAAATAATGACCGCGCGGCGGCGAAGACTCATGAATAATGCATTGCCCCTCCCCCCACCACCTGCTTTCTCTTGTTTCCTGAAAGCCTGTTACTTCAGGTCATGCCATAGAATGCTTGAAGATACAGACGCAAGACAGAACAGAACAAAAATGAACAAAATTTTAACAGTACCCAGCTGTAAGACATAACTGTACTGTATTATGTGTATTACTAAAGAAAAATAAAACAAAATTTGTTATTTACTGTTTAATTGTTAATTTTAACCTATCTGCTGTTTAGAAGATAAAATATTTATAAAAGGAAAAAATTTTTATGGAATATTTTTTTAATATATTCTGGGAAACCACTACCAAGAGAACATTACTAAAGGCTGTTCACGATAAAGTGAGCGCTTTTAAAATTAACCTTAGAAAAAAGTTACTGCTCCTGAACGCATATATCTTAATGGTCGCACTGAGTGACATTGCCCAGTAAAGTTGGTAACGATGGATGGAAAATAGCTCCATATCTTTACGTCGAATAAACAGTGTTAGGTAACCATGTGTGATAACTAAAATGATTTCTTTCGCTGTTTTTTTTTCATGCATCGAAATGTGAAAATGAACCGATTTGTATAGTATTTACTTTCCTAAAAATTTCACAGTTTTATTTGATCGACGCACGAATAAAGTGTTGAGGTCCATGGCAATGTTAATTTTACATAAGGCGGAAGAATACACAACGTGAAAAGTCTTTACGGTGAAAAGTCTTTAATCAGATATAAGATTAGATTATTTCACCTCATGCAGCCAATCAGAGAATGAGTACACGCATATGAAAGGAACCGCTAAGATATTTAGACTCGGTGTAGGGCCGATGAGAGTCAAACGAGGTGAGAATGAAGCAGCGTCGGAATGCAAGGGAGGGAGGAAACAGGAGGTCCCTGAGAAAACCCGGCGACACGATTCCCAATGACCCGGCCGGAGATTGAACCCGGTTAGCCTTGGTGGGAGGCGAGTAGTCTGACTACTGCGCCACCGCGGCCCCATTAATCTACTCTGTTATTTTACTGCTACGCCGCTGCTGCACTATCAAATTTTCGCCTTCAACTATATTTGACAATAAAATTTGAAGACAAAATGTGGTTATCAAATTTTTCCTTCCAACAAATTTTGTCAAATAATCTTGAATGTGTTTGAAAATGTGTGATACTGTCAACATTTTTTAAAGGGCGAATTAATTTAGATATTATTAAAAAATTATTTTCATAGCTAGTAATTGCTTTTGTTTTCCGATGCAGTCCATTACAAGAAGAAATGTAAGACATGTAATTTATTTTCGCTTCTTCACTAAATTCAAAATTTATTTATCAGATATTTTCCTGCATGACATTTAATACTTCTGAGTTCGTAATATAATCTGCAATATTCACTTAAAATAGCACTCATGCCCAGACAGCTTCTACATAAATTAATTATCTTCATTACCTACTTCGTTTCCATCCCGCAGTAGTTCGTTATTTTAAAGTTTCTTGGCGTCCATTTTTGTCGTGCACGATTCTGATTGGTTGAGACTATTAAACATAAAATACATTTTAGAACCGGTCCAATCTTCAAATGTGTGCTGGAAACAGAAGCCATACAACTTTCTCAGGCAAAATGGCGGCACTTATGGCGTTTCGATGACGTCATACTGTCCAACTTTACTTGACCAAACTTATTGGAAACAGTTTGACAGAGAAAAATTAACAGTGTGACAAGGGCTTTATGTTGGATATACGTGACTCGATTTTAGCTTGTCTCGTAAATACGTCCCCCCGTAAACAATGCCGTGAATACAGTATCAAATCTCCGTCACACTGTCGAATTTTTCCTTCAAACTGCTTGCAATAAGTTTGGTCAAATAAAGTTGGACAGTTGTGACGTCATCAAAACGTCTTGTCTGAGAAAGTTGGATGTCTTCAGTTACAGCCAAACATTTGAAGATTGGGCCGGTTTTAAAACGTATTTGATGTTTGACGGCCTTAGGCAATCAAAATCGTGCACGACAAAAATGGACGTCAAGAAACTTTGATATGACGAACAATTGCTGGAAACGAAGTAAGTTATGAAGGTTATTTTATTTTTGTATTTATTATTGTTGTATGTATGTATGTATTATTTATGTATAGGCTTTTCAGTTGCGAAGTCCTAGTTACGTATTCCTTCCAACCATTTTTTAGCCTTTAACCAACTTTTTGAAATAAATGTAGACGTGTAAGTTATATGCACAGCGTGTTCAGCGCACTCTGGAGGTAACGTCTAAGGTTACAATAAAATATATAGCCTATAGAAGCTGCCTGGCCATGAATACTATTTCGAGTTAGTATTGCACTAAATATTACGAACTCAGAGGCATCGAATTTCATAGCGGAGGAGATATCCCAGATATATAAAATCTGGAATTTAGTAAAGAAGCGTAAATAAATTACAGCATTCCTTGCATTTCTTCCTGCAATGGACTGTGTGGAAAAAAAAAACGAAAGCAATATCTCATTAAGGGGGCTATGTAGCTGCGCATCCAAGGTCAAGAGGCGAGGAAGCGATACAGGCGAACGTTACACGCACGCCTAGCGCCTCATCGCCCCTACGCGCATGGCGTGCAGTGTTTCCCTCGTGACGCTGTACTGTGCAAACTAGATCTGTAAAACAGTGGGGTTTTATTACACGCGATGAAAGTACACAGATTAAACCACGTCCGTATCTTTGTACTTCTCTCTGGCCACTTAAGGAAACTGCATTGGCGAGCTTTAAAAATGCGATATTTAACCATATTCGCGAATTTTTTTCTCCAAGAATACACTTAATACGACAAAAGCACAAAAAAATAGTGCCATAGATAATTGTTTTTTTTTTTTTTTAACATTTCTGACAAAAAGTCATATTTCCAGAACTTTTATTTACCTAGATACGCGTTTACGCGCAAACAACGATATCACATAAAACGTTTCAGTAGGCCTACATAGGACTCAACCTATTCTGACCCAGCGTACACAATTGTGTACATTACGCACGTGTAGGTAAATTTTGGTCTCTACTGCACACTGCGAAGCTCAATGACCAGTGATCTTACATGTGGGTAAATAATTCGCAAACCGACTTACTGGTCTAGGTCACAATTGACCCATATAACTGCGGCCAGACATATAGCCTACAGCTCATTGGCTGTGACAACGAAACAAGTGTTGTGTCGACATAAGTACAGCACAGCTTCATTTTTTTTTTGTTTGCAACACCTGAAACTATACTGTAAATTAATGTGCGTCTGAAAGGGTTAAGGAAATAATTTTTAAACAATAATACAAATTATATTCTCCCAGTAAATAAAATTTGACACAGTGACAAATTTTGAAACACATCCAAGATTATTTTATCAAATTTGCTGGAAGGAAAACTTTGATGGGCGTATTTTGTCTTGAAATTTTATTGTGAACTATAGTTCAAAGCGAAAATTTGACAGTGTGACAGAAGCTTACGGAAAAAATCTAACAGCGTAGGACTTTCAGAAATGGTCTGCCAACCGTCAGTCAGCTGAATGTGACATGATTACAGACTGACGCCTTGAAGGTCCACGGAGTTATCAAAGAAGGCGCCATCTGCCAGCAGTTAAGGGGGTCCCCTGTGTCTACGGCCTTATACAGGATGTCTGAATGCCCTGCACTTCAAGGCCGCGAGAACGACGCCATATTTGGTGCACTCCCGGCCCGATTGACTAATGACGGCGCACTGCCGCTATGCTAATTTAGAAATGTCATGCATTAGTCAAAACGGTAACGTCGGCCGGCCTTCCCCAAACAAGGGCATCGTAAACAAACAAAAGCCCTTTGTCCTAACAAGACGTACAATTTGTCTCGGGGGGAAAAGAACCATCGTGCGCGTGAACCTAATTACAATATTACTGTCATATGTGGCTCATTAAGTGATTCATTTACAGAGCTACTACTCGAGGTTTCTCTCTCTTTTTTTTTTTTTGTAATGCACTGAGTGCTTCTAGTGCTGTGTTTCATATACAGTTCTGTTTTCAGAGATATTACCCGACGTTGGAAACTTGCTAGCAGTAACTCGTAGTAGTTTAAAAATAATATGTCAGAGCGTTAACTTCGACAAGTATGGTTTCTCATTTGACCACTCACAAGGAGGCATCTTTTTTACGCGAAAATGTTCCATTGCAAAATGTTTTTCGAAGCACTTTAGCTGAGAAGCGCTTTCCTGATTGAATTATTTTTAATTTTTCAACGCCTCAGCAGTTTCATGTTGGACTATTTCTTGAGTGAGTGAGTGAAGATATTTGGGCGGCTCTTAACAGCGAGGTCTTGAGAACCGACGAAGGTGATTGATGCGAATATGGAGCGGCGCCGGAATGAAGGGGCGGGGGAAACGGGGAGGTCCCCTGAGAAAACCCGACGACCAACGGCATCGTCCGGTGACCCGGCCGGGGATTGGACCCGGTTCGCCTTGGTGGGAGGCGAGCGTGCTAATAGCTCAGCCACCGCGCTATTTCTTGAGAAAATTGACGATTTCGAGAAAAGTGGCGGGTTCGTTCTGGTGAGTGCCGAGGAAAAAAGGGGGGGGGGGGGGGGTTCAAAATTCTTCTCGCCTACTCTGAGAATGAACTGGGTTGAGGAAGAACGACCAGATCTTTCCGTTACAATGACCGTCAGCTGTAGGTACCACGAGAAAGACTGTTGTTAGAGAGCTGCCCTGGCTCCAGTTAGTAAAATAAACACTCGGAAGAATTTCTGAAGTTTGCTCGTTCCCGTCCTCCTCTCCTTCTCCTTCCCAGAGAACCTCGAATTCCAAGGCTTTTCTTCCTGCCCTACCTGGTGGGAAGCCGACTGCCGGAAACTGAGACACAAGATGACACTCCAGAATGCTCTCTCCGCAAAACGAGCTGTCCGTGTCACAGCCGGCCGTGAAAGTCAACTCTTTCCGCTCGCCAAATGTTTGCTCGTCACATCACCGACCAGTATTTCACGTCGCAGTACGACAGAACACCGGCGTGGAATTTACGTCGACAACCTCAGTTTACAGACGTCAGGTGCGAGCAGGGGGAGGGGGTGGGGGCGTGAAGCCCGATGCCGTTAAAAATTTTGAAACATGAGCGCGTTAAAAATCTGGTCCTTCAACGGTCCACAGCAACATCTCCCAAATCATCCGCGATAAAAAAAAAAAAAACGTGGCGTTGTAGAAAGTTGTTTGTTGCCTCTAAGGATGACATGACGAGCGAAAATTGACCCTGCACATTCTTTGCCTTTTTTTTTTTTTTTACCGCAACCGAAATGACATGCCTTCTACCGTTCACTGCGGACGGTCAGAGAATACAAGTGACAAGTAAATAAAACCCCGGCCGGGTCACTCCGGATTTTCTCATGTGGGAATTGTGCCGGACGATGCCGTTGGTCGGCGGGTTTTTTCTCGGGCATCTCCCCGTTTCCCCCGTCCCATAATTCCGGCGCTGCTACATACTCACCTCAATCACCCTCGTCGGCTCTCAAGACCACGCTGTTAATAGCCGCCCAAATATATTCACTCACTCACTCCCCTTCCTGTTTTTTGGTCAGAGTATACAAGTATGTACACAGAGGCGATATGACGGGGGCGGTGCCTTTGATGTGTGCGTACCCATTCTCTGATTGGCTGCGCGAGCTTCTGGGAACGGGTCTTGCGTCTGATTGGCTACTGCATTCTGCGAAAGGTTCCCCATCCGCAGGGCTACCGGCTGGCGAGTTGGTTAACGAGACGCTGATTGGCGGATGGCATTCGAACACATTTGTTGGGCAGTGACGCCATTAAAATATAACTAGGAATGGAAAATTACTCTAAAAGAACAACACACCGCATTTTTGCGCACTTAATTTGATAATATTTTGCATGATAGCTCTGTCTCACTAGGCATTTCTAGGGGCAGTGATATTTCGCGAAAAATATTTCGAGACAAGATACTACAGTCCGTTAACGACTGGAACAGACTTCCTCGGAATCTTCCCTACTCCATTTGTTAAGCAATAGACTGAAAAATACGTTAAAGCATTCAAACTATATTCCCTCTCCGTGCCGCCAAACTAACTGTAACCGCGCCGATCACTGTTTGTAGTAACGATGCATGCAGCTGACGACTAAGGCGTTGTTCAAAAGTCTGTTCCAGTCGTGAAACCGACTAAAGGTCAAAGCACTGTGGCATCGTCCACCGCATATGATTGGCTGAAACATGTTCTGGTTCGTGTTACCTGCTAGCGCACGAATCACGAAGGTTCAAGGTCGGAGTTACAGACTACCTAGTGGTTCGGTCAAGTGTGGAAACGACACAACCAGCCAGTGGAGGTATGGCAACAGTCAATGTGTGTATATATAGTATTGAATTCTACTGTGTGCTCCAATTTATACGCGAAAAATCACGGGCCCTAGGCATTACCAACACACCTATTTTTTTTCTGTTTTCATTCATAATAATTATAAATAAAATATTGTTAGTTATGAATTAAATATAAGTATAACTCAAGTTAACCAAAAATAAAATGATTTTATGTTAACAAAAGTATCAGACGCTTGTGATGGCATATTTCGGAAACAATAAAACATATACCTAGGGTGATATTTCAAAGGTTTAATTTTAAAATAAGTTAATATACCACGAATAGACTATAGTGGTAGCCGTTCGTGTATTAAATTGTCATCGCATTTCATTGGGAGATAGATCATTCTGATTCTCTAAAGTAGAACGTTTGTGATTGGTCAGCAAAGAACTGGACCACCCAGTCATATAAAAAAAAAGATTGAGCTCATAGAGTGTTTTCCAAGATATGTTGACTCAAAAAATTGTGACGAATTTCCAACGTCTCGAGTTGGAGTTGAGGGATTTGGACGGCTTTTAACAACAAGGTCTTGAAAGCCGATTAGGGCGAAATGAGAGGAGAATGGAACAGCGCCGGAATTCATGGGCGGGGGAATCGGGAGATCCCCGAGAAAACCCACCGACAAGCGGCATCCTCCGGCACGATCGCCACTTGTGAAAAATAAGGAGTTGCTCGACAGTAGATTGAGTCCGGTTCGTCTTGAAGGGGGAGGGGGAGGAGGCGAGCAGGCTAACCATTCTGCCACCGCTGTCCCTTCAACCCTTTGAAAATTATGCACGTATATACTCGGGGCTACGTTTATACGGAAATGTATCTGCTCTTGAATACAAAGCTCGCACTTTTATAGTTTTACTATTTCGCTAGACTTTATCGGAATCCAAGTAAAAAATGACAACTAGTTAAAATTTCAGTTTGTAACAATAAAACTGTCGGTTTTAATCATTTTTCAAAGGGAGACGATGAATTGTAAAACTGTTACTTCTATCGCGATACATTGATTGGTGCACAGCTAACGCGTGACTTCATTGGTCGACGGCCAGCCAATAATAAACGTTGCAGAGTACAGTAGGCGTGTCCGGTTTGGCCAGGACCAATAGGACAATCGTAAGTGGAACTACAAAGACCAACCAAAATGATATTGCTGTAGTGTGGAATATAGGCGGCTCACTTCAAACTTGCCCTTGGTGCTAGTAAATTTGTGCCGTCCTCAAAGGGTTAACACTTTGTATACTGTGCTCGAGTGTAGCTCGAACAAAGATAATTTGAAAATTTATTTGTTGTTCCGACCAAAACTCGCATGGATGTGCAGTCTTTGTTCGGCTAGTGTTTAACACAGCCTCTCAAGAACACGACAGCGCAGTGACAATGATATTGGTAACGATACAATTAAATTTGTATATCCACTCAAAGGGACATGATTGATTGAAAATCTTTTTATACGATAAAGAACATTTGATTGGGTCAATATCAGTTCGGGATCTCTATTGGTTGATGACCGGCCAATAATGAACGCTGTAAAGTACAGGGTAGTGTCCGGTGTGGTATGGACCAATAGGACGATGGTGAGTTCTCGCACAGACACCAACAGAACCGGTGTTCTTGCAGTAGTGGATACAGGTGACTCACTTCTAATGTGTCTTAAGTGCCAGTAAATGTGTGCAGTCGTCAATGTGTTAATGTCTGGTATTATACGTATAAAACAACGCTTGTTCTTCGTTTGGAAATGTGACTTTTAAGAACACATCTGTGTCATAAATGTTGGCGAGGGTTTTTTTTTTTTTTTGTCTCAGAAGAGGTATGGTGGGAGTCAGGGAAGCGTAGGAATTTGCTCTTCCCATTCACGGCTCCAATACGAAAAGAACGAAAAAAGAAGTGGAGGGGAAGAAAAAAAAAAAGAAGGGCTGTGAGAGCCGTTTTCAACCCTTCTTTCCTTTCCCGCAGCACACCAGGCCACTGAAGGAATAACATCCTTTTTCAGATCTCCACAGGCCACCACTTCCTGTTTGGGTTCGAGATAGTCACGTCGTGGAGTAAACACTCACGCGACGTCCAAAGTTCCACTAAAATCGGAGATGGCGTCAATGATTCCAGAAATACGAGCAATTACCGATAGTGACTCATTGCTCTTCTCTACATTACGCACTCCGAGCGCGCCACCACTACAGTCGAGTGGCGCGATTAAATTCCGAGGAAAATGGACTTGCCTTACGTTGTCGCTCCTCTTTCTTTTTTTTTTTTTATTATTTTCCTTTCACCCAGGAAGAGAATTCCGTTATCTTGTCCTACAAGGTAAACAGACACACGTCTTATCGCGAGTTGACGCGACTTTAAACCTCGGTGACGAAAGTAAACATATTGCGAAATGGCTCGGTGATCAAACCCAACTTGCGGGGTTCCCCCCCCCCACCCCCCCCCATATGAGTACTTGTTTTCTATGCGAGTCGGGCACGGAAAAACAAGTATCAGCTGATGTGTGAACGAAGTGAGTAAATTTCATGTTGGCTATTCTGACTGCCCCTGCCGTGGCACAAACAGACAACAGAGAAATGCGCGGACAGGAAAATGTTCTTAAAGGCTGTTCACGTTAAAGTGAGCACTTCGGAAATCAAACTTAGAAACAAAATTCCCTGCTCCTACCTGCATATATTTTAACGGGCGCAGTGGGTGGCATGCGCCCACTGTAAAATTGATAACGATGGATGGAAAGTAGTTCCGTATCTTAACGTCGGATAAAAAGTGTTAGGTTTTAATGTGTCGAAGTGACAAAATTAGCAAATTTGTAAAATATTTACTTCTCTAATAATTTGACAGTTTCACTTGACCAACGCATGCATAAATTGATGAAGCCCATGGCAATGTTAATTGTACATACGGCGGAAGAATACACAACGTGGTTACAAGTAGATCTTACACAGGGCTTTCTAAATTGCTCTATTTACCGTATAGTCTATTCGCGTAATCTTCACACATTTTGAATCAAACCTTTGACAAAAGACCCCGTATTGGACGTGTTCATAATCCTAATATAAAAGTATTCTATTTCTGGTCGATTTCAACATTAACTTGCATTTCATTTAAACATTATAATAATGTATTCTATAGTTAATATTAACAGGGAGGAAATAGGTGTGTTGGTAATTCCTAGTAAAAAAAATAGTTCTCACGCAAATGAGTGCGCACGAATACGGTGCGATGTTCCTTTGGTGTGGGAGATCACCGAGAAAATTCGCCGACCAGCGGCCATCTTCCGGCACAATTTCCCACTTGCGAAAACCCGGGTTCGCCCCCCCCGGGGGGGGGGAGGCGAGCAGTCTAACCGCTCGGCCACCGTGGCCCCCTGCAGGCAGCTATTTCACTTCTGTGTTCCCTCGCGTGTTCTTCGGCATAGCCAGGTCGGGAGCGATTATCGCGAGTCGTGAAAAGTGCGCCAAGAGAGCCTCGTCGACGCCATTATGCTCTTGAAAAAAAAAAAAAGGTTGGGGGGGGGGGCGTGGCCGAACACAATGACGCGCCTTTTCGCCCCGAGTACGCTCGCGCAGGGCGTCGCGACGAACGCGAGAGAGAGAGAGAGAGAAAGCACGCGCGTGTAACGAGTGTTTTAAATTCATGGTTTAATTGTGTGCTAAATGGCTGCCGAACGGAACGGGCGCGGTCCTCGAATTCGTTACCTACGACGCGTCGCAGTATCTCGAGGTAATCGCCCGCTGTGTTGTATTATATTACTGCCCCTACTGCTTCGGCAACCCGCTCGCACGATAAGGTCCCCCCGATACATCTACACAATCACTAGAGCAACGATCACACGCCATTAGAAATTTTTGTAGATTTACGGAAACTTTTACGGAGAAGAAGAGTTATTATTAACGGGCCTGCCTACCATGCCAGCAGTCGCGAACATCAAGTGGGGAGTCAATATTAAACGAAATTCCTTCCCATTGCGTCCATTTTAACACTTTGCAGATCATGCTCGTGTGTAGCTCGATCAAAGCTAATTTGAAAATTTCTTCGTTGTTCATAACAAAACTCGCATGGATGTGCAGTCTTTGTTCGGCTAGTGTTTAACACGTCCTCACAAGAACACCACAGCGCAGTAACAATGATATTGATTACGATAGCATCTATTTGTATATCCACTCAAAGGGGCATGGTTGATTGGGTTAATATCAACTCGGCTTTCCATTGGTTGATGACCTGCCAATAATGAACGCTGTAAAGTACAGGGCAGTGTCGGGTGTGGTATGGACCAATAGGACGATGGTGAGTTCTAACACAGACACCAACAGAACCGGTGTTCTTGCAGTAGTGGATATAGGTGACTCACTTCTAATTTGTCGTAAGTGCCAGTAAATGTGTGCAGACCTCAATGTGTTAAAGATAACTATTTTAAACAAAAAACACGCTGACGCGATATTCTCAGAGAATATTGCTACATAAAATTGTTTTGAAAAAAAAAAAAAACATTTATCCATCTTTTATTCTTGTTGTGTACACTTTATTAAAAAACGTATTAATAGGGACAGGAAAATTTCGCTAGTTCAATGACCTGAATGCTAGACTCCACAATCCTTTGCATAGTCGAACCTCAGATGTTTGTTCAATGGCTGTTGCCCCAGTTGACAGAACGGGAGTCGCTTCTTGTTCATTTGAAAGTCGGCTATGGGCGCGGAGTCGTCTAGGGCGTGTCCAAAAACTCTGATCCAATTGCTAAGGTGACTTCAGTGTATATGCGTTTGAAATTTATCTTGTCCTAAAATGAATTCATTAATTTTTCCCATCCATAACCATACTGTGTATACTCTAGCCGGTGTTGTTCCTCCATGTCTTGTAATTACTACGCGAAGAATCTTTGAACTGGTTTAAAGTAATTATAACACTTGCAGTGTGGACTGGTATGAATGATGCACTGCGCCTAGTGAATTGGGCCGAGCGAGTATTGAACACCGTCGTTGACAAAATGAACTTCTCCTAAATTGGAACCGCAATATAGCCTATGTTGCTAAAGTTGAATTTGATCACTACTTGCCTGCACGCACGTTTTCACGAAACTACGCCGGTAAGTCGACGCTTCGTTCACGTAAAAGTTTAACTCAAGAATCCTGAAAATATTAGCCCGCATTTTTGAAACACTGATTAGAGATTATTTAAAAAAAAATATATATATATATATATATATATATATCTTTGCACTAAAACGATAGTGAATAGTTAACACTACAGTGCTGCGGCAAATACCTTGCAGAACTTTTCTCGAGTTGGCTCGTCCGCCGCCTCCAAGCAGATTGACACCACGCACGTCTTAGATTCTGCCACTCGCAAGGCCTATACTGGCTTGAGGGCCGTGGCGCTCGCTCATCTGTCACGCTCCCCCCCCCCCCCCTAGCCCTACGCCTACGTCTCGAATGTTCCATAAACTCTCTTGTACTTTCTTGCCCCTCCTTGATACTTTGAGCCTCATTTTTTTGTAGTTTATAAATAAGCGCCCGCCAGCCTGAATATTGGCGCAGTCTTCCTCTACGAGTGATGCGGGCTGGCTGGCTAGGGGATGACGACGGCATCCGGATTCGCAGTTAGTCTTCATGGCGCTAGGCGCGGCAATTTTGAAAATGAAATGACAGCAGTTTCCATAACCTGTGTTGTTTTTAGTACGTTGCCCTGCTAATTCGTAAATCACTTACGTAGTTGGGATGCTGTACTGTAGAAATATTTATGTCTTCCCTGCGTTTTGAAGTGTAGGTTAGTTATCATATTCTGGCGTCTCTTACAATATTCGTAGAAGTGATTCGTCGTCGTAAATATTATAAAGAAAAATAAATTGGTATTTATATAGGTTCTTTTTTTGTAAGAGGTGGATTTTCTTTGTAATGGATCAAGTGTGGTCTGCCGAATGTCAGTGCTATGGTAATACTTTTTGAAGTGTACTAGCTACCTCAGTATTCTATATGCCAACAGAGGCAATTATAGCGATCCGTTTTTAATGTAAATTTTACAGTGTGAGGTTGTGTGTTATAGGGTTTGGTTGCTATAGTTTTGCTCGTTTAGTCTGTCATGGCTGATCTTGAAAGAGCTGCATTATCTTTGGTGTGATTTGGTTGGGACAGATAAAGACCGTTCTGATATTTTTTTTTGTATGTTGCGGTATTGCTTTCTGCCTTCCTCCAGTTTGGCAGAATCAAGCAGTATTATATAGGGAAAACAAAAATTCTTTTTTTATATCTATGGTTCATTATATGGGAATTGTTTTTTTTTTTTTTGTCTTTGTTGTGTTGGCCGTATGTTAGTGTGCCCTTTGCGGCCTTTCCTAATCTTTACTACGTCCCAAAGGGGCGTAACAACCTGCATATTTTATTTTTGGTAGCATCCCTAACATCACGAAGGGGACAGCGGTCGTGTGGTGGCAAGACTACTCGCCTCCCACCTAAGCGGACAGGGTTCGCTTCCCTGCGGGGTTTTCTCGTGTGGGAATCGTGTCGGACGATGCCGCTGGTCGGCGGGGGTTTTCTCGGGGGTCTCCCGTTTCCCCCTTCTCTTCATTCCGTCGTTGCTCAGTGCCCACCTTGCATCACCTTCCATCGGCTGTCAAGACCACGTTGTTGAAATACATCATATAAGGGCCGCCCAGATATTCCCCATTCTCTACGTCACGAAGACGGGTGGGAAGGAAAAAAACGCAAAACAGAATGCCCGGCCGCCCGCCCGCCCACGGTGTGTGTGGCTGGCTGTAACAGGTTTCTCTCCCCTCGGATTATGAAAGACGAAGGGTAGATGCGGGGTGGCGAGAGACAGTTTTGCCCCCTAGCGGCGGTCAGTGTCTGGACGGGGGGGGGGGGGAAGAGGAGGATAAGAAGTGTGGCGGCTACAACACAGACATCCATTCATGTCTTCCCCGGGCCAGGCTGGGCCACACCCTCACCGCGCCCTATCTTCCACGCCCATCCACCAACTGCACTGCTCGCCGATGCCGTGACACGCTCTTATAGGCCGTTCACGGTAAAGTGAGCACTTAGGCGCGTTCTACAGTGCACGGATTCGGAAACGCGAGCGGAACAAGCCGACGACTCGAGAGGAATTTTAACCCTTCTACAATACGAATACACGTACGGTCTTGCAACTTACGAAATAAAAAATACCAGGCTGTTGCAAAATACTGATACAAGTTTCATAATATAGGTACACATCTCATTTTGCATATTTTCACAGTGTTCAAAAATACGTAAATACTACTGCCGAACCACGTGCGCTTATTTATTAAAACAAAAATGATAATCACGACGCCAAATCGAAGTACTTGTTGCCGTGTGTACCGCAATGGCCACGAGAACGAGTATCGACAAACCAAATACTCGATTCCTATTGGCTACACGGGGACACGGAAGAGTTGAGAAGTTGCCGGAACTTTCTTACGCGAGTCCGTACGTTATCCACGTCAGCATGCGTTACGCGTCCGCTTACGTGATACGTATACGCGTGCGTATCTCTGTACAGCGCGCCTTATTAAGGACCTCACAACACGAATAATAGCACATAAATGTATTTTTCTGTAGCCTCAGATGTTTACTTTAGAAAGTAGCGAAATGTTAAACACTGTTTTTTTTTGTAACATGGTAATTTTTATACCAACGAATTGGGGGAAGACAAAAATTGGCTGAAAAGTAAAATCGAGAAGAGCTTATAATAGTGCTCACTTTACCGTGAACAGATATACCCTCGGTACGTTCGTCCAATCCGGTCACTCTTACTCGCGGAGGTAACCGTCATTTGGTCGAAGAAAAAAAAATTTGGCAGGATTTTATACTAAATACCTGTTCGGCCATATGCTTATTCGGCCAAACGCCTGCTATGCCAAATGCCAGTACGTGATTTGAAAGAGAAATTTTGGGCCAAACGCCTGATCTGCGTAGCCTATTTAGTTGCCCCAAACAAAACATTTCGTTGCGTAAATGAAACTTAGAAAGCAACTAAATTAATTCGGTTCTTTTAATGAAATACGCATTTGAATCAACAAAACCACTGTGTTGGGCCAAAAGAAATTAGACAGCAAAAAAAAAATTAGATAAACGTTTGTTTCGTCACTTAATTGATCGCGTTCGATCGAAAATACATCTGGAGAGTTTTGTTTGTATTTTCTTGTGATAATTAGGATAGTAACAGTGTTCGTTAGTGCATTTGTTGATGCTTAATAATTGTGTAGACACTCTAACAGAAAAAATCCAACAGGAAAAAAAGAAAACCTATTAAAATTGAAATATTTATTCACGCACTTTGTCCATTATTTGTTTTGTATGTATTTAAAAAAATGCCAACTTCATGAGTAATCAGTTTAGCTGTGATTTCTAAGGCGCAGCACTAAGGCGTGAGTGATCTGGGTTCGAATCTCGGTCAGGCTTAGGATGTTTTTTATTTACCAAAACTCTTTAACGTGCGTAGAACAAGACAAATATTTAGCTGCACCGACCAAATATTTGTTGGAGCCAACCAAATAAGAACAAAAACATAATTAGGTTTCAACACCGAAATATTTCACTGTCCCTATAGAAACAATTCGTTTGGTTGATTTTGTTTAATTCAACAAAACCTTTTCCTCAGTACAGGCAGGGAGCCACGGTGGCTCAGCCATTAGCACGCTCGCCTCCCACCAAGGTGAACCGGGTTCAGTCCCCGGCCGGAGTTCGCAAGTGGGAATCGTGCCGGACGATGCCGTTGGTCGACGGGTTTTCTCGGGGATCTCCCGTTTCCCCCGTCCCTCCATTCCAGCGCTACTCCATATTCACTTCAAACACCCTCGTCGGCTCTCAAGACCTCGCTGTTAAGGGCCGACCAAATATCTTCACTCAGTGCAGTTACCACTTATTACACTCTTAAAGACCGAATCAGAGATATCAGTCAGTGAAATAACATTCACAGAAAGTCAGTTGATATGCTATTGCCGACTAGCAAAATCAAGGAAATGAAGTGGGAACTAGTGACTTATGACAATGGAATTCTAGACATTCAGTGGGGATCACAAATAAATCAGTGGAATTCAGCCATCATATTAATTAGTTATCAGGCACCGATTTCCATTCCTTCAATTCTCACTAGTTTCACTGAGCTGGCTCAATTCCCACTGTTTCCGATGTAGAGTGTAGCTGTACACAGAGCTGAGAAATCGCTTACCAACAATACATCCTTCAGTGTGCGACATTTTCGAGGAAAATCGTGCTGGTGTAAGTTGCCTGCTCGTGGTACGTAGCGCTGTGAATGGCTCGTTAGTATGACCTTCTGGGTATGACTTACTAGTGCAATATCGTGTTGAGGTGACTTGAGGTACGTGGTTCTAAGAAGGCTTGCTCATGGGACGTCGCACTAGCAATTCATCGAGGCGATATTCATGGAATATTGTGCTCATGCAAGTTACGATCATTTTGCTATGGTGAAGACTCTAACACGATATATCTTATCGGTCGCCTACTACTTATTCCTGTTGAATCGTGCTGTGTAAGATTATTCGCGGTACTTGGTGGTATAAGTTACTCACGATATTTAAAGCATTCGTTTTGCAGCTTTTTCATGATTTAGAAATGATGATACAGATTGTAATGTTATTTACCAGCTATACATCAGTTGGGTGTGACTTACAACAGTACATAAGAGCTGATTATACACTATCTACTAAAAAGGTATTGGGCACACGTAAATATTGATAATTCAGTACGTCAGTTGACTTGTGTTTCACGGCCTTCGGCGTAGAACCACTGGTGTTTGTCCGTGGCAGCATGAACACAGAGGCCTATTGTAACATTCTGGATAATGAAATGCTCCCAACTTCCAGGATGACAATGCCAGGTGCCATGTTTTAAGGGCTACTATGCAGTGGTACGCCGACAACAATGTTCGCCGAGTGGACTGGCCCGCCCAGAGCCCCGACCTCAGCCCTATAGAACATCTTTGGGACGAATTGGATCGCCAAAATCCATTGCTCAACTCATGGTATGGTTGCAAGAGGAATGGCGACGAATCCCCGTGGATGTCCTGCAAACACTCGTATAGAGCATGCCAGACAGGGTGGCTGCTGCTATAGTCGCAAGAGGTGGCCCTACGAGATTCTAACGGGGTGACAACCACCGAGCAAACATTGTGGACAGGTGCCCAATTATTTTTTGGTAGATAGTGTAGATGACTAGTCGACAATTCATGAGTTGAAAGATTTGGGAGGCTCGTTAACATCGAGGTCTTGAGAGCCAGTGAGGGTGAAATGAGGTGGGAATGGAGCAGCTGCGGAATGCAAGGGCGGCGGGGGAGACAGCAGATCCCTGAGAAAACCCGCCGACCAGCGGCATAGTCCGGCGCGATTCCCGCTTGCGAAAATCTGGAAGTGACCCAGCCGGGGATCGAAGTCAGTTCGCCAGGGAGGAGGGGAGAGGGCGGTTCGCGAGCTCTCCAACAGCACGATTTTCTCTCAATACATTTGTGTAATTCCAATCACTCGCAGTACATCATTTTGAACGTGACCCCCCCATGATCATTTGTTTTGCGACAGTCATAGTAGAGTTTTCGAGTGGAATGTATAGAAATTCGTCAGTTCTTGTGGCGTGTTTACCTATAGGATAAAGCACATGTTCAAACTGCACTGAGAAAAATGTTCTGTTGAATAAAATAAAGTTTAGTAGGAGCAACTGAAATAATAGTCTGCATAGGGACAATTTAATATTTTGTTGCTGAAACTAGATTTTTTGGTAATTCATATAATGTTGCCAAACTTGTCAGATTTGGTTGTTTCAATTGAAGATTTCTATAATTGCACTTTCGGGGTTTCGAACCCATAAGTTTTACACCCAAATGCTACACCTTAGCATTGTCTAAATGAAGGAATGTATGTAAATACATAATATTTTAAGAAGACATGTTCGTAAATGAATGTTTTCAAGTTTTACAGTTTTATTTTTTGTTTCCTGTTGAAATTGTTTCATTGTGACTATGTAGGTCTATGCCATTATTAATTATCGATAAACGCACAAACACTGTGGCTATCCTAACTGTCACAAAAATTTCTAACTCTCGAACCATATTTACGAACAAAAGATAAAAAAGGTAATAAAATTGTCCGAGTAACCTACAGCTAACTATACAGAAATTTGCAAAATTGCATGACAATACTTCGGGGATACATTCTTTACATCTGGAGGATGAAAAAAATGTTTTATGAACATAAGTCCGCAAATAAAATACATAACAAACAGTGCATGGCCCGCGGGCTGGATCATGTTACTGTGGAATGCCATTGCTGCGTTCGTTTGCATGACACATGACACTTCACACTACGACACTACACGTAGAACAGTAGGAACTGCACAGGAATTAGTTACACATGTGTGAAAGCTTATCGTCGGCACTAAAGGAAATGTTCAAAATGCACTCCCTCAGCACGAACACATGCATCAACCCGCCGTTGCAGGGACACACTGATGCGATGAATTCCTGGAAAATTCCTGATTGTTTCGAAACCAACCCCAATACGGTTACGGAGAGCGCCCACATCTTCCACTGGGGTTGTATAAACAAGTGCCTTCAAATATCCCCACAACTAAAAGGCCAGCGGATTCAAATCAGGGCTCCTCGGGGCTGCCAATGACAGCTGCGATGGCATTTCACAGTAACTTGATCCAGCCCGTGGGCCGTACACTGTACGTTATGTATTACGGACTGTCGTACAGAAACGAAGCGTTTGCGGACCTATGTTCATAAAACATTTTGTCATCCTCCAGATGTGAGATAATGTTTCCCCGAAGTATTGACATGCAATTTTGCAACATCTGTATATACTTGGCAATTCTCGATCAAGCTGATTTTGTTGCCGCGACATATTCTGTACTAATAAATACCAGATTGTTCTAGGTAACCTAATGTTTTATTCGCTAAAAAAGAATTATTTATTTGACTCACAGATAATAATAATAATGTTTGCGATAGCCACATAGTTTTGTTGGTCGTAGTTTTATAATCGTTATGTACTAAATACTTGGAGTTTATGTTTGAACAACCAAATAATAGGCAGGCTCAACAAATTGTTTTTAAATGATTTATTTGGTCAAAGGAACGAATGCAGGTGTTTGGGGGCAACAGCAAATTAGTTGAATGAACAAAATCTTCTTGATTGCACACAAGTACTTTTCAAGCACATTTATTTGGTATCTGCAACTAAATGTTTCTCTCAGTATGAGCTTATCTATTAGCTTATTATCTATGAGCTTATCAGTATTAGCTTCAGTTTTTATTCCGCGAACAGCTTATCTGACCCTGAGTGTGGATTAGTTATTGTAAATATGTGTCACAGCTTACACTGAGTTTGAAATAACAAAAATTGGTTTTTACTACTTCGTAAACGTAGATCAAATGAAAATATTCCTTGAAATTCGCAAGATAACCATATCTACAACAAAAAAGATTTTTTTTTGCAAAAAAAAATATGCCAAGAGAAAAATGCTATACAGAAATAAATAAGTGCAGTACTCACATACTGGAAGATATCTGTACATCCAAAAAGTTGCGTACCTGAAAACAAAAAATGCATCCGTTAAAATTTAAAACAATAATTTGCAAATAACACACATTACAACATGACAATAAACACATAGACTATTCACGAAACTAGTCTAATTTACGTCCACTTATCCACTGTTACTACTACCCGTTTGCTTGAAATATGATTCACAGGGACCTGCAAAATTCGCGTTATTATTTCGCATCAAGCTAAAGCTCACATTGCTGTATATACTCTAGCCGGCGTAGTTCCTCCATTGGCTGCTGCGCAGATGTGAGGTCACTCCCTTTCTGAGTGAACTGTGCGTGATTGGGGCACACTATCGTCACGTTGTCATTTATTGGCGCCGAGACTCCCGGGGCGTGTCATATAAAGTATGGTCCAATGGCAAACGTATTGCAAAAGGAAAAGTGTTTTAAGTTTAAACTGTCCTCAAATAATAAACACGAATTTTGCAGATTTATAAACAGCTACTTCTGAGTTTTCGGCATAGTTATTTAATCAAAAAGCTATGAAACGCAAATCATAATAATATTGACCTATATTTTTCTTTTACTGAATGCTCTGTAGATAGTGTGGTTGTTCCTGGGGCCGCGGTGGTGTAGTGGTTAGACTACTCGTCACCCGCCAAAGTGAACCGGGTTCGTTTCCCGGCGGTATGGCTCCCGGATTTTCGCACGTAAGAATAGTTGTGGACGATGCCTCTTGTCGGCAGGCTTTCATATATATCTCCCGCTTCCGCCGCCCTTGCATTCTAGCGCTGCTCCATACTCATTTCGCTCACCCACGTTGGCGCTCAAGATCTCGCCGTTAAGAGCAGTTCAAATCCCTCCACTTACAGTGGTTGTTCCTAGAAGTTTTGATGGACATATGAAGCTTATAGCTAAGTCAATTATAAGTTTAAAGAAACTGGATATAATATGTTAAAATCAGTTCTCGGTAATCTGAAGTCAGCAGGGAAATGTAGATATAAAAAGCTCTTTTGCATTTTTACCCTACTGCAAAAATTTACTTGGAATATAAAGAAATTACATCGGAAGATAAAATTAGCGGTGAGAGCAGCTTTTGTAGAGAAAATTCGGAACCTTACTTGAGAAAAAGAAATAAAGTAAAATAACAAAAATCGTATACTTGCCAAATTCTCGAAAGGGAAATCTAGATCGACCTAACCAAAGACGGACTACGCAATAATCATGGTAAAATATAGGGACTCAGCAATTTTATCATACGCAGGCCTATATTAATTAGCAATAAGGAAATCTTCGCATGTGAAAATTTGAGATGTATTTGACGGATTGACGGATAGACAGTTACAGTTGCCCTGCAATTGGTCGAATGTCACGTGAATAGTCGGGGTACGGGGTTTCTGGACAACTAGGCGAATGACACGTGTATGGAGTGGCTAAGTTAGTGGATTATGCCTTAATCCAACCATGCAATTTTCAATTTAATCGGATTAATCGGGTTAGGATTAACCAATTAATCGGATATGAATCCGCTAATTAATCCGCTCAATCCACATGCCATTCGCCTAGTGGTCCAGAACCTCTACGCCGCTACTACTCACATAACCGCCTTACGGAAAGGCGACTGACGGGTTGTGAGTCCAGCTTCATGCGCCGGGAAGGACGCACAGATGAACGACTGCCGCGCAAGTTCGTTCACGTTCGGCGCGCGTTCGCCCCCCCCCCTTCCCCTCTCTCGGGGCGCGGACCGAATGGAAATGACCCGTTCCCGAGTTGGACATTTACGTCACCTTCGCGTTCGTTGGTATTCGGCGAGAGAAAGCCGGGGGGAAGAGACGAGAGATAATGGCGGGACTCAGATCGTCGCGCGACTGGCACACCGAGTATTTAAGTGGAGTAAGTAGTAGTAGGGGCGTAGGAATCCTAGGCCACTTTTTATTATTCGGATTATCGATTTGATTTCAAATTAATTGACTGAATTAATCCGGTAAATAATCCAATTGAAAAATGGGATTATTGCTAATCCACGTGATCTTAATCCGTTAACAATAATTGGATGAAAGTTAATTGATTAGTGACGGATTAATTGGGTAAATAAATTTGATGTCAAATCGATAATCCGATTATTAAATAGTGGTCTAGGATTCCTACGCCCCTACTACTGGAGTATGTAGGCATAATAAAACATTTTCCTCCTGTGTATTTATCTACTCTAGGACTCGGGTACGGAATAGCGACTGGAGACATGAAGACAAACAGGTTCTATTTTTCCTCCGGGAACTCCTTCCTCAGGGGGGCTCCTGTTTTTTTTGCAATAATATTGGCACAGCTCTAAGACTTTCCTCATTCCCCCCCTCCACCATCCGAAAGTCACCTGAGGCGTGTGTCAACACCGTTCTAAAATAAAGACGGTCGACGACGTCTCCGTGATGACTAGGGAACGAGGAGCCAAAAGGGGGGGGGGGGAACCAAAAAACACATTTCCCTGGGAGATCCACAGGAAAGCACGAATATGGTCGGGTGGGCGGTCTGTCAACAGAGGCCTGTGACGCGGCTTAAAATGTTCCGCCGCCGTGCTTAGTATGAAATGCACGGACCCTGTGGTGTCGTCGACATGCGTCTCGGAGGAACGCATGTCATTTGTTCTTCGGCTAACCCTCCTTCCAGCCTCCGGCGCAGGTGGCGTGACGTAGCAAACTGACGAGCAGTGGTAAGCCGAAACCCTAACGTGGACCACAACATTCGGATGCACTTTCTTCGCGCCTAACAGGATGTATCGTCAGTTTTTCCCTTTCAAACACTAGTTTGCGTTAACGGGTTGAAAGCTTTGTTTCAACACTTCCAGGCCCCGGGATAAAGGCCGTTCGCGATAAAGTGAACACTGTACCAACTCGCATATATTTTAACGGGGGCACTGAGTGACATCCACACAGTAAAGTTGGTAACGATGGATGGGAAATAGTTCGATATCTTAACGCAAAATAAAAAGTGCTGGGTAACCATTTGTGGTAACATAAATTAGTTCTTTCGCTTTTTGTTTTTCTAATGCATCGAACTGTAAAAATGAACACATTTGTAAAAAAAATATATACATATTTTTTCTAATAATTTAACCGACGCATGAATAATGACAATGTTAATTTTACATAAGGCGGATGAATACACAACTTGCATACAAGTAGATCTTAAGCACGGTTTTCAAAACTGCTCATTTTACCGCGAATAGCCCATAAGCAATTGTTGTGAACATACAATTTTCGGGAATTAATTTAACCCATACAGACACAGTGTACACAACTATGCACATTACGTACATGTAGGTAATTTTTGGTCTGTACTGCACACTGCGATGCTTAGTAACCGACGATCTTGCCTTTGGGTAAATGATTCGCAAACTGTCTTTCAAACTGGCTTTCAAAAGAGCTCTATTACAGTAACCGTGGGCATCAATAGCTAGTCCAGCTGCCGCCATGGAAGGTACGTGACAAGCTCATTTCCCGGGAAGAAATGTGTTAACACGCGAGGACGAATAAAGAAGGAAGGCGGACAAAATAGTAAAAAAGACGCATCGCCTCGCGACACAGAGATCAAACGCCGAGAACAGGCTCTTGCCGGGAGTTGCGGACGCAACCACTATATTTAAACTGTTACCGATGATTTAAATTCATGAAATATCGATACCGTCCGAAGTATAAGCGTCGCGGGTTTGGAGGGGGGGGGGGGTTTCCTATACAATGGTTTATAGCCCGACGAATGGGCCGGACAAGACCACCGGCATGAAAATACTTCCACGACCCAGGCCATGCGTCACCCTACAGTTTCGCAAGCATCAGATAGCCTGGCCCTTAACACTCGCCATTAGTATACACTATATCATACTGCCACACTCGCGACTGGACACGCCGCCCGACCGCGGGCAGATCGAATCGAGGCGAGTTTACGAGCTGCTAGGGTTGCCTGCCTGGCTTCTTGCTTGCCACTAGCCGCTGTGGGAGTCCCCTTATGATGTACGTTCCCCCGCGATGTCCTCACTGAGCTTTGCCAGTCGAAACTGAAGTACACTACGAATACTACAGTCTATTCCCGGTTAAAGGCTGTTCACGATAAAAGAGCACTTTTGAAATCACCCTTAGAAAAAAGTCACTGCCTCTGCATGCATATATTTTAACGCGCGCGCGGAGTTACATACGCCCAATAAAGTTGGTAACGATTTGTGGAAAACAGTTCCATATCTTGACGTCGAATAAAAAGTGTCAGGTAACCATTTGTAATTACTTAAATTTTTTTGTTTTGTTTTTCTGTATAGAATTTTGCAGATTTGGAAAATATTTAATTTTGCAATAATTTCACTGTTCCACTTGACCGACGCATGAATAAAGTGATGAGGCCCATTGCCAATGTTAATTTTACATAAGGCGGAAGAATACACAACGTGCTCAAACGTAGATTTTAAGCAGGGCTTTCAAAAGTTCTCATTTTACCGCGAACAACCTATATTTCCTAATTTTTCTGTAGACCTGCTGAAGATCTACTTCCAGGATATTCCTCCGCCTCATGCAAACAAAGCTAAACCAAGTCTAGAACATTACACCAAAGGGACAACGCACCTCATTGGTGCGCACTCAATGTAATACTGTTCTGCATAAGTACTATTTCTTACTATGCATTACCAATGCTCCTATTTTATTCGTATTAATTATAAATTAAATATGATAATTTATAAATGAAACTAATCTAAAAGTTCAATTTATCCGTGGCCGAAGCGGTTAGCCTACTCGCCTTCCACCAAGGCGAATCGGGTTCAACCCCCAGCCGGGTTACCGGATTTTCACAAGTGGGAATCGTACCCGGACGACCTTGTTGGTCAACGGGTTTTCTCGGGGATCTCCCTTTTCCCCCACTCTCTCATTGCGGCACCGCTCCCATCTCAATCACCCTCATCGGCTCTCGAGACCTAGCTGTTAAAAGCCGCGCAAATCTCTTCACTCACTCATTCATTCAATTTAACCAGAAATGAGGCATTTTCATGCTCGTACAAGTGTAAAACGCTTGTAATATATGTTTTATTTAGGAAACAACCAAACGTGGGGTGATTTTTTCAAAGGTTTGATTCAAAAAGTGCGAAGAAACTGCGAATAGACTATAGTGCTTAATATTTTATTATAGTCACGGAAGTGTATTCCTGGTTACTATAGACTGTTAGTTGTAAAATGAGCACTTTGAAAACCCTCGTATCCTTCCGCCATGCATGATCACTTTATTGATGCGTCGGTCAATTCAAACTGCGAAATTATTAGAAAATAAATATTTTACTTGCTCTATTATGTACTTCTTAAACTTATAGTCATCAAATTAACAGAAAGCGAAAGAAATCATTTCTGTATTTACAAATGTTTATGTAAGGTTTTTTGCTCTTTAACCCTTTAAGGATGGCACAAATTCACTAGCACTGAGGACATGTTTGAAGTGAGCTGCCTATATTCTTACCATTTTCCTATTGGTCCTGGCCACACCGGACACGCCTGCTGTACTCTGCAAAGTTTATTATTGGCTGGCCTTCGACCAATGAAGTCACGCGTTGGCTGTGTACCAATTAATGTATCACGATAGAAGTAACAAGTTTTACAATCCCTCATGTTCATTTGAAAGATTATTAAAAAGGACAGTTCTGTTCTTACAAACTGAAATGTTGACTAGTTATCATTTTTTTTTTTAACTTAGATTCCGATAAATTCTGGCGAAATAGTAAATCTATAAAAGTGTGAGTTTTGTCTTCAAGAGCAAATACATTTCCATATAAACGTAGCACCGAGTATACTCGGTATACGTGCATACTTATCAAAGAGTTAATATATGCATTGATTTTTGAAGTCCATCTTCATCGTCCTGTGGAATAAATTGATAATCTGCAAAGAACATAGTTAGTGCCTTTCTCGCAGGGTTAATCCACGCTGTTGGTACTCGGGTCACGTGTCAGCGCTGCGCTCGGGGTCGCAGTGAGCCGGGCGGACGTCGGCGCTAATGAATGGCCTGCTAAGTCACTGTCAGCCATGAGAGCTACGCCAAGGCGAAAACAGCTGCTCGTGCTCCCCGCCTGTAATTGCGGAATGATCTATCGACGCGTTCTTCGTTTGTCTCGGGCGAACTTCCGAACAAAGCCCGAGCCCTACGTGCCGCGTCACGACGGCGACCTGGCGGGCGTGATTTGTGCGGCGGAGAAGGGATAGAACGTCGACGGTGTGGGAAACGGGAGGACCCGGAGAAAACCCCCACCGGGCGATGATGAAGCGTATAACTAGGTATAGGGTAGACTAGACTCCACAGTCCTGCGTACACTCGAGCTTCAGATGTTTGGCTACTCTCTGGGGCATCAGCCAATGAACAATGTTACTAAACGCATGGCAGTATAGCACTCGTTACTTGTTTCCTTGCAAGTCTGCTATTGGCTCAGGGTCGTCCAGGGCGTGTCTGGCTGTCGACCAATGAAGTCACGCGTTGGTTGTGTATCAATTAATGTATCACGATACAAGTTACAAGTTTTACAATCCATCGTGTTCGTTTTAAAAATTATTAACAGAGACGTGGAGAATTCGCGGTATGATTTCGGGACAAGCTAGAATTCAAAACACGCGTGTTTATATAACTTTAGCCGTTGGTCCGCACGGTGTTTGACATCTCCTGGAGAACGCTTGCCCAATCGTCGCCTTCCATTGTGACATCAGACAACCAATGTGTAGTTGATATCGGCATATTTGTACATAAGACTGTAGAGCCTAGCCTGCAGGTCATTGAATACGCGAATATTTCAGGTCTCTAATTAGTAATTATTAAAAAGAACGGTTTTATTGTTACAAAATGAATTCTTGTCTAGTTGTCATTTTTTACTTAAGATTCCGATAAAGTCTAGTGAAACAGTGCAACTATAAAAGTGTGAGCTTCGTCTTCAAGAGCAAATAAATTTCCATGTAAACGTAGCCCCGAGTATATACGTGCATACTTCTCAAAGGGTTAACTTCAACCGCGGCGTGCGCCAAAGGGACAAGTTTAGCCTGGTCGCACCCTCGATCAAGGCTGGATTTGTGATGGCGCGCACGGTCCATGCTATAGTCGTGTTTACGAGCGCCTCGGCGTGAGGTAGAGGGGCGCGCGCGTGCAGATATGGCGTCCCAATCGCGCGCGCGTAGCACGCTTTGTCACGACGTGTGTGTGTGTGTCTCTCTCTCTCTCTCTCTCTCTCTCTCTCTCTCTCGCGTAGGCACGTCTTCGTCCAGTCACCTGGCGCGGGCTGTCAACCTCCTGGAGGGCAGAGCCACGCGGGGTCAAGTCGCAGAATAGACGAGCGGTACAGACGTGTGATGGCGTGATGTGGGCTGCTCCGAAGATCTGGGGACGGGTCTTGTATCTGATCGGCTGCTACGTGTCGAGGGAACGTTCCTCGGTTTGTTGGCGAGTAAGTTACCAGGACAGAACATATTAAAATGGCGCCAGTACCCAGCCGAAGGCCATAACTGGTCCCAGTTACTTGAATTTAAAATTAATTTATAAAATAGTTTAAACATAACATTTGTCGTGTTATATCATTTAAAAACAAGTTAAATTTTTTAAGAGGCTTAACATTATTTTGTTAAAGTTTAAAAGAAAAAGTTACGTTATAATATAAAAATGTCAAAATTTAAAATTCCTCTGCCTCCACCCTTGAACCCTCGCCCCTCCATCCTCTCCATAGACAGTGGGGCCGACGGTTGTTGTCGTTTTGTGAGATGTCCGTCGTGTGTTTGATGTCTGTGTCAGTGTCAGTGTAATGTTGTTTGTGTAGGGTGTTGTACAGTGTAAGTGTTGTTTCTTCAGTTTATTTGTTCTTGTGTATGTCTGTATTATTGATGTCTGTGTGGGTAGTTCGACATCAATATACTGAATATTATTGGTTTGTATTGATACGTGATATATTATTAATAGGGATAGGAAAATTTCGCGAGTTCAATGACCTGTAGGCTAGACTCCACAGTCCTGCGTACACTCGAGCCTCAGATGTTTGTTCATTGGCTGATTCTCCAGAAAGTAGCCAATGTTACTAAACGCATGGCAGTATAACACTCGCTACTTGTTTCCTTGCAAGTCTGCTATTGGTGCAGAGCTGTCCAGGGCGTGTTCAATGATCTGTAATCCAATTGCAAAGCTGACTTCAGTGTACACGTGTTGGGCGTTTAACTTGTCCTGAAATGAACTCGCGAAAAATTCCTATCCCTACTAACAATTTACTTTTAGTTTCGGGCGATGATAAAGTGGCAATTTATGGTGTGAACTGTACTTACAAAACTGCAACATGTCAGCCGTGATCGGGTGTACTCGAGTCGGGATAATATGTTAAGGCTCGACTTGACCTCTTTTAAAAAAATTATTTGTTTTTCGGCGTAGTTTCAGATTCATTGTAATTACTGACAATGTACTGTACGATTAGTGCGTATAGAAAATTTACATTTCACGCGTTAACACGTCCAGGACTGCACATATTTACTATAGTTGAAGATTAAGCTAGAAGGGAATAAATAACCTAGTCTATCCTGTTTGTTTCTGTATTCTCATTTACCACTCTTCGATTGGTCCACACCACACTGGGTGTGCCTACTGTGGTCTACGACGTTCATCATTGGCTGGTCATCAGCCACTGGGGTCGCAGAGCTGATATGTTCCAATCAAATGTCGCTTATTGTGTAAAAGGTTGACAGTCAATAATGTCCTTTTATAAGGCCATAGAAAAAATAAATTTTTCGCAGGATAACTATAAGCCTAACTGTTAGGCTGTATTGTTGTAGTAAGATCCTGTTCAGTACTAGCGGAACGACTCTATAAACATGCGAATTTTATTTTCAAGGTCGAAGAAATTTTTGAACTGACGTTGCTCGAACTTAGCTCGAGCGTTTTCCAGAATAAGTTATTATTTTCGTGCGTAATTTTAATTGTGTGTTATTTGCCAGTTAAAAATGCTAAGAAAAAAAAAAATTTTTATCAATAAGTTCCTGTCTTTTTTGTATGCAGGAAATAACATACAGTGAAAATTAGATACAAAAATATTAAACATAATAAAATTGTAAATCTCCTAAAAACAGATATTTCCAATAATTAACGCCACGAGTATTTCGCGAATTCATTCGGAGGCGAGGTAGACTCCAAGCATTTGTTGTTCCCTCCTAGTGTTGTGATTGGACGGCAGTTGTTTAGACACGCCTCGTGTTCAACTGTGAGCCAGTAATAAGCAGGAAGTAGTAGTGTGAGAGTGTGAGTGTTTAACACAGAGGCCGCACTTGATCACAGCAACCAATTAGCAAACGATAATGTCTCGAGTGTATAGAGGACTGTCCAGCCTAGCTTGCTGCCAACTCAGGTCGCGAAATACCCGGGGCTTTACTACCAATACCTCTGAAACTGAAATTATTACATGAAAACGAATAATTACTGCATAATGTGTAGACACCTGAAGAATTCGCATATTCACTGTGAAACAAGCTAGAATTCAAAACACATGTGTTTATATGACATTAGCCATTGGTCCACACGATGTTCGAAACCTCATGGAGTATGCTGGCCCAATCGCCGCCTTCCGCTGTGACAGCAGACAACCAATACACGGTTGACATCCGCGTATTCGTACATAAGATTTTAGAATCTAGCCCGCAGATCATTGAACTCGCGAATTTTTCAGGTGTCTAATAATTAGAGACGTGCAAGATTCGTGTTTTATTTCGGTGACAGGACAGACTCCACCACTTTATAAACAAGTGAGCATAGTCCGTCGTCTCACTAACCGCTGCACTTGAACCAACGCCAACTTCCTGCTTGATCTTCTTAAAAGAGATTGTCCACTCCACCGCTAATATTGTTTCACTGGCTCAAGAGTTCTCCGAGGTGTGACAAACATACTCCCGGCCAATGGCTGAAGTCGATCAAACGCACAGTAACTTGCAGTTCAGTCTGTCCTTAAATAATAACGCAAATTTTGCACGTCTCTACTAATAATAGGCGAAGCTGAAAGCGTTGCAGTTTCCGTGAACTGTCTTATAACGCGGTACGCGACTCGTGGCTCCGCTTGTCTGCAGCGGCGAGCCGGGGAACTACATGCACGTTGGGACACCGCCACCGTGTCCTTGACACAGCTCCGTTGTTTGAAATGCGAGGACAGTAAAACAAGTTCCAGCCCACATACGTCGCATAAGTGCGTGCGTATGTGAAAGGGAGCATATTTCATAAGCTGGGCGCTCACCTACCGACTGGCGTGACTGTCAACCTTCGATTTAAAATAATAAATGTATACTTTATCTACACCTGTTGATACATACATTAACTTTAATCAATGTGTACATTGGTGGTGCTGTCCATTCGTCAATTTATTCAACCCTTTGAGGACAGCACATATGTACTATCACTGAGGACAAGTTTGAAGTGAGCTGCCTATATTCCACACTACAGCAATATCATTTTGGTTGGTCTCTGTATTTCCACTTACCATTGTCCTATTGGTCCTGGCTACACCGGACACGCCTACTGTACTCTGCTACGTTTATTATTGGCTGGCCGTTGACCAATAAAGTCATGCGTTGGTTGTGTACCAATTAATATATCGCGATTGAAGTAACACGTTTTACAATCCATCGTGTTCGTTTAAACAATTATTAGAAAAGACAGCTTGCAAACTGAAATGTTAACTAGTTGTCCTTTTTTACTTATATTCCGATAAAGTATAGCGAAATAGTAAAACTATAAAAGTGTGAGCTTTGTCGTCAAGAGCAAATAAGTTTCCATGTAAACGTAGTTCCGAGTATATACGTGCTTACTACTCAAAGGTTTAATGTATTGTTGCATTCAATTTTCACTATGTGTAAGTGCTTTTTATAGATCTGTTTATTTATTTTAATGAGCTGGGGTTAAATATGTTGTTTTCCTCTCAGGTACTTTATAGGTTATGCACATTTATTTTTATGATTGTTAATGCCGATTATGAAACAAATTTTGTGTTATTGTAGATTAATATTATTGTGCTTTTTTAATTTTTATTTATTTAAAAATTGCCTTTTCTCCAGTCCTGCTAAAGATATGTACATTTAATGAAACCACTAATCATTTCCAGATTTAATACAATTTCAGTTATCATATTTCTGTTTCGCCTCTTGTTCATGTAATTATTCTTTCTTGTTCTTTATGTTTACGTATGTGTACACTATGTTATACCTGGTTAAGTGTAGGCATTGAAGACTTAACTTAGCCAGTAAAAATGAAGTTGAAATAAAAATAAAAATAAATAAATCACTTTTACAACACGATATTTAACAGTTCTGTTGGTCTGTTTATCCAAATTAATAACTCTTCTATTGATTCACAAAACACCGGACGCGATGTACTGTTCAATGTTCGTTATTAGCCGGCTCTCAGCCAATACTGTGCCGAGTTGAGAAATGCCCCAATCAGATTATTTCGTACGTCGAATAGTATACCATCCATCCTGCTGATTTGTGTATAACTAGGACTAGTGATTTGTCGCGAAATAAATTGAAGCAGACAGTAGACTTCAATGCTATATATAGGCCTACACCTGACCTGTTGTCATACCTCCATTCGTTCCACGTTCATATCCACGTTTTACGGAGCCACGGCGGCTGAGCAGTTAGTGTGCTCGCCTCCCACCAAGGCGAACCGGGTTCAATCCCCGGCCGGTTCACCTCCGGATTTTCATAAGTGGGAATCGCGCCGGACGATGCCATTGGTCATTTGGATTTTTTCTTGGGGATCTCCCGTTTCCCCCGCCCTTTTATTCCGGCGCTGCTCCATACTCACCTCATTTCACCCTCATCGGCTCTCATGACGTCGATGTTAAGAGCCGCCCAAATCTGTTCACTCTTCGCTCTGCATTTCACCGAGCCACTCAGAATTCCTCAACTCCGACACCTAACCTTCGTGATTCGTGCGCAAACTGTCAACTCGGGTCAGAACATACTTCAGCCTATATTTAGGGACACCCGAACTTCGTGAAAAGATTTCACGACCAGTTGTATTTCATAACACTTTAACTTAGATCCACTTTTGTGATTGGGTGATCTAGATGTTACGCGTGTTAAACGTCTGCCCACAAATCAGATACGTACGGTATCGGAGTAACTTAATTCTGATTGGCCAGTCAAACGAGAAGGCGTCTTCTCACAGGCACACGCCGCCAATAAGCAAAAGGAAACTGCTGGTACGCTCGTATGGTATTGAAGTTTAGCATGTGCGGAAATCTTTTCGCGAAATGTGGGTGTCTCCACCTATATCCAATGCTTCAGCCGAACGAAAAAACTGGACAACCCTACAGTGCTTCGAACTGTATTTTGTCTCGAAATCTCTGCGCGAAATATAACACTTTGAGTGTTACTGGCCTAATGTTAAGTTGCAGAGAACGTCGAGAAAACTACTGGCTAAGCATTATTTCTTCATACGTGTCTTCAAAGAACGCGTATGCCGTAATGTTAACAACAAACTACATACAACTCCGTTAACCCTTCGAGGATTATGCACTTATATACTCGGGGCTACGTTTATATGGCAAATTCATTTGCTCTTGAAGACAAATCTTTCACTTTTATAGTTTTACTATTTCGCTAGACTTTATATCGCAGTCTAAGTAAAAAAAAATGGACAACTTGTCAACATATCAGTTTGCAAGGATAAAACTGTTCTTTTTAATAATTTTCCAAACGAACACGATGGATTGTAAAACTTGTTACTTTTATCGCGATGCATTAATTGATACACAGGCAAAGCGTGACGTCATTGGTCGACAGCCAGCTAATAATAAACGTTGCAGAGTACGGTAGGCGTGTCCGGTGTAGCCAGGACCAATAGGACAATGGTAAATGGAAATACTGAGACCAACCAAAATGATATTGCTGTAGTGTAGAATATAGGCAGCTCGCTTCAAACTTGTCCTCAATGATAGTACATTTGTGCCGTCCTCAAAGGGTTAAATTCAGGCGATATACTAATCCATGGGCAGCTCGAAATAAATAATTATTGTGTTTCAGTAAACAAAACAGCCTCAAAGAAATGTTTTACTTTGCAACACAGAGGACTTTACTTGAATGGAATATTTTAGAATTACGGGCTTTCGGTGTTTCCGTATCCTAACCTCACGCACGCAAGAAACCAATAACAACATTAATGCTGCAGGCTGTTCACGGTAAAGTGATCACTTTTGAAAAACCCTGCTTAAGATCTACTTGTATGCACGTTGAGTATTCTTCCGCCTTATGTAAAATTAGCATTGCCATGGGCGTCATCACTTTATTCACGCTTCGGTCGAGTGAAACATGTGAAATCATTATGAAGTGAAGTATTTTACAAATCCGCTCATTTTTACACTTCGATGCACTTAAAAACAGCCAAAGAAATAATTGAAGTTTTCAAAAATGTTTAGGCTACCTAACACCATTCCATCCATCGTTACCAACATTACTAGGCGAATGTCACTCGTTGCACCCGTTAAAATTAATGCAGGCGGAGGCAGTGACTTTTCCTAAGGTTCATTTCAAAAGTTCTCACTTTATCGTGAACAGCGTTTATCGGTGTGTGTACACAACACATGGGAACATATGCTACACCTGTATTGTTTCTCGGCAAATCACTAGCTGTTCCCATGTCATTACTGTGTTGGCGTTGGCAGCTTTGGCCACCGGCACGGACCCTATTATTTCGCTGCCTAATTCGGTGAAATGGATAGGCGTCACGAATTTATACAATAGTTTCATTTGTGCGACGGAATTATGGGTTAATTTGCCACGCCCTACAGGGTATCTAGACTAATGGTAGGCGATTAGTGCTAGAGAGGTCGAATTCCGTACCGCCCACTCGAACAAAATAATGGGTTTTCACGAAGGCAGGAACCAATCGGCGCACGACAGCCGTTTGAATGCGAGGAGGACATCAAGACTGTTTAAGAACCAAATAGTTTTTTTTTTCTTGATTTTCATGACGTTTTATGGCTGCTTGATATGGAGTCAGCAGTAATATAAGATCAGCGATGGGGTGGGCCATCTTCTTGAAGATCGTCAAGCAGGTAGGTGACGTTAATCAAAGGGCAACGGCCAATTAAACCATGGGCTGTGCTCGCTTGTTTATAAGCCACAGGAGTCTACCCTGTCACAGAAAAATAACACGGATTTTGTACGTCTCTAAGAGCGAAGTCTTCTAAGAGTGAAGAGATTTGGGCGGCTCTTGACCCTTTGAGGACGGCACAAAAATTAGCAGCACTGAGGACAAGTTTGAAGTGAGCTGATTATATTCGCCTACACTACAGCAATATCATTTTGGCTGGTCTGTGTCTTTTTACTTACCTTCATCCTATTGAACATGCCTACTGTACTCTGCAAAGTTTATTATTCGCTGGCCGTCGACCAATGAAGTCACGCGTTGGCTGTGCACCAAATTAATGTTTCGCCATAGAAGTAACAAGTGTTACAATCCATCGTGTTCGTTTGAAAAATTATTTAAAAGGACAGTTCTATTCCTACAAACTGAAATATTGAGTATAGTTGATTCGCGGTATCTTCGGCCTTTTCTGAAGCCCTGCTAAAGTTCTACTTCGAGGATATTCCTCCGCCTCCCGCAGACTAAGCCTAACTAAGTCTAGAAGGTTACACCAGAGGGACAACGCACCGGATTCGTGCGCACTCTGTTGTAACAGTATTTTGTATGAGAACTATTTCTTACTAGGCGCTACCAACACACATATTTTATCACCGTTTTTGTTCAAATTATTTATAAATGAAGCACTATAATTTATATATAAAATATGAATAACATTTCATTTCAACAGAAAAAAAACTATAATGAAGACAAGTATAAAACGCTTGTGATACAGGGAATATTTAGGAAACAACCAAGCATGTCATATATGGGTAGATTTATCAAAGGTTTGATTCAAAAAAGGCCGAAGAAAGCGTGAATGGACTATAGTTGTGATTTTTGACTCAGATTCCTTTAAAGTCTAGCGAAATAGTAAAACTGTAAAAGTGCGAGCTTTGTCTACAATAACAAATAAATTCCCATATGAACGTAGCCCCGAGTATATACGTGCATACTCCTCAAAGGCTTAACAACGAGTTCTTGAGAGCCGATGAGGGGTGATTTGGGTGAGTATGGAGTGGCCTCCGGAATGAGAGCCAGGGGGTTGGGGGGGGGGGGGGTACTCCCCCGAGGAGAAAACCCGCCCTCCGACCAGCGGCATCGTCCAGGCACGATTCCCACTTGCAGAAATCCGGGAGTGACCCGGCCGGGGATTGAACCCTGTTCGGCCTGGTGGGAGGCGAGCAAGCTAACCACTCACACGGCTGCTCGAGGGTGTTAGAATGCGTCGGAATGAGTGACACAGATGTCGGTGGATGTCGCCACGCGTGCACGGGTCTGGCGGAAGTGTCGGTGCTTGCTTGCGGTCGAATGGCGACCGCACATCGCTGAGGCGATAGCAAGCCACGGCTTCCGCACCACACGGCGACATCCTCCATGCCCGTTCTGGGACCTCGTGGCCACCATACAATAAATATGGCGTATACCAGAGTGGCAACAGCAATGTTATTGAGCGGTCGATAATTTTTATGGCCCTCTCCGCGTATACAGGCCGTTCACGGTAATGTGAGCACTATTGAGGTTCTAGTTGTAAACACTTTGAGGTCGGCACACTTTTACCAGCTTTAAAGACAAGCTATATGTTAGTCACATATATCCACACCACTGCAGGGACACCGTGTTATATTGTTCCCCATTGTCACTTGACTCCATTCTACTGGTCAAAACTATACCAGTCTTTCCGTATTGGCCGGCTGCCAACCAAATGTTCTTTCGTATCTAACGAGATGTACATCCCATCGTGTTGATTTCCGTAACTATACGAAAATGCGTCGTTCATTTACGGAGTTCGTTGTTGATGTTGTATTAGTTCCTATTTAAAATCCTTATGAAATAGAGAATTGATGTAAGTTAACCCGGAGACGTTTTGTGTTTTAAGTGGAATGAAATATTCAAACAAGTTTTGCTCGAACTACACTTGTGTATAGTCCTCAAAGTGTTAAACATGTGTAAAATGATAAAACGTACAAAAGACGCTTTTTTTTTTTAGGACAGTTTAAGCTTAAAACAACCTTTATCTTTGCAATACGTTTATCATTGACCCATATTTTATATGACACTACCCGGGTATCTCTGCGCCAATAAATGACAACTTGACAAACGTTTTCCACCAATCATGTACAGTTCACTCAGAAAGGTTAGCCAATGGTGAAACGACGCCGGCTAGAGTATATACAGTACTGTGAGTTTTAGCTTGATACAACAAAATAACGCTAATTTTGCAGGTCTTTACCAATAACTGACCTGCAAGAAAATTAGGACCGAATACCGTTCTACCTGATCTGCAATGAAACTGGGGCAACAGCCAATAAACAACTGAGTGAGGCTCGAGTATACAAAGGATTGTGGAGGGTAGCTTGTTACCGCAATAATCAGCGACATTCCCGTGTCTCTATTTATTTGTAACGAAATACACGTAACTCGCTCCCAATCACTGGCCAGGCTTTATCTACAAAACTTTATAATAATATCCCAGCGAAATTCTTCAATGGATTCATTAATTAAAGTTACTCCAACTTCGCTTAATCTCTTAACCCTTTGTGTAGTATGCGTGTATGTACTTGGGGCTACGTTTACATCGAAATTTATTTGCTCTCGAAGACAAAGTTCGCACTTTTATAAATTCACTGTTTCAATAGACTTAATCGGAATCTAAATTTAAAAAAAATGACAAGTCAACATCTCAGTTTGTAAGAATAAAATAATGCTTTTTAATAATTTTTCAAAGTAACACGATCGACTGTAAAACTTGTTATTTCTATCTCAATACATTGATTGGTACACAGCCAACGCGTGACTTCATTGGTAGACGGCCAGCCAATAATAAACGTTGCAGAGTTCAGTAGGCGTGTCCGGTGTAGCCAGGACCAATAGGACAATGGTAAGCGGAAATACAGAGGCCAACCAAAATGACATTGCTGTAGTGTAGAATATATGCTAGAATGGATTCCAACTTCTTACGCGTACGTTTAGATTTGCAAGTTTTCGTTGACTATTGGATGTCTATTTGTGTGAGAAGAAATTTTGTACTCTAGTTTGCAAATCAGAAAACAGTCAGCCCATCATTGGACGCCCGTGGCTGACAGACAGCTAACATGCGGGCGAGTTAAAATCATCCAGCCGATATGGCGGATCTAAGCTAACGTGTTTTGGAGTACTTACTAGTCGTGGAATATTCTTTTTTCGCGAAAAACCGGTGACTCCAGCTATATCGAAAAAAAAAAAAAAATTACCTGCAATGAAAGTAATGATTAGAGATGATGGAAAATCGCGAAAAATGTTTGAGTCGACATATCCTCGATAACACTAAAGCTGATTTATCTTTATACAAGTGAATGACAAGGGTATTTACTCGGCTAAGCTCTTTGCAGGCCAATAAAAAACAATATGCTTAAGAGTATCAGAATTGTCATTGGCCCAGTTAAATGGGATAGTAGCATCATACATGCATAGCAGCCAGTAAAGAGAGGAAACTGTCAGAAATATGTACAGTACTTCGGAGCCTGGTAGACAGTAAACTTCTCCCGCGATGAACCATCATCTGTAATAATGATTTAGTTACGATGCTGTCCAGCGGAGCGTCATTCGTTTATTGCCAGCCGATGATGCGTTGTGTTTTAGCGGTCAGTAATTGCTATGACGTCATTGCTTGTGCATACTCCATGGGCAAGCTTTCTCTTTCTTTTTTTTTTTTTTTAATGCCGCGCTGTCAAATGTGTCTTGAGCATTCTGGCCTGCCTTTCGTTACTGCTCATTACGTGAGATACGAAACCCTGGAGTTTCTTGCGCAATAGGGTTAAAGGCTATTCTCGTTAAAGGCCCTTACACAATTTCAAAACTTTTAACATTTGACTTTACCATTTGACTTTGCGTTTGCTTTCCGACATGTTGTTTCTTATGGAGCTTGAGACAGTGGAACTGTCAAGGGTTAAGTCAAGCACTCTTCGACTTTGCGATTTCGAAAAAGTTGAAATTTAACGTCGAAATCAAGCAGCAATTTTGCTGAGAATCTAACAGAGGTTGTGTGGAAAGAGTGTTATTTTATTGTAGGGCGATTTTAATCTCGGTATATGAAACAAGCTCGTCTTGAATTAAATAAATGGCAAACAAATATAATGTGAAGAGAAAATATATGAATTAACATATTTTAATAAAGTAAACAAATGAGTTTTTTTTGTTTTTAAATAAACTTATAATGTAAATTTCGAAAGTCTATTTTTAAAAAAGGTAGGTGACATCCGCCCACTGTAAAGTTGGCAACGATGGGTGGAAAGTAGTTCCATATCTCAACGTCGAATAAAAAGTGTTATGTAACCATTTATGATAACTTGGATTATTTCTTTCAAAAGTGCTCACTTTACCGTTAACAGCATATAGTTACAAGTATAAGTGGCGTATTTTCAAACTAGATTTGTCGACGGTGGCTGCTGATCTCGGATCGAGATTTCGAACCACCGATTTCGGCGGTTCGAAATGAACTTAATCTCGATCTCCAGTCCAGCTCCGAACTCGAATGGTGGAACAGTTTTCTGTGTCGATCTTAGATCCGATCTCGGATCGGGTTTCGAACCCTGATGGTGCAACCGGGCATAAGACGCGCAGCACCTTGACCACCCGATCGAGAAAGGGGATCTCAGCTGATGTGTTAGGAAATCATTTTCACGAGTCCGAACGCTAAGCGGCAGAAGATGCCCCACCGTGCTGGCTGGCACGTGCCTATGAGGAGAGAGGGATACGGGCTCTTCTTCCGCTTCTGTATTCTTGAATATTCTGCGTCCAGCCAGCTGCCCCCACCCTTTTTTACCTCGGGGATTCCCTCACGCAGGGTTGCCAGATTGGCCGATTTGTCACCGTTAGTGCTACTTCAAGGCAAAATTTGCGACCAAAAATCACGAAAATGCGACTATCGCAATTTCGGCGAATTTGTAATTAATTTGCGAGATTTGGGCTGATTTGAATTATTTACTTAGTATTAGCATATTTTTTTATTGTGAACAAGATAATTAATTGTCATAAGTAAGATCAGTTTTTTCACCGGCAACCAATGTCGATACAATTGAAGAGGGTCTCTAGTTAAAACTTTTATTACTCGCTGTGGACAATGAATAGGCGAATTGAATATCACGCGATTGTTTATGCGTTTGACATATAATATATATATTTTTTAAATCATGTGTATGCCTACGTCATTTATAAATTTTAAAACAATTCGTGTTTCATACATATAAAATATTCCATGAAAAATTTACAATATATTTTGAAAAATGCATGTAACACTTTATAGACTATGCTCGAGTGTAGCTCGAGCAAAGCTAATTTGAAAATTTCTTTGTTGTTCAGAACAAAACTCGCATTGATGTGCAGTCTTTGTTCGGCTAGTGATTAACACAACATCATAAGAACACGACAGCGTAATAACAATGATATCGCTAAAAATAGAATTTATGTTTTGTATAGCCACACAAAGGGACATGGTTGATTGTAAATCATTTTGTACGATAAAGGACATTTGATTGGGTCAGTATCAGTTTGGTTCTCCATTGGTTGATGACCGGCCAATAATTAACGGTGTAAAGTACAGGGTAGTGTCCGGTGTGGTATGGACCAATAGGGCGATGGTGAGTTCTAACACAGACACCAACAGAACCGGTGTTCTTGCAGTAGTGGATATAGGTGACTCACTTCTAATTTGTATTAAGTGCCAGTAAATGTGTGCAGACCTCAGTGTGTTTACATAAAGTGTAACCAATTTGGGCGACAAAAGATTGGCCATTTAGGCGACTTGGACAGAAACAATGTGGCAACCCTGCTCTCACGGGTGGCCAGGTGAGCGACCTCAGACGGCCAGTCCCTTTGTTTGCTCGCACGCCGTCCTAGTTGCCCCGCCGCTGATGATAGTAATGGACAATCGGGTCACGCGGGGATAATCATAGCCGCCACCGTCCGTAAAGAGCCCCCCCCCCCCTCCCGGCACCCCCGGGTCACCCGGCCCGATAATTAAAATGGCGCCCCGATATCGGCCAGCACATGTCCGGGACCACGTTCCCGCGACCAACCTCTCTTATGCCCGGTTGCGCCGACATCTTCCCCGAGCCGAGATCGAACGATCCCAGCTCCGAACCAGGATCCAGTTTGATCTTGGTTCCAATTTAAAAATGTTGAACCAACGAAATTTCATGTTTCTGGGTCTCCGATTCGTCGATCTTGGAGGATCGAAAATGAGAGATAGAGATTTTAGTATGAGACAGATTTTGCTATTGGTTCGTAATATATGACATAATGGTAGTAAACGTATTTTTCACTATAGAGAGAACTAGATGTGCGATGTTGTATCTGTTTTAAGTGAATTATTGTTGTACGAATTTAACTGAATAATATTGTAGTGAGTATAATGTTTTAATTTCCCAAGAAAACAATCGAACGTAGTTCGTTCCGTTGGCGAACTTTCAAACTACATTTGTCGACGATGACTGCTGATCTCGGATCGAGGTTTCGAATCACCAATTTAGACGGTTCGAAATGAACTTCATCTCGATCTCCGGTCCAGCTCTGAACTAGAATGGTTCAACAGTTTTCTGTGTCGATCTTAGATCCGATCTCGGATCGAATTTCGAACCACGATGGTGCAACCGGGCATTGGGTCATGTCCCAATTCGCCGAGAGAGTACTCTCTCGCTCACTCTTGACGTCACAGAGAGTCCTCTCTGCTGTCCCAACTCCGAGGAGGGAGTTCTAGAGGGAGAGTGAACGACGCTGTACACTCGTTGCTCACTCTCGCAACCTTTCTGGCAGCCATGTTGTTTTCAAATCTAAACTCAAATATCCAGACATATATTTTGTTGTTTCTAAAACCGTGTTAGACATATTTTATCGACTTAACATAATCATTGAGATTGTGAAATGTGTAATAACAATAATATTCAGCTTTATATGGAACATAACAAATTATGATGTTCTTATGTTCACGTTTCATTTATGTAAATTATGTGCATGTTATTGAATACTGTGATTTGCACATAGCAATTATGTTCTTATTCATGCAAAAATGTAAAAAATTAAAATAAGTTACTATTTCATAAAACACGGTACATTTATTCGAGGAAAGTGAAAAGACAGCATTTTTTTTTTTTTTTTACCTGTCAGAGAAATAATGCCGAAGGCTTACAGAGAGCATGAGTCTCAATTCGCTAGAGTGAGTCAGAGTGTACCAGAGTGAGAGTGGCGAGTGATAGTGAGCACACTTTCTAGTTGAGACACGGCCTTACACACATGTTATATAGTCCATTCACGGTTATTTTCATTTACAACTTTTCTGAAGCCCTGTTAAAGCTCTACTGCAAACAAAGCTTAACCGAGTATAGAACGTTACACCAAGAAAGACCACGCACCACATTCGTGAGCACTCGGTTTAATATTTTTTTCATAACAACCATTTCTTACTAGGCATTCTCAACACACCTGTTTTCTCTCCGGTTATATTAATATTAATTGCAATATAAATATTGTAACTTATAGATAAAACAACCGAACCTGTTGTGCGTGGGCTGATTTTTAATTCGTTTGATTCTTAAATTGTGCGAAGAAAGCGCTAATAGACTATAGTATTGCCTAAGTTATTTCCAAGGGGGAAAAAAAAGTTTTCAAAAATTCCGTTTATACGTCCAAGAAGTTCGACTTTTTTTGAAGTTTTAATTTTACCACACTGTGCCGTTTAGGTTACATATTCCCTTAGTTTTCAGAGGTGCTCTTTTGATTGCAATGTGTCTGGTGAGTGTGGTGTTAGCCGTTTCCGAGATATATATTATATATCGGTTATTATTTTGACATTTATCAATTTCTCTTAAATGTTTACAACTTAATGGCATCCGTTTGAATTTAATTTTATAGAGAATTTCAAGAGAAATCCAACGATATGTCAATCATTGAAATCGGATAAATGGTTCGCGAGATAATGAGGTTTTAAGTTTCATTGAGGTTTCTTTCCAGGCTCTCATAACTTGGTTTTATTTTTTATTGTCTCTATATATCTTACGCGACGGGCCTCTAGACCGCGAGTTGTTGAATGAACGATTGGCTGAGTTCCGAGCGATAGACGCAAGCGGCGAGGGAAATGGCCAGCGGAAGGGAAGTCTGCAACTGCGAGTATCGAGCAGTGAAGAGTGCGGCTGGCAGACTGGACTATTGGACTGGGTGCGTGAGTAAAAGACATTACAAATGATGGCAGCAGACAGACTGAACTTGTGTTAATGAAGAGTATCAGTTAATCGACCATAACGAAACAGAGACATTAATAAGGAAATTAATTAGAGTTAAAATAGACAATTATTGTGATAAATTAAAAATTAAATTTAGTTATTTTATTTTTAGTGAGACTTATATCCCTCACGAACTCAGACACGCCCCTCAGGCGCTCATGTAACAATACTTAGAAAAACTTGTATCCAAAATTCGGCTCATTAATTCGATTTTACCATTAGATTCGATCCCAGGCCCCTTTACACGGCAAACTTATAGAAGGTGTAATCCTCGTGTTGTGTTAAAAATGGTTTTTTCTTTGTTATTTTTCTAACTGCAAAAAATATATATCCAGAGCAGTCAGTTTTAACTAGCATTATATACTCTCAAAGCAAGGCACGAAGTCATAACTATTATATTTCAGTGGGGGCCGACGAGCAGCGAAGCACAACTTTCAGGCACCTTTAAGTAACAGCAACAAGGACTTCAAAAATAAGTATCTAATACGCCCGCTTTCGTGACGTCATTCCATCGAGGCGAAGCAAAAGTCAAGGACAGGCCTGAATTTCACTTGCATGAACGTTTCCCGGTAGTCTTAAAAGAAAATGAGGTCGCCCCTTTCAGATCCGAGTGAAGTTGTTCTCGTGCTTCCCTGCTGAGTCATCAGTTTCGCACGTGTAGAGGTCGACATTCCTCACTCACGCAACCGGATTAAGGCACCTCGTAGCGCTGTCTTCCGAGAAAACTTCCTTCACTGTCAAATTATGTGAGTAAGTGACCAGATTGGGGCGCCGCTTAAAGGTGGGTTTACGATTGAAGACTGAAGAATTTAAGATTGTACCTTAAAGCGCACGGAACATTACTTCACTATTATAAGATTTGCAGTTTATGATTGAATCTGCAACTGTTAAATTTAGCCAATCAAAATCGTAGGAGATGTAAGCAACCGAAATAACCGGGAAATATGGACAATTTACATATATTTAATTATCTGTGGTTGCTGCTTATGTAAGAGTCTAAAAAAAAAAAAAAAAAAAAAAAAAAAAAATCTTAGAGGAGGGGAAGCCGATGCCAAGATCAGGCATTTGCAATAAATCTGAAAAGTTAATTAAAGCGAATTCAATAATCTCTTCCACGAATGAAAACATGAGCATGGACTATTATTTAAATTAAGAGGATACTCTCCCTCTCGATTAACATAATTACTCTCATGCGATTTCACAATACGACATAACCAAAATACAAGATGTAAATACAGTTTCCCACAACAACTGTCGCTACGCTCTGATTGGCTACTTCGTCGCCAAGAGCGCACACGACCCGTCAAGACCCGCACACGACAGTCATAAACCAATACCCTTGAATACATTGAATCATATCTTAAGTACACGGCGAACTTATTCTGTTAGGTCAATTGTAAACCCATCTTAACAACGAGATCTTTAGAGCCGATAATGGTGATTGAGTTAGGTATGGAGCAGCGCCCAAATGAAAGGGCGGGGGTAACGGGAGATCCCTGAGAAAACCCGCCGACTAGCGGCATCGTCCGGCACGATTCCCACATGCGAAAATCCGGGATTGAACCCGGTTACCCATTTGATGGGAGGCGAGCAGGCGAACCGTTCAGCCACCGTGGCCCCGTTAAGTTATGTACTTCTGAAAAACAGTACTTCGGAAGTAGTCACACAGGACTAGAGATGAGCTAAACCAGTATTTCTCAGGAACACCCCGTACCTGTTCCTAATCCCATTCGATACCTGTTGCTGATACTACCCAGGCTTTTCCCTGTCGCAGACAGTTCTTGTTCAAAGTAAACTGCCTGTGTAAGTAGGACATGTTCTACTGGCTGCGGTTAAGTAATTAAACAGTGCGAAAAAAACGGATTTCATGAAAATCAAAATTCTTTTATAAAATCTGAACCGTGTGACCCACAGTACGGAGAAAATATCGGTCCGCGGGGGGGGGGGGGGGGGGACAGAGCGTTACACGCATAAATGCGCTTCGGCGTATGGAGGAAATAGGTTCTTTTGCACTAGTTAAAATTAATGAAGACAAGTCAAATAGCAATTTTCGTTACGCAGTTACAGTCTCAAACTAATGACGGTTGTATTGTAATTTCAAAAAAAATTACATTCGACAATAGTGAGTGCTGGAAGCAATTGTAAATAATTACGGGTGCCTATTTTTAAGGTTAGGATTTCCTTCCGTTTTGTTCTCGATTGCGGAGTTGAAACTGCTCAAACTTTTTCTACCACAGAGAACTTAAGGTTCCCTTCTACCTGGCGCAGGCAACACAGGTTGTTTTTTTTTTTATATTATACGAAACTATTAAACGTGCGTCCAGTATGCTAGTCTAGGAAAAGAACGCGCACTTCAGACTATGCGTGTCGGATATTTCCAAGATGTCACGCACTTTAGTAACACAATTTCCAGCGTATCTGAAAAGGGCTTTTTCGAAGCGCCGTGTCTCAAAACAAACATTCACAAGCTAACTATCGCGGAAGAAAAGATTTTAAAGAAAAGAAAACATCTTAAATATTTGAAATTGCTATCCGTTTTCAGCACAATATTACAATCTGTTTCGAAAATCAATTATTTGTCAACACTGCCAACTGACGTCAACTGTTGGTCATATCAATGTTCTACTGTAATGTTCTATGTTCTGTGCTTATGTATCTTGATTGTGATCTCCACCTATCCGCCACTTAACCCCCCGCCATTTCCCACACACACACACACACACACCCACACACTTCTTAGGACCAGAGTCTCCGTAATCAGGCCGCGTTCAGAACTCCCAAATAGTTTCAAAATGAGAACTTAGTTTTCGGAGCTTGCAGTTCATCGTCGCGACTGGTCACCGAAGGACCGACTGTTAAATTAGCTCGTCAAGATTCGTCTGCGATGGCTGGTGGGACCCCGTTTCCATGGCGCCATCGTTGGTGGGGGGGGGGGGGGGAGGGAGGGAAATAATCACCTCTCTTTAGATCTCCCCTGGCGGCGCCATTGCAGGTTCATTAGACGCGAAAGTTTAATTAAAAGATTTCCGCGGAAATGGAGTCTTCAGAAGGTCTGTCTGTCTCAACGACTTTCATTTTCTCAGAGGCCGATGTCTCGAGCCTTGTTCACTGAACTTCGCCCAATGGGGATCTAGGTTAAGGGGGCCGCCTACTAGACGCTAGAAATGTGTTGCAGTGTGTTGGGCAATCCGTTTTTTTCTGACGAAACTATCCCACGTGCGCCCAATGTGCTAATTTACGAAAAGAAAACAAACTTCAGGCGATGACGAAATGTCGCTTTCAAGACACTACACACGTTAGAACCACTATTTCCAAACTCCAACATAGCTAAAAACAGCCTTTTACGACTGCCGTATGTCAAGATTTGCTGACTGGATCTACGTGAAACTCAGATACAATCCTGCATCGAACTTTGCGTCAGACTTTCCATCAGTAAAATTATATAGTCACCTCTTAAAGTCCCATAGAAAAAAAAGGTTCGACAAAAAACTTGTGCGCTAGTTTAGTGCTTCGCGCATAGTGGCGATGCGGCACTTGATGCCCGTGCCAGTGTCGCCCTTAGCGTTCACTCACTCGTGTGCCATGTCGCGTCAGGTAGGCGGCCCCCTTAATCCGGCTACGTAAAAAACTCGTCTTCTTCGCCGCGCCGTATCTCGCAGAGAGCCTTTAACTACAGATCCGACGGGAAACTGAGAACAGACGACATGCGCAGCTATTTTCGTGTGTGAACTGATAACTCGCGTGAAATGTTTGCATAATACGTCAGTGTTTGCAGTTGCGCGGCAATCTTTCGTTTCGTATCTCAACGCGGCGCTTGTTTGTTTTCGTTCGGTGTTGCCAAACATAACCGTCAGATAAAGATGTCGCCACTGTTTTTAAGTGGATAAATGCGGGACATAATGTCGGAACAGCCCTATCAAACACCGCGTGTCGTTCTTGCGTCTCAGCCACACGAAACATTCATCACCAATCATCCTGTAGACTTCTAGGTTACAGACTTGTCACTGGCACTACCTGCATCTATTTTAGCAGAAAAAAAACTGACTGGCATGAGCCCAGTTAAGTTGGTAACGACGAATGTAACTTCATGAATAATTGATTATTAATTTCGCTTTTTATTTTATAATGCATGTAACAATAATAATTAGGAATTTTGTAAAATATTTAATTTTCTAATAATCTTAGTTCCGCTTGACCGACGGATAAATAAAGTGATCTATGCCCACTAAAACGTTGATTTTACATGTGGTGGAATAATACACAATGCCATTGAAATTAGATCTTAAGAAGGGTTTTCTGAAGAGCTCAGTTTACCGTAAACGGCCTATACGAAGACAACCATCGCAGCATCCGTCAATCGCCCGTCCGTCAGGCGGTCACGTTACCTTCGCCCAATCGCAGGGCAACTTTTTTTTTTCTATCCGTCAAACCCGTAAAATATTCGACATTTCGTAGACGCAAATAAGCACTTTGAAATAAAATTCAAGAAGGCGTATCTGTGTATATTATCTGCGGTAGTAAATTCTGGAATCAATTCTGTATGAATTCTTATCATTATTTTCCAAAAAATATTCGTCATTTGAAAATATATTTCCGACCAAAATATTCCCCCAACGAAAGAAAGATCGCGGTGTTAGGTTCTCACACTGAAATTTTGCAGTAAGGATAGACGGACAACGGACGACTGACTGACAGACGGGCGGGACGGATAGTTGTGAACCCAGCTTTGCACCGTAATAAAACCACTAGTCGTCTGACCGACATGAGCTAGATAAACTATGCGTGATTGATATGTGTTGTTCGCGTGCAGCCGTATGCAGACTTGCAACGCGTCGAGACCCCACAACTAGTTGCGTACCGCGCGGACAGATGGCGCGGATAATTTTATCGCCGGCACTTGTAAATGAGTCTCTCAGAAGGTATGGTTGATGAGGGAGAGGAAGGGGTGAGTAGAAGGGGGGATTAATTACTTTTCCTAATGCGTGCTTCGATTGCCGCCGCTAATGAACCCCGAGGCGAAGCAGATGGCTGAAGAAAGACCGTTGGAAAGATGATGGCTCATGGAGGAGAGGGGGAGAAGGGGAATGGAAGCTAGACGTGGTCGATCAGGCATCGAGAGTGGCCACTGACGAATGATTACGACTATCGAACGCCTCTCGACAGCTGGAGGAGATCCGGAAGGCAATGAACTACCACCCTCCAACAATATTTAAGAGAAATCCTTAAGGGGGCCGCCTACCAGACGCGACATGGCACAGGAGCGAGCGAACGCTAAGGGTGACACTGGCACGGGCGTCAAGTGCTGCATCGCCATTATACGTGAAGCACTAAACTAGCGCGCAAGCTTTTTGTCGAACCGTTTTTTCTATGAGACTTTAAGCGGTGACTATATTATTTTACTGATGGAAAGTCTAATACAGAGTTCAATGCAGGATTGTATCTGAGTTTCACGTAGATCCAGTCAGCACATTTTGACATACGGCAGACTGAAAATGCTGTATTTAGCTATGTTGGAGGGATGGGAAATAGTGGTTCTAACATGCGTAGTGTCATGAAGCGACATTTCGTCATCGCCAGAAAGTTTGTTTTCTTTTCGTAAATTAGCACATTGGACGCACGTTGAATAGTTTCGTCGAAAAAACTGATTTCCCAACACACTGCAACACATATCTAGCGTCTAGTAGGGGGCCCCCTTAAAGAGTGGGATGGACCCCCGCGTCCTCCCAAGGTCAAGAAGCGAGGGAGCCATACGGGCGACACTAACACGCACGCCTAGTACCTCATCGCCCCTACGCGCAAGGCGTGCAGTGTTTCCGGCGTGACGCTGTACTGTGCAAATTAGATATGTAACAGTGGGGTTTTATTACACGCGATGAAAGACCATAGGCAAGCTTTAAAAATGCGATATTTGACCAATTTCATGAATTTCTTCTCCAATAATACACTTAATACGACAAAAAAAATGGGGGAATATATATATATATATTTTTTTTTACAAAAGGTCGTATTTGCAGAACATTTATTTACCGAGATGCGCGTATTCGCGCAAACAACTATTTCACAAAAAACGCGGCGGTCCATCCCACGTTTAAGTATTTCATAGTTTAAAAAATAATTATCACAGACAAATTTTCTTACAATTTGACCCGTATGATAACTAGGCAGGCCTCGTAATACTTTCAACGCGACGACAGAACGCCATACTGGCATTGTCGGGCAACTATTAATAATATAGCCTCTTATTTGAAATCTCATAACCATACCAAGTTAATTTCAGTCTTCAGTGTGGTAAGCAGGGAGCACATAATTTTATATTTGATGTCCAGAAGCTATTGTGTGGCCGAATAAAACTTCTCAGCTATTGTCTACGCTAGTGGGAACTATAAATTTGCAAACACTAGTCACAAGTAGTCCTACAAATGTTATAGGTGCACACGTAATTATTGATTTGGGAGATTTGGGTGACTCTTAAGGGTCCTATGTACTGAAAAGTTTTCTGTGAAATCGTGTTTTGCGCCTAAACGCGTGTCTTGATAAATGAATGTTCTGGAAATACGAAGGTTTGCTAGAAAGGATAAAAAAAAAAATGTATTGTCTATATCGCTATCTTTTTATTTTCATCATATTAAGTGTATTAATTTGGGGGGGGGGGGGGTCGTGAATGTGGTAAAATGTCGCATTTTTAGAGCTTGGTTATAAAGTTTCTTTAAGCGGCGAGAGAAAAGTACGATTATACGCAGGTAGTTAGATCTGTGTACGTTCATCGCGTGTAATAAAACCCCACGGTTACAGATCTAGTTTACACGGTAAAGCGTTAGGACGGATACACTGCACGCCTTGCGCGTAGGAGCGATGAGGCACTAGGCGTGCGTGTTGGTATCGCCCGTATAGCTTCTTGACCTTGAACGCGAAGGTACATAGGACCCTTTTGACAATGAGGTCTTGGCAGCCGATGAGAGTGGAATCAAGCGAGAATGGAGCAGCGCAGGTATCCCTGGGACAGGGGAAACGGGAGATCGATTAGAAAACCCGCCGACCAGCGGCATCGTCCGGCGTGATTCCCATTCGCGGGAATCCAGGAGTTACCGGGTCAGGGATAGAACCCGATTCGCCATGGCGGGAGGCGAGTAGTCTAACCGCTCAGAAGAAGGGGCACTTCTGATGTCCTGGACGATGCTTACTATCTGTCTCAAATAATATGGCAAGATTTTGACAGTCCAACGAATGTTTACTTTAAGTTTGTCTCCTTTCGCCATCAGCTGGTGTCAGTTGGATGCTACATGAAAACAAGGAAATGGGTTTCGTAGGAAAAAATGGTGTGTTTAGGACATAGAAGGACAATTACTGTCCCAATCGAAATTACTAATACACAAAATCGCTGTACACGAAATATATGTTGATTTAAAAATTATGCATAGCTCGTGGAAAAATAAAACTATTGGTATCTGTCCGTAAATTTGTTATTTTACGTACGAAATATATTCATTTGAGCGTTATAGCTGGTTAGGTTTGAGGAAGAACTCACAGATGGCGCGCACGACATGGTTACGTGTGTGAGCCGACAGATAGCAGCAGGTTCGCTGCCTCTAGATCCTGATTTTTAAAACTTGACTTTTCTCTTATCACTGTCTCGAAACTACACGAATTTGAAACATATTTCGGCAAATTATTTGAAAAAATAATTCAATATTATCATGCAATATTTCTGTAGGCTTTTGGAATCAATATCAAGCACACATGGAAAGCATGGAAGGACAGTAGGAATACGACATACACAGATCTAAGATTTGAAGTCGCGTTTCATCCGGCTCTGAATCGTCTTATTGTGCATTTTATTTTGAACACGCATACATTACTACTTTAGCACGGAGATTAGTTTGAAACACTTACAACCGCTGTTTTGTGAACACGTAAAATGAAATACATTAATTAATCTAGGAAATCTTTGTTATCGCGTATTTTACACTTGTCTGGTGTGCGTCGCCAGTGCACTCAGAATAGCCAACTTAATATTAACTTTTGTTCGTTCGTGCATCAGCTGATATACGATTTTGTAAACGGTACTTTGTTTGTTTCGTATACGTCAAGTTGCCACTTACTGACTGTCAAAAGCTTGCCATTTTATATGAGATAGACAGTATGTTGGAGCAGAACGGTGGGCGAGAGGAAAAAATAAAAAGAACGAAATATAATAATACAGATATGGAGGGGGCTGGGGGCCTTCGTGTTCGTGGGCGGGGCCATTCGACCGTTGGGTGCCATGGAGGACCGGCCTAAAGGCTACTTAGCTGTGTGCGGGCCCGACGGCGTCTGGTCACGTGGGGGATTCGTGGGAATCCCGGTCCCTGGACTGTTCCGGCTGGGGCGACGAAACGGGGGGCGGCCGAAAGGATTCCCCGTCGGGGAGCTGTCTCGGTCGGGGCAGAATAGCTCAAATTACGGGCGCCCAGACGAACAGCCACCCTCCCACAAAAAAAAAAAACTGTGAATCTATATAACTAGTATACTGTTTGTTAAATTTTAGTAGCCATTATAGAATTGAACACTCTGGATAGCTGTACCGCTAAGTAGGGTTAATGAAATAAATTTTGAAAAAAAGTCTAACAGCTCAGCCACCGTGGCCCTGCGCACATCACATGATCCGCCACGATGTTTCGCCTCTGTGTAACTTATCTATAGTCCATTCACAGTTACTTCACACTTGTCTGACGCTCTGCTAAATTTCTACTTCCATAATATACCTCCGCCTCGTAGGGAAGCTTTAAGGCCGGGCTACAATTGATTTAGCACAGAAAGTAGAATACATGCATTAGCATGACGCTACAAACACGCACAGACAAATTTCAAAGGGGGAGCTCACAGAAAGTAGCGCTATATCCGATTGAAATTTAAATTGTACAAGCAATGTATGTTAAGAAGAACGGTATAACGTATTATATTTCTACAAATTGCGACACTATAAGCAAAATAAACATATCTATCAACAGTATTTTTTTTTCCATTCCAGTGTGACCAACACACGCACGCGCAATTTACCGAGCATCGTTTCCTTTCATTTTCACGACTGTTTTCTATAAAAAAATCCGTCGTTTCTGTGCGTATGCTATTTTGATTGTAGCTTTCAGATTCGAGCTGTGCGTGTGTTATGTGCTATCGCACGTGCTGTGCGAGTACTAAATCAATTGTAGCCCCGGCCTGAACGAAGCCTAGAACATTACGCCCAAATGGACAACACACCGCATTCGTGTATGCACTCAGTGTAACAATATTTTACATAATAACTATTTATTACTACGTATTACCTACACACCTATTATTCTCATGTTTTCATTCGATTTAATTGTAAATGAAGTATTATTACAGATGAAACATAAATGGAAGTTCAGTTTAACCGCAAATAAGGTATTTTTCTCAACACAAATATCAAAAGCTTGTGAAACAGTGTCTCAAGGACAGCAGGGATATGGAGCAAATATGAAGAGTTTAAAAAAATTTACATCTGGCACTTTAAAAAGTATAGAATATATACCAACAAAATAAAACAATTTATAATATACCTACATACATACATAAAATTAAAAACAATTAAATATTTTAACAGTTAATTTAAAGAAATAACCATTATGAGGCGGTGTACAAATTAAACAAGGTACCATTAAGTTAGGAAATTAAACTACTACATTACATTTTATACATAAAATATTAATAATAAGCACTTATCAAGCAGAGTAATTAAAATATTCTGGCATACAGTAAAAAAATATGGGATGGTAAAAAGTCTTTTATCTTAAATTTAAATAGTTTTATATTACTAAAACATAGTTACTTATATTCAGATGGTAGGGAGTTGCTTGAAAAAAAAAACTCCAAGAGAAAGGGACACTAGGAAACAATGAAAAATGTCATACACGGGGTAATTTTTCAAAGGTTTGATTTAAAAAGTGTGAAGAAACCTCGGATAGGCTATAAGACGTAGATTCCAGGAAGGCACTGGAGCGAGACACGGAGAATAGCCAGCGGGCATTCGTCTCCGCTGCCTTGGAGATCAATGGGGAAGAAAAGGAAACCTCGCTGTCGAGACGTAGTAGAGGGGTCGAAGACGGGTAGTGGAGGGGGGAGGGGGATGTGGGTCATTCATGGACCCCCCCCCTTCCCCCTCCTGATCGGGCAGCCAGCCCTGTGTACCCCCGGGGGGGTCTCGTCTAGGCCTTGCGTTAACGGGACACGCACACGCTCACACTCCAGTGACTTTCTCCAGCACCGGCTCCAGGCTGGCTCGTACGGTCAGCGCGCTGGAGAAATACGGGGAGTGGTGGAAGGTGGGGATGGTCGTATACCTGCCGCCTGACCACCCCCCCCCCCCCCATCAAACGCGAGCTCAACGCTCCTCAACACCAACATACAGCTCCGTCTATTCCGGATAATAATGCGGCACCAAGATTTCATCCCACTGCGCTTCTCGTAAAATCAACGTTTGCAAAAATAAATTCTAACGAACCCAACAGACCACCACAGTTAGGCTATAACGTACAGAGGTCACAAACTCAGTATACATTGAAAAATATTAGTTTAACAACTAAAATAATATACGTATACATATCATGTAAGACTTTATAATAACAAAAAAAAAAAAAAAAAAAAAAAAAACCTAATTGAAACAGAATTATATTTTCTCAAATATCCTGTCAAAATTCTTGCTAAAACTTATTCTTTACTACAAGTTATATAAATGTCTATATTTCAGAGTAATTGATAATGTTGTTTTGTTAATTTATTACAGTAATTTCAGCACATTTACTTATTTTGTGGTTTAAATACTTGTATTTCTTACAATAACATTGGCAATTTTTAAATCATCAACAATAAACTGTATTAAATATCACTCTATAGTGAGAGTTGCCAGGATTCAAATTTCTTATTATTAAATTTGATTATATTAAAATGTATTACGCAATTCGAATTCTCTTCTTGAGTTTATTTTTTAGGAATTCGTGGACTGGGAGATCTTTCCATAGCTTGTAGAGTCCTACCTACCTGGAGGTGTTTTGGCTATTCCAGGTACAGAAGCGAGGGAGCTATAAGGGCGACAATGACGCGCGTACCTATCTCTCCGGCGCCTCTACACGCAAGATTCTGAAATGGCATGTAATGTTCCCCCTTAAACCGCTCAAACTAAGGGACTTTAAGAGGCGACCGTGTCATTTTATTAAAGGCTGTTCAAGATGAAGTGAGCACTTTATAAATTAACCTTAGAAAAAAAAGTCACTGCTCCTACCTGCATATATTGTAATGGCCGCACTGTGTGACATACGTCCAGCAAAGTTGGTAACGATGGATGGAAAGTAGTTACATGTCTTAACGTCAAATAAAAAGTGTTAAGTAACCATTTACGATAACTTCAATTATTTCTTTCGCTTTCAATTTTTATATAGTGAATTCAAGTTATATAAGTAACCAGATTTGTGAAATATTTGCTTCCTTAAATAATTTCGCAGTTTCACTTTACCGACGCATGAATAAAATGACGAGTCCCAACGCAAAGTTAATTTTACGTAAGGCGGAGGAATACACAACCTGCATTCAAGTAGATCCTTCAAAAATGCTCATTTTTACCGTGAATAGCGTATACTAGAAAAGCTGGAGGCGATTTATTTCGTGACATTCATGTACTTCTAGTCATTTAACACGAACGGTAAAAGACAAAAAAAAAAGACATTTGCGGGTCATATATGCGTGCGACATATTTTAGTCTTCACTTGTTCCCGAGGTACTGTATTGCGTGTCTGCTCGATTCTGTGAGTGGAAACTGGATACGTTGGTTTACTCGTTCCAGTTGCAAAATTTGACCAGCCTTGGATGTTCAGGCAGTAACATCTAAATCAAGAAGTATACTGGGAGGAAGATTTAGTTGCGGATGCCGCACATGTTTCCTTGAAATGTAATTGTTTACAATGGGCAGTAGTTCACCCAACTAGTCTGCTATTGCTCCAACACCTTTCGTTATTCTTCTTAACCATCTCATCATTTAAAGATTATTTTTTCGAGACGAATAATTATTTGGTTGATCCAACATCATCTATGCCTATGTATTTAGTACACACAACTATTCTGCAAGTACGATCAATTAAACAGTATGTTCACCGTAAACAGAATACATATCATGGTAAAAATCGAATTAATATTGCGGTTGAAGTAGATAAGCACTAGGTTAACCTGTAACGATATGGTATCCTTCCTTACAGAATTTTCTGCAGCAACAAAATCATTTTCGGGTCATTTGATTGTCTTCGTTTGAAAATACGGCTCGAGAGTTTGTAATTTCCGTGCAAATTGGGATAACAACAGTGTTTGTTAATTCATTTACTGATGCTTAATAATGGCATACAAATCTTAATGACGCAATCTCAACAAGAACAGGAAAGCCAGACTGTGAAACTTTGCTGACCATAACATACAGCAAAAAGTTTTTTTTTTGTAGGTTTAGCTTATGTCTCGGCCTAAGTATTCATGCAGAATAGCTTACGTTTGTCGATTCTGAAGATAACCTCTTGTAAATCATTATAATTTGTCAAGTGGAAACAGTAGTACCACGTGGATAGTGATCGAACGCGTTGTTAACAGAATTTAGTAAACAGCTGATAACTTCATGCCGATAACCATTTCTTGGAATTGTGTTGCAAGGTTTACCAACTATGCATGGCCTGAAAATAATTAAGCTATCGTGTTCTCTACGACATAGTTTTTCGAAAAATGTTGGTAGCCTTTGATAATATAAAAGAAATGCACCGAAACAAAACATTATTATTGATATAAATGACTCATTTTTCACGCTTTTATTTGTACATCATCAGACTCATCGCAGAACATAATTTTCTGCTCATAACACACAAGGCTCATCTTACCGGGAAAATAATTACCAGAGACTTTATACTACCCATAAGAAATGTCCCTAACTTCACTGAAGTAGGCTATAACTAGAGATAGGAAAAATTCGCGAGTCCAATGACCTGTAGGCTAGACTCATCAGTCCTCTGCATACCGAAGCCTCAGCTGTGTGTTCATTGGCTGTTGCCCCGCATCTGGCAGTTAATGGGATTCGCAAGGTATTTCTTTGCAAGTCTGCTATTGGCTCAGAGGCGTGCAGGGCGGATCTAATAAACTGTGATCCAATTGAGAAGGCTACTTCACTATGTATGTGTATGATGTCTATCTTGTCCCGAAATGAATTCGTGAAATTTTCCTATCCCATGCTATCTATAACTTTATAGACATCTAATATATTTTTTTCCCGAAAATGTTTGGCCATCATTTTGAAACATGCAGAGGAATATTGCTACAGCCTATTGGTGGTAGCTTCTATATTTTCTGAAGCCCTACCAAATATATACTTCCAGGATATCTCCACCTCCCCATGCGAACAAAACTTAACCGAGTCTAGAAAATCACTCCAAAAAGACAACGCACCGCATTCGTGCGCACTCGGTTCAATAATATATTACATAAAAACTAGTTCTCACTAGGCATTTCCAACATGACTATTTTCTCACTGTATTAATAAGAAATGAAATATTATTATTTACAAATAAAATATAGTGAAAAGGTTAATTTAACCGAAAATAGGAGTGGAAAAGTAGAGTGGAGAGATTTGGGCCGCTCTTGATGTCGCCTTGAGACGTCCTTAGAATAACAGAATTTTATGTTTACGGAAGTATAGAACGGTTGTGATACGTCACACGTTTAGGAGACACTCAAACACGTCGTACATGGGGTGATTTTTCAAAGGTTTTAGTTGACAAGTGTGAAGAAACTGCGATTGCTGACTACCATGCCTGCAGACGTCGAGCTTAAATTAGTGGTGGGATAATCGTTTGTAAAATAATCGATTATTCGATTATTTAATTAAAATAGATTCATCGATTATTTTGAAACAATTCGATTGTTCGCAATTTTTTAGCTGTTTATACTTAAACAAAACACTGCAGATACATACAACCTACATGTTTCACATTTATCAAAAATTAAAAAACATGTTTTTGAAACAACTAATTTTCAAAATTTGCAAGTGCGTTATGTAAATGTACTGTACCTTTTCTGTAGATATTGCCTGAATAACATGTAACTACAAAACTATTGGGTAATTTAATTAATAGGTTATCACAAATAAACACAAATCTTCAAAACTACAATATATGTTTTTGAAACAACGTTTTGGACCCGTTTTATTATTATGAAACCCATCAATCACTTTTAAAAATAGCATAAATTATTTAAAATAAACACAAAAATTTTTGGTGATAGTAGTTTTAAACAAATATATAGAAATATACAGTATTTGCCATAAATTATTTTATGTATAACAAAATAATCGATTATTTTCACCGATTATTCGTTCGATTAAAAAATAATCGTAATCGATTCATTCAAACTACAAAATGATACGATTATCCCATTTACCAAGTGAATCAGTGTTGCAATACTAATTCCCTTTCAAAGATACTGTTTCAAACAGAAAATATTCGACGCATCTCACCACCTTGTTTTTGTAAAATGTAAATCTTAATATTAAATTTTCAGAAAATAAAATTAAAACAAAAATAAGTTGGGAAGATTAATTAACGTGCTATCAGTCCTTAATGCGGTAAATGACGCATAGGTACTTCTGTTCGTGGCATATTTTGGAAGTAAGGGGAAGTATTTTCGCATTGGGTTGGCATGCCGTTCCATCCGAAGATAAACCCAACAGCTAATTTTTAGGGGCGCCCGAATTTCGCGAAAAGATTTCACGCCCAGTTGTATTTCATAGCACCATAGCTTAGATAGCACTTCAGCGATTGGATGATCTAAGTGTTACGTGTCTGCCCGCGAATCACAGACGTACAGTAGCGGAGTAACCTAATTCTGATTGGCAGGCAAGTAAGAAAATATCTTCTCCCAAACACATACCGCCAATAAGAAAAATAATACTGCCGGTATTTCCGTAGGGTATTGAAATCTGCGGAAATCTTTTCGTGCATTAATTTTCTTTACGGGCCTATTAAGCAAACAGATTTGAAAGAGCGAATACGTAGATGAATAAAGGAAAGTGAATTTTTTTTTAAGGAAAATGGAAAGGGAAAAAAGATAAAAACAGTGGTGGAGGAGAAGGTGGTGGTTTTTTTTTTGGTGTGGGCGGGGGGGGGGGGGAGAGAAATGAGATAGTCCTCGACCCGTGACCCACAGACCCTATGGAATTTATTTCCTTCCTTATTTTGGCATCGTAAATTGACGTCAACTATATTGGAACTTGTCGGGCGTAAAGATACGCAATTTACTAGATGAAAGCGCGTGCGTTAAATAAATGAACCATTGTGAGAGAAACTAAACCTCCCAGGCTGACCTTGACTTGCCTTGTTATTTCTCCCTGGAGCCTTCCCTTTCGCTCGTTTATCGTACTCGGTCACGGTGCTCTCGGGACTGTGGACAAGTGAACAAAGAGAACTACATACTACATTCTTTCTTCGAGTATCTCGTTTCAGTAACATTAAGAGACCCCGAAATGGAGAAATTATGGTATATTTAATGGCGTTCTTGGTGCTATCAAGTAGTTGACTGTATACTTCAAGGAAATTGTTTATATGCCTTACACTTAAGGCCTAAAAATTACAGTATTTATTTATTGTTGCTTTATTGATGTCCCCGTTACACCCACAGCCAACAAAGTCGTGAAGGCGTTCACTCGTAAATAGTCGGGAAAAATATCCAGTAAATAGTTACACCCTATTTACCAGAAAATTTACCTAGCTGATATCTGCGTACCAATTGGCAGATTTTAACTAAATGACCTAGTTTGTATAAAAAAAACTATGAAATACTTCGTAATTTGATAATTTACGATATTGGTGGGACCACCTGTTTTTCGCGAAAATATTTAACCCTCTGACGAAGGCACACATTTACTAGCACTGAGGACAAGTCTGAAGTAGGCTACCTATATGTTACACTACAGCACTATGATATAGGTTGGTCTCTGTATTTCCACTTACTATTGTCCTATTGGCCCTGGCTACACTGTACTATGCAACGTTTATTATTGGCTGGCCGTCGACCAATTAAAGTATCGCGTGGTAAGTAACAAATTTTACAATCCATCAGGTTCATTTGAAAAATTATTGAAAAGATCAGCTTTATTCTTACAAACTGAAATGTTGAGTTGTCAATTTTTTTTTTTTTTTTTACTTAGATTCCGATAAAGTCTAACGAAATAGTAAAACTATAAAAGTGTGAGCTTTGTCTTCAAGAGCAAATAAATTTCCATATAAACCTTGCCCCGAGTATATACGTGCATACTCCTCAAAGGACTAAGCGGGGCTAGGCTTCAATATCCTACATCATATATTTGCAGCTTTTCTTTGGCCATTGGCCGCCTGTCTTCCTGCGAAGACTGACTTCTACAAGTGAGCCAATCAGAATTAAGTTTGTCCGATACTAACTGTTCGTGATTTGCAGGCAGGCAGATAAGACGTGCAACAACTCAAATGATCCAACCACGAGAGTGGTTATGAACTAAAATGTTTTCGAACATAGCTTGTGGTGAAACATCTTTTCACGAAAAACTGGTGCCCCCTGAGAATTGGGCAAGTGAGCGAGTGAAGATATCTTGGCGGCTCTTAGCATCGAGGTCTTGAGAGCTGACGGGGATGAAGTGAGGCGAGTATGCGGCAGCGCCGGAATGATTCTCACTTGCGAAAATCCAGAGTGAACCCCTAAGAATACGGCTGTAAAGAAACTCGCCAGGTGTTTTATTTAAGAATTACTGGTGTTATATTTTGGGATGTAATGCTATTTAAAGCATTTCAGTCAAGACTGTACAAATTTAGGTTCGCTTTTAAATATTTGAGTTTTAATTGCAGACAGTATCCGAATTGAAACCTGCTAAATCCCAAATTGCTAAATTAATTTAATTGGCCAGTTCGAAAGAGGGCACATATTTTACCGACACAACTGTACACGTATATTTTAAAATGTAAAGCCAGACACAGACATTCATCTATTGCGAAAAATATATATATATATGATGAACAAGAAGGTGAACACACTCTTGTATTCAAGTGTCATGTACATAAATGTACACACAGCAATAGTACTTGAATGTCGCAGCATAACAGTCACTCATTTATACCACAAAACAAAAAGATTTTACAAAACCAAACAGTTCACTAATGCAGAATTAAGATCTGTTTTCTGCTCTCAAACTAACAATATCAGTATAAATAAATGCGCGGGAACTACATCAACGTATAAAACGCATATGTACACAAACTCCTTGCACAAGAAGGATTCTAGCTAGCACGCAAACCGCTTGCTTGCAAACAAGTTAGCCAGTCACACGATGCAAGTTGACTTGAACAAGAAAGGTGTACACCTTCTTGTACAAGAGAATGAACCGTGTGTAACAGGCTTAAGGGGAATGATGCACGAAATCGCTATGTTTTCCTAATTTTTGTCACAGGTTATTTAACAAAGAATTTTTCAAAATGCTTTGCACGACAAGACTTTAATAATTATTTCGTTAACCTTCTTACATTATTATATATTCACTGCATTTATTATTCTCGGAGCACTGATGGAATATAAGAATGAATATCTTATTTCTTGTCTTCCACCAGTGTTCTAAGAATAACAATGGCAGTGAATATCTAACAAAGCAAGAATGTTTTCAAAACAGGTATTTGTGTCTGGTGAAGCCGAAAATTTCGTTTAACCCTCTCCAAAACAACTTATGACTAGAGATGATTGAAAATTGCGAAAATATTTAGAGCCAACATATCTTCTATAACCCTATTAACTAGTTTACTCTATCACGATTGGTTAAATAAGATTTTGACTCGTCTAAGTTGTTTGCCGACCAATCACGGATTTTCTGCCGTATGGTATCAGAATCCTCATTGATCCAGTGAAGTGGGGTGGTAGCTTCATTCATGCATGATAGCCAATAGGGATAGAAAACTGTCGGACATGTGTATACAGTACGTTGAATCCTAGCAGACAGTCAACTTTTCCCGCTATAAACCTATCATCTCTACTTATGACAAAAATCGGGTGAATATGATGCTTTCGTGCACCAACTGAAGAAGGTATCTGGCAGAGAATCTTTTCTGTATTCTCCCCGCAGTCAAACTAAAGCTTCTTACACAATAGAAAACTTAAGCGTTTGACTTAACGTTTCCTTTCCTCTGACGAAACCACCAATACACAATACAATATCGTAAAGTCATAGTTCAGGCAATTGAACATCGGTTCTGCAAGCTTCGTAAACATGTGTAGCTTGTTATGTAAATAATTACGAACGTTTTTTAAATGTAGGTTAAAAATTTATATTAGAAATATATTTCGTACAAAGAACTAATTTGTTTACTATATTAAAATATTCTAATTCATATATTTCCTCTTCAAATTATATTTGTTTGCCATTTATTTAATTTAAGACGAACTTTGTTTAATATACCGAGATTAAAATCGCACTACAATAAAATAACCCACTTTCCACATAACCTCTGTTAAATTCTCGGGCAAAATGGCTGTTTGACACTGACTTTTAAATTTCAACTTTTCGAAATCGTAAAGTCAAGAGTGTTTGACTTTACCTTTGACAGTTCCATCGAGCCAAGCTCCGTAAGAAACAACACGTCGGAAAGCAAAGTCAAATGTTAGAAGTTTTCAATTGCGCAAGGGCCTTAATCCGCAAACAAGGCGGACACAATGGTGCAGTGAGGAGAATGTCGTTCCTGGAAAAGGAAGAGAAATCCTCAGGCTAAATCACGTACGTGCCTGTGCTGCGGAATGCGCACGACTGCGCGGTTCAGATGGCCCGTTCACACGCATAATTTGCCAACGTGACTGTCGGTGCGGAACAATGCTAAGAACTGGTGACTGGAGAGGCCTTTCGGCTTTTCCCGCCGTTAGTCATTCCTGGAGGCTCCCGCCATTTCAAACTCGCCGAATCACGGAACAGATACTTAACTCCTCGAGGACTCTACTCGAGTGTAGTTCGGGCCAGGCTGGATTCAATATTTTATTCCACTTGAAAAACAAAACTGGTCCGGGTAGACCTACAGCAAGTCCCTATTTCACAAGGATTTTAAATGGGAACTAATACAACATTAACAACGAACTCCGTAAATGAACGACTAATATTTCCATAGTTACGGAAATCAACCCGATGGGATGTAAATCCTGTTACATACGAAAGAACTTTTGGTTGGAAAACGGCTAACTCGGCACTCCATTGGTTGGCAGCCGGGTAATACGGAAAGACTGGTATAGTTTTGACCAGTAGAATGGCGTTAAGTGACAATGGGTACCAATAGAACACTGTGTCCCTGCAGTGGCGTGGATATATGTGACTAGCGTCTAGCTTGTCTTTAAAGCTGGTAAAAGTGTGCCGACCTCAAAGTGTTAAAACAGAAGCGAAATACTGTGTTGGTTCCCGGGGGGGGGGGGGACACACTAGATAGGGCTTACATTACAATCTCGTTATTTGAAGTAAGTGCCTGTGTATACTACTACATATATTTTAGGTGCTGATTTAATAACTCACAAAAACTATTACAAATATTTAATCCGTTTTTTGCACTGCTTGTGCAAGATTTATTCTATCCTGTTGGTCACAACTGGAGGTAACGTAAATATTTCAAAGACAGAGCTTACACAAACAGCACAGGTATATATTTAATTATTGCCGAAAATAGCTTTCGGCTACAAAATGGTGTCAGTCAAGTAGGTTCTAATTAAGCAATTTTAAAACTTCGTTCAGGAACCTCTCAAGAATAATGCAAGCTGTAAACATACTGTAAATGCTATCCGGCAATTGCCATATATTTTGTAAATAAGCTATTTTATTAAACATTGAAAACAACGTGATTATTAACTACTTCAATGAGGCGTGTTTATCACAAAATTATCATTAAAAACTAGTATTTTTGTTTTATTATAATAGGTGATTATTTTTCGTAACGCGAGTCTGCTATTGGTATTAATCCAGGCACCTACCGCCCACTCAACACCCAGGAGAAAGAATTTGAAATACAATATGATCGTTACAACATGGAAGTGTTCGCTCGTGTCTCATTTCTTGCTCTGTGGCGGTTCCTTTGATGTACACATGCCCATCCGTAGGGACCTACGACATTCGCGTGATTATTTGAGGACAGGATAGACTTGGATACGTTATACATTACTGTTGGTTTTATTACTGGGTGACAGCTAGCCTGACAATTACCAGGCGTATTTGAACCAAAAAGAAACAGTTAACGATAGACTAGCCCAATCGCGTCCAACCAAGTCGAAAGGGAAAATGGCACCTGACTTCTGCGGAAGCCAATAAACGTATGACACCGACCAGAATGTATATAGGACGGTGAAGTTCATCGTGCAGCCAAAAAATAACACGAAGTTTGCAGGTCTCTACCTATCCGCTATGATGGTTTATCGCGAGAAAAAGTTGACAGTTTGCTAGGGTTCAACGTACTGTACACATGTCTGACAGTTTTCTTTTCTATTGCTGGGGATAGGAAAAATTCGCGAGTTCAATGACCTGTAGGATAGACTCCACAGTCCTGTGTATGCTCGAGCCTCAGATGTTTGTTCATTATCTGCTGCCCCATACAGTAGCCAATGTTATTTCACACCTGGCAGTATGGCACTCGCTACTTGTTTCCTTGCAATTCTGCTATTGGCTCAGAGTCGTCCAGGGCGTGTCTAATAAACTGTTATCCAATTACAAATGGGACTTCAGTGTACACGTGTTTGGCGTCTATCTTGTACTCAAATGAATTCGCGAATTTTTTTTTCTCCCTACTTATTGGCTGTCATGCTTGTATAAAGCTACTAGGCCTATTTCATTTCACTGGACGAATGAGGATTCTGATAGTCTAAGGCAGAACTTCCGTGATTGAAATGCTAACAACTTAGCCGAGTGAAAACCTTGTTCATCTAGTCATAAGAGTGAGTGAGAGAAGAGATTTTGACGGCTCTTAAAGTTAAGATTCACGCGAAGGCTAGACTCCAATGTCCTATGGCATACGTGCAGTTTTCATTTTGTTATTGGCCACGTGTATTTGCCGGGAGACAGTGCCTTACCTGGCTGGGCCAATCAGAAGTTTGTAACTCCAACACTGAATGTCCGTGATTCGCTGGCAGGCACCTACAACTCGTGACAGTTAAACTCACCCAATTACAATAGTTGATCTGAGCTCTAATGTTTTGGAGTACAAGTTGTCGTGAAATCTTTTCGCGAAAAACAGGTGGCCCTACCGATCTTCTTGCAGTAGTGGATATAGGTGACTCACTTTTAATTTGTCGTACGTGCCAGATAATGCGTGCAGACCTCAATTTTGTTAACGTTCGCAGCCAACATTTTTGTTGTGCAGTAATTAAGTCTTTGAACTATGAGAGATCAACTCGTGTAGGTAGAACAGGACATTTTTAATTTTATTTCAACCTACTTATAGAAGGGTCATCTTGTAGCACATTTGAGCTCATACTTGATTTGTAGTGTTATTCGGTTGATCCCGGTGTACCCGAACATGCCCGACTTTAACCGACATGTACATAGAGACCGCGAAGTTGGATGTGTGCATGCCGAGCAGTGTATATTGCTCGTAGAAGATAAGATCACGCCCATCAATCATATGTTATCAATGATTGGTCGTGCTGGTGACGCGAGAGCCCTCACACACGACTTCATCGCACAAATAAAGATGCTTCTATTAGCGAGGACACACCCGTGTCTCTGGTCGGGGGAAGGGGGGGGGGGGAAGAAAATCGTTTTGCATACCACAACACATATATAATTTCTTAATATTACTTTCCGATACCCAGGGATAGGAAAATTTCGCGAATTCATTTGAGGACAAGATAGACGCCAAACACGTGTACACTGAAGTCCCATTTGTAACTGGATAACAGTATATTAGACACGCCCTGGACGGTTCTGAGCCAATAGCAGACTTGCAAGGAAACAGGTAACATGTGACATACTGGCAGGTGTGGAGCTACATTGGCTATTCTCTGTGCCAGCAGCCAATGAACTAAGATCTGAGCCCCGAGCATACACGGGTCTGTGAAGTCTGGTCAACAGGTCATTGAACTCGCGAATTTTTCCTATCCCTACCGATACCTATATATATAGGGTCAGTGATATCTCGCGAACAGATTTCGAGGCAATATACAGTTCCAAGCACTGTGGGGTCGTCCAGCTCTTTTTGATTTGCTGGAACATGTTCTGGTCCGTGCGAACCGCTTGCGCACAAATCACGAAGGTTCATCGTCAGCGTTGAGGAATCAATGAGTGGCTCGGGTGAAATGCGGAAACGACACGAGCAACCAATGGAGGTGTGATAACAGCCGAGGCGTGTATATAGTATTGAAGACTACTGTGTGCTAAGAATTTTTTCGCGAAAAATCAGTGGCCCTGTCTATATACTACTTGAGAAAAAAAAAGTCTTTTAATTTTACTGAACGCGGAGAAATAACACGAAGACGACTGAATAATTAGAAAAATAAAAGAATGGAGGAACTTCTACGGACAATATTAGATCTTATTGTCAGCTGTTTGTAGCGTAAAGCATGTAATTAGAGACCTGGAAATTACGTGGATTCATTCCGCAACAAGCTAGACTCCACAATCCCTAGTGTATTCGAGCTTCTTTCAGTTTTTCATTGGATGTTGCTCCCCTTTAACTCTAGATCAGGTAGCAGGTGAGTCAATCCTTGTTTTATTAGCAGTTTCATTATTGGTTGAAAGTGGTCCGGAGTGTGTCTAACTTACTGTGCTCTAATAGAAGCAGATACTTCCATGTATATGTGGTTGAAGTTTAACTTGTCCTCAAAGGAATCCACGATATTTCCGTGTCTCTACGTATAATTATTAGGGCCACTTGTTTTTCCCAAAAAGATTTCACGACTACTTGTATTCCAAAACAGCTTGGCGTCGGAGTTACCTAATTCTGATTGGCCCAGCCAGGTAAGGAACTGTCTCCCGACAAAGACACGTGGCCAATAACCAAAGGAAATCTGCACGTGCAGCACAGGACATTGGAGTCTTAGCCTTCACATAAATTTTTTCGCGAAAAACAGGTGACCCTAATAATCATCAACGAAACTGAAATTCTAAAACTTTTTTTCTCGAAAACTTGTAGCAGCATGTGCTAACCTAGTATGTCAACACAGGTGTCTATGCTCGAAAAAACAGGCTAAATTTATGAACCTACGTGGAAAGCCGTAAAACGTATAGCGAAAAGATTTCAGGACAAGTTGCGTTGCGAAACACTTCAGTTCAAAACCACTTTCGCGACTGAATCATTTGAATTGTTACGCGTCTTATATGTCTCGTCAGCGAATCACGGAAGGTCAGTATCGGAGAAACTTAATTCTGATTGGCAAGCTCATGTAACATACTCTGTTCACACAAAGAAAATATGCCAGTAGTCAAATGTCGACTGCAAGTGTGGGAGGATATTGAAGTCTCACCTCGAGAAAAACAGGTGGCCTTACGTATATATCGTATAGTTAGACACCTGAAAAATACGCGAGTGCAATAGCCTCTCGGCTGTACTCCATTGTCGCGCGTAAAATAATGCAAATATCACTGCTCATTGCTTGCTTATTGTATTAGCGGAAGACGGTGGTTGGGTTTGAATTTTATTGTGTGTTTATTATGGGTTCAGACTTGTTCAGGAGGTCTAAACTAACGATCGGATCAACAGCATAAGCAATGCACACGTACGAGGTTTTGAAATCTAGTATGTCCCGAATTGAAACCGCGAATTTTTCAGGTCTGTACGTATAGTATTAAAAAAAAAAAAAAAAAAAAAAAAAACCGAACGCATTAGCAAGTAGATATGCCCACTGCCTCGTGCACGCAACCACATTAAAACAACTGCCAGAGAAACGAACGTGCAAATGTCCACCGGAAACATAAACACCCTACGTTCGTAACATAAAGAACAAACATACACGTCAAAGGTGGTCGCATCAACATGGACGATCATGAGGAGTCTGTCTTCCGCAAATCAAAAGCTCGTAAAAAAATATATATATTGAGCAAGCAACGCTTTGTGCATCTGTATTCTAGTGACCAGAAATCGCCCGACATTCTTTGCCACGCACAGGAAAAAAATTTTCGCAACAAAAACGTAGCCCAGACTTGCATGAAGTACATTTTCTTCATACTTAAAGCTACCTGTTTTTTTTTTCACGAAAAGATTTACCATGGACAATAGATTTTTAAAGATGATGGTTTATCGCGGGAAAAGTTGGCTGTTTGCTACGACTCAACGTACCGTTCATTTGCCTGACTGTTTTCTTTCATGCATGTACGAAGCTGCTACCCCATTTCACTGGGCCAATGAGGATTTTAATACTACAAGGCAGAACGTTCGTGATTGGCCTGCAAACAACTTAGCCGAGTCAAGCACTTAGTCATGAAATCATAAAAGAATAAACTAGTTTGAGTGTTATAGAAGGCCATCATCTCTATAGATTGTTTATCACCTGAAGACGCGAGCACATGGCAGCTACCGAAACGTCGTGACTCTGTACTGTTTTTATCTTGTTTATTCCTTCTGTTTTTTTAAACTTGTGCTGGCCATGGGGTTTTTGTGTTGTTCGCTGTCGGACTGGATCTTAATTTTTTTGGATCCATTTATAGACGTATCACTATAATTTGTTGGCCCTTCTATACGTCTATTTATTTTGACTTAACTGCATGTCATGCTTCGCTTGTAGTTTTTGCTGTTTTTGTATTATCATAATGGTCCTCTCTTTTTTTTTTGTTTCTTTTTGGGGTTTGTCTAACTAGATCGTTGTCTCTTGTTCCATATGTGTGTTCATTATTATTATCTCATTTTTATTGCATTTGTGTTCCTCATCCATGTATCGTGTTCTTCGTTTTTTTTTTTGGTTACTTTTTTTCGTAGTCATAGGCAAAGGAGAGCCAACATTATTAATCTGTGTGTGCACGCATGCCATGCGTTGTCCCTTTGACGTGATTCTATAGACTTGGTTAAGCTTTTGTTTGCACAAGACGGAAGTAGAACTCTAGCAGTGTTTCGGAAACGTTGGGAAAATCCGCGAAGCGACTAAATAACTGAATTTCGTGAACTTAAGTTGTCTGGCCCGAGAGCCATTCCTGCCTGCCGCCTTTCAATATATAATCTGCCCCTCTACTTCCGGTTTCGTGAAGTCACTTCCGCCATCCAATGCCCACCTAATATCCGTAAAACTGGAGCATTCCCAGGCCGCCAACCAAGAAACGAAAAATAGTAAACCGAGATCGAACTTCCGTATTATTAGTGCAGCGATGGATAAGTAATTTGAACATTACAATAACCTTTGAGTTAAGGGCACTGCCTACTGGATAGCAGCTGCGATATTTAAATAGGAAATACCATGTTAAATGACTTTGGCCTCAGTGCGTTAATTTCAAAGATAGGCGTTAGAAAAAATGAATTTTTTTAGGACAAGATCCCTATGAGCGTATATTTTCAGTAGGTATAGATAGGCGGTATGTACTTTTTGTAAAACATAGTTTTTAAAATTCCTTCCAAGCAGGCTATATTTGTTATTGAAACATATCTACTGTATGGTACTTCTCCTAAAAAAATTCGTGAAAAATGCATTTTGTTTGAAACGCCTGTCTTTAACACTTTGAGGACTACGCCCTAGTGTAGCTCGTGCAAAACCATTTTCATAATTATTTTTTTGTTTCCGAACGAAACTCGCGTGGATGTAGATTCTTGGTTCCGTAACCAAAGCCTACAAGAACATTTTAGCCCAGCAATAATAATTGTCCGGACTAAAAAACAATACTTTCTTATATCGACTCAAAAGGAAACGTTTGACAGCAAACACTTTTACTCAGTGAAGGACACTTAATTGGGGTAAAACAAACTTGCAATCCCATTGGCCGAAAACCAGCCAATAAGGAACGTTGTTGTGTACAGTAGACATGTTCGACGTTACGTGAACCAGTGGGATGTTCGTGAATGGAGAAACACTAAAACCAATAAAAACCTTTGATCGTAAAGTGCTGGCGACAGGTGACTCACTTCTAATTAGTCCTGAATGACAGTAAATGTGTGCAAACTTCACTGTATTAAAATTAACGCATTCGGGCGAAAGTTTCTTAACGTGGGATTTCCTATTTAAATATCGCAGCTGCTGTCCGGTAGGCAGGGGCCTTAATCAGCATGATCATCGTTAGGACCACCTGTTTTGTCGCGAAAAGATTTCAGGATTACTTGCACTCCAAAACACTAGAGCTCAGATCCACTTTCGTGATTGGTCGATTTTAACTGTCACGCACTGCAGGTGTCTGCCCGCGAATCACGGACACTCGGTGTCGGAGTTACCCGATTCTGACTGGCCCAGTCAGGTAAGGAACTGTCTCCCGACGAAGACACGTGGCCAATAACTAGAGACGTGAAGAATTCGCGGTTTGATTTCGGGACAAGCTGGAATTCAAAACACGTGTGTTTATATAACTTTAGCCATTGGTCCACACGGTGTTTGACACCTCCTGGAGAACGCTGGCCCAATCGTCGCCTTCCACTGTGACAGCAGACAACCAATGTGCAGTTGATATCGGCATGTTTGTACACAAGACTGTAGAGTCTAGCCTGCAGGTCATTGAATTCGCGAATTTTTCAGGTCTCTACCAATAACCAAATGATAACTGCACGTACTCGATAGGCCATTGGAGTCTATCCTCCGTGTAGATATTTACGCGAAAAACAAGTGGAGCTAATTGTCGTTATTTTATTTAGAAAAGGAGACGCTTACGAGGAATATGACATTTGAAGCATATCATTTGCGATTAGCTAGCCCTATGCTTGAAGCCGTAAATTCGCGATAGCAGACAAAAAGTATTCTAGATGACATTTCTTAAGGAATATTAATACGTCAAAAAAACCGGCGATTTTTTTAAAATTCAATAAATAGAGACCGGCGAAATTTGCGTTATTATTTGGGGACACGTTAAACTTTAAAAACATGTACCTTTGCAAGATGTTAGTCATTGGTAGAGGTAGTGGAATTTCGCGAAAAGATTTCAAGAAAAGTTACATTACAAAACCCTGTAGGGTCGTATCCCTATCTTAATTGGCTGAGTTACTCTCTTACACGTGTTAACTGTCTGCACACGAATCACGTAGGAGCCGTGCTGTTGTTAGTGAAATCCTGAGTGGCTCGGTCAAATATGAAAACACGTGCTCAAGAAGACAGCAACCAATGGCAATAGACAAACCGCTCTTTGGTGCTTATAGTATCGAAGTCTACAGCGTACTCACATTTTTTTTTTTTTCCGCGAAAAGTCACTAGCTCTAGTAATTGGACCTTACTTTATTTGACACGCCCCGGATAACTCTGCGCCAATAAACGAACACTTTACAGCTGTGTGCACCAATTACATGCGTTTTAGTCAGAAAGGGGGTTACTTTTCATACATGCAGTAGATAGTGGATAAATAACGCCATCTCTAGTATATACAGCACTGTGAAATTAACCTGATGCCAAATAATAACGCGAATTTTCCAGGCCTCCATCAGTAAAATCTTATATTAAAAAAATTTTTAATAATGATTTTTTTTTAAATATATATATATATATATATATATATATATATATATATATATATATATATATATATATATATATATATATTTACGAAGCTGAAAAAGGTTTGATAGTATTTTGTACGGAACTGTTATCTTTAAAATTGATGTATTGAAATTCCGTGTCTGCAGACATGGTATAGGCAGAGAACTTAGCCCAAAAAAATAACATTGACTGAACTAATATTACGCAGCTGAATTATTGTTATTATTATAATTTCGTAGTGTCGGTTTTGATGGACATACGTAAACAAGTCACCACATGGACGAATTGGTAATTTTTTCTTCTGGCGGTCGTATATGCAAATCTTCTTTCAGAAATGTCGATTTAGTCGACCAGCTATACATTACGATGGCAACACGAGGTGACTTTGCGTTTGGATTTATTGGCAGTACTGCGCAACTACTATTGCGCAAACAGATCGCCTCATCCTCTACGCTGCCCCCCCCCCCCTCTCGGCCAACGTTCTAACCACTTATTCATTCCCTCCCCGCCTCCTTTGTTTCCTCCTTTGTTTCCTCATGCATACCCAGTTTCCGTCATTGCTGTGGGCATCATATCCGAAGAAGGACACAAGGTGAACCACTTTCCACGAGGCTCGTAGTTGTCACACAATCGAGAGTGAAGTACGCCATCTACGATTAACCCTTTGAGGGCGGCACAAATGTACTAGAACCGAGGACAAGTTTGAAGTGAGCTGCCTATATTCCCCACTACAGCAATATCATTTTGGTTGCTCTCCATATTTCCTCTTACCATTGTCCTATTGGTCCTGGCTACACCGGACACTCCTACTGTAATCTGCAACGTTTATTATTGGCTGGCCGTCGACCAATGAAGTCACGCGTTGGCTGAGTACCAATTAATGTATCGCGATTGTAGTAACACGTTTTACAATCCACAGTGTTCGTTTGCAAAATTATTTAAAGAAATAAGTTTGATTCTTACAAACTGAAATGTTGACCAGTTGTAATATTTTACTTCGATTCCGATAAAGTCTACCGAAATAGTAAAACTATAAAAGTGTGAGCTTTGTCTTCAAGAGTAAATACATTTCCATATAAACGTAGCCCCGAGTATATACGTGCAAACTCCTCAAAGGGTTAACGCTAGGGCCCGCGGTGCCCAAGAGGTTAGCCTGCTCTCCTCCCACCGGGGCGAACCGGGTTCAATCCCCGGCCTGGTCACTTCCGTATTTTCGCAAGTGGGGGTCCTGACTGATGATGGCGCTGGGTGGCGGATTTTCTCGGGGATCTCCCGTTTCCCCTCACCTTAGCATTCCGGCACTGCTCCATTCTCATTCCCTTTCACCCTCATCGGCTCTCAAGACCTCGATGTTAAGAGCCACCCGAATCTCTCAACTCAACTAGGATTAACACTGCGTCATATACCAGAATGTAACTCGGAATATGAAAATCAACACGTTGGTCCCATCTGAGGCACAGTCACATCACAGAGTAGTGGAGTGAAGAGATTTTAGTGGCTCTTAACATCGAGGCTTACAGAGCCGATGAGGGTGAAGGGAGCTGAGAATGGAGCAGCGCTGGATTGAAAGGGCGGGAGGAAACTGGAGATCCCCGAGAAAACCCGCCGACCAGCGGCATCCTCCGGCGCGATTCCCACTTGCGAAAATCCGGGAGTGACCCGGCCGGGGATTGCACCCGGTTCGCCCTGGTGGGAGGCAAGCAGGCTAACCTCTCAGCCACCACGGCCCCTAATATAAATAAATGATCACTCTAAGGCATGCCGCGTTGAAAGTGTTAGTATGGGTGCTGCCTTCTTTTCATTGGTGTCGACCTTCATTGAAGGGGATTTACTCTTGCGCGGAAGACCAGAATTTCCTTGTTCCCACTACTTGGTAGTCGCGTGACACAGTGCTGTTCTAACCACACGACGGTCGTATAGGAAAAGCGGTTTTGTAACGTCCTGCATGGAATGCGCGTATGGATATATATATATATATATATATATATATATATATATATATATATATATATATATATATATATATATATATATATATATATATATATATATATATAGGCTGTTCACGGTAAAGTGAGAACTTTTGGAAGCCCTCTCATTTGGAATAATAGTTAATAAATATGATCTATTTTAACCATAGACGTTAAGTTCCGGGTGTTGTAGAATATACATACTGTATTTATCATTTACTTGGCAATATTTATTTTAAATGATGGTTAACACTTTGAAGGCTATGCCCGAGTTTCACTCGGGCAAAACAAATCTGGAAATATCTCTGTCCCTGAAGATAAGAATCGCACGGATATAGTTTCATTGTTTTTGCCATTATTTCCCTAGAACATTTCCTTTCACCAACAGGCAATGTTGTGAATACAATACTACATTTCTGTCTGGTTACGGAAATGAACACGATTTACTGACTGTATATAATGTCGAATATAAAATAACATTTTATTGGAACACAGTGAACCTGGCACTCCATTGGCGGACACCAGGACAATAACAAACGTTACGGAATACACAAAGGCTGTGTAGTGTAGTTTGGACCAATAGAGTAGCGATTGGTGGGAAAATACAGACCATCAGAAATTATGTTCCTGCAGTGGTGGATATACGTGGCTAGCTTCTAGCGTGTCTCGAATTCGGCACTGGAATGAAACAGCGTAATCGGTGAGTAAAAAAAAAAGCGGCAAGAGGTGGATAAGACGTTGGCGAGGATCCGGAGAAGGATGAGGGAGGGAAAGGGGGCTAAGAAACACTATAACTGCCAGTGGCCTACATTCCACACTCTGTGTGGAGAGTATGGGGTCGATACAGAAAAATATGGATGTACAGAAACTGAATTGGTACAGCAGGCAATTTGTTTATTCTTGGGCATGAAGGGCAGAAATGATAGAAATAGCGAGGAAGAGAGACGCGGAGGATATGTACTTCTGACGAAATAGAAGATGACGGAGCACAAGATTTCATCCGGGCCTGCAGGCGAAAAATGCCAGCGTAAGTTTGTAACGCCACTCAGGTGGAACTTCGTGTCGTAAGGGAGAAAGGTACGGGCGATGCGATTTGGTCGTGACTGCACGACACGACGCGGCGCATTTCGTGAATTCTTCTGATGACCGATTGGATCCCTAACCTTTGTATATTTTGTTTTACACAATGCAAACATTTTAAGAATTGTGAAATCGAACGTTAGCGTAAGCCTGGGTTAGGCATACCAGATTACCGCTAAAAGATATATAGGCTGTTCACGGTAAAGCGAGCACTTTTGACGCCTTAGTTACTTTTTCCCTTCGGTCATTTTCAAATATTTAACAACCTTTTTAAATAAATATTGCCAGGTAAGAAATAAACACAGTGTACATATTCCACCGCAATTGGAAGTTAATGTCTAAGGCTAAAATAAAATATATTTATTGAATATTACTTCAAATGAGGCTTTCAAAAGTGCTCCCTTTACCGCGAATAGCTTATAAAAGTGGGATAGACCCCCACATATTTTTTGTGAAATAGTTGTTTGCGCGAATACGTGTATCTCGGAAAATAAATGTTCTGCAAATACGACCTTTTGCCTGAAACGATAAAAAATAACCCATTATCGATGCCACTAATTTCCCCCCCCCCCCCCCATATTAAGTGTATTCTTGGAGAAAAAGTTCATGAAAATGGTTAAATATCGCATTTTCAAAGCTTGCCTATGCAGTTTCCTTAAGCGGCAAGAGAAAAGTACAAATATACGGGCGTAGTTTAATCTTAATCTATGGTCTTTCATGGCGTGTAATAGAACCCCGCTGTTACAGATCTAACCTGCACAGTACAGCGTCACGACGGAAACACTGCACGCCTTGCTCGTAGGAGCGATGAGGCTCTAGAATTGCGTGTTTGTGTCGCCCGTATCGCTCTCTCTCTCTTCTTGACCTTGGACACGGGGGCCCCGCGGGGCGTCCATCCCACTCTTAAGGACTCGTATTTCGGAACGCTTTAACACAGATCCAGTTTTGTAGTTGGGTGATTTTAATCCTCATGTGTCTTACGTGTCAGCTTGCCAATCACAGGCGTTTCATGCCGCAGTAAACCTACTTCCGACTGGATCAGTCATTTCAGTAAATGTTTTTTACCATAGGCTGTTCACGGCCAACAATTTTTTTTTGGCCCAACACAGAGATTTTGTTTATTCAAACATATATTTTGCTAGACGAACAGAAGTTATTTTGTTGCTTTTCAAATTTTGTTTGCTCAACAATATATTTTTGTTAGGGCAACTAAACATATATTTGGCCCTATACCAACAAACATTTTGTTCGATTTCCTGTCATTGTACGTCAGGGATTTCGATGACTTTACGTTTCACGTAAGACGTAGCGGAAATCTTGTCAGTTTCTAGCTTTTACGTGATACGTGACTGCACCACGATATTTCGCTGGCCAATCGAAATAGGAAGAAGTGTTATATTTGCTTCTCGTAGGTTTGTTTTTTTTTTATTTTCGAGATGTCGTCTGCTCACGTTTTTTATTTAATGTACCGCATATATAATTATCTCCCGTAAATGAGGACGAGAGAATATTAGAAGTTGTGCTAGGAATATTTTTTGTTTTTTAAATTGATCAATAGTAAAGATGTTTGGGGGGGCTCTTGACATCGATGTCTTGAGAGCCGAAGTGGGGTGAAATGAGGTGAGAATGGAGCAGTGCCAGAATGCGAAGACGGGTGGAAACGGGAAACCCTCGAGAAAACCCGCCGATCCCTCGTGCGGAAATCCGGGAGCGACCCACCTGGGAATCGAACCCGTTTCGCCTTGACGGGAAGCGAATATTCTGACCACTACACTACTGCGGCCCCGATAATCCTAAGAAAGTTCTAGGAGTGTGTTTAAGGTACTGAAGAATTATTCAGTTAATATTAGTTGTCCCTGCATTTAACCGTTTAACTTACATAAGATGACAATGCTAAATTCTTGCGTGGGCGATGCCATTCCCGATAAGTAGATATGATGGTTTATGGCGGGGAAAGTGGAGTGTTTGCTAGGATCCAACCTACTGTACACATGTCCGACAGTTTTCTTTCCTTATTGGCTGTCATGCATGTGTGAAGCTACTACCCCACTTCACTGGGCCAATGAGGATTCTGTTACTTAAACGCAGAACGTTCGTGATTGGTCTGCAAACAACTTTTCGGAGTCAAAACCTTGTCCACCCAATCATGAAAGAATAAACTAGTTACCAGAGTGTTATAGAAGATATGTTGGCTCTAAAAACTTTCGCGATTTTCCATCGTCTCTACAATGTTAAAAATTTCCGTATATTTACGGAATGTTTTACGGAAATGTACAGTGTATATACGGAGAGGCAATCCGTAATGACGAAAATCGGAGTTAAGTCCGTAAATACAAAATGTGGAAAGTCTCCGTATTCCCTTTGGCTTCGAGTTACGGGGACGAACAATACCGATTCTACACGAAGCTTTCTTCGCCACTGTAACAAGAAAATGATCGTTTCTGCGGATGTTAAGGTTATCCACGCGACTATGGCCTATTCTTTCAAACATTAAAAAATAGCATCAGGTGTGTGTAACATTTGGCAACACAAAAAAAATACACAAAATTTAATAGAAACTGAACTTTTGCTTTTGTAGTTTGAATAGAAATATAGAAGTCAAGGGAGAGTTGTAGGTGGTTTTTTTTTATACAGGTAGAACACTCACATAACGAAAATTAAAGACATTTGCATTATCTATTTTTATTTTGAACTGAAAGTACAGACAACTGATTAACGGATAGGTTCCGTGTAATTTACGGAAAGTCCGTTTCTGAAAATCAGCGTGTCCGTAATTTTACGGAGAGTTTACGGACACTTCTGGATAAATTTTTACCAACAGTTTTCCGTAAAATGAAGAACACATTTTTTTTCCTGATAATATTAATGGCATGAGATATTGGATATTTTGAATAAGCTTTCTTCTTCTTCTTCTTCTTCTTCTGTGTATGCCTGCAGTTTGTGTACTTGTGTTTTCTTGTTGAATGTGTATGTTAACTCACTGCTACTCATTCTTATTGATAAGAAAGTTGGAGAAATTGCGGCAATTTATTTTCCTCATCAACAGCTATTCTTGGTAATCGGGAGTGTGAGTGGATAAGAGGAAAAAAATTTTTTTTTTTTTTTAACAAACATCAAGTGGGCTTTTTTTTTTTCTTTTTTTTTTCCCCCTGGATTCTGAACCTGAGGCCCTGTACAAGATTGGTCGTAGTAATGTCGCCCCATTTTAGCGAGAGTCGAATTAATTTATAAGCCACCATCCAATGTTCTCTGCGGAGTTCTTAGTGCATTTCTTTTAAAGGCTGTTCACGATAAAGTGAGCACTTTTGAAATCAACCCTGAAAAAAAAAAAAGTCGCTGCCCCTGCATGCATATATTTTAACGGGCGCACCGAGTGGCTAGCGCCCAGTAAAGTTGGTAATGGTGGCTGGGAAACAGTTCCATATTTTAACGGCAAATAAATAGTGTTAGGTAACCATTTGTGCAAACTGAAATGATTTCTTTTGCACTCTGTTTTTTTTTTTTATGCGTCTAAGTATAAGACTGGGCAGATTTGTAACATATTTACTTTTCCAATAATTTCAGAGTTACACTTGACCGAAGCATGAATAAAGTGATGAGGCCCATGGCAGTGTTATTTTTAATCTAAGGCGGAGGAATACACAACGTGCGTACAAGTAGATCTTAAGCGGGGCTTTCAAAAGTGCTCATTTTACCGTGAACAGCTTATAACCCACGTTGCCAACACACAGAAAATTCCCAGTTAATATCACTTCGTGGGATTAAATAATTCCCCCCCCCCCCCACACCCTTTTCTTTTTCTCATTCCACCCAGGATTTCTCGGATTTATGTGAACACGTTGCGGAGTGTATAAAAATTCCAGCCAACCAATTCGCAGTTTGCCGCTGAACCAGCTACTGACGTGCGACCAAGGCTATAATTCTTTTTTTCTTGCGAAAACTCGTTCCCCTAATCTACCAACGGGATTCCTAGAAATATGGAAAACGCGTTTCATGGAAGGCGTTTTTTTTTTTTTTAATCGCGAGTGTGTCACGTACCGTTTACGTGACCCGTTGACACGATTCCGTTAACTTCGTTGAAAAAAAAAAAATGGCTACGAGGTTTGAACGACGTGCAGCGGGTGACACCCGGGATAAAATCCCCCCCCCCCTTTTTTCCCCCCTGTGTAGGTCAGGCGAAGGAAAAAAAAAAGGACTGAAGACACGGTAGAATGCTACTACACTGGGGTGGGAAAACACCGAAGTAACTAGCTGTATATCGCTTTGTACAGGGTTGCCACCTTTTTCCGTTTGAAAATTCCATGACATTTACCTGTTATTTTATTGTAGGGCGATTTTTATCTGGGTGTATTAAACAACGCTCCTCTTAAATTAAATAAATGGCAATCGAATATTATGTGAAGGGGAAATGTATGAATTAATATTTTTAATAAAGCAAACAAGTGAGTTTCTTGCTTTGAAATTAACTTTTAATATAAATCTCAAGCCTGTTTAATAAAAAAAAGGGTAAGGTAAAGGCATTCCTGGATAATATGATAATGATTTACATGACAAGATACACATTTTTATGAAGCTCGCAGAACCGATGTCCAACTGTCTGAGCTCTGACTTTACAATCGTGTTGTGTGTCGGTGTTTTCGACAAACGAAAGGAGACGTAGTAAAGTCAAACGTTAGAAGTGTTTCTATTGTGTTAGAGCCTGAAGGAGAGAGAGAGAGAGAGAGAGAGAGAGAGAGAGAGAGAGAGAGAGAGAGAGTAGGCGAAGCGATACTACGTGGTTGGTGGTATATCCGTGGAACTCCCCGGCGATTGTCGCTCCTCGACCGCCAACTATCAGCCCCTGTGGGTTGTCCGCGGTCTTCTGGCTTCCGCCTCGCGACTCTGCCCTGGCAAGTGTCCAGCCGACGTCTCTGTCGCTTCGCCGACAGAGATCAGCGACACGGCACTCGTCGGCGCGCCGCGCAACCCAGATATACGCTGCTCGCGGTAACTCGAGCACTTCTGAAAGCCCTGCTTTAGAAATACTTGTATGCACGTCGTGTATTCTTCCACCTTATGTAAGATTCACATTGCCGCGTGCCTCGCCCTCGTCGCTTTATTCGTGCGTCGGTCAGGAGATACTGTGAAATTCTTGTAAGAGAAAACATTTTCAAATCTGGTAATTTTTATACTTCGACGCGTTAAAAAACCAGAAATGGAAAGAAATAATTTAACTTATCATGGTAACCTAAAACTTTTTATTCGACGTTAAGATATGGAACTAATTTCCATCCACCACTACCAACTTTACTGGGTACATGTCACTCAGTGCGCCCGTTAAAATATACGAAGTTAAGAGCGGTGACTCTTTTCTAACGTTGATTTCAAAAGTGCTCACTTAATGGTAAAGTGAGCACTTTTGAAACCCTGGTGATCTGCCTATATTCTCGTCAAAATTTAAAGCTTGCCAAGGTTTTGACGGACGGACGGACGGACGGGTGAAATTGATGGCCACTTCTGATTGGCTGTTGGTCACTTGACTGACGGACGGATGCGACGGGTCGTTGTAAAGCCTGCTTTATAGTAAGGGTCAGTGATTTCTCGCGAGAAAAAAAATCGGAGCACACAGTAAAATGCAATATTATATATATATATATATATATATATATATATATATATATATATATATATATATACACACACACACACACACACACACCTCGGCAGTTGTCACACCTTCGTTGGTTGCTCGTGCCGCGTCCACATTTTACCGAGCCACTAAGGATTGCTTAACTCCGGCACGGACCACAGTATGTTTCAGCCAATTAAAAAACCCGGATGGCCGTGCGTTGAACTGCATCTTGTCTCAAAGGCATTTCGCGGAATATTACTGCTCCTAGCTATACTACATTTGTTAGTCCATTCTCAGTTTCTTCTCACACGTGCCCGGTCGTTTCGTAGATATGCCATGTATCTATTAGGCCGTTCAAGATAAAGTGAGTACTTTTGAGGCCCTAGTAACTTTGCTATTTCAGCCATTTTTTATGCTTTGACCAACTTTTAAAATAAATATAGCCATGTAAGTAATAACCAGAGCGTGTAGATTCCACCGCACTCGGAAATTCACGTCTAAGTCTAAAATAAGATATATTTTTTGACTATTATTCCAAATGAGAGGGCTTTCAAAAGTGCCCACTTTGCCGTGAATGGCCTATAAAGAGTTTTATACTTCTGTTAACATAAAAATGCCTTGTATTTGGATAAATTTAACTTTAATTTAAATTGGGGAAAACTGGTGCCAGTTACGTACACGAGAAATTCGCGTGTTCAATGATGTGTAGGCTAGACTTCACAGTCTTATAGGCCTTACTCTCATACACATATCATCTGTTTATTGGTTGATTTTTGTGGTAGTAAAAGGTGGTGGTTTGGGCACACAATTTATTGCATGTTTGTTATTGGCTCATTTATCTATAAGAGGTGTTAAACAACACGTCGACCAATTACAAACGTAACATGAACGTACAAGTGTGTGAATTCCAACTTGTCTAGAAATGAACCAACGAAATTTTCGGGTCTGTGGTAATATTGTAGGCCTATATTTCTGTAACTATATATTTTTATAACGGCACATTTTTACTGTAACACCAAAATTTTATGTTCTTATTATTTTTAAATAATTGTAATTTCTAAATATTTTAATGTAATTCTTGCATATATTTTGCAAAGCTATTTGATTTTGTAAATCCTTTTTTTTTCTTTGAGGCGGAAGAAAACAAAAGAGGGGAAGTGCCCCGGTAAATAAAAGTAGAAAAGAAATTAATTCCCTTACTTTCTACAGTCGCCCTCTCAAACTATCATAAGGATGCTACTCATTTGCTTTTGACCATTATTCTTATTCGCCTCCGATGGATGTTCATCATGGATGACGTGGTTTTGGAGTAGGGGGCGTGTTTTATACGTGTGACAGAGTGGTCTGGTGGTCAATGAGAACCCTGTGTTGCATCCATATAAACAAAAACAGGGAGAAAATATGCCTGTTCATAATGACCAGTAAGAAATAGACCTTATGAAACATTTTATCACACTAAGTGCGCACGAATACGGTGAAATGCCCCAGTGGTGAAGTTTTCAAGACTAAAGCAGAAATCACATAGCCCCGACGCGCACGACACGACGGCCAACAGCCAATGAAATACGAGACAGATCGTCGTAAGACCGACCGATTCTCTCGTCCGACCAGCAGTTTTGGATTAGAAACTATCCAATTTTCTTCTTCGTCTTGTCGTGCTGCACGACGCACAGAATGTACTGCAATCTTGCTAAATGGAATTGTATTGCGAGCTTTCCCTACAATGGTAAATACGCAGCTTAAAAGGAAAATAAATTGAGAAAATTACTATATCTAAATATTAAAAATAATAATCTTACATTGGTTTGCATTAGCGATACCAATTTGTCATCATTACATTATGTATTAAAAATTTCCCTCTTGTTCACCGCCTTTGAGACTAACGTAGCCTATCAGCGCCTTCTAAATAGTTAGGTTAAATGCCGAGAGCGTGGTGTCGGTCGTGCTGTAAATTCAAGTAGTCACATTGAAATGTGTCGTGGTGGCGTTTTTGGTCGTGTCGTGCTGTGTTGGTCGGGGCTATGTGATTCCGGTACTAGTTTAAGCATTGTTAGCGTGACGCGCGGAGGAATATCCTGGAAGTAGAACTTCGACAGGGCTTCGGAAAGGTTGGAAGTTACCACGTGATTGGAGTATATTCAACAGCGCCGGATGTCGGTTTCTCACGCCTTTCGTTTGTGACGGCGCCACCCGCTGGACAACTTTTCGGTCTCTCCCCCCCCCCCCCCCTTATTTTCCTTCACCCACATTCTCATCGCCCCATTCCTCCCTCGTTAGCGACATATTGTTTGCGCGGGTACATTTTCTCTCTTCCGTCGGGGAACAGAGAGTAGGCAGCACGACTAGACTACGTGATGTCACACACACACCACACGGGGTTGGAGGGGGGAATTAACGGGGCCGAAAACAATCCCACCGGCATCCATAACTCGGTCCAGTCACAGACTAGGTAAGTCATACAGAGGCGAAACAACCGCCCGTACCGCTAACTCAACACTGGCAAGAGATGTAACAACAGATATTTGAAAGTCCTACCTACTGAAACGTTTTCTGTGAAATCGTTGTTTGCGAGTAAACGCTTATCTCGTTAAATAAATAAAAGTTCTGGAAATACGATTTCGTCAGAAAAAGCAAAAAAAAAAAAACAATTATCTATGACTCTCCCCCCCCCCCCTTCCCCCCCGGTCTATTCACCTATTCAGTTTCCTTCAGCGGCAAGAGAAAAGTACGTACGTAGATACGGCTGGAGTTTAATCTGTGTGCTTTCATCGCGTGTAATAAAACTCCACTGTTACAGATCTAAACAGTGCAGCGTTAGGACGGAAACACTGCACGCATTGCGCGTAGGGGCGATGAGGCGCTGGGCGTGCGTGTTAGTGTCGCCCGTATCGCTCACTCGCTTCTTGACCTTGGACGCGCAGGTACATAGTCCCCTTATTAAACATCGAGGACTTGAGACCCATATCTTAACGTAGAGTAAAAAGTGTTAGGGAACAATTTGTGATAATTTAAATTATTTCTCACGCCTTCTGTTTTTTTAGTGTGTAAAAATTAGCAGATTTGTAAAAAAAATTTTCTTTTCAAATAATTTCACAGTTTCACTTGACCGACGCATGAATAAAGTGATGAGGTCCATGACAATGTTAGTTTTACATGACACCGAAGATAAAACAACGTGCATACAAGTAGATCTCAAGCAGGGCTTCCAACAGGGCTCATTTTACCGTGAACAGCCTATAGTAATCGTACTTCTGTTCTGTTTGTTTATTACGGTTCTGTTTGTAGCGGGAACTATCCAGATATTGCTGAGGTTGTTCTGTTGAAGGGACTTTCTCGTATGCAGCGGGATGAGAATGGTCAGCTGCTAGGAACTGTATTCATAGTCCCAGATATAATCACAGATAATGCTGGAGTCACAATACCCCGACGACCACGACGCGACGAAATCTGAGTAGCAGCCAATGAAAAGCAAGGTCACTGTGGCGTCAGTCCGACAAAATCGCAGTCCCGACAGGTCGACGAAAAGCTGATTCTATTTATACTTTCCGTCGTGTCGGACTCGTCGGGGCGCGCAGAAAATGCAAATACAACATTAGAAAACAAAATTTCGTGCGTATTTCCCTACCGTTGTAAATAATAAATTAACTTACCGCCGAAAATAACGTTCGGGTTTTTTTTTTTGGAAGGTCAGTGCCAGAGTACTTTATTCTGATTGGCCCAGTCAAATAAGAACATTTCTTGCCACGTAGACGCGCGGTGAATAACGAACGGAAGTTCTGGTTACAGACGTAGGATATTGAAGTATAGCATGAGCGTACATCTTTTCGCGTAAAATACATGGCCCTACTTATAGCCCTACAATATAAATCCTTTGATACTCGGGGCTACGTTTATATGGAAATTATTTTTCTCTTGAATACAAAGCTCGCACTTTTATAGTTTTACTATTTCGCTAGACTTTATCGGAATCCAAGTAAAAAATGACAACTAGTCAACATTTCAGTTTGTAAGAATAAGATTGTTGTATTTGTTAATTTTTCAAACGAACACGATGGATTTGCAAAACTTGTTACTTGTATCGCGATACATTAATTGGTGCACAGCCAACGCGTGACTTCATTGGTCGACGGCAAGCCAATAATAAACGTTGCAGAGTACGGTAGGCGTGCCCGGTGTAGCCAGGACCAATAGGACAATGGTAAGTGGAAATACAGAGACCAACCAAAATAATACTGGTGTAGTGTATAATATAGGCAGCTCACTTCAAACTTGTCCTCAGCGCTAGTAAATTTGTGCCGCGCTCAAAGGGTTAGGCTTTAGAGGTTAATAAAAAACGTCAACAGTTAACTAGATAAATAGTCGCGCCTGGTTAGAAGGGTGTGCGAAATTTGTGTGTTGGTGGGGGAAGGGGTGGAGGAGGGGTGTAATCGGGGTTGAATACCCCTCCCCCCTCACACCCCCGGCCTAACCGAGAATCCGAAATTCTGGATAATTACAGCAGTAGGGCCTATATTGTCGCTTTGGAAAGCATCTTCAGATCTAGCTTGTCATGAATGAAGTAAATCTGTTATTATAATTTTTATGATTTTAATGCTTGGCCGGCTAAGTTAAATACAATGTTGAAGTTTGCCGAATTTATGCATAAACTTATTTACACATACTGGCTCAAAAACATAATTAGATCATTAAGGAAAACACATGATTTTGCTATCGAAAGAAGTTTAATTGCTGCAAAATGTTAACATTTTATATTTAAAAAAATTTTCTTCGGGGAATAAAAAAACTCGCATAACTTCACTTTGTAGGTTGCCATCATAAAGTCTCCAATTTAGATAATAATTCCTTACCACCTCCCCCCCCCCCCCCCCCCGCCATTCAATTTTGATGGTCCCGCCGAAGAATAGGTCTACGTACGCCATGGCCTGATTAGCTGTGGATGCATTTTTCCTGGGGGCCACAGAATTTCCTGATTGCTATGTATTCTACAAGTATGAGTGCAAACCGATTAAAAAAATTCTTAAATAAGAGTACTTTTTGACAAACAACAGGGCATTACAGCAGTTTCTTTTAACGCGTTAGATTGCTTCAGTATTAGTGGAAGCCAAATGGCGAACAAGGAAATACAAAAAAAAAAAAAAAAAAAAAAAAAAAAGTCGAATACTTGCAGGTCAAAAAAATTTCCCTCGCCGGTAAAAAAAAAGATTAGTATTTTATGTTTTATAGAGGAGTGGCGGGACTTTTTCGTGGTTCTGTTACCTGTTGGCAGTAGTTTTTCTGATGTTCGGTTGAGGGAATCTTGTGTGTTCTTATCACTTATAGCTTTGGCCCTTATCTCGTCAAGTGCCGAGCGCGGGAAAAAAGTTGTGTGTCTATCCTGAGTTGAGAAACTTGCTACCACTTTCCATCCTTCTATCCCTCCCGCTTATGGCGCCAAGTTGAGGTCGTAACACACGACTCCGTGGAGCAGATCTTTATGCGCGCGTGTATAGCCAATATAATGAATTAGTGAAGTGCACCAGCAATATTAATCTAGGCTCTTGAATTAAAAAAAAAAAAAAAAAGTAATTTAATTTGTTGAAAAGAGTGCAAAAAATTATAAATCGTAAATGCGAAAAAATTTAAATTTACGTGGTGTGGATTTTTCCGTTCACATTTCCTATATTCCGTTACTGAACTTCCGCACAGTATGGCTCGATCACAGAATATAAAATTTTGAATTTCAGACTTGGTTCAGCTTTGCTTGCATGATGGTGAGCAACATCCTGAAACCGGAACTTCAGCAGGGTTTCAGGAAAGTCGGAAGTAACCGTGAACAAACTATGGTATAGGCTGCTCACGGTAAAGCGAGCGCTTTTGAAAACCCTGCTTAAGGTATACTTGTAATAACGTTGTGTATTCTTCCGCCCCAAGCAAAATTAACATTACCATGGGCCCCGTCACGTTACTTATGCCTCGGTCAAGTGAAACTGTGAAAATATTAGAAAAGTAAACATTTTATAAATCAGATAATTTTTACTCATCTGATGCGTTAAAAGAACAGAAACCGAAATAAATAATTTGAATGATCGCAAATGGTTACCTAACACTTTTTATTGTACATTAAGATATGGAACTACTTTCCATCCATCGCTACCACCTTTACCGGACGCATGTCACTCAGTGCGCCCGTTGAAGTACACGCGAACAGGAGCAGTAATTTTTTTTTCTAAGGTTGGTTTCATAAGTGCTCACTTTATCGTGAACAGCCTTTAATTTATATAGTGATAGTAACAATGTGTCGAGATTTTAGCCCGGGAAATTTGTATCGAGTCTAGATCATCGCACAAATGGGCTAACGCCAAGAATTAGTGCTCTCTCCGTTTTATAATATTTTGCATGAGGACTATTTTATAGGCAATTCACGGTACAGTGAGCATTTTTGAAAGCCCTCTAATTTCGATTAAGAGTCAATAAATACATTTTATTCAAGCCTTAGTCATTAACTTCCCCGTGTTGTGGAATACACACACTGTAATACTTACTTGACAAGGCGGTTACAGGATAAAATATGGCTGAAAGGAAAAAGTAACCAGGGCCTCAAAAGTCCTCACTTTACCGTGAACAACCTATACCAACTCACTTATCTTCGTTTCTTTTTTGTACGTATTACAAGAATGAAAAATTACAACTTACACAGTTTGCAAAGTATAGTATACTTTAATTGTAATAAAAGTATAAAACCCTTGTGATACATGACGTAGGCCTATTTCGGAAACACATAACTCGTGGGGTGAATTTTCAAGGCACATTCATTCGAAAAGTCTGAAGATACCGCGAATATAGTTCACATAAAAATGAAAGCGAATTTAGCAGGTGTCCACACATAAACCGTATGGTTGTAACACCGTGTAAACAGCAAATACTACATTTTTTATAAATACCATCCGGCATTTGTTTTTAGTTTTTTTTTTTCGTACAAAATATTACGAAATAATGTAAAAGGTTAGCAGTACAGAGAGTGAGGGAGATTTGGACGGCTCTTACCATCGAGGTCTCGAGAGCCGATGACGGTGGAATGAGTATGGAGTGGCGTCGGAATGAAGGGGCAGGGGTAAGCGGGAGATCCTCGAGGAAACACGCCGATTAAGGCCATATTAAACTGTACCATATTTCGTAGAAGCTTGTGCGAGGTCTGCCATAGCTGCCGTTATGCCGGTCTGTGCGGCGCCCGTCATGGCAGTTTTCGCCTGGCGCTGCCAGATTTCATCACAGGTTCCGTAAGTGGACCTGTCCTGTTTTCCGTGGGCAGGTTCCACACGGGCTCACGTACCTGGCCAATCACATTCCAGTTTCAGGGCGTAGGGAGCTACCGTGTGGGATATAAACTACTGGACGTGTGAGTGAACTGGTGGTGTGGTCGTGAAGTCCGCAGTAAACATGTAATTTTTGGACGTGAGTTCGAAATCCCGCCGGACCCAAACTTCTTTTTTATAATTAAATTTTGCATGCGGATAGTATTCCGGTACGTAAACAAAAAACTGTATTTTGCAACAGGTCAGTAATTTTCGTCAAAATTAAAAATAACGCACTCGTACTCTAGTGACTTCACGTCATTTTCAAGAAAATGAATGAAACTATACTAATAAGCAATCAATTTATATAAAAGGCGAACAGTAATATAGCAATATTAAGATGTGCTAGCTAGTTTCTTTATAGGCCTACGCAAGTTACTAACTGGTAGCAGTTCTATGAATGGGGTTCATATTTACTACAAACCACACACTGCGCACCTACCGAGGGTGCTAAATGCTAGTACGCGAACTGCTGTTGTGTAAAATGAATCTTCCATGGCGGCTCGTATAGCGGCTGGTATACCGGCTCGTACACCAGGGCTTGTACAAGAACCAAGTACGGCTGCAGGTATCGTGTAATATCGGCTTTAGCGGCATCGCCCGACACGAATTCCCACGGGTGAAAATCCGGGAGCGACCTCCGCCGGGAATCGATTCCGTTTCCCCCTCTGGAGGTAGGCGAGTAGGCTGACCACTGCATCACAGCGACCTGAGGTCTGTGGGTGTTATGCCGACGCGCACGACACGACGGCCAGCAGCCAATGAAATACAAGATAGGTCGCCGTAAGCCCGACCGATTCTGTAGTCCGACCAGCAGTTTTAGATTAGAAATGATTTATATTCTCCGTCGTGTCTTGCGGCACGACGCACAGAATGCACAACCTTGCAAAATTACGTCGTGTTGTAAGCTTTATCTACAGTCGTAAATACGCAGCATAAAAGAAGAATATATTGAAAAATTAGTGTCTAACTCTTAAAAATAATAATGTTACCTTTGTATGCATTGGCGATACCAATTTGTCATCATTATGTATTACAAATTTCCCTCTTGTTCACCGCCTTTGAGACTAACGTAGCCTATCAGCGCCTTCTAAATAGTTAGGTTACATGCCGAGAGCGTGGTGTCGGTAGTGCTGTAAATTCAAGTAGTCACATTAAAATGTGTCGTGCAGTGGCGTGTAGTGAGTTTTTTTTTTACAGGATAAGCAATTTCTTCAAACAAATGCAACTTTCAACTTTGTTTATCCTCTACATGTATTTGCCATTTTATAATACCTAACATTAGTTATAAAAACGGAAACGAAATGAATGTAATAATTATTGAACTGGATATTATTTTGAGAGATATTACAAATGATAGGAAATCTTCCGTTTTCCCCGAAAACTTTAATCCACTTTCCAAGGGAAAATGTAGGACTGGAGGACGCAAACAGAACGACTGCTTACCTTTCCGAAGGAACGCGGTCGAGCGTGTGGCGTGTTGTTGCTTGCGAGTTTGTGGAAATAAATACTAGATGGCAGCACTATGCGTGTACAGTACGGGAGTTACGAAAACTCTGTTTCTCGAATCGGAAACGGGGAAACTCAGAAATAATTGTGTTCGAAGTTACGGCGGAAACTGTAAAGCATCAAACATTTCCAATATGTAAAGGGTAAGCATCGCTTACCTTGCGTCTATGGAATAAACGCCAGTGGTGTCGTGGTTGCGTTTTTCGTCGTGTCGTGCCGTGTTGGTCGGGGCTATGCGATTCCTGCATTAGCGACGTTCGGCGACGGAGCCACAGCTGCGGAACGGAGAAGACCTCGTGAGCTCCACAACCTGAATAACAGGTCGTCACCGCCCGGGAGTATATCGGACAAGAGACGCAGTCTACATTCTGGATCAGCCCCCCCCCCCGGGGGGGGGGGATAACAGGAAGAGAAGACGAGCTTACAGTTTCTGTCGACGTCGCAGGCGGCTCCACCAGCATGACTGATGCCTTGGCCACAGAGCAGGTAACTGCACAGAAGAGCAATGGCCGCAGTAGCTTGACCCTTGCCGCCGACGGAATATCGCAGGCTTTGTCCGAATTCTCCTGAAACGCATACACTTATACGTACCTGTTCCCGGAAGTGACATCTCAAGTATGCAAGTATATGAAGATGTATATTTCTGGCGTACTTGCTATATAAGGGCCGCCATTTTGAGAAGGGATTTGCAGGGTACTGTTGATATACGACGTAATTATTTTATTTAAATTTTAAAGGGCTACCTTACTGCTCGGTAGTTTAGAATTTTGAAGTGAGTAAATAATTATCGTAAGGTGGACCTTAAAGAAAAGTCTAAACATTAAAATCGCATTATACCTATGTTCATAACCTACAAAATCTACTGCAAAACGAGCAATCAGAATTGCAAACTCACGTACAATCAGCAAGACAGCAAAATATGTGAAAATCAAATTGAATTATTATTTAATCTTTTCTCAAACCATATGGATTTCTGCAATCATCAAGTTATTTGCAGGAAAACATATTAATTAAAAGTGATCAGCTGACTAATAGATGTCGCAGAAGCCAACAAGACTGCCTGTCCGAAACCATGAAGTATGGCGCCAAAGGTAAGTAAAGGACGCAAGTACACAGGTATGTACCTGAATTCGGACACGGCGTTAGTTGTATGGTTTTTCCTAGGGGCGCCGTCTACTTGGAGGGTTTTAGCTGGTTTGAGGCAGGGAAGCGCGGAACCGATAAGGACGACACTGACGCGCGCGCCTGATGACACTTCGCCCCTACGCACAAGGCTCTGAAATGACGTTAGGCGTTCTCATAATGTTGTGTGTACCGGTGGGACTCTAAGGGGCGAACCTATCATTTTATTGTTAAAAAGTCTGTAGGAAGGCTCAATGCAGGTTCCTATAATATTTTACCATGTTTACAACCAGTATATTGAGAGATACAGCAGTGTGAAAAAGCCGGGTGTTTTTTTTTTTTTCTCTCTCTATGATGGAAGACCCGGGAATAGCATTTGTAATGTTCATGATGTATTGAGAGTATTATACGTACCTCGCGTGGAGTGGGTTTCCTTTTAGTACATTGGTATCATGAGGACACGTTTAATGGTTTGGCAAAAAAAAAAAAAAAAAAACGTACATCAAACACACTGCAACGCAATTCAAGAGCGAGGTAGTCAGCGCCCTTGATGTCACGATATCTGCATTTATTGACGACACGACAGAAGAAATATTACGTCGGCAGCAGTTTTCACTGATGGGTTTACTGCACCGTGATATTACGCCAGTAAAATCTCAAAGTCTAAATGGCTCAGATGAGCATGGTAAACTCTGTACTAGGGATAGGAAAAATTCGCGAGTTCAATGACCTGAAGGCTAGACTCCACAGTCATGTGTACACTCGAGCCCAGATGTTTGTTCATTGGCTGCTGCCCCATACAGTAGTCAAATGTTACTTCACGCCTGGCAGTGTGGCACTCCCTACTTGTTCCCTTGCAAGTCTGCCATTGGCTCAGAGTCGTCCAGGGCGTGTCTAATAAACTGCAATCCAATTGCAAAGTCAACTTCAGTGTACACATGTTTGACGTCTATCGTGTCCTGAAATGAACTCGCGAATAATTCCTATCCCTACTCTGTGCATAACTCTACGTAGGACAGTACGTTTGATTGGCACACTGACAACTTGGCTTCATTTTTTCAGTTAAGGCTGGGCTCACAACCATCCGTCATACCCGGTAGTCGCCCGTCCGTCAGTCATCCGTCAGTTTTTTCATCCGTCAGTTGAAATCGACTTACAACCATCCGTCATACGTCGATCCTTCTGTATGGCAAAATTTCATTTTGACTACATAAAATCGTAATCTTTCTTTAGTTGGAGGTGTATTTCGATCTGAAATACATATCCAAGAGAGAAAAAAAATTGGGGAAATATATTCTTTATGCGATAAGAATTTCTAGATACTATATTATTGTTTACATATTAAATTCTTGAATTTACCATTAAAGATATTTTACACAAATCTCCCGCATTTCATTTTATTTCGAAGTGCGTATTCGCATCAACAGAATGTCGTCAGTAGGCGGTGGCATATTCGTCGTTCCGTCAACCGTTAACGATTTGCAGACTACGCTCGTGTGTAGCTCGAGCAAAGATAATTAAAAAATTACTTTGTTGTTCAGAACAAAACCCGTGTTCACCTTGTGTTAAACATGACCTCGCCAGAACACGACAGCGGAGTAACAATGGTATTGATAGAGATAGAAGTTATTCTTTTATAGCCACTCAAAGGGGCATGATTGACTGTAAATCCTTTTACAAGATAGGTGACATTTTACTGGGTTCTTCATTGGTTGATGACCGGCCAATAATGAACGCTGTAAAGTACAGGGGTAGTTTCCGGTGTGGTATGGACCAATAGGACGATGGTGAGTTCTAACACAGACACCAACAGAACTGGTGTTCTTGCAGTAGTGGATATAGGTGACTCACTTCTAATATGTCTCAAGTGCCAGTGAATGTGTGCAGACCTCAATGTGTTAAAGTTTGTGAAATATTTGACGGATTGACGGATGGGGAAAAAAAAATTTGCCCTGCGATTGGTTGAAGATCACGTGACCGCCTGACGGACGGGCGACTGACGGATGCCCGAATGGGTGCTGAGTCCAGCTTTAGTCGGCCAGTAATGTACGTTGTATACACTTGCACAGTATGCATATGTGAATTAACATGACGCAGTTGTAAAAGTACGTATTCCGAAGGTAAAATTGCTTAGTAAAATAGAAAAAAATGTACAGAAATCGTGTAATTACAATAACCGGTAATCCGCGAATTTACTATCTTGTTAGTGAGCAAATACACATACACAGTGGTGAAATTACGATTGCGATATCTGTGTAAATTTACAAGAAAATACACTAATGTTGTAGTTTATCTTCTACTACATGGTAATAGTAATTTTAAACCATTCTATGTAAAGTTAGTTGTATAAAGTATTTATTTTACTAACTTGTAGGGTAAATTTACTTGGACGTAAAGTAAAAAAAAACGTAGACATATGTAAGTGTAAAATTACACTATCATAAATGGAGACACTGCTGCCATGTACATTTAGTGTAAAAAACGATTTTTTTTACAGTGTAGGCTATAGGCGACTCACTTCTAGATTATCTTAGTTGTCGCTGATCTGTGCTGAATCGAGAATAAAATGTCAGCCCAACACCGAGATATCTTCAAGGCCTGGTATACATGTACGTCGAACACGTTGAACAGACAGAGCAGGAAAAATCACGAGCCGCTTCGAAAAGTCGAGTATCAGGTCGATATTTCCTCTCGCGGAAAGAGCACACTTCCGCCGGTATTTCCCAGAGTTCGTTTGGTTTCCGTATTTTATATATAGTCTATTCACGGTGTTACTTCCAACTCCTCTGAAGCCCTGCTGAAGTTCTACTTCCAGGATATCCCTCCGCCTCGTGCGAACAATGCTTTAATATACTTTGCAGACTATGCTCGAGTGTAGCTCGAGTAAAGCCAATTTGAAAATTTCTTTGTTGTTCAGAACAAAACTCGCATTGATATGCTGTCTTTGTTCGGCCAGTGTTTAACACGACCTCACAAGAACACCATAGCGCAGTAACAATGATATTGATAACGACAGAAAGTCTTATTTTTTTGTAGCCACTCAAAGGGACATTATTGATTGCAAATCCTTTTATACGATAAAGGACATTTAATTGGGTCATTATCTGTTCAGCTTTCCATTGGCTGATGACTAGCCAATAATGAACGCTGTAAAGTACAGGGTGGGGTCCATGTGTGGTATGGACCAATAGGACGATGGTGAGTTCTAACACAGACACCAAGAGAACAGGTGTTCTTGGAGTAGTGGATATACGTGACTCACTTCTAATTTGTCCCAGTAAATGTGTGCAGACATCAATTTGTTAGTAAAAATATGTCCGCAATACGAGTAGTTAAAAAATATGAGCCCGACAGTTTCCTAGTTTAAAGAAATGTATATTTTGTCTCTAATTTCACTATAAAAACAAAAGACCTGGAGCGATAACTGTTTATAATAATATTTCTCTTTAATGCCTATCAGAATTATACAGTTTCTATAGCGGAAGAATGAAATGGTCCACACGTGGTAGAAACCTTTGTGAGTACTTCACGTTTACATCTGATCTCTATTTTTAGCGAAATCTTCCACACCAAGCCATCGCTTGTTCGACAGACATACCTCGTATAGTAATTTAGTTTTATGTCCGTGTAATGGCACTGATCGGAACTACTGATACGACTTTGGTGTTTAAATAAAGGAAAACAGCATCAGAAGAGAAATCTTTGCTTTACGCGAGCAAATTATACACAACGTTGTTTGCCTCCAAGCAACGATAAAACATATTTTTTTTCTCTATTTTACTGCAGCAGGATCGGTATTTACAGTCTTAGATAATGTACCTTGTTCCACTACGTATTCCTGTCGAAGCCAGATGGTCTATCCCGAGAGCTTTAAGCTTGAACAAAACACATAAATTGCAACTTGTATCCTAGCCTTTTTATGTACCGGTGATTTTTTTTTTTTTGTTGTAGCCAATGAATGGGTGTATTATGCACGTGACTTAGCATTAAAGTACTTGAGGGCAAAAGAAAAAAAAATGTACGGCGTGTGTATTAAGGATTGATATACAGAAAGGCGATAAGTGTAACTAGGGAAAACTGAATTAGGATTACAAAATCTTTCAGATTTACGATATAAGGGACACCGACAACTCGATGATCGACATCTGATCACAATGAGGTGTAATGGGCAAGTCAGTGTTGTGATAATGTCGTGTGATTTGAATTTCTGATTTAATCAGCTTCAACCCTTTGAGGAGTATGCACGTGTATACTCGGGGCTACGTTCATATGGAAAGTCATTTGCTGTTGAAGACAAAGCTCACACTTTTATAGTTTCACTATTTCGCTAGACTTTATCGGAATCTAAGTAAAAAATTTCAACTAGTCAACATTTCAGTTTGTAAGAACAAAACTGACCTTTTAAATAATTTTTCAAACGAACACGATAGATTGTAAGACTTGTTACTTCTATCGCGATACATTAATTGGTACACAGCCAACGCGTGATTTTATTGGTTAACGGCGAGCCAATAATAAACGTCGCAAAGTACAGTAGGCATGTCTGGTGTAGACAGGACCAATAGGACAATGGTGAGTGGAAACACAGAGACCAACCAAAATGATACTGCTGTAGTGTAGAATACAGGCAGCTCACTTCAAAGTTGTCGTAGAGTGCTGGTAAATCTGTGCCGTCCTCAGAGGGTTAAAACAGACGACACCAACTGACACTGTACACATCTCGGCAAGCGCTACTTAGACGAACACACTTGTCGACGCCACCTGTTGGCCTTTACCGTAACTATCTGCATCCACTGTGTTAGAGCACCCGAACAGACGTATTTGTAATCACGGTAGTAAAGGCGGTCCACGACAAAGTGAGCACTTTTGAAATCAACCTGTGGAAAAAGTCACAACCCCTGCCTGCGAGTTGGTAGCGATGAATGGAAAGTAGTTCTATATCTCAACGTCGAATGAAAATTGCTAGGTAACCATTTGTGTTAATTTGTGAAATACGTACGTTTATAATAATTTTACATTATTCCTCGACCGACGCTTGAATAAAGTGACGAGGCTCATGAAAATGTTAATTTTACTTAAGGTGGATGATTTCACAACGTGTATACAAGCAGATCTTAAGCACGGTTGTCAAAAGTGCTCATTTTACTGCGAACAGTCTATATTAAATAACTGACACTGTGTTTATTAATATTCAGTTTATATTCAAAGAAGTCCGAGATATGGGATGTGTGTCGTCCCGTCCTATATACTCCCATGAGGGAAAGATTCTTTCATTTCCATGAAACGGGAAATCCTGTACAATACAAGACAGTTGGCAACGTTAAATGGGGTTGACCTTCTTGTAAGTATAGAACTCTGAACAGCTCCCGTATTTCTTGTATAAGCTGTTCACGGTAAAGTGAGCACTTTTGAGGCTCTAGTTACATTTTCCTTTCAGCAAATTTATTTATCCTTTAACCTTCTTTTGAAATAAATATACCTATGTAAGTAATAACCACAGTGTGTATATTCCACCGCACTCGGACGTTAACGTCTAAGGCGAAAATAAAATATATTTATTGAGTTTTTTTTCTTAATTAAAGGGCTTTCGAAAGTGCTCACTTTACCATGAACAGCCTATAGATTCACATGTCGGGAACAAACAGTTCCGAGGCTACATGAAGCTTGATTCGCAGCTGTTACATTAAAGCGATAGTTTCTACACCCGTAAAAAAATGTCCATCCTAACTCACACAATTACCTTCAAACATAAAAGTTAGCAAAAATCTGTTAGTAACTCGCGACAACATTTCGGACACTTCGAAACTACAGAAAACTGTAAATACGCTTGTGTAACTGTACTACAGTCTATTCGCGGTTTCGTCTCACTTTTTAACCCTTTGAGGAGTATGCACGTATATGGGCTCAGTTTGTATGAAAAATTATCTGCTCTTGAAGACAGAGCTCACAATTTATAGTTTTAATATTTCGCTAGACTTTATCGGAATATAAGTAAAAAATGACAACTAGTCAACAGTTCAGTTTCTAAGAATTAAACTGTTCTTTTTAATAATTTTCCAAACGAATACGATGGAATGTAAAACGTGTCACCTCTATCGTGATACATAAATTGGTACTCAGCCAATCCGTGACTTCACTGGTCGACGGCCAGCCAATAATAAACGTTGCAGAGTACAGTAGGCGTGTCCGGTGTAGCCAGGACCAATAGGACAATGGTAAGTATAAATACAGAGACCAACCAAAATGATATTGCTGTAGTGTAGAATATAGGCAGTTCACTTCAAACTTGTCCTCAGTGCTAGTAAATTTCTACCGTGCTCAAAGGGATAAATAAATCCTCTGAAAAAATCACCCGATGTATGATGTGTTTGGTTATTTTCTAAATATTTCATACGTCACAAGGGTTTTACACTTCTGCTAACATTAAAGTATTTAATTTTTGATTAACGCTTTGCAGACTACACTCGAGCAAACCTAATTTTTAAACCTATCTTTGTTGTTCAGAACAAAACCTGCAAGGATGTGCAGTCTTGTTCGGCTAGTGTTTAACATTACCTCACAAGAACACCACAGGGCAGTAACAATGATATTGATAACGACCGAGTGTGTGTTTTTTTTTTACAGCCTCTCAAAGTGACATGATTGATTGTAAATCATTTTATACGATAAAGGACATTTACTTTGGACAATATCATCTCGGCTCTCCATTGGTTGATGACCGGCCAATAATGAACGCTGTAAAGTACAGGGTAGTGTCCGGTGTGGTATGGACCAATAGGACGATGGTGAGTTCTAATACAGACACCAACAGAACCGGTGTTCTTGCAGTAGTGGATATAGGTGACTCACTTCTAATATGTCTTAAGTGCCAGTGAATGTGTGCAGACCTCAATGTGTTAAAGTGAACTTTTACTTATACATAGGCCTAGGGCCAGTGATTTTCCGCGAGGAAACTGGAGCACACAGTACACTTTGATACTATATACACACCTCAGCAGTTGGTATACCTCCAATGGATGCTCATGTTATCTCCGCATTTCACCGAGCCACTCAGGTTTCCTTAACTCCGACACTGAATCTTCGTGATTCGTGCACGAAACAGCAAACACGGACCAGAACACGTTTCAACCAATCAGAAAAACTGGACTACCCTACAGTGCTTCGAAATATCTTGTCTCGAAATATTTTCGTGAATCATCACTGCCCCTACTTATACATACTTTATATTTCCTTTATAATCAACGGGGATAAAAACAGGGAGAAATTAGGTGTGTTGGAAATTCCTAGTAAGAAATAGTTCTCACGCATGCAAAATATTATTAAAATTAATGCGCATGGATTCTGTGTGCAATCACTTTGGTGTAATTTCCTGGGCATAGTTAAGCTTTGTTTCCATGAGGCGGAGAAATATCCTGGAAGTAGAGCTTTAACAGGGCTGCAGTGAGGTGCAATGTGACCGTGATTGAACTACATACATTGTTTAATTACTAGATTATACAATATGCAAGTTCTAAATATGAATTCGTATATTTCTGGGCTAGTTGAATTTTGATTTATGTTCGAGGTCTACTTCAAACACCTCCCCAAGGTATTAAAAGAGACAAAAATTAACGGAATAACTTTATTTTTTTCTAACCTACGACGTACAAAACAAGTGTTTTGGCAAACATGGGAATCGGTCAATGACCTCCAGACCTCATAACCACAAAATACACACAAATACAGAAGTGAAACAAACTGGCGTACACAATGTAAAAATTTTTTGTAATCTGTACTGAGAAATTCTTTGTAATTTTTACAAACGTTTTAACAATACAAAAATTTCTTTTGTAAAATTACAAGAGCCGTGTTTGCAATTGATCTCAAGAAATTATTTTCTACGAGTCCAGATAAAATGTCGGACACTCAGTAACATAAAACCGTATATAGATGTGTGTAGTTCCATGCAAGAAGAAACATAATGTAAGCGGAAATGACGTGAAGCACTTAAAAGAACTCAATTAATCATAATAAAACATTGAAGACTGCTTTACGTGGTTATTGTTTACAGTTGCCAGTACCTCAACGTATGCATTGTAATGTTAACTGTATACCGTGTAAGGCAAGCTGGGCATGTGGTTGAAGGCGTGAACAAGTAACACAAGATACATGGGATTGAAATTCCCTGTGCCGACAGTGTTTTTTTTTTATTTCGTCAGTTATTTTATTTTGTTATTTCTCTTATGTATACATCACTAGAGGCGTAGTTGTTTAAGGCCAGACTTAACTCCGAGTTATAATGCGGTTGACCAACTTCAGCCATCGGCCAGAGATATGTTCGGCGCGCTTCGGAGAGCTCTTGGGCCAATAATACAAGTTCAGGCAGGTTACGTTGGGTACATTGCAGCGGCCAATGAAATCACGAAGAGTATATTCACTTGTTTATAAGGCTATGGAGTCTATCATGTTACCGAAATATAACGCGAATTTTGCAGGTTTCGCATTTTTTTTCCTTGGACAAAAATATCTCCACCTTTTAATAATGTAAGTTGAAATACAAAAAGTATATAGGTCGTTCACGGTAAAGTGGGCACTTTTGAGGCCCTAGTTACTTTTTTTCTTTCAGCTATCTTTTATCCCTTAAGGGGGAAGTATCCTTGTTATCTTTTATTTACGTATTTTCCTCATTAACTTAATTTTCGGAGTCAATATTTTAAAAAACCAAGCTAGTCATGACATAGGGAACATTTTAACAGTTATTTCTAAATCCCACTTATTTTTCTTACGTGATTAGTGTCCTACCTGTAACCGTAATCAAACATTATCTAATTATTAAATAATTTCAGTCGCACATGGGAAAATACCGATAGATTTTAAAACCTACAAATTAAAAAATCGTTAAGTAGAAGTCCATTTCTTATTTCTGGTCATACATTTTCATTACGAAGATTTGTAAGAAAGTTCGAAGATGGAGTGGATACTACCCCCTTAACCACATCTTAAGATAAATATTGCCTTTTAAGTAATAAACGGTATGTATATATTCCACTGCAATCGGAAGTTTACGCCTAAGGCTAAAATAAAACACATTTTTTGACTATCATTCCAAATGAGAGGGCTTTCAAAAGGGCTCACATTACAGTGAACAGTCTTTAACGTATAATATTACAAATGTGGCCTAACGTTTGCAGATTTTACAAGAAAACTTGCTGTAGTTGTGCAATACATTTTTTACAGTGCACGGAAAATTTTGTGGAATTTTTCAAAATGTTTTTATTTGGAAACCACTCGCTAAAGTTATTTCTCTAACGCTACAAATATATCCAAGCAAATTTTACTATAATTTTCGATGTGAAAGTATAAAGCTACTAATTATTTTAACACGCATTTAATGCATTTACACTTCATATTTATTAATCAGCATGTTTTATATATCCTTGTGTTGTAATAAACACAAAATATTTCACTTGTAGCGTTACAAAAAAAAAAGTGTTTGGCAGTTAAATCAATAGGGACGTTTTATCAGCATACAATAATAGTAAGTCAGACACAATTAGCAACCATGGACACTTAACTTAACACTTTGTAGACTTTGCTCAAGTGTAGGCTCGAGCAAAGCTAATTTGAAAATTTCTTTACTGTTCAGGACAAAACTCGCATCGACGTGCATTCTTTGTTCTGCTAGTGTTTAATACAACCTCACAAGAACACGACAGCGCAGATGTAACAATTATATTGCTAGCGATAAAATTTATTATTTTATAGCCACTCAAAGGGACATGTAAATTCTTTTATACGATAAAGGACATTTGATTGTGTCAATATCAGCTCGGCTCTCTATTGGTTGATGACCGGCCAATAATGAACGCTGTAAAGTACAGGGGTAGTGACGGGTGTGATATGGACCAATGGGAAGATGGTGAGTTCTAACACAGACACCAACAGAACCAGTGTTCTTGCAGTAGTGTATATAGGTGACTCACTTATAATGTGTTTTAAGTGCCAGTAAATGCGTGCAGACATCAATGCGTTAAAACACTAATTGTTTTAAATTTATGAAATGTGCACAAAATAAAAAGAAAATGTTAAAAGCATAAACAATCGGGAGATATTCTATTCATCGTCCGCAGCGAGTTACAGGATTCTCTCTTCAAATCCATCCACATTGATCACCGTTACCCAAAACGTATCATGCTTATGAGATTATTGCCTATTTCGCTACAATCACAAAATATGTCAATACAAAGTAAATTATCCCTTTTCATTTAACACATGATGCTTTTGCTCACGATATCTCGACATGAAGTTTTTCTTACAATGGCAAATACAGAGCTTAAAAGATTAAAAAAATTACTTTATCTAACTTTTAAAAATAATAATTTTACCTTTGATTGCATTAGAGATAACACTTTGCTACCATCATGTATTCCAAATTTCACTTCCGCTCACCGCCTTTGAAACTAGCGTAGTCAATCAGCGCCCTCTAAATGGTTTCGAAAAATTCTACGCTTCGTGTCGCGTCAGGAAACTGACGGGCTATAAATTCAAGCAGTCATATTGAAAAGATAAATGTTTTGTCGTGGGTGCGGTTTTTTTTTTTTTTTTTTTGTCGTGTACTGCTGTCGGGGATATGTAACTCCCGCAAAAAACACTATTTTAACACGGCATTTTTGCGAAATCACTATCGCAAACAAATAAATATTTATATGAAAAAATCCACGTTTAGAGTATTTTTTTTGTCTACGCTTTCATTTAAGTCTCGCGTCCATATCATGCAATAGTTATTTACTTACGTATATATTTATTTAACTACGTGAATTCATAAAAAAGAAAGTATACCTGTGTGTATAATTTTAAGCAGACACTGAAGTTTTCCTTGTCGAATTTGTAGGGATAGGAAAATGTCGCGATTTCCAAGACCTGTAGGCTAGACTCCACAGTCCTGTGTTCACTTGAGCCTACGATGTTTGTTCATTGGCTGCTGCTCCAGAGAGTAGCCAGTGTTACTACACACCTGGCAGTATATGACACTCGCTACTTGTTCCCGTGCAAGTCTGCTATTGGCTCAGATTCGTCCAGGGCGTGTGTAATGAACTGTAATCCAACTGTAATGATGACTTCAATGTACACGTGTTGGACGTCTATCTTGTTACGAATTGAATTCGCGAAATTTTCCTGTCCCTATACGAATTAGTTTAAAACAAACACGGCGGCGATTTCGGATTTTGTAAATTAGTATTTAGTAAGTTTCGCTGCATACTAAAAACTAAATGCTGAACTACGAAGTACGTAGAACGGGTCGCGTGACCATTTATTAAATCTGAAATTGTTTTATGAGGTCGCAAGACCATCGCGTTGGTGATTTCTTTGAAAAACCGACGATTGGTTTACCTGTAATAACAGTTCAACTTTCGGTTAATTCCACTTGAAATCTTTATCCGAAAAGTTAAAAACGAAATGCAGGTAACCATATTACAAAATTACAAGGAAAATATTTTTATGACATACTCACAATATGCACATTTATTTTGATCTGTTTGTTAATTTTGTTTAGATTTGAGGTATGAACGAATAAAGTTATACGTTTTTTTATTAAAATAATTTTACTATACCATTTCGATATATTTTACAGAATATTATTTCATGTCACAAAAAATGGATATGTTAAAAATGGAGAAAGTAATTTTCGACTCTTGGGTACCCTTAAAAAATCTAGTACTAAAGAGCGAATTGAACATTTTGCTGAGAAGAGAATCTATTTTTTGTGAACTTGAGATTTTTGAAAATTCGGTATAAACACTATCATATGACATACCATAGAAAGCAAAAATAATGAGCACGTCATTCTTAAGGATTGAAGTTCCTTATTAGTAGAGACCTGCAGAATTTGCGTTATTATTTAAGGACAGACTGAACTGCAAGTTACTGTGTGTTTGATCGACTTCAGCCATTGGCCGGGAGTATGTCTGTCCAGGCCTCCGAGAACTCTTGAGCCAGTAATATACGATCGGTGATGGAGTGGCCAATCTCTCTTAAGAAGTACAAGCAGGTAGTTGACGTTGATGAAAGTGCAGTAGCCAATGAAACCACGGACTGTGCTCACGTGTTTATAAAGCGGTGGAGCCTATCCTGTCACCGAACTATAACACGAATTTTGCACGTCTCTACTTATTAGTGAAAACCTACTTAAAGAGTAATAACTCTGGGGATGTATTAGGTTAAAATATTCGATACCAACAACACAAATCCAATGGAGTATTACTGTGTTTGGAGCGAAGGTGTCTGAAGTACATATTCGTTGATAATTTAAACAGTTTCTAAGAGAAGATCATGATATCTAGACGCAGTTAAGTTATTTAGAACGATAAATTTTTTGCTGTACAAATAATGATAGGCAATGTAAAATAATAACCGCGCCGATTTATGCAGGATAGAGAACAATTTAAAGAAACCCCATTTTATTTATTTTAATTATGATTCATTATTACTCTTCACGGAGAGAGTTAATATATCTTCAAGGAACCATCAGGAGAAGGGGAATTCTCTGACATCCCCCTCCCCCCCGGTTGCCAATTAATTAGCACACTTCAAAGCACCTAAATTGGGCCAACAGCAAGGCAGCAACAACTAACTGAGACATGACTACACGAAGTAACTCAACCGATCACATCCAGGTTTCTTTAGGCTGTTCACGGTATAGTGAGCACATTCGAGGCCCTAGGCCCATTTTCCTATCCTTTAACTACCTTTATGGACAAGTAATAGACACACTGTGTATATTACACCGGGCTCAACAGTTAACGTGCAAGGCTACGAGAAAATATATTGATAAACTATTATTACTAGAGCCACAAGTATTTCGCAAAATCATTCGGAGACGAGGTAGACTCCAAACACTTGTTATTTTCTCCTATTGTTGTTATTGGACGACAGTTGTTTAGACACGCTGTGTTTGACAGAGAGCAAGCAGGAAGCAGTAGTGCGAGTGAGTGTTTAGCACAGAGGCCGCACTTGATCACAGCAACCAATAAGCAGACGATAATGTCTCGAGTGTATAGAGGACTGACCAGCCTAGCTTGCAGCCAACTCAGACCGTGTCCGAAATAGGGACAGGACAATTTCGCGAGTTCAACGACCTGTAGGTTAGACCCCTCAGTCCTCTGCATACCGGAGCCTCAGCTGTGTGTTCATTGGCTATTACCCCGCACCTGGCAGTTATGGGATTCGCGAGGTGTTTCCTTGCAAGTCTGCTATTGGCTCAGAGGCGTCCAGGGCGAGTCTAACAAACTGTGATCCAATTACGAAGGTGACTTCACTGTATACATGGTTGTTTGATGTCTATCTTGTTCCCGAAATGACTTCGCGAAATTTTCCTACCGCTAGTAATTTGTCATTTCGTAAGTTTCAAGTCGGACGTTGCCGACAGTCACTTGTTTAGCATTCGCGGCACGCATTTTTTATATTAAGAGTGAAATGTTTTTTATCTAAATTTAATGCTTAAAACTGACGTATTATCTCTACAATCATTACTGGGATGCTGCGAATGTGTTAATAAATCAGAAAATAATAATTTATGCAATAAAGACGTATTTTTTTTTTTTGCGATATATATAAAAAGCTCAACACTTACTTCCTTTTTGAAACGTGTCTAGTGAATTTTATGAATAATTATATGTTTTACAAATCGTTTAAATTACGCATTCGCGCATGTGTTCTGAATGTCAAAACCAACATGGCGCTGATTTTGTCATTTTGTATTTTTGGTAACATCCACTAGATACAAAATACCAAGTACGTCACCATTTTTGCATACAAAATCGGGACACGTGATCATTTTGTCAACAAAATCTGCTACTTCGGACCACGTCCTCAATCCGCGAAATACTCGGGGCTCTAATTAATTACAAATGAGAGGGCTTTCAAAAGTGTTCACTTTACCATGAATAGAGTGTAGGATTCGTCGTGACAGTGTTGCAGCTTGTCCTGACCCTCCCCCCTCCCCGCACCGTCATCAAGGAGAAGGCGACTTTGCTTATAGTCTATTCGCGGCTTCTTCACACGTTTTAAATGAAACCTTTGAATTGAAAATTCACCCCATGTACGAGACGTGTTTAATTGTTCCCTAAATAAACCATGCATTAAGCGATTTATAGGCTACTTCTGTTAACATAAAAATATCTTATTTCTGGTTAACTCGAAATTTTACTTATATTTTATCTATAAAATATAATATTTCAATAATAATCAATATGGGTAAAAATTGTGAGAAAACATGTGTGTTGGTAACGCCGAACTAGTCACGTTAAATAGAGTAATTTAGAACGCCCTCTCATTTGGAATAATAGTTAATAAGTACATTTTATTTTAGCCTTAGACGTTAACTTCCGAATGAGGTGTAATATACATACTTTGTTTAATACGTACATGGCAGTATTTATTTAAAGAGGTGGTTGAAGGATAGAAAATCGTTGAAAGGAAACACTAACAACAGTAGGGCCTCAAAAGTGCTCACTTTACTGTGAACAGCCTATAAGAATGCAAAATATTATTATTACTCTGGGTGAGCACGAATGCAGTGCGTTGTCTCTTTCGTGTAATGTTCTGAGAATTGTTTGCATGAGGGGGAGAAATATCCTGAAATTATAACTTCAGCAGGGCATCTTTACGTGACACGAAGTCCCGTAAAGCTGGAGTCACAATACCCCGACGAATCCGACACGACGAAATTTAAGTAGCAGCCAATGGAAAGCAAGGTCACTGTGACGTCTGTGCGACCAAATCGCAGCCCCGACAGCCCGACAAAAGTAGATTCTATTTCTACTTTCCGTCGTGTCGCACTCGTCGGGGCACGCAAAAATGTGAATACAACATTGGAAAACAAAATTTCGTGCGTATTTCCCTACTGTAGTAAATGATAAACTGACTTGCCGCCAAAATAACGTTCCGGCTTGTTTCTAAATATTTGTTATCTCCCGCATAAATTCAAATATTCTCAAAAGCGAAATAATCATTGACTTTATCGCGAGTTTTAAAAAGTAAATATTGGATATTATAAGGGTAACTTGCCGTTTTAATTTTCCAGCAGCCAACTAACATACCGGTCGCACAAATTTCGTAGGGGTATTGAGAACACTGAAAAAAATTTAATATAAAATTCCGTGGAGCTCTAACGTTATCCGTCTGTCGTGTCGTGTTCGTCGGGTTATTGTGACTCCAGCTTAAGTAAAAAGCGTTAGTTACCCATGTTTATATTTTATAGCTGAGCTGGCATTATAGTTAACTTGACGTTGGTAGAGGGGGATGTTTGCGTCCAGGACTCTTGGTTTGTAGTTACATCACTGGAGGGTGGTAGGCACTTGTCTTCGCGGTGGGAGTATAGGGGGGGGGGAGAGGGCGAGGGTAGCTCACCTGCATCTGTAGCCAGGTATCGAGGAAGCTGCTCTGTCCTGAGCCCCAGCTCCCTCCCGCGTCGCCCGGGTGATCAGGCACTATCTGGTCATCGTCGAGGCCTACCGCGGCGGGCCTCAGCACGCAGCACGAGCCGGCGTCCATGCTATTGCGGCCGACGCCGTGGCTCCGCCGCTTCGTAGCACCTCGGATTTAACGCACCCCCGGGGACGTGTTACGCGCAGCACACTCGCGCACGAGACACTCGCCACAGCGCGCCGCACTCTCTCAACGGTATCGCCACGCTGACTGAACCGCCTCCAGCATACACGCTCCTGCCAAGATCTTTCCTCCCCGAGCTTTAGAGTGGGGGAGAGACGAAACTCACTCCTCTCCGTCCTTCTCTCTCTCTCTCTCTCTCTCTCTCTCTCTCTCTCGCGCGCTGGACTGTGCCTCGTTCTCCGTTTCGCGCGCCTCTCTACAGTGTTTTATGAATGGGCCCGGCGCGCCATTGGCCGTCCCGCGCCGACCAATCCGCGCCGCGCGTCCGTCATGCTTGTGGTCTCTCTCTCTATCTATCTATCTATCTATCTCTCTTTCTCCGACTCGCCATTCTTTCGCGGCTCTTTTTCGTCTCTTTTTCTGCCTCTTCCCTTGTTACAATTGAGCGTAAACACTCGGATTACCCTCGTGCGATCGCCAGGCCATCCGAAAATGCACAGACGAAAAATATAAAATAAATGAGGGGAGCGGTTGTGACAAGTGAAGAGATTTGAGCGGCTCTTAAGGCCACGATCCTTCATTTCCAACAATTTTTTTTTACTTTACTCCAATTAATTAATTAACGAAAATTTTGTTTATTTAATAATTAGTTAAAACTATACCGTTTTTTGTTTAAAAAAAATCTGACTGCATAATAAAAACAATTTGTAACAAAATTGTAAGAGGATTTTACTATATTGGCTCCCGTTTGGGCACAAAAAATTAATTCTCGCAAAAGCTGTAGATACGAAGGATTGTGGCCTTAACATCGAGGTCTTGAGAGCCGATGAGGGTTATTGAGTTGAGCATGGAGAGGCGCCGGAATGAAAGGGTGCGGGGGAAACGGGAGATCCCCGAGAAGACCAGCCGATCAAAGGCATCGTCCGTGCACGATTCCCACTTGCGAGAATCCGGTGACCCGGCCCGGGGGATTGAACCCGGTTCGCCTTGTTGGGAGGCGAGCGTGCTAACCGCTCAGCCACAGCGGCCCCCACAAAACGCGAACAAACTCATGTATAGTCGATCCCCTGTGGTACTTCATGGTTTCATAACCTCGTTATTTGCAGATAACCGGTCGGTTAAAAACTTTGAAATTCGATCTTTGGGAAAATAAAACTCCCTGCCAGAAAATTGCGCAGACTTTAAGGACTCTGGCTAAAGACTGTTTGCGGTAACGTGGCACTTTTGAAATCAACCCTCGAAAAATGTCACTTTCCCTACCTGCGTACATTTTTACGAGCACACGTAGTGCCATGCGCTCAGTAAAGTTGGCAATGACGCAGGGAAAGTAGACCCATATCTCAACGTCCAATTAAAAGTTTTTGGTTAACATTTAACAATACTACAATTATTTGTATTTCTTTGTTATTTTTTCAATGCATATAAACGTATGAATTATAAAATTCGTCAAATATTTACATTTTAAATAGTTTAAAAATTTCCCCTTACTGACGCACGAATAAAGTCTAACATGAACAAGCGATGACCTGCTCGAATTGTTTCAACAAGTACACAACAAGTACACTACACATAACTGCTAGTACGTAAAATTTACGTACTTACACGTATATAGTGTTACGTGCTGTAGCTGACGCCGACTCAGCTGCTCCGCGCCCTAATCGGAGACCCACCACGCCCCCCCCCCCCCCCCTCTTCCTGGAACGATGCGCTCGCGGCCTTTCTGGGAATCCCGCGAATGCCGACAGCGGCGGGACTTGCTGGCTTCACAGACCTCCTCTCGCCTGCTAGAGTTTCCGATACGTTTAGCGACGACGCAAGAATGTTCTGGTGAGACTGGCTGGCGCCTCGGCCCTCCGCGACGCATCACGCGAGTTGAGGAAGTTTCTAGTTGGCGGCCTAAGACACTATATATACTGCCGCAACCCAGCGGCCGGCAGTCTTTGATGGAGGCCGCCTGGCCGAGTGTGCGCGAGCGAAGTGTAGTGTGGACGATGACTGGAGATTGCGGGACGACGGCGAGTGAGGTGTTCGTGTCTTGAATAGACGAGAGGGTGTGACACCGACGAGTGAAGCCTACTGTGCGTGAGGGCGCTTGGAGGACTCTAGAACATTGCGACTGGCGGGACATTGACCGAACTGAGGTGGGACTGACTGGAAGTGTAATACTGATTTTATTGTAAATATTCGACCTGTCAAATATGGACGCATACATTATAAAATAAAGGTTGATACACTGTTTATTAGGACTAATCATTAATTATTTTATTTAATTGATTTCTTTGTTGTAATTATAAGTTTTATTAATTGGTGTCAATTGTGAACAGTAAGTGATTTCAATTTATTGTGAGAATTTGATTTCAGAGAATTTTTGCTGTAGGTATTGTAAATAAAATAAGGAATTTATAATTAATAATTTTATTTGATTAAGACCTCCATACCTTAACGAACTTGTATAGCCCACTTAATTTCTAGAGAGAGAAATTGTAACAATACTGACAATCTGGAAACATCCTTAATATAATTTTTTTTATTTTTCAGTAATAACAGAAAATTTGCGCAAGAAGATGTAAAACTCTGTCGTGAGAAAGGCACCTTCAGGCGAAATTCTGTGAATCCTTTTACTGATAACGTTATCATCTGGCAGAATAAATCGTCGATAACTTATCGGGAGGCGTGTACACAGAGTGGTTTTTACCAAGTACTTCGATCACGACAGTTTTTTTTTTTTTTTTTTTTTTACGTAACATGTTATCTTGCCAAGCCCCTTTCCACTTCTCGTGCTTTCTCGTGTCGAGTATTCGCAACGGGGAGCCTGCATTACGCAATCAGAGTTCGTGTGTGCGATTAATTAGATGTTCCTATTTTCCTTTACCGCCCCCACCCCCTATCCAGGCAATCGTCTTAAAAAAAAAAAAAAAAATTGCCTCGCCACAGAACAATTAATATACAGGAGCGGAAACGTAGTGTGCGATGCGAACTTCAGCCTCGCGTGCAACCAACATGGCCTTACTGGCCAACAACATGTCGGAGCAGAAAGTTTGAGACTTTGTATGTTCCCTCTTCTGTTATCTTTATGGAAAAAAAAAGTTTGCACGTATGGCGCCCAGTAATGTTGGCAACGATTTGAAAAAAATAGAACTCCATGACTCGGTATCATAATAAAAATGTTGTTTTAATTTGCAGTAGCTTTTATTTCTAACAGTTTCACACTTCGCGCTTAACCCTTTCATACCCGCTTATATTTACTGTTTCAGGCGTTGCAAACAAAACCTTTTTATGGTGCGTTCTGTACTTAAGTCGAAACAATATTCTTTTTTTATGCCACAGCTGTATGTTCAGCTACAGTTATACGAACCAATTATGACCTAGGCCTGTAAGACGGCTTGTGAATCATTTACCCGCAGGAAATATCATAGGTCACTGAGCTTCGCAGTGTGGAGTACACACCAGAAATTACCTACATGAGCGTAATGTAGACAATCGTGTACACTGGGTTTCATTGGGTTAATTTATGCGTGAATGTTAATCGCCCGAGGTAAATGGAACTGGTCATTTTACACGTGGCAGAAGAATAAAACATACATGGTAAACTAAGTTCTAAGTACGGCATTAAAAATAATTTTTGACGTTGCAATTAACAAATGTTTTACTGTTCCTGTACTATTGTATATGTTTTAAGTGGGAAAGGCACTTAATTCCTTAATGGCGGCTATGTAAATATTTTATCTTAGCATGCTATATCTATGAGACTATGTAAGTGAATATAAACTAAATTTGTATACTGCAAGTATGTATTATGACAGCCATCGAATGTGCTAATACTTAACCTTTTGTCCTCCATTTACGAAGAGCGTCAAACGTAAAAAAAAAAATGAGGCTTGTATGTCGTACCTCAAGGACCATTAAAACTGTTCGTACCAAAATTTTACACCCAAGTTGTGTTACGGTAGACGATATAAGCTTACTTGTTTTAGGTGGCTGAGACATTTTTTTTTATCAAGGTGGCTGCCCTGTAAATATTTCAGGTTCATCAACACCATCGACCGAAACATTAGACTGAGTATACCCGAAGTTGACGCTCCAAATCATCCATCCGTAATGCAGTTGATTCCGCGCTAGGTTACGGCACTACGTTTCCTGGGTTTGAGTCCCGGCTGATGCACTAGCGTGTGTTTTATAATGTTTCTGGTTTCATGAACGAGAGGTCGAGGCCTACCTACCATCTTAACTTTTAAGAACTTCATTACAAAATTATCTGCATCCATGTGGAGGAAAGTAGGTCCTACACTTATATCAGAAACGTCTTGTTTGTTACTGGTATTACCTTGTAAGAAGAGTGCTGCAAATAGCCTGACCTTGAGCCATCAAGATGTTCTTTAAATAGTATAGCTAAAACTGCGATGTTAGGCTTGAGCGGTAAGAGGTTTACGCAAGCCAGATAGTAATTGGTTAAAGTCTATTTCAGTTGAACCTATCACGCAAGTCTTACATGGCGCATGCCGAAAGATTACGACCGTTTAGCGAAATGTATTTCAAAGGTTATCGTGTGCATAGAAACCGATACGATTTTGATACGTGAGGGGAATTTTTCGACAGGTAACTTGCCCAGTCATCGACAAAGTAACGACCAGTCATTCCTGATATATTTTAAGTGGTGGGGTTTTTTTTTTTTTAGTGCTTGAACCCACGCCGCACGAACTAAAGTATGATTTTTATTTTACCAAGAGTATCACTCAGTTTTGTTTGTATTTGGTGGAAATTAAATGGCTTACTCTTACAAGATTAGGGGCCACGGTGTCTGAGCGGTTAGCCTGCTCGCCTACCACTAAGGCGAACAGGGTTCAATTTCCGGCCGGGTCACCGGATTTTCGCGAGTGAGAATCGTGCCGGACGATGCCGTTGGTCGGCGGGTTTTCTCGGGGATCTTCAGTTTCCCCCGCCCCTTCATTCCGGCACCGCTCCATATTCACTTCAATCATCCTCATCGGCTCTCAAGACCTCGCTGTTAAGTGCCTCCTAAATCTCCTCACTCACTCACTCTTAGAAGATTAGTATTGATACAAGACGCCAGATGGGTGTATCCAATTTCGTGAGGGGCAGAGGTGTTACTAAAAATAAAAGAATTAAATTTGTTTTTTTAATTTATTCTCACATATTACAACATTAATCACCTATCTTTAGTATTACTTTAACTGTACTCAGTGAGCGCAATATCTAATGTTTAATCTCGATTATAATTAAAGTCCTTAACAATATGTATCACACTCGTTAATTACACATATTACATTTGTCTATTGCCATCATTCCAAATGTCTTACACTCACGCATTCCGTTCAGTCGCACCCTTCACTGCACCGATGCTCGCAGTCGCAGACTTCACTCTCGCCGCCACTCTAAGCTCCGTTGACTAGTCGTCTTCGCTGTGTTAGTACACCTGGAGCTCAAGGTCGCACGATCCTCCAAACTCTACACTGTCGGCTTGGAGGCCTGTTGCAGTTTAAGTAGTCTCGTCTGCCCGATCTACAAAGTCCGGCGCATCCCCGGTCGCTCTGAGAGAGAGAGAGAGAGAGAGAGAGAGAGAGAAAGAGATAGAGAGAGAGACGAGGGCGCTGACCAGAACATTATTTCCAAGATAACCCCGGAAATGAAAATCTGCCCGAGCGTCGGGAGCGCGCGCGAGTAGCGGTGGGCTTATCTGGCAGCGGCGGCACACCTTTGTAAATCTCCGCGCTCTCCTCGAGTTACTTATCTGGCCTTGGCACACTCCTTCGACCGCTCGAGCAAGACAGGGCGAGCGAATCGACGCAGACCAGCAAGCATGTTAACTCTCATGGGGGCCGGTACGCGTGGCGGCACGCCTTTGTAAATCCCCGCGCTCTCCTCGGATTACTAGTCTGGCCTTGGCGCACTCCTTCGACTGCTCGAGCAAGACAGGGCGAGCGAATCGACGTAGACCACAATAATAATTTAGCAGGTTTACTTGACCGACGTATGAATAAAGTGATGAGGCTCATGGTAGTGTTAATTTAAAATAAGGAGGCAGAATTCACAATGTGCATACAAGTAGACAGTAAGCAAGGATTTAAAAAGTGCTCATTTTATCGTGAACAGCCTATAGCAGAGAGTAACAGCTGAGGAAAGAAAGAGTATACGTGGTTTTGGACCGAGCATGACGTAAATAGCATTCTGGGTTTACAAATATGTAAATTCAATGATATTCATCACTATCCAAAAATTCTTTCTTAAAAAAGGTATTGATAAACATAAACAGTTTTTCTTACCAAAAGATAATCATTTGTAGGGCCACCTGTTTTTTTTTTTTTTTTTTTTTTTTTTTCAGGACCTTGTACTCACAAAACACTAGAGCTCAGATCCAATTTAGTGATTGGATGATTTTAATTGTCACGCTTTGCAGGTGTCTTCCCGCGCATCACAGAAGTTCAGTGTCGAAGTGTTACCTAATTCTGACTAGCCCAGTCATGTAAGAAACTGTCTCCCTACAAAGGAACGTGGCCAATAAACAAAGGAAAACTGCACGCGCGCCATAGGACATATGCGTCTGGCCTTCGCGTGAGTCTTTTCACGAAAAACTGGTGATCCTGTGCATATATTCCGTTTGGAATATATGTTTTGGAAAATATTATTACCATACAGTGTATAGGACAGAAATTTGAATTGCAATTTAAGAAGTTTACCAGAATTTTTTTTACAGTGTACCTCACTAAGAGCCACGTTAGTATATAGTGATTGTCCCATCTTGAGAAGTATCCGAAAGGCTGATGAAGTATGACGAGTTACGGCGGTCAGTACAGCAGGCTTCTTGTGTTGTCCATCTCTGCCGGCGTCACATGGAGGAAAGACCCCTGCCACCATCCTGCATTGCCGTCATATCGACGTGGCATAACGCAACATGGCCTCAGTCCCTGGCTGGTAGAGGTAGTTCCTGCTTACCGGGAAAATATATGTTTTGGAAAATTCCCCAAAAATAGGTACAATCTGATCACCAACGGCCGTGAAGAAAATACAAAAATTGATTTCAAAACCCCCAAAAGTTAAATACGAAAATTGATATTAAAACCACTTGAATAAAACAAACAATACCCTCACAAGTTACGATTACAAAACCTCGTAGGACAAAACTTAACTTTTACGAACCCATGTTAGCAGCTGCCAGTAAGTCTCCTCAATATCTATTATCCCTCAAAAAGGCCAACACCACCCTTATATTTCCTTTGCGCCCCGTTCTGGAAATTTTTCTAACGTTCATGTTGCATAGGTCAATTTTGGACATATGCGCAGAATACGAATAAGCGGCCTACCTAATATTTAGTCCATGGTTTGAATGAGGCGGAGGAATGATTTGAAAGTAGAACTTCAGGAGGGCTTCAGGAAAGTTGGATGTAACCATGAATGGACTTCAGCACGCTCTCAGTGATTTCAGCTTGCCAGCCAAGAAACGAGGGATATCTGTGTTTTGTTTTAATGCGCGCTCTTTTATGCTGACTTACGAGTTTAACTCGTCGGAATATTCAGTGCGGTTGTTATTCCCAAAACTTGTTAAACTGAGTGTAGAACTTAAGATGTTACTGAATTCCATGTTTGGATCCCAGCGCAAATCATAGGTGGCTCTGTAACCCGAGCTAAGTGGGTGGTTTTTTTTTTTCTGTAAGGAGTATAAATACGGGAGATGTTTCTGCTCTGAACTCACAGATATTACGAAACTTCACTACGACGTAAAAGCATCACGAGAGTAAACTTAAGAAATGCGCAGTGTTATCTTATCACTAAAACCGCGCTTTACCTGAAATAACGTCAATAATATTTTTATAGGACCATTTGTAAATAAGCACAGTGTTTGCAGTGCCAAGAGAGTTGCGTATACTCTAGCACATTTCAGATCTTTGGGTTCATATGCAGCTGGGTGAAATATCACGTGTAAACCGCAAACAAACTTGCTATCGAATAAAAGTCCAATAATTATTACGAACTGCAGAATCCCTTTTGGAACGATGCTAGCTAGTTGATTTGGGTTTTTTTTTGTACCACTCGGTCTCAGTTATTTGGGAAAAAAAATTTTTTTTGGAAATAATTAAAATTTTTTCATAGCAACGTCATAAGGAAAGACAAGTATGTTTGCATGTTATAAAATTATCTTAAATATCTCCAAAACTGTACCGACATCGCAGTTTTGCATAATTAATAATTTCCTAAGTTCAAATTTATTTTATAATTTTTAAATTTACACTGTATTCTATTCTTCCATTTCTGTTCCAAAAAAAAATAGTTTAATGCTATAATTCGAGACCGATATTACTCGGTAAGTGTTATAATACGGTTCATTACTCATTCAAATTACTGAAGTGACGTGACGCGACGCGCTGTGCTGTCTTTTCTCGCCGGTTCGCCTCTACAGGACTTTCTGAGAAAACGGTTTTGTTGAATTAAACAAGATTTGTTTGGTGCAACCAAATTATTTGTTTGTATAGGGGCAATGAAATATTTTGTTGCCGAAACCAAATTATTTTGTTTTTCTCATTTGGTTGCCCCGAACTGTAAGATTTGGTTGGTGCAACTAAACATTTGTTTGGTGCAACTAAGGATTTGTTTGGTGCAACTAAGGATTTGTTTGGATACACGTACAATCAACAGTGTGGGCCAATATAAAAACATTTTACAAATTCGACCGAGTTTCGAACCTAGATCACCTGCGCCCGAGCCCTACGCCTTAGTAAGCTCAGCTAATGTAAAAAATTAAGACGCTGCAAAACTTTCAGATAGATATATTGCAAATATTGGGCAATGTGTGCAAACATATATTTCAAGCTTTTACAGCTTTACTTGTCAGTTTCTTGTTGCATTGTTTTATTTATGTGTTTATGCGATTATCAAGCATCATTAGATGCACTAACAAGCACTGTTACTATCCTAATTGTCACAAAAACACAAACAAACTCTCGAGCTGTATTTTCGATCGAAGGTAGTCAAATTAGTGGCCAAACAAATATATACAGTTGATTCAACAAAATATTTAGTTGACAGTGTAATTTTTTTAGCCCAAACCAGAGATTTTGTTTATTCAAACATATATTTTGTTAGACGAACAAAAGTAATTTATTGCTTTTCAAATTTTGTTTGCTCAACAATATATTTTGTTAGGGAAACTGTGTGTGTGTATATATATATATATATATATATATATATATATATATATATATATATATATATACAAAAAAATATTTTGTTCGATTTTCTGTCAGCGTGACCCTGTCTCTTATGGTGCAATAAAGACAAAGATGTGCTACATAGTCTTATGTTACGTTAAGTATCCTTTACCGGAATGGTCACACAGGCTGTTCACGATAAACTGAGCGTTTTCCAAAGCCTTTCTTAACACTTTGAGGATGGCACAAATGTACCAGCACTGATGACAAGTTTGAAGTGAGCTGCCTATATTCTACACTACAGCAATATCATATAGTTGGTCCCTGTATTTCCACTCACCATTGTCCTATTGGTCCCGGCTACACCGGACACGCCTACTGCACTCTGCAACGTTTATTATTGGCTGGCCGTCGACCAATGAAGTCACGTGTTGGCTGTGTACCAATTAATATATCGCGATAGAAGTAACCAGTTTTACAATCCATCGTGTTCGTTTGACAGTTTCTTAAAAAGGACAATTTTATTGTTACAAACTGGAATGATTTTTATTTAGATTCCGATAGTCTAGCGAAATAGTAAAACTATAAAAGTGTGAGCTTTGAATTCAAGAGCAAACACGTTTCCATATAAGCGTAGGTCCGAGTATATGCGTGCATACTCCCCAAAGGTTTAAGATCTACTTGTAGGCCCTATGTAAATTGCATATTGTTCCGCCATATTTAAACTGGCATTGCAATGGACCTGATCACTTTATTCATACGTGGGTCAAGTACAAATGCAGAATCATTAGAAAAGTGGATATTCCACAAATTTACTCACTGTCACAGCTCAGACCTGTGAAGCTTGATTGTAGGGGCAATCTGGTGGAGTGACATGTTTTCCGAGTGGCCCTTGGGGGGGGGGGGGGGGCACCGGAACCGTGAAATGTCCATTACATGGTATCAAGGCTCTGAAAGTTGTCTCCTGTGATACCTGGTTTAAGATCGGCTACAAGATGGAAAGTGGCGTCTTGAGACAGACATATTCTGGAAATCATAACGTAAAACGAAACTGTGTCCTTAATTTTTTTTTTTGTGTACCATTTTCACGAAATATATTTTTTTTAAAAATCACAAACTGTTAATAAATGTTATTTTGAAAATTATTTTAACATAATTTGCAACTTAGTAATGTGGCTTTTGGTTACAAATAAATGTAGGCTGTACACGGTAAAGTGAGCACTTTTTAAGGCCCTTCTCAATTTTTACTTTCATCCAATTTCTATCTTCCTGCTGCTTTTTAATATAAAAATTGCAATGGGACCAATAAACACAGTGTATACATTTCACCACCCTCAAAATTTAATGCCTGAGGCTGCAATTAGAGATATATATATATATATATATATATATTATATATATATATATATATATATATCTAATTGCAGCCTCAGGCATTAAATTTTGAGGGTGGTGAAATGTATACACTGTGTTTATTGGTCCCATTATATGTATATATATATATATATATATATATATATATATATATATATATATATATTATATATATATATTATATATTAATATAAGTGGTTAATGCCTGTTGGGAGGGCCTAAAAAGTGTTCACTTTAACGTGAACAGCCTATACCTATGCACGAAATAAAGAAAATATCACCAACTGTCAATAAATATTATTACGAAAATTATTTTTAACACATTTCGCAACTTAGTAAGGTAGATTTTGATTTCAAATACCTGTAAACTGTGAACTACAGAAATATATTTTAACACATTCAATTAAAGATAAATTCTTATATGGAACCCGTGTTTGTGTATATAACGGTTCCAGCGGACGAAGTAATATTTATAAGAGGGGCTGCCGACTGGCGAGTCGGTCACGAGGTTGCTGATTGGTGGACGACGTCCCGACATGTTGCTGGGCGGCGACGCCATTTTGCTGGCGCGTGTGGCCTTGAGTAAGCTTGTGTAGACGACTGTCTCGCCTCTCTATTCCTAAGATGTAGAGGTGGGTCACGATGAGGTGAGCACTTTTGAAATCAACTTTTGAAAAATGTCGCTGCCCCCCTACTTGTATGTATTTTATCGAGCACACTAACAAGAGTGGGATGTACCCACGCATTTTTTGAAAAATATTTTGGCGTGAATACGTGTATCTCGGTAAATAAATGTTCCGCAAACACGACTTTTTGTCAGAAAAAATAAATAACTATTATCTATGCCCCTAATTTCTATTTTTGCTCTTGTCATATTAAGTGTATTCTCGGAAAATAAAAATTCGTGAAAATGGTCAAATATCGCATTTTTCAAGCTTGTGTATGCAGTTTCCTTAAGCGGCAAGAGAAAAGTACAAAGATATGGGCGTAGTTTAATCTGTGGAACCCCGCTGTTGCAGATCTAATTAGCACAGTAGAGCGTCACGGCGGAAACACTGCACGCCGTGTGCGTAGGAGCAATGAGGCGCTAGGCGGGGTGTTAGTGTCGCCCGTATGGCTCCCTCGCTTCTTGACCTTGGACACGGGGTTCCAACGGGGTTACATCCATCTCTCAACGTTGAATTAAAAGCGTTTACGGAAACATTTTTGAATACCGAAATTTTTTCTTTTACTTTCTGGTTTTTTTTTATGCATGTAGTAGTAAGAATTAGCAAAATTGTTAGAATATTTTGCTTCACTTTACCGACGCATGAATAAAGGGATAAGGCCCACGGAAATGTTAATTTCGCACGCGGTGGAAGCATACACAAGATGCGTAAACATAGATATTAAGGAGGGTTTTTTTAAACTGCTCATTTTAACGTGAACGGCCTATACTACCACGTATTTATTAGTTTGATGCTAATATTTGCAGTTTTCAAAAGGCTTATCTCACAAGATGGCAACACGTGGAGATATAAGACTGACTTTTCCTTAAAATCACGTTCACCTCCATGATTCGTGGAATCATATTCTTGCAGCAATGCGTTCACGGCACAGATAAAACCATATAGTCTCGATTTTCCTTAAACCTGTAAGGTTATAAGCAGTGGACGACTGTGGTGACATTTCGCTGCAAAATGAGTTTTATCATTTCACAAGAAAAATTTTATTATTAGTAACATTTCCCGAATGAAAGCTGGGTCCGCGGTGGCCGGCGACAATAGCACCCGCCTCCCACCAAGACGAAACGGGCAATCATGCCGGACGATGCCGCTGGCAGGCGGTTTTTTTTTCGGTGATCCCCCCCCCCCCCCTCTCACGGCAAAATTTCCGGCGCTGCTTCGTACTCACCTCACTTCATCCTCATCGGCTCTCAAGACCTCGATGTTCCGAGGCGCCCAAACCTCTCCACTTCACCGAGTGAGGGCTTTCGGAAACATGCATGTTTTTCTGCCGGTGTAGGCTACTCAAATGGAAACACTAGCTTATGTCGAGTTTGTTCATATCGAAGCATAGTAGATGTATAATGGGGATTCTGGCTCACCTCTTATTTTCCATCGAAAATTCAAGCAGTTTTCGTCCAAAAGTAAGCAAATTTAAGCCAAATTTAAGCAATGTTCCTAACTGCTAGAAGCAGCAGTTCCAGGTCCTCAAAAAGCTAGTAAATTAAGCCAAAATCATGCAAACACAAGCAAATTTTTTCAAATGCCCCCAAAACGAGCGTGTAGGATTTGGACACAAGGTAAAACAAAAGTAAAATTATGCAAAAATCAAGTAAATTTCTCGTTTTTCAAGCAATTTTCACGTTTTCTAGAAACGCAAAAAAAAAAAAAAAAATTTTTGTTTTTCTCTTTATAAAATAACTTTCTTAACAAATATAATGGAAAATGTGCTCGAAATGGAAATTAATAACACATGCAAGCAATGTGAAAAATGCGAACAAAAGATGAACATTTTAACATCTGTAAAGATTTTTATAGTGAATATGCTAGTGGTCGTTAGGAATCTAAAAAAAGAGAGAGCAATTTGCGAATGTGGAAAATATGTTTATAATACATCTCTCAAAAAGCATAAAAATAGTAAATTACACAATACTGCATTATATATTCAAAACGAAAATCAACATCACAATTATCTGACAAAAACATGTAAAGTATAGAATGAGAATAAATCTATAAAATTATTTTCTCCTAATAAAAATAGCAAGGACAAATATTCAATCACATGTAAAAATGTTTTAGTGATTATATGAAGAATTAACGTCATAACAAGAAATTAAATACGGTTTCCCAGAATTTAAGCACTTTAAGATTTATCCCGTATATATATTTTAACATTTTATTTATAAATTTTTATATTTTATAAATAGAGAATTATGGCGACAAACCATCTAGCAGTTAAGCTGGGCGAGAAGACAGTATGGGAGTTAAGAATTATAGGTAGAAGATTTGAAATTAAATATTTGCATCATCTATGGAAAGCAGATTTAATTACAGTTATTATTACATTAATTATTGATGGGCAAAGAAGAAGAAACTTCGCAAATTGTCATTTTTTATGCCAATATCAATTAATTATATAAGAAAGATAAAAAGAAATCGGGAAAAAAATATTTCCATTCTTTAATAATCTATTTTATAAACAAGAGAAAAAAGAAATAAAATAAATGTTCCCTTATTCTACCAACGTATTTGACAAACTTAGAAATAAAAGCCAGTGGGTAAATGAATGGATGACAAAGAATAATTTTACAAATTTGCCTTTTGGCTGATGCTAATATCAATGATTTATATCCCGAAGATAGAAAGAAATTAGGAGAAATATTTCCATTCTATAATAATTTATTTGTTAGCAAAAGAAATTGAAGAAGGAGCAACAAAAATTACTTAGTTAATAAAGCTTTTAAAAGTAGGATATCAACATATAACATTGAAAATACCTTTAATTTAGTATAGCATATACATTTTTTGACTTCAGTAAAAAATAAGTTATTTGAGATAATACGCACAAATCTTAGGAACCTTAGAGGGCTGAAAACCAGTATTAAATTATATACCAATTGCCGTAAACAAAATGATAATCAAGTAAAATTATTAACATTTCAATCACCCAATTATACAGCATTGAATGAAGGAGATATTAAAAGAATATATAAATTCATAAAACAAGAAATAACAACACAATCATCTAAATTTCAAAGAAGAGGTTCAGGCTGGACATTAGATAGAGTCATTGGATTACAACTAGCTATAAATAAGCATAATCCATCAACTGGCTCATCATATACAGAATTACAAGAAGTTATTAAGAATAAGAAAGCATGCATAAATGTTAAAAACGATGATCGAAAATGCTTTCTTTGGGCAATAAAATCTGCACTGTTTCCAGCGGACAAAAACTCAGACAGAGTAATTAAGTATAAAAATGTATGGCTTAATATTGACAAAATAATAGATAAATATGAAATATCCTCGTAAAATTGACGATCTACAAAAATTGAACAGCAAATTTATGTATCTATAAATGTATACTCTATTGAAGGTAAGTACGCCACAGTTTATCCACTTAAGCTTACAAAAAGTGAAAGGGATAATCACATAAATTTACTTTATATCAATGCTGATAAAGCAGATGCAGCTACGAAAAATTCGCATTATTGTTGGATAAAAGATAATGTCATATATTCTTTTATTCTCAAGAGAAATTAAGTAAACACACACAAGACTGCTCTAAAAATGAAGCAGTAAATTTTTCAATATAACTGCGAAAGGAGAGAAAATATTTTTCAAAAATTATAAACATACAATGAATATTCCGTTCGAAATATATGACGATTTTGAATCAATGTTGAAGAAAATATCAACTAAGCCAAATCCAAGGGAAACACACAAATTTTAATTAATCCAAAAATACTCTGTTTTAACATAAGAGGACATTGATGATTGATAATGCCCTTTATAAGGAGGTACTTAAAAGAAAGATACAATCTTACTAATGAACAAATAAATAACATCTGTGTAAAGCTAAATTATGGAATATACACAATGAAATATAAATTACATGAAGCGTCTGGTTTTTGCTATTGTATTATATCTGCTTATGGTTATTATAAGCCACCAGTTGTATATCGAGGCCCAAATGCTCAAAAATTTTTATTTAATCAATTAAAAGAGAAGTAGAAGAAATTAGGGAAATATATTCACAAATTGAACCAATGCAACCACTAACAAAAGAAGAAAAAGTGTTATATAGTAATGTACTGTATGCGAATGCATATATATATATAGTAGAGCATAAGAAAGTATGCCATCATGATCTTGTAAGTGGGAAGTTCATTAATCCTGTATGTAATAATCGTAATCGTCAATTAAAATTGCCTAACTTTGTACCAATTTATTTTCATAATTTAGCTGGATACAATGCACATTTATTAATTAAAGAGTTAGGTTATAATGAAAAAAAAAAAACAGATTTAGTAGCAAATATTGAAGCAAAATTTATTACTTTTGGGAAAGAAACAGAAAATTTAAAAATCAAATTTGACACATTTAAATTTATGATGGATAGTTGGAAGAAATTTGAAGAAACTGAACTTCCACCAAAGAGTGAATTTTATAACAAATTAAATTAATCTGACATAACTGACGATGAATATGAGCATACCTAACTTGTATGGAATCAATTTAATATTAAGAATCTTGGTGAATACCATGATTTATATTTAAATGTGATGTGTTACTATTAGCAGATGTGTTTGAAAATTTCAGAAATAAATGTATAAATTCATACGATTTAGATCCGTCATGGTATCTAACAACACCGAGATTATCTTGGGATGCAATGTTAAAAATGGCCAAACAACCTCTAGATTTATTACACAATTATGGTATGGTTTTAGTGATAGAAAAAGGAATTAGAGATGGAATATCGCAATGTTGCAAACAATATGTTAAAGCAAATAATAAATATTTAGATGATTTTGACTCTGTTCAAGAGTCCAACTATTTAGCATATCTTGATGCTAATAATTTATATGGCTGGGCAATGTCACAATATTTACCGTACTGTGGTTTCGAATGGAAGAATTATACAGCACTTCATTTTAACAATGAACATATATTAAATTTGGAGGATGATTCGCCTTATGGTTACATATTAGTAGTTGACTTGGAATATCCTAAGAAACTACATAAATTACATAAAGAATTTAGGCATTTTGCCCAGTAAATAAGGCAATTCCAGGAACAAATCAATCGAAATTATTAACAACTTTATATAAAAAAGAAAAGTATGTAATTTACTATCGTAATTTGAAGCAATGCCTAAAGAATGTATTAAAACTTACTAAAATACATAGAATATTAAAGTTTAATCAGCCTGATTAGTTAAAGAAATATATAGATTTGAATTCAGAGATGAGAACTAACACAAAAAATGACTTTAAAAAAGATTTTTATAAGCTAATAAATAATTCTGTGTTAGGCAAAAACTTTGGAAAATATTAGAAATAGAGTGTATATAAAACTAATAGCAAACAAAGAAAAATGTGAAAAATTAAAAGCAAAACCAAATTTTAAGAAAAGTACTGTATTTAATGAAAACCTTGCAGCTATACATATGAATAAAACACACATGATATTTAATAACCCAATTTATGTGGGCATGTAAATTTTAGACATATCGAAAGAGGTAATGTACGATTTTCATTATGAAGTTATGAAACCAAAATATGACAATAAAATTGAATTATGCTCTAAAGATGCCAATTGGTACAATTATAACATAAAAACAGATGATTTTATGATGATATGAAAACAATGTTAGACAAATTTGATACAAATGATTACCAAAATGACAATATATATAACATGACTCAAATAAATAAAGTTTTAGGAATAATGAGAGATTAATGTAATGGTAAAATAATAAAAGAATTCGTTGGTTTTCGATAAAAACATGTATGCATATAGAGTTGACAAAAAGAAAACAAAAAATCTAAAGGTACAAAGAAATGTGTTGTTAACAAGAGAATTTCATTTGATGATTATAAGAATTGCTTGTTAAAGAAAATACAATATAGAACAGTGAATTTAATAAGAAGCAAAAAACATGAAATATATGCAATCGAAGGTAATGAAATAGCAGTAAGTCCTAATAATGACAAGAGAATTATCTTACAAAGTATAATAGATACAGTGCCATATGGTTATCAAAACAGAGAATCTTAAACATCTTTAATTTCTAAAACAATATCGATGTCAGCACCACCGAAATCAATAGGTTTGCCATTTTTGTCTCCAATTTCCAAAACAATATGATTATATCGCTCATTATTAATTTGATAAAAATTGGATATGCTGGCTCATAGGTTATATAATCTCTAAAACCAAACATAGTTTTTGGTGAAAAACTGGCTATTATATCTGTTTATAAAAGATTTGATTCATCATATTTGATAAACATACCATATGCTTAATTACAGTGAAAATTTATTTTTTTAAATGGCCTAAAATTAGGTAATTTAGTGCCTACAACAATTTTGTCTTTTTTCAATAAGAATATTTCTATCAAAACCAAGAATATCAGATAATCGACCATCAAATTTAATGTCGAACTTAGATTTAAGAGATATTCTGTTTTTCACATTATCTGATGTTAACTCAATGTTGTTTGTTGAAAATAAATTGATTGAATTTATAGTTTCTTTGAAAGAGTCAATATTGTATTGGCCTCTAGGAATAAATGTAACTTCATTTTTATCAAGCATAGGACTCATATTTTCAATTGTCATTATAGTATTGTTTATATTTGGCGATAAAAATTTTGTATGAAAACAAACCAAAGCAATCGATTTTTCACTATGGATGATATCATAATGAAGCTTCTTCTTCAGTACAGAAGTATTAATTGCTAACTTGAATACTTTATTATCAATTTAATACTAAACATAATTGTTATTAAATGAAAAAGCAGCTGCCATAGCAGCCTATGCTGTGCAAAGTTAATTGAAGCATTAGTGTTAGAATTCATGAAGATAATTCCGAAATTAAAAAGAATGGTGAATTATTGTCTGATGACATTAGACCAATAATAGTTGGACTTAGCAATAGTAGAAAAACTAATTTGATGATAAATTTTATTTATAATTCAGGTTGGCAAACATTTTAATGAATTGTCTGTTTGTTTAAAAAGTTTGACTCAACCAAAACATATTGAGTTACAAAATCATTTTACTGTGTTATCCAAAAAGCTTAATATTAAAGAAAAAATTGCATACTTTTTTAATAATGAAGAAATGATTCTCTAGTTATATTTGATGATGTTATTTTAGACAATCAAGATTTAATTCGCGATTATTTCACTAGAGCAAGACATAAAAATTGAGATGTATTTATTTGGCCCAAACATATTTAAAAATACCTAAACAATTGGCAATAGATAATACTAATTTCCTGTGTATATTTACACAACATAATACTTATTTTAAGAACATTTATAATGATTTTGTTGGTGGAGATATGAATTACGAAAAATTTAAAGAAATTTGTGCAAAATGTTGCGATGAAGATTGTGGCATCATAACATTATATATGAGTATAAAATTAAATGATGAAAAGTACAGGAATAAAATTTAAAAATCTATTAAATTAATTTTTTTTTGAAAGCATGTATATGTTAAAACAAATGCAGAACGTATGTTATGAACATTATAAACGACCATTTAAATGAACATTAAAACAAATGTTAAAATGATGATCATTGCATTTTTTTGCATTTTAAATGAAAACATCACAAAACAGCTGTTGTTAATTCATGAGTTATGTGTGTTATCAAAACCTAACCATTTTACATAAATTTTATCGTCTATAGTTTTTAAGACTTTTTCAACCAAATATTCATCAGGATAGTTGGTTTTCATGATTTCGAATTCATACAAACTGCCTTCTATTTCTCCTCCTATGGTATCTTTTAAATTGTAAGTAGGCACATCATAATTTAAAACTTTACAAATAGTAAACAACTCTGTTGACCAATTAGATTATAGCCCTTCTCAAAAATCTTTTTTAGTTTGTTTACACGAACGACATCGCCAACTTTGTATTTAGCTTGCAGTTTTGTTTCAGTAACCACAGATGGCAATATTAAAGTTTTTTCATTTTTTTTATTTACATCAATGGGTTTCATGGCGTTAGTTCTGTGTTTTGTGTTGTTGTATTCTGAGTTAAAAGAAGAATAATGATTCATATTATATTTTTGCATAAGTTCATTTAATATCTTACTATAAAATTCGGACCCATTATCGCTTTAAATATTGTGTGGTTATCTTTTAATTGATATAGAATCTAATCCCAATGTTATATTTTTAGCTGTTTTATCTTTCATAGGTACAGCAAATGCAAATTTTGAAAAAACCAATAATTGTTATAAAAAATATTTTATCCATTGTTTATGTGTGATATTCCTTCCAAATTACCAGTATTCATCTCTACAAGATCAATTTGCCATAAATCATCAATACCATACAAAATTACTTTTATTCTCTCACAGTGGGCATTTTTTTAATGTCGATTTTTTGGAATTACATATTGAACATATTAATTTCTGAATTCATCGTCAATTTTTTGTATTTTTAGTATTTTATATTATTATTTTTAGTGACCTTACACTTCAAACACCAAGTGTTCTCCATTTACTAGTCAAAAAATAATTAATCTTTATATTTTACGAATACTCCTATTGTGGTCATCAAGCCATCATCATATTCAGATATTTCATTTTTTTTATTTTAAAAGTTAAAATATCACCTATGTTAACATCGAAAGGCTTATTGTAATCTATTTCTTCAGATCCCTTTATAACAGTGACAGTATCGTTAGGTAATTTGGGACTAACAGTAATTATTTTATGCACAATACATTCCATCAAAAAAGTAAAGAAAATGTTATTATAATCGAAGTGAAAATTATTATTACTTTTATTACACTTTGCAGGTAAATAAAATACATGTGATTTTTTTCTTCCTTAAATTTTTCAATTTTCAAGTTAACAAGTGTATCAGATTCATTCAAAACTGATTAATTTAAATTTTGCAATTTAAGCTATTTCTTTATCGAAAAATATTTTATTTATAACATAATTTCCATCTACAGTGTCAGCCATATTATTGATTCTATGATTTTGAAACGAAACTTATGTGTTGTATTAACAAAAACTTTGCTTATTTGGTCTTGTAAAGTGGAAACAATGATATTAAATTTTGATCCTACATGTTTTTAAATCAGAAACAACGGTATTGTATTTTGAATCTACTTCAATTTTTAGTACTTGCTTTGCGTTATTTATTCGTATTATATACTCAGAAATAGTATTATTGAATTGTAAATGTATATTCTATTTTGAAGCGTAATCAGATATTTGTCTATCAAAAAATACTTCATTGACTGTATCTTTATCGTCTCTGGGACCATCTCTGTTTACAAGTCTATGATCAGAAAAAAAGAAATATAAGAGTTTGTAAATAAAAACAAGTGGTTAGTTTACTTTGTAAAGTAGAAACACTCGAATTGCACTGCGAATCTGCATATGTTTTTAAAACATAAGCAATTGTGTCAAAAATTTTATTTAAAGATTTGATTAATGGTTTCCCAAATATATCCGTCATTTAATAACATAAAAATTATACCATTAAACTTAAATCCTCTCGAAAAAAGGCATAAAACAATTAAACGTAGATGTCCACATATAATTGAATCAATATTCTGAATTCGATCATCATTTTAATTAACATTTATGTTTTAAAAGTAATTGGTTAAATTAGTAGAAATGTTGCCTCCAAATGAATCAAAATAGTAAACATTATTATTTTCTTTAAAGTAGCAAACCCAGTGAGTACCAGGATTTGCTGAAATGTCAAAATTTACTACAGCACATTCATTTTTGGGCATACTTTTGGTTAATTCATCAGTTATATAAACATTCCAGAAATATTTAATAATTATACACATTTTTCAAAGTCGATATTAGGTAGTGGGTATATATTCAAAAACTTTTAGGCTTCCCTCTATTTAATCCACTTCCAGATTTATTTTCCATTGCTTAATCATGTCTTTTTTGGTTCATATAATTCTTTTTTATTATTTTTATTTTTCTAGTTTGTTAAACAAAATTATAAATTGCAGTAGCTCCACCAGCTAAACTACCGAGTGCACCAAAGCAGCAAGTGCGAGGGCAATAATTCCTCCACGATGTAAACCACTTCCAGATTTTTCTTTGGCTATCTTTCTGACTGTTGGAAATGCTGAAGTTAATTTGAAACTTTTACCTTCTTTCAATCTATTATTTTTTTCTCTCAATTTGATCTTTTGTTAAAAATTGATCTATACCTAAATCTTTTAATTTCTCAAAATGAATATGGAAAGTTATATTTGTTATCCTCATTTATAAAAGTGTGTGTCTATATATATATATATATATATATATATATATATATATATATATTATATATATATATATATATATATATATATATATATATATATATATATATATATATATATATATATATATATTTATTTATTTGTTTATTCAATAAAACATTTTAATACCCCAGCCAAGTTTTCTTTTTGTAAACATAGTTGATGCAACAGCAGCAGAAGCAATTTTTTTCTCCAATTGGAGTATTTTTATCTGAAAGGATTTCTTTTGCTTCTTTTTGTAAAATTTTATCAGCATCATGTCTAGATTCTAAATCCTTATGATCTCTGTAAGCAATATCGTGATATTTGCATGATTTGTCTAATTTATTTATTCCTCTATCTACTCTTTCCAATCTTACATCTAATTATGTAAATGGGCCGCAATAATTATAACCAGGCAAATGCATTTCGGGCAAATTTAAATTATTTAGTGCCCAATTTATAATGCCTTTGCCATGGTGTTCAGAACTCCAAAATGTGTGTGGAATTACATTTAAATCTCCTATTAGATAAGGAATTCCTGTTGGATTATTAACAACAAAATCAGTAAATTTATTGTTAAACATATTCATTATGCTTACTTTTCTTTGTAATAATTGTTATTTCCAGCATTTTCTTCACCATGAATAATTAACAATCTATCGATTAATTTTCTAACATCGTCCATCCAAATATGTTCTTTAGGTAAACTATTGTATTTTTTTAATGCCATCACCAGTTCTTGGAGAAATATTTTTTCTGGTGTATTTGGTAATGGTTTTGGATAAAAATTTTCAGATTGTTCATGAATCTGCTTAATTATATTATTATACTTCCAGCCGACACTTGTACTTGGATTATTCATATTATCATTAGGAATATATTTTTGAAATAAAGCGTTGGTTAATAAAACAATTGGTTGCGATTTTTGTTAGCAAATTACAAAGTCCTGGTTTCAAAAATATACTTTATCCTTAACAGATAATGTATCAATATTTATCGTTACTTGTGTATCACTAATGTAAAAATGTTCTGCAACTCCACATAAACTATATTTTAAACTAATAACATTAATTCTTTTTGCAATTTATATTCCGAGATTTATAGTAGATTTATAGTATACCACCTGCTATAGGTGGTAAATTTTTCAATTGTACGATTCCCATTTGCTCTTCCAAATTAGAAGATTCCTGTTCTTCAAATAATTATCTTTCAAACGATGTTTCTTCTGGAGTTGGTGGATAATCTAAATTTTTTACTGCAACAGGGACTAACATTGTTATCAGTGATCGGTAAAATACTGAAAAATTGTAATTGGGCTTAATTACAAATACTTTTAAGAAAATGTAACTTATTACAACTACAATTACTGAATTTAAATAGTAATTAATTACATTTACAAGTAGATTACAATTACCTGCATGTTCTCGAATTACAGTTAGCATATGTAACTGCCAATACAAAAGAGAATACTACACTTTGAATGTTATAACTATGACTCCAATACTAATCAAAATGTAGTACAAAAGATAAAAATTTTGTTTAACTATGTGATCTGTTTCAAAACTCAGATGATTAGAATTTAATTTAATTTAATTAACTTTATTGAGCAATTACAAATACCGTATGATAAAGAAAAAGTTAACAATAACCTAATAACACAAATGTAAACACAGGGAAAAACCAAGTTTTGAGAAATTTGAAAACTTTTGAGCAATTTAAAACCAGACATTAATATACTAATTATGCTAGCATTTTCACGGACTAAATACTCAAAAAATACATCTTAAGTTATTCACTGATTGCAACAAGTTTAATAAGATTAATATTTTTGTTGTTGTAATTTTCGAGTTAAAAATTACCCAGATAAAAAGTAAAAATTAAAAAAAATCACTATGTTGGTGTAATTCACAATATTGGGGTAGTTGTGATTCACAATATTGGGGTAGTTGTGATTCTGCATGGAAAACTTGACTTCTCTACGCAAACTTTACCAAGTTTTCTCTTTTTGTAAAGAAGATATGGGTTAAAAATCGTCACTGTGAAATTCGGTAGGTTTTCAATTCGGACATTGTAGGCAGTCACTTGTTTAGCATTCGTGGCAATACACATATTTATATATATTACTTATAATAAGAAAAATTAAAATGATAATTTGCAAAGCGACAATGCTTAAAAACGCACGTATTAAATTACCATCATCTCTGAAATGCATTGATGGTCCAATATTTCGTAATACGTCGATTAGTAGTTGCTTTTTCTTCTTATTTTTTTCCATGTTCTTTTTCATGATACTTTTTATATTTTTTATGGTTTTCGATGAGTAATTTTACTCGAGAAACTCCCTTCGATTCTGCCATTTATATATAAATTGTTTACTTATAAATGAGTTATAGAAGTATTGGGAGATTCGAGAGGCAAACTTTTCCTCCAACAGATCAAACTGACGGGAATTTAAATGTTTACAATAATAAAATCGAATTTGATATTCGAATAGGAGATGGCTTTTCTTTCCCGAATGATGCGTATGTTAATGAGCAATTTAGTCTACGAAATAGAGATAGGTTGGAGATGAGGCAAAATATGTTGAAGAAGACAATATTTGTTTTGTTCAAACATTTTTCCTTTCCAATTATCTAGAGTAGAAATCTCAAAACATGGAAATATTATTGAAGCTGTTGAAAATTCGTGTATAGCAACAACAATAATGAATGCTTTATTAAGATCGCCAAGAGAACACAATTATTTAGAATTTATTGGTGTTGATAATCTATATCGAGACAAATCTGCTTCTAGTGAAAAAAATGACAAAAGAGGTTAAAACTGTGTCTTGTGTTAAAACAAATGAAAAATAATCTATCCTCTTAAATATTGGTTTGTTCTTATTCGTGATAACTATGAAGTTGATTGGAAAAGTGGCTATAAAATAACTTTTTTTTTTTTTTCATAATTAATCTAATAACTACTCTTTATCTCTTTATGAAACTTTAGATAAAGATGATGAAGTTACGAAACGTCGACCTAAACCTCGTATAATTTATATTGAAAAAATTAGAGATTTTATGGCCTATTGTTTAATATGAATCGAACAAGGCCATTGCAATTAAAGAAAAAATTTATAAAGAACCTAAAAATACCTATTAGTTTTTTATTGTTGGCAATTTTTTTAGAAAGATCCTGAAGAAACAAATGTTTTTAACTTTGATATAAAATATCAGTTTAATAATTTACTATTTTGATATGCCTGATTTTGTAATTGTAGGCTTTTAATTTAATAGAAAATGTCATGCTGAACAGCACAAACACGCTGCTATGTTTGATCATTGTAGTGCGAGAAACATTTATGTCAGAAATGGTAGAAATGAAATTTTTCCTAAAGAAAATTGGAATCTAGACATTGAATAGGATGTCTATCTTAAACAACATCATGCTTATAGTGACTTAAGAAATTCACACACACACCAAACTAGATACCGACTTTAGAAATTATTAACTTTATTATAAACCAGTTGTAAACTTTGATGGTGATATTAATTACTATTCATTTTGGGGGCGAAGTTATTGATTGTTTATACATAAACATTTTGTGTTGATTTTAATAAAGCTCCTGAAGAAGCGGGGGCAGTTTGAAATGTTGTTCGAATTAGTAAAAGAATTCTAACTTACGATTATTTGAAAGAAAAAATTACTGAAGATTTATAAATTTTTAATATTATTAAATGGAGGAATCAACAAATTGTTCCGATAGTTTAAAACGATTTTTTTGAGCTTATAGTTGCGTGGTTACGTTTAAAACTTTTATTGCGATTTTTGATCAAATAAAGTATCTTTTCCATAATTCTAAATAAATTTCTTTTCCTTATAAATAAAACTCAAAATGCCTGTGTTACCTTTCAGTTTGACAAACATTTTAAAATGCGGTAGTGGGTCAAAAATTCCTTTCTATGGATTAGATAATGCATCTGAACATCTTAAAAATATGGTTCGCAAATTTAATTCAAATTTGCAAAGCTTACAATTATCAATCTTAGATAAAATTGACGATAAATATGAACTTCTGGAAATTGGTGAAAATCTAGAGTAAATAGAAGAAGTTTTTTAAAAAAAATTAGTAGAGCTTCGAATATAAAATGTAAAGAATAATAAGATAATATTTAATTTGATTTTTGCATAATTTTACTTTTGCTTTACCTCGTGCCAAATCCTGCACGCTCGTTTTGGGGGCAATTAGAAAAATTTGCTTGTTTTTGCATGATTTCGGCTTAATTTACTTGCTTTTTGAGGACCTGGAATTGCTGCTTCTAGCAGTTTAGAACATTGCTTGATTTTGGCTTAAATTTGCGTACTTTTGGACGAAAACTGCTTGATTTTCGATGAAAAATAAGAGGTGAGCCAGGATCCCCATTATACATCTACTATGCATACACTGCTCTCGCAACCATACATCTCGATGGGTCGATTAATTTTCGAGCTTAAGGGGATTGATTAGTAAATAGTTTTTAAACGCGTTAAGGCCGTGTCGGGCGTCTATAGAGTTTCACTACAGCAATGTTTTTGAGAAAATATACAGCACTGTCGCTACAGTTTAAAACGTTGTTCCACAGAAGAGGAAGTATCGTACACAAATTGTACTTAAAGCAATTTTCGTTCACGTTTGTAACTTTTCAACGACTGGGTTTGTCCTCCAATAACCAAATTTATGAACTGGTCATAAAATATTGGCTTTCATTTCTGTTCTTAGAAAACACTTACATGGAAAACATTCCATATTTAGGGCCACCTGTTTTTCGCGAAAAATATTTACGTGAAGGCTAAACTCCAATTTCATATGGCATAAGTGCATTTTTCCTTTGATTATTGGCCACGTGTAGTGGCATTCATTTTTCGCGAGAAGATTTTAAGACCAGTTGTAATCCAAAACATTTTAGTTCATATGCATTTTCGTGGTTGGTTAATTTTAGATGCCACGTGCCTCAAGTGCACTCTAAATGTGAATCAGTGAGAACTTCACTGTTTCAATCGGTCAAACGTATCTGACTGATACAACAGTCAATTCAGTGAATTTAACTGATGAACCAGTGAAAAAATGCCATATTTCATTCACTGATTGATTCAGTGACATCTCCCACTGATTCGTCAGTCATTTTTTCCACTGTTTTCTCAGTGGTTTATTTTTTTGACTGATGGACCAGTGAAACATCTGAGCAACTTGTTCCGTCTCTGATTATTTTTGACTGATGTACCAGTGAAACATCTGAGCAACTTGTTCCGTCTCTGATTATTTTTGACTGATGTACCAGTGAAACATCTGAGCAACTTGTTCCGTCTCTGATTATTTTTGACTGATGTACCAGTGAAACATCTGAGCAACTTGTTCCGTCTCTGATTATTTTTGACTGATGTGCCAGTGAAACATCTGAGCAACTTGTTCCGTCTCTGATTATTTTTGACTGATGTACCAGTGAAACATCTGAGCAACTTGTTCCGTCTCTGATTATTTTTGACTGATGTACCAGTGAAACATCTGAGCAACTTGTTCCGTCTCTGATTATTTTTGACTGATGTGCCAGTGAAACATCTGAGCAACTTGTTCCGTCTCTGATTATTTTTTACTGATGTACCAGTGAGACTGCGGGCAAAAATGGCCGTCGGACATCGTTTAAAAATGGCCGCTAAACGACGTGCATCAAGTGAAGTACCACAACAACGAATAAACGAATAAAACAAATACAAAATACTTTCTAAAATGCGTTTCGTCTTTCAAACGCCATTTTACGAGGTAATATGAACACACAGCCTTTCGTTCCGTTTTTACGTTTTTCATTTTGTCTTTACGTCTTTCATTTCGATTCCAAGTAATTGTCACAGCTCTCTGTTTGAAGGTTTAAACTGCCTTTAATGTGGGGAAGAGAGTTCGCTCTTATATACTATTCGTTTTAACAATCCTAACGGTACCAATTAAACAAAACACGAAAAGGATTACAAAGAATTTCAAACTATACAATTTCGCAGCGATATTATAAAACAAATATTTTCCTCTTACAATTATGACTTGGCGCGTGCAAATTTTTTTCACTTTTTAAAATTATACTATATTGCACAATATAGATAGTAAGCTATCGCAAATATGTTTATTTATTGTAATAATTTTCCTACGTTCAATAAAAGAAATATTTAATTCGCCACTGCAGTCAGCCGTCATTTATTCAATCAGTGAAATTGTTACACATCACTAAATAAATCAGCGAAATTTTTCACTGAAACAATCAGTGGTTTTCCACTGATTATAAATGGAGCCATTTTCACTGATTATAGTAGTTGAATTTCACTGCGAATCAGTGGTTTCCCAATGATTTGAATTTAGAGTGTTTCTTGCCCGCGAATCATGGACGTTCAGTGTCGGAATGCTTTATTCTGATTGGCCCAGTCATATAAAAACATATATTGTCATGTAGACGCGTGGCCAATGACCAAAGGAATCTGTGGTTGTGGAATAAGGATATTATGGTATAGCATGTGCATAAATCTTAGCGCGAAAAATATATGGCCCTAGCCATGTGTCTTTGTTAGAGATCTGACTGAGCCAATCAGCTCCTGACATCTTTCCGCAAAAAAAACAGGTGGGAAAGCCCCTTAACAACATGGTTTTAACACATTGAGGTCTGCACACATTTACTGGCACTTACGACAAATTAGAAGTGAGTCACCTATATCCACTACTGCAAGAACTCCGGTTCTGTTGGTGTCTGTGTTAGATCTCACCATCGCCCTATTGGGCCATACCACACCGGGCACTACCCTGTATTTTACTGCGTTCGTTATTGGCAGGTCATCAACCAATGGAGAGCCGAGCTGATATTGACCCAATAAAATGTCCTTTATCGTATAAAAGAATTTGCAATCGATCATATCTCCTTGAGTGGCTATAAAACAGACATCCTGTCGTTAGCAATATCATTGTTACTGCGCTATTGTGTTCTTGTGAGGTCATGTTAAACACCAGCCGAACAAATACTGCACATCCGTGCGAGTTATGTTCTGAACAACAAAGACATTTTCAAATTAGTTTTGCTCGAGCTACACTCGGGCATAGTCTGCAAGGTGTTAATAATTATTATAATAATAAAAGAATATTTATAAACAGTTCTATGAAATAATAAGAAGTCTAAACAAATTCGTATGTTATTATTAGATACCCGAGAAATTCGCGGGTTCATTTCTAGACAAGTTGGAATTCACATCCTGTACACGTAATTTGTGTGATTGGTCGATGTGTTTTTTTGACACCTCCTGGAGATAAACGAGCCAATAACAAGCATGCAATAAATTTTGCGCCAAACCACCACCTTTTACTACGACAACAATCAACCAATAAACTGTTGATATCCGTATGAGAGTATATTATAAGACTGTGAAGTCTGGCCTACAAGTCATTGCACTCGAGAATTTCTAGGGGCTCTGTAATTACTATCGAAACCCGTGTCTTTTACCCCAGCTTTATACCTACATGTTTTAGTGGTTACGTAAATCTTGATATTATTTACTATGGCTTCCATATTCTGTACTTAGGCCGGAGCTCAACCAGACAGCAACTTTATTCACATGCAATCGACAATAGTTGTTAGATTAGCACCTGCTACAACGAGAAACATATCATTTCTTTCAGCTGAGTTTTTTTCCTTAACATCACGTGCAACTTAGTTGATTCCTAGAAATACGTTCGCGCACCGATACGTTCCCTGTCTCAGATAAAACCACAGTGTGTCAACTTTCCTCGAAAACGAAAGGTGATAAAACGGCGGAAGTATTAGAAACTGTCATAGCGTAGAGCAATTAAAAAATTTATAAATATATTTAAAAATAAAACGGAGGCTTAAACCCTGTGAAAATTTGGTCGTAGTATTGTTCTTCATTCTGTCGACACCAGGGGCCAGTCCCGCGGAAACCGCGGGCTGAGCCACCATAGATGAAGCAGGTAACCGTGCGATTTAGTATTTATGGTGCCATGTCGTCTGGGAACTTCGGCACGTGCTCGCTCGCACATCCCGACATGCAGTAGCAAGTATGGTGAAAGTACGACTTAAGACTTAAAACTTAAAACCTGAGCCATAAGGCCTACGAAGGAACTAACTGCCCATGGGGGGATGACGGGGCACAGAACCGAGAAGAAATCGGTCGAAAATCCAGGCCAAATAAAAGAGGAATGGGCCGTTGCCTCTGCCCTCACCCCCCCCCCCCCTTCGCAAAGGAGGTCTTTTGTCACCGACCAAAATGGCTGCATATACACCGACTCCAGGGCTAACACCGATCACACTGATTTCGGGAGTCAAATATCCACAAACATTTGCGGCCATTGAATAACCCGTCCCCCACCCCTTGTGGTTTGGAGGAGGGTGGGGGGGGGGGGTTATGGGGTAAGGACAATTGTCCCAAATAATTCTTAGGCCGTCCTTTGCGGGCCTACTATAATTTGCCCATACTGGCTTCTCCATAAAGATGCTCAAAAAAGGTGAAATATGGGATGCACTACAATCCCACAAAATGGAAAACATACCCTCCCAGGGGGGAGAGTGAGGGCACTTTAAGGGGGGAGGGTTTTTAAAGAGGAAGGGCGGTGGATCAGTGAAGGGGGGGGGGGGTTGTCTTCCCCCCCCTCCCCTCCCCACCCCTCCCCGCCGTTTGCTAACAGCGACCCTCCAAAAACGTTTTTTGTGCAAAAACTTCGTTCTTGATTATAGATAGGCAGGGACCTAGAAAATTTGCGTTATTTTTTTGGCATAAAGTTAAATTTCAGTATTGTATATACTGGATCCGGTGTCGTTTCTCCATTGACTGCTGCCCAGATGTGAAGTCTCTCCCTTTCTGAGTTAACTGTACGTGATTGGTGCACACGATTGTGAAGTGCTCATTTACTGGCGCAGCTTTACCGGGATGCGTGTCACATAAAACACGGTCCATTGACAAACGCGTTGCAAATGTAAAAATGTTTTAAGTTTAAACTGTCCTGAAATAATAACGCGAATTTTGCAGGTCTCCATAGATCGGGATAGGAAAATTTCGTGAGTTCAATATCCTGTAGGCTAGACTCCACAGTCCTGTTTACACTCGAGCCTCAGCTGTTTGTTCATTGGCTGCTGCCACAATGTTACCTCACACCTGGCAGTATGGGATTCACTACTTGTTTCTTTGCAAGTTTGCTATTGGCTCAGAGACGTATAGGGCGTGTCTAATAAACTGTAATCCAATTGCAAAGGTGACTTTACTGTATGTGTGTTTGACTTCTATCTTGTCCCGAAATTAATTCGCGAAATTTCCCTATCCCTAATTATAGAGCATGACTCTCTTTTGGCATCATTCATTTCAAAATTCTTTGCCGTTAATTCACAATTTGTTATGGCAAGTTAATCTGTGCGCGGAAAAAAAAAAAATTTTCCGAGCCTTGCTGAGGTTATAGCCATTTTTGGACATGTTTGCGTATTGATGCCTAATATGTAGCGCTAGTGATTTTTGCAGAGAAAAAAAATGACAACACGGTAGACTTAAATACTGTAAGCATCCAACAGCAGTTTGTCTATTGCATTTTGGTTGCTGTCTGCTTGAGAAGGGGTTTTCGTATTTAACCGGGCATATTTAACGACGCCTACGTGATTCGTGTACAGACAGGTAACACGTGTCAAAAAGTGATTCAGCCAATCAAGCGACCCTACATTGTTTTGAAATATAGTGTGTGCCTTCAAATTTTTTCGCGAAATACTACCCCTACTGATATGTGTGAGATGTATGCTGCACAATTTAAACATCTCCTTTTCGTAGACGCTGTTCAAATATACGTTACTTAATTTCAAACACTGCTTGATATTTCTGAAGAAGTGTAATTTTAAAATTATTTTGGCGGGGATGCATTACAATGTCACAATTGTAACACTTTGCAGACTATGCCCGGATGTAGCTCGAGCAAAGCTAAATTTAAAATTGTGTTTATTGTTCAGAACAAAACTCGCGTGGCTGTGCAGTATTTGTTCGGCTAGGGTTTAACACGACCTCACAGGAACACGACAGCGCAGTAATAATGATATTGCTAACGATACAATGTCTGTTATTATATCCACTTAGAGGGAAATGATTGTTTGTAAATCCTTTTGTACGATAAAGGACATTTGATTAGGTCAATATCAGCTCGGCTCTCCATTGGTTGATGATCAGCCAATAATGAAGTCTGTAAAGTACAGGATAATGTCATGTATGGTATGGACCAATAGGACGATGGTGAGTTCTAGCACAGACACCAACAGAACCGGTGTTCTTGCAGTAGTGGATATAGGTGACTCACTTCTAATTTGTTTTAAGTGCCAGTAAATGTGCGCAGACCTCAATGTGTAAACCTGTCCATTCTGACATTGATTTGTAATTTGTTGCAATTTAGAAATATTTTGATGCGTACTGTACTTAAGCTGGCAAATAACTTGTTTTGTTCATCACAACTAGTGAGCGCTATTCTTTTTGCTTGGTGATAGGTAGAGACGTGCAAAATTCGCGTTATATTTCTGCGACAGGATAGACTCCACCGCTTTATAAACAAGCTAGTACATACAGTGGTTTCATTCATTGGCCGCTCCACTTTATTCGACGTCAACTACCTGCTTGATCTTTTTAGAAGAGATTGGCCAATCCACCGCTGATCTTATATTAATGGCTCGAGAGAACCCCTGAGGCGCGACAAACATAATTACGGCCAATGACTGAAGTCGGCTCAAACGCACAGTAACTTGCAGTTCAGTCTGTCCTTAATCATCTGGGAAGATCATTGAGCACTGAGCTTCGCAGAGTACAGCACCGGTCAAACATTAGCTTCTCGTGCAACACGGTGACGATTGTCAACATGTTTATCGATGAAAACTGGAATAGATTTTGGAAATTATTTCTTGTGAGGAATATCTTCCCTAAATTAACAGACTCCGTCCTGACATATACAGCTGATGCTATGTGTGTATATATATATACATACACACACACACATAATAAGAACTCGGAAAAATGCAACAAAAACAACACAAGCAGACAAACACAGTGTTTTTTTCTGTGACTGAACAAATTTTGGGAAATGGTGTTTATTACTACGTTCTTCATGCACATTAGAAAACTATGCATAGTGGCGATGGCGCACTTTATGCGCGTGGAAACGTAGACCTTATCGCTACTCTCTCGTTTGTCGGTCTCTAACGCCCTAACCATCTTCACAGGCAGGCAACGTCCTTAATAATTTCGGCGATTGTGTCCGTTGTTTATGGCAAACTGGAGCTTTGTTTACCAATATAGTGTCTCTTCAGTGCCGTTAATTCGCTTATATAGGCTGTTCGCGGTAAAATGAACACTTTCAAAAGCCCTACTGAAGATCTACTTGTATACACGTTGTGTCTACATGCCTTGTGTAAAATTAACATTGTCAAGGGTCTCGTCACTTTATTCATGCGTTGGTCAAGAGAAAATGTATGAAATTATTAGAAAAGTAAATATTTTACAAATGTGCTAATTTTTACACTTCGATGCATTTAAAAAATACAGAAAGCGAAAGAAATAATTTGAGTTAACAGTAGAGACATGCAAAATTCACGTTATTATTCGAGGACAGAATATACTTCAGAACTTTATATATTTCTTTTAGTTATATTACTGGGTTGCAGCTTTCCCGTCACCTCCTGGAAGTATTTGAACCAATAAGAAACAACTAACGACATCGTGGGCCAATCATGTGGAAATAAGTCGGAAGGGGAAATGGCACCTGACTCCTGCGGAAGTCAATAAACAGATGACCCTGACTCGAGTATACATAGGCCGGTGAAGTTCATCGTGCAGTAAGAAAATAACGCGAATTTTGTAGGTCTCTAGTTATCAGAAATTGTTATTTTGCACTTTTTCGTTCGACGTTAATATATGCATCTACTTCTTCCCGCCCGGTTATTAACATTAATGGACACATGTCGCTTATTGCGCCCGTCAAAATATATGCATGGTAGGGGCAGAGACTTTTTTTCCCACGGTTGATTCCAAAAGTGCTCACTTTATCGTGAACAGTCTTTAATAATTGTTCACTTGTTCGCAACTGCTCGTTCACAGTTCCGGTTTCTATTTCAAGCAGTGCATTCTCGTGCGCGATGGTTTTCTTGTCCAATATTTCGTTGCCCTATCACGTGCATCCTGTTCGCAGCGCAGATACAAACTCCCCTCAAATTACGCTCTCGCGAAAACTGCTGTTCTTCTCGCCCACGGCTAGATCACGCCGACGCCGACCTTGGATACGGCGTGAGCAGTAATTACAGAAAAGTGTAAATCCGTGAAGCTAATCAACTAGAACAGTAAAAACCCCGCCCTGGAGAAGGAGTCGACGAGAATGGAGTTTAAGAAGGCTGGATCCGACAGAGCTCAGTGACTTGACTTGAAACAAGCTTTTTTTTTTTTTTTTTTGAGCACATCGATGTTTAGAAAGCGCTTGGTGACACACCGGAAAAAAAAAGAAATCACCAGAAAAGTGACAACTGAACAGTTCTGTAACCGGGTTTCAGGCACAGACTAAATATGAGGTAGACCGATCTCGCTGGTTACTCACAACCAATTTCCGTGCCCCGACATTTAAGAGAGCATGGTACGTAAATTAATGCTATTGAGATTTATCGTATTTTACAAATTTTATGGAAGCCGATAGCAAAAAAAAAACCAAGGAAAGGGCAACCATACAGAATAGTTTCTACTAACTATGAGAACTTATATTATACCTGAGCGACGTTATTCTGCCGAGATATTTCTGACGCCGTCAATGTTTTGTTTGTTTTTTTTTCGTGGCGCAAGACATTATGCGAAATTTATACGACAATACTGTAAAATGATTGGTCGTTAAGTTGGCAAGACCTATTATCTAAGATTGCCATTTTTACTTTTTGCTATGCTGGCTTTCAAAAACCAGTAAACATCAATTTTCATATTTTGTGTTAATTTTTGTCCTACTTGCTTTTCTGCCAACACGTGTAGCGAAAACGGCGTGTTTTGGATTTTAATTTAGACGTTTAATATCTAAACAAACGCTTTGTGATGTATGTATACTTCCTCTAACTAATTTGTAATGCAGTCAGATTAAATTCAAAATCGTGTAAGTATTTTATTCATATAATAAGGCTTGTAATTCAAAAATTGATATATATAAACAAACACTTTCATCCCTGCAGACAATGTGACATTGACCGTTGTGAACCTTTGGGGTAGGTCAACGTTGGGTACATGCGTAGAAGAGGAATAATCGGTCTACCTCATCTTTAGTCTATAGTTTCAGATTAGCTGCAAGCAAACTAAGGTATTAGCATCAGAGTGTTGCGTCGATTTATTACATTTTTGTTGGTTACGGGAACAACCAAAATAGTGCTGAAATCGTTCTGTTCAAGAAACAAACTTATTTGTAACAATAATAGAGAGTTATGTTGTATAAACTATAGTCTATTAGCACCCTAATTATGACGTGTTCGGTTGCTTGATAATTATGTCTTATATAGGCCATTCGCGGTTACTTCACGCTTTTCTGAAGCCCTGCTAAAGATCTACTTTTGGTTACCGATTACGTATTCTTCCGCTACATGTAAACATACACACAGCCACGCGACTTCTTTGTTTTATCTGTCAAATGGTTTGTTTACTGTTTTCAGCTGTTCAAAGTAAGTATTGTGTCGTATTTCAAACACAATTTAATACGATAGTACGAATGTTCACAATGTAGACCTATAACCATGTTTATGTCAGCTTGATGACTGTTCAACAACGTTGTATTTACTATATATATATATATATATATATATATATATATATATATATATATATATATATATATATATATATATATATATATTACTGTTATTATTCTACAATTTCTAACGTATTTGTTATACATGACATAGATGGAGACCTGAAGAATTCGCGGATTCGTTTTCGGACAAGCTAGAATTCAAAACACGCGCGTTTATGTAACTTTAGCCATTGGTTCCACACGGTGTTTGACACCTCCTAGAGGACGCTGGCCTAATCGTCGCCTTTCGCTATGACAGCAGACAACCAGTTTGCAGTCGATATTGGCATATTTGCACATAAGTCTGTTGGAGTCTAGCCTGAAGGTCATAGGTCTTTAGACATAGCTCATTACACATACACGTCAATATTTCCCCGCGACTGTGTTTAAACCTGTTACAACTGCGGGGGAAAGAACTGTAGTATTTAACCTTACATTATTAATATGTGTTGGGTTATTTCGTTAAAAGGACGACCTCAGTTCGACAAATATTAAAATGAAGGAGCAACCAGTCCAACGTGTTGCTTATTTATTGTACGTAGCAGCAACAACTCAAAAGATGGTGGCAAACATGCACACAAATATGTCTACAGTAACTTTTATTCCGCTCATATTTATTTGCATAGGTACTTAGTTTTTACTAAGTTTATTGAATTATTTATTTAAAATTTGCTGGTTGGGCATAGTATTTTGTTGGGATTGTGGCAAACATTCAATTCACAGAAAGGTAAGCACGTTATTGAGTTTGAAACACACAAGTCAAAGTTACGAAGCTGTGATAAAAAAACAGACTTGACATTTAAAAAAATAATATCGTCTTAAAAACAGTTCACAGTTAAAGCGTATAAATTTTCGCACTTCTAATATTTGAAATCACACACACACTGGCCCAGGGTAACATAGATGTTTCAAACGTAGCAGTCACGACAAACGTTGCAGTATATTTATTCCTGTCGTGCAAACACAGATTTATCACAACATCGTAACTTACCTAGGTAGGTTTAAAAAACAAATGTGTACAAACTCGATGCCGTAATTTTAAGTACTTCTCTTCACAGGAATGAAAATAAACTCTTCTTCCAACAACACACCACGTCATGTCGCCAGTCGTCACTGCTGCCAACTTCGGATTTGTAACCGTCCCACAATCACATCTGAATATATTGTAACGCACTCGCTGCTTCGCATCCCGCGCGAGAGAGTGGAAGTGAAGGACAGTAGTTATACGATAGCGGCGGCAGCAAGTCAAGGGATTGTTTTGACTGAACAGGCGAGCGTTAGGTCGGTGGCAGCATATCTGTTATAGAAAGTGAGCCGACACGATTGTCGTATTTGCGACGTGCGCTGCTGACCACGGCTGTATTGATTTCTGCGTTTATCTGAAGAATACTTCGGATTACTCACCTCGTTCTCTCGGCGCCACTCGGAGTGTGTTGAACCTTCTACAAAGTCAGGGCGAACGCTACATAAGTGTGGCAGGCGTCCTATGTAACATTATTATTACACTGAGTGCGCACGAATGCGGTGCGCTATCCCTCTGGTGTAAATTTCTAGGCTCAACTAAGCCTTATTTGAATGAGGTGGAGGAATATCCTGCAGAGCTTCAGAAAAGCTAGAAGTAACTCTGAATAGGGACTAGAACTACTTTTTCCTGACATCAATTTTTTTTAATCACATGGTTTTTACAAAATGACTTGTCAGAGTCAAACTTTTACTGTTTTTGTAATTTACAAATATAATAATCCCGATTATTTGTACAAAATTGAACAAGTGCAATGGAAAGTTATTGGCTTTATTCATTTTAAAGCATGCTTAGCAAAAGTTGATTTGCAAAAATTCAGTGGTAACAACAAATAAAAAACTTAAGAATTTTCAGTAATTTTTTGAAATTGCAAAACCTTTTACTTGTACTTTTTTATAGATGTCTTGAAGTAGCTTTTGGAATTTTCTTTCACTGTAAATTAACTCACTTATCTATGTAAGTTAGTTTTCCTTATTTTCACATTCCTAAAACAGTAATAGTAGTAAGATTTGTCCGATTCTGTTGCAAGGGGGTAGAGAATTTTAGCTCGGAAATTTAAGTTTTTTTTTAAAATAAATTTTTAAATAATCTTTAATTAATTTTTAGTAAATTGTTATAAATTTTTGGGATAAAAAATTTAAGGAAAAAGGGAAAATTGAGGGAAAATAGCCACCACGGACCTGACTTTTAAAATAATTTTTAGTAATTTTTAAATAATTTTAAAATCCTTTTTAAAAATAAAACTTTTTGTTGTTTTATTTATTTTTGTAATATTGGATTTTTAGGGTCAAAGGTCAAATATCAAAGATTACTGGCTTCCAAGATGACTACCGGGTGATCAGAATGACAGAACATGAATAACTCCGAGCTCTGATCCCCTAGCAAGCAAATTGGCCAAATACTACTACTAGTAAAATTGTGATTTTTAACATCTATCCACCCGAAAATTGTGAGCTCAATTTCTTTTGTGAAGAAAGAGTTACCACGATTGATGTCTAAAATTTGAACAGTGTCGGGTACAGATACTGTCTATATCATATACAGTGGCGAGATTTTGACAGTCAGTGAGTGACAACGACGTGTACAAAATCATATATCAGCTGATGCACGAACGAACAAAAGTTAATATTAAGTTGGCTATACTGAGTGCACTGGCGACGCACATCAGACAAGTACAAAATACACGATAACAAAGAGTTCCTAGATTAATTAATATATTTCATTTCATGTGGTCACGAAGCAGCGATTGTAAGTGTTACAAACTAATTTTCGCGCAAAAGTAGTAATGTATACGTGTTCAAAATGAAATACATAATAATACGATTCATAGCGGAATGAAACGCGACTTCAAACCTTAGATGTTTTCATGCCGTATTCCATCCATGCTTTCCATATGTGCTTGATGTTAATTCCAAAAGCCTACAGAAATATTGAATTCTTTTTAAAATAATTTTACGAAATGTATTTCAAATTCGAGTCGTTTCGAGACAGTAATAGGAGAAAAGTCAAGTTTCAAAAATCATGATCTAGAGGCGGCGAACCTGCTGCTATCTTTCGGCTTACACACTCAACCATGTCGTGCGCGCCATCTGTGCGTTCTTTCTCGAACCTAACCAGCTATAACTCTCAAATAAATATGTTTCGTATGTAACACAAATCTACGAAAAGATACCAATAGTTTTATTTTTAATGTAACATATATTTCATGTACAGCGATTTTGATTACTAGTAATTTCTATTGGGCCAGTAATTGTCCGTAAATGTCATGTCCCCCCCCCCCCGAAAACCCATTTCTTTGTCTCCGTGTAGCCTCCAATTGACGCACCAGCTGCCACCTTATACGAGACGGAGAGTAGAAAACAGCAAGCATTTTCGTGACAGTGAGCCAACCTCAACAGCCCGAATTTTCTTTTATCGTCGGTTGTTCGTAGTTTCCTTTATATTTCGTGTTCGTTAGAGCGTTAGCTGCAAGATAAATAGAATGGTTACCTTCGCTCAGAGCCAATCGTGACTGAGCGATGCGTGCTTGTACCGCTGTGTAAAAATTCCGCTCGCAACGTCGCTTGTATCACATTTAAATTCTAGCGAAGCGTGTACGCGAGTTGGCACGAAGTGGATGGAGCGACGGAAGAAAAAAAAAAAAAAACCCCAAGAATAAAAACATGCGCCATCTTTGCTCGCAGCATACGAATATGCCATCTACTGGTGATAAATTATTTTCACCGGCCTACAGTGTGAATCACCGGCCGCGTACGTGGCTTACGGGTCGTGTAACTGTTATTTTCGCATGCAGGACCCTTCCTTCAGAAGACTACGCTCGAGTGCCGACGACTTCCTCGGGTTGCCAACCACGGCGCGAGAGAAAAAAAAAAAAAGAGCCTTCAGTTTATTTTTAAATTTCGCGTGCGTGTGTGTGCATCGTCTGCCCATCAGCAGTTTGATGCCCTCATCTCTCGGATACGTCTGGGGAAAAAAAAAACAAGTAGCGATTGCAGAAGTTCGCCGAGTTCAACGACCTGCCGGGCGAGACCACAGAATATTTAGACATCACGTGGGTCGGAGAGGCACGGCTATACGGGCGACAATATACACGCGCAGCCTACGCATCAACGCTCGTACGCGCAAGGAGCCGAACAGAGGTGCATGCTTCCGTCGGGTACGCTTTCCCTCTGTAACAGTGAGACTTTATTATGCGCGATGAAAGTCCACAGTATGATGTTACTACGACTGCATGTTTTTTTCCATTTCTCCCACCTCTTTAACACATTAAGGTCAGCACATATTCACTGGTACTAAAGACAAATTAGAAGTGAGTCACCTGTATCCACTACTGCAAGAACACCGGTTCTGTTGGTGCCTGTGTTAGAACTCACCATCGTCATATTGGTCCGCACCACACCGTATGTTACTCTGTACTTTACAGCGTTCATTATTGGCCGGCCATCAACCAATGAAAAGCCGAACAGATATTAACCCAATCAATTGTCCTTTATCGTATAAAGACATTTACAATCTCTCAAGTCCCTTTGAGTGGCTATAGAATTAGACTTTCTGTCGTTATCAATAACATTTTTACTGTGCTGTAGTGTTCTTGTGAGGTCGTGTGAAACACTAGCCGAACAAATACTTCACATCCATGCGAGTTTTGATCTGAACAATAGAAAGATTTTCAAATTAGCTACAAATAGTCTACAAAGTGTTAACCCTTTTATTCCCACATTTATTTAGTATTTCTGGTGTTACAAATAAGTTATTTCACTATGCATGCTGTATTTAACCCCTTCAGACCCACTTTAATGTACGATTTTAGGTGTTTCAAACAAAGAATTTTATGACACGCGCTGTACTTAAGCCGACACAACACTTGTTTCATTGTCACAGCCAATGAGTTGTCTATATGTACGGCTAAAATAATATGAACCAATTATAACCCAGACTAGTAAGACGGTTTGCGAATCATTTACCCACATGTAAAGGCTGTTCACGATAAAGTGAGCTCTTTTGAAATCAACTTTAGAAAAAATTCACTGTCCCTGCCTGTATATGTTTTAACGGGCACACTGAGTAACATGCATCGAGCAAAGTTGGTAACGATGGATGGAAACTTGTTCCATATCTTAACACCGAACAGAAAGTGTCGGGTAACGATTAGTCGTAACTTAAATTATTTCTTTCGCTTTCTGTTTTTTTTTTTTTTAATGCATCGGAGTGCAAAAATAACCATATTTGTAAAATATTTCCTTTTAAAATAATTCAACAGTTTCCCCCTGACGGGCGCGTGAATAAAGTGACGACGCCCATGGTAACGTTAATTTTACATAAAGCGGAAGAATACACAACGTGCAAACAAATAGATCTTAAGCTGGGCTTTCTAAGGTGCTCAATTTACTGTGAACAGCCTATAAGATCAATAGTCAATGTGGTTCGCACTGTACAGTACAGACCTAAAAAATCACCAGAATGTGCGTAATGCACCTAACACAATTGTGTACACCGGGTCTGAATGGGTTAAGCTTACAAATAACCTGTTTTCGTTATCTCAGCCGTTAACTTGTAAGGTTTGTGTTCGGCGGTTAGTGATACGAACCAGTCGTAAACTAGGGACGGGTGTTGGCCATGCTAGACGTCAATATCCTACGTCAACAACCACAATTTCATTTGGTTATTTTTAGGGGTAGGAAAAATTTCGCGAGTTCAATGACCTGTACGCTAGACTCCTCAGTCCTCTGTATACTTCAGCCTCAGCTGTGTGTTCATTGGCTGTTGCCCCCACACCTGGCAGTTATGGGATTCGCAAGGTGTTTCCTTTGCAAGTCTGCTATTGGCTCAGAGACGTGGAGGGCGGGTCTAATAAACTGTGATCCAATTGCGAATGTGACTTCACTGTATATGTGTTTGACGTCTACCTTGTGTCCCGAAATGAATTCGCGAAATTTTCCTACCCCTAGTTACTGACCGCGTGTCTAAGTAAGAAGACGTGCTCTTATTTGACTGGGCCAATCATAATAAAGTACTCCGATTTTGAACGTCCTTGATTCGCGGACAGGCACTTGAGGTACGTGACATTTAAAATCATACAAACCTGAAAGTGCATATGAACAAAAGGGTTTTGGAGTACAGCTGGCTTGAGCAGCAGTATGGTTTACTAATCAGTAACTCTCGTTGCAAAGCATAGACAATATTGTCTACGCTGGGAATTGAAGTGTTAAGAAAACTGAGAACAGGGAAGCTCTAAAATGAAAATTATTATTATTTTTTAAAATAATTTTCGCAATTATTTTTTTCTTTTTGGAATACGCTTCACATGTCAAAGAAAAACTGCACGGACGTATACACTTTTCTGAAGCCCTACTGCAATTCTACTTCCAGGATATTCCTCCGCCTCGTGCAAGCTAAGTCTGAAAAATTACACCAGAGGACAAAGCATCGCTTTCTTGCGCACTCAGCGATGCTTTCTTACTGTTTTTATTATAAAAGAAATATTCTAATGCATAAATGAAATATACTTCTGCGTTAACAGAGGTGTAAAACGTTAGTGATTCGTGGCATATTCTTTTTAGCAAATAACCAAACACGTCATACACGGGGTGAATTTTCAAAGGTTTGAGTCAAAAAGTGTGAAGAAACTGCGAAAGATTATTGCTGTAGATATAATCCCACTCGAGACCACAAGGAACAGTTTTGTTGCTATTACTACATACGTTAACAATACTAATATGGCACCAACAACCAATCTGATTGCTGTCCATGCATTCACAATGTATATGGACTGTGGGTACAGGAATTTGTTTTCTACGGCCATATTTTTTTTTCTTAGTGCACCTATTCTATGGGGCTACGGTGGTGCAGTAGTTAGACTGCTCGCCTCCCACCAAGGCGAAACCAGGTTCGATTCCCGGCGGGGTCGCTCCCCGGATTTCCGCAAGTGGGAATCGTGCCAGGCGATGTCGCTGGTCGTCGGGTTTTCTCGGAGATCTCCCGTTTCCCCATCACTCTTCACACTCATCTGTTCTCAAGACCCCGACGTAAATGTGGGTCTGAAAGGGTTAACCCTTTGAGGACGACACAAATTTGCTATCACTTTTACACTACAGCAATATAATTTTGGTTGGTCTCTGTATTTCCATTTACCATTGTCCTATTGGTCCTGGCTACACAGGACACGCCTATTGGCTGGCCGTCGACCAATGAAGTCAAGCGTTGGCTGTGTACTAATTAATGCATCGCGATAGAAGTTACAAGTTTTACAATTCATTGCGTTCCTTTGAAAACTTATTAAAAACGACAGTTAAATTCTTGCAAACTGAAATGTTGATTAGTTGTAATTTTTTTCGTAGATTCCGATAAAGTCTAACGAAATAGTAAAACTATAAAAGTGTGAGATTTGTCTTCAAGAGCAAATAAATTTCCATATAAACGTGTCCCATGAGTATATACGTGCTTGCATACTCCTCAAAGGGCCAACAGCCGCCCAGACTTCTTCACTCGCTCTTCACTCCACTCACCTATTCTGTGGCGTAAAGCTGACGTGTTTCTCAGCTGTGATGATCCTCCGGGAGTCGGCCTGAAGCACTGCCCGCGCAGCAGGTTACCTCCCGAAGGACTCTCGTCCTGGAAGAAAGAGGTCCTTTCAGCCTTCGCGGGTTGAATAATCTCTCTGGAGGGGGGGGGGGGGGGTGACGGGACGTGGCAGATAAAGTGGCACGTCGACGTGGAAGCGTGTCAACACAGACCTCTCGATAAGTTTGAGGAAAAATGGTTCAGCGCCAAGTATAGCCAGGAATAGGGAAGCAGAATTGTGACGAGCATCGCGAATTCCATAGGCTCACTTGCCGTTAACACTTAGAGAACTATACTCGAGTCCAGTTCGGGCAAAACTTGTTTGGATATTTCATTCCACATAAAAAAAAATAAAAAAAACTGGTCCGGGTATACGTAACATCAATTCCGTATTTCTAAAGGACTAATCAGGGACTAATACAACATCAATAACGAACTTCGTAAATGAACGACACATTTTTGTATAGTAGCGGAAATCAACCCGATGAGATGTACATCCTCTTACATACGAATTAACATTTGGTTGGAAAACGGTAAACTCGGCACTCCGTTGGTTGGCAGCCGGCCAATGCGGAACGACTGGTGTCGTTTTGATCAGTATAATGGCGATAAGTGACAATAGGGACCAATTGACGGAGATCTGAAGATTTCGCGGATTCGTTTTGGGACAACCTATAATTCAAAACGCTTATGTCTACGTGTAACTTTAGCCATTGGTCAGCACATATTTACACAATTACACCATTAAAGAGAAAGGAAGAGAAAAACCGAGAGGTTTGGGCGACTGGTAAAGCGAAGTGAGTATGGAGCGGCGCCGGAATGCAAGGGCGGGAGTAAACGGGCTGCAGACCAGCGGCATCGTCCGGCACGATGCGAGAATCCTCGGAGTTACCCCCCCCCCCCCCAACACCACCTGAGGATCGAACACGTGTTCGCCCTTATGGGAGGCGAGCTACCTAGCCGTTGGCTTGGGGGAGGTGGTGTTGTGTAGCGGTCAGACTGCCCGCATCCCACCTAGGCGAACCAGGTTAACATACTGAGGTCTGCACACATTTACTGGCACTTAAGACATATTAGAAGTGAGTCACCTGTATCCACTACTGCAAGAACACCGGTCATGTTGGTGTCTGTGTTTGAACTCGCCATCGTCTTATTGGTCCATACCTAGAGACCTGCAAAAGTCGCTTTATTATTTGAGAACAGTTTAAACTTAAAACACTTTTACCTTTGCAATACGTTTGTCATTGGACCATACTTTATATGACACGCCCCGGATAACTTTGCGCCAATAAATGACAACTTGACGCTCGTGTGCCCCAATCACGTACAGTTCACTCAGAAAGGGAGTGACCTCACATCTGGGCAGCAGCCAATGGAGGAACGACGCCGGTTCGAGTATATACAGTACTGTGAGGTTTAGCTTGATGCCAAAAAATAAATAACGGTCGATCATCAACCATTTGAGAGACGAGCTGATATTGACCCAATTAAATGTCCTTTATCGTATTAAAGGATTTACAATCAACCATGTCTAGATATGATGGAAAACATATCTTCTATAACACTATAACTTTTATTCTTACATGGTTGGATCGGCTAAGTGGTTTGCAGACGAATCACGGACATACTTCCTTACGATATCAGAATTCTCATTGGTCCAGTGAAATGGGGTAGTAGCTTCACACATGTATGACAGCCAGTAAGGATAGAAAACTGTCGGACACGTGTAAAGTACGTTGAATCCTACCAAACAGTCAACTTTCCCCGCGATAAACAATAATTTCTAATCATGTCCTTTTGAGTGGCCATAAAAAAAATAGACTCCCTGTCGTTGGCAATATCATTGTTATTATGCTGTCGTGTTCTTGTGAGGTCGTGTTAAACACTGGCCGGACAAGGACTGCACATCCATGCGAGTTTTGTTCTGAACAACAAAGAAATTTTCAAATTAGCTTTGCTCGAGTGCAGCTCGAGCAAAGTCTGCAAAGTGTTGAATTCCCGGCGGGGGTCGCTCCCGGACCTTCTCGGGGGGGTCCTCCAGTTTCCCCCGCCCTTGCATTACAGAGCTTCTCCTCTTGACCCTTATCGACTCTCAAGACCTCGATATCGAGAGCAGCCCAGATCTACCCGCTGACGCCCTCTAGCCGCTACGCTGCCGCGGCGCCACGCGCCAGGAGACACGAGGACGTAGGCGATACGTTCCGAGCGCGGTCTCTCTAACCATTTCCCGACAAAAGAAAGAGAAGAAGATAAAAAACGCAATGGGAGGAGAATGATCTCGTCGTAATCTGTAGGTTTCCGGCAGCAGCGACAATGTCTCTCTGGCCGTCGATAAGGAGCTCTTCCCTTCTTTCGCGTCGGTGGCCTTCGTCTGGACCAGCACGCAGCAGGGAAAGGGGTGTGGGGTGTCGCACCGTACGCGCATGCGCCAACCCGGCCAATTAGCAGCGGCGGAACGATTGATTTCTGCTGCACCCGCGGCGCCAGTTCCGAGAAGTTCAATCGACGTGCGACTTCCCAATCAATCCCAGTTTTCCCTTCCTCCTCCTCCCCCCCCCCCACTCTTCTACAAGGCGCGATCAACGGATGTCTTCGGCGATAACGCAGACGCTTTCCTGAAGGGCTTGGCTTGGACTCCCCCGTCCGGTCCCAGAGTACCAGAATCCTCGCGCGAAGCACGATAATTTTTTATTCGTATACGTACCCCGTTAGAAATTTCCGTATATATCACGGAATATTTTACGGAAATGTACAGTGTATATACGGAAAGGCAATCCGTAATGACGAAAAACGGAGTTAAGTCCGTAAATACAAAATACGGAAAGTCTCCGTATTCCCTTTGTCTTCGAGTTACGGGGACGAACAATGCCGATTCTACACGAAGCTTTCTTCGCCCCTGTAACAAGAAAATTATCGTTTCTGCGGATGTTAAGGTTATCCACGCGACTATGACCTATTATTTCAAACATTAAAAAATAGCATCAGGTGTCTGTAACATTTGGCAACACTAAAAATACACTAAATTTAACAGAAACTGAATTTTTGATTTTGTCTTTTGAATACAAATATAAAAGTTATACCACAACTTTTAAGTGAGAATAATAGGTGAATAGTTAGAGTCGTAAACTGATAATTTTTAGATTCGGGTTGAAACTTCGTTTAAGTACAAAATATTCTATCTTTTTTATTATCATTTCTTTATACACGGGAGAACACCCACACAACGAAAATTAAAGACATTTTAATTTTCTCTTTTTTTTTAAACGAGAAGTACAGAAAACTAAGTTGGAAATTAACGGAGAGGTCCCGTGAAATTTACGGAAAGTCCGTTTCTGAAAATCAATGTGTCCGTAATTTTACGGAGAGTTTATGGACACTTCTAGATAAATTTTTATCAACACATTTACGTTAAATGAGGGATTTTTTTAAATTTTTACAGTGTAAGGATAGGAAAAAATCGCGAATTCATTTCAGGACAAGATAAATTTCAGACGCATATACACTAAAGTAACCTTTGCAAATTGATCAGAGTTTTTAGTAGAGACCTGCAAAATTCGCGTTATTTTTTGGCATCCCGGTAAAACCCACAGTACTGCATATACTCTAGCCCACTTGCAAGAAAATATAGAAGCGAATTGTGGGGTAACACTGGGGCAACAGCCAATGAACGAACATCTGAGGGTAGACTATACAAAGGATTGTGGAGTCTAGCATGCAGGTCATTGAACTCGCGCGAAATATTCCTGTCGCTACGTATACGATATACCTACAAACGAAGGAATATCGCCTGTCGTTTCTTTTATCAGTTAGTGAAGAGTGGGTGAAGAGATTTGGGTGGCTCCTAACATCGAGGTCTCGTGAAGTGATGAGGGTGAAAGCGAGATGAGTATGGAGCGGTGCCGGAATGCCAGGGCGGGAGGAAACGGGCTGTAGATCAGCGGCATCGTCCGGCCGCCATTCCCACATCCGGAAATCCGGGAGTGACCCGCTCGGGAATCGAACCCGGTCCGCCTTGGTGAGAGGTGAGTAGTCTAACCACTATCCCACCGCGGCCCCTGTAGTGGTTTATGTAAGAACGTTTGGTCAGATAAATACGTGGCGGCAAAACATCGTGGCTGGTCATTTGATTTGTGCGTACTCGTTCTTTGATCGGCTGCGAGAGGCTTTGGAAATTGGCCTTACGTCTGATTGGCCACTGCGTCCCACGGAAGGTGCCTTATTGGCTGAGCCGCCGGCTGACGAGTACACCGAGAGAAAGATTTGTTCCAGCGAACGATATATACTTATTTTTACAGGGCCAAAAATACATTTAGTTGCCGCAACAAAATGTTTTGGCGAGTTAACAAATAAATTGAAAAACACCAAAATAGGTTTTGTTCGTCTAACAAAATAAACGCGTAAATTAAATTGCTAACAAAATATTTAGAGGAATCAACTTTTTATATTCTATTGATTGATAAAGCCTTTATTAACATGACAGGAGTAATTACAAACAGTGACACGAGTATACAAAACATGGTAAGGTATACAAACGCAACATTCCAATAAGCGAGCTGACCGTATTACTAATTAACTGTTAATGTTTTCTAACTACACAGAATATCTATCTTAAATCGGCTCTCAAGAACTCGTTGGTAACAGCTAAAACCCTCAACTCAACAACAGAACGCTTTAAAAAGACATAACTGTATTCTTCATAATCAAGTAACTTCCTTAATATATCGTTGGAACTTGCAAACTATATTTAATATAAAAATAAACATCAAGCTCTAAGTCAACTTGGCCTTGTAATTAAAGGCGCGGGCTAATAATATAAGGAGAGTATGGGTTCTAGTTCGCGTGCGGGAAATATGTTAATTTTTTTCTTCGTAAATTATGTTTTGAGAAAAAATATATATATATATATATATATATATATATATATATATATATATATATATATATATATATAGTTATTTTCTGTTATTAATTCATCTCATTTGTTTTCTAAGAGAAGAAAATAATCTGACATACACTTATTAATAATACAAGTTGTAATACGTGGCTATCATTTGTAATATTACAAATACGCGTTTTGCAGATTTTACAAGAGAACTGTTTGTTGTTTTACAGCGTATTTTCTTGGCAACTGGGTTTCTAAGGATTTTTCTCGAAAATTCCCAAAAAAAATTTTTTAGAGTGTAGTAAAAATGTGACAGTAAAATATTAATAACCAGCAACACTGGAACATATCAAAAGCCTTCCGCAATGGCAATTATAGGCTATTCACGGTAAAGTGAGCACTTTTGAAAGCCCTCCCATTTGGAATAATAGTCGATAAATATATTTTATTTTAGCCTTAGACTTTAAACTTCCGAGCGTGATGGAATATACACATTGTGTTTATTGCTTACGCGGTAATATTTATTTATAAAGGTGGCTGAAAGATAAAAAATGCTAAAACAAAAAAGTAACTGGGGCCTCGAAAGTGCTCACTTTACCGTGAACAGCATATAATAACGTATGGGAAATAATGAGAAACCACTGATGTTAGTTATGATATGCGCCACCAAATTGGCTAGGAAACAAGTGTATTTCTATAGCAAGCACGGAAAACTGGCTAGGAAACAAGTGTATTTCTATAGCAAGCACGGCAAATTAGGAGAGCTCCAAGAACCAAGGAAAGTGATAGTATGAGCAAACAAGCATTTCGTTTGGCCGCTCATTTGATTGCCTTTGTTGAAAATACAACTCGATAGTTTGTTTGCAATTCTGGTGACAATTATGACAGTGACGTTGTCTGTTGATTCACTTATCGATGCGTAATAATTGCATCAGAATCCTAACCAAACCAGTTTAACACGATCACAATTTTAGTGTTTTCGGGACGTACAGGCAATAAACACCAACTCACTTACCGAAATGAGATAATTCACAATGAAATGAGATAGCTCGAGTTACTCCAAGGAATCTTTAAATAATCATGTTATGAGATGTTTTCGCAATTTCGGCAAATGGCTTTAAAAAAGGGAAATTATTCCATACTTTATATATGTAGAAAGCTTTGACAGTTTCGTAAAATAACTTTTGCTAAGTGTACCTTAAATCGACTCAATACATGACCGTTCAATTAACCTTGTTAAATTTCTTTTGGTGATTTTGTTTATTCTATTTGACCGCAACTTAAACACTGAAATTGCGATAATGCAAAAATAAACCAATATAACAATTTTTGTATGTGAATAAATAGTACTTATTAGTATACGCTGTTCACGGTAAAATGAGTACTTTGGAAGCCTTGCTTGAGATCTACTTGTATGCATTTTGTGTATTTACGCCTGATCTAAAATTATCATTGCTATGGGCCTCATCACTTAATTCATGCGTCTTTCAGGGGAAACAGTGGAATTATTGTAAAATTAAATACGTTTCAAATCTGGCAAATTTTTACTCTTCGATGCATAAAAAAAAAAGTGAAAGAAGTAATTTAAGCTATCGAAAATTGATACCTCGCACTTTTTATTTGACGTTAAGATATGGAATTACTTTCCGTCCATCATTACCAACTTTACTGAGCGCATGTCATTCACTGCGTCCATTAAAATATATGCAAGTAGGGCCAGTGACTTTCTTCTAGGGTTGATTTCAAAAGTGCTCACTTAATCGTGACAAGTCTTGAATGTTTAGAATCTGAAAGGAGCTCCGTGGAAGCAAAATAAAGTAATGAATATTGTTGTAGACCAACATCCTTAAAGTCGAAGAGCGATGCCATTGCGTTTGCTCACTGTGAGTGTATTGGATGTATTTGATTGGCTTCCTGTGGTTTGATCGTGAAAGAGACTCTTATAGTGCACGGGATTGAAGTCCAACCAACCAATGGAAAGAAGGTAGCCAATTCACTGACCTTTATCTATGGGAAAACCCGCCGGACGCTTAGAGACTCTAGAAAAAAAAAAAAAAACTGCGATATGGGATTGTCAGATGTTCAGCGGTTTCTTGTAACAATTCAAACGTCGTGTCATTATTCACATAAGAAATATTTTATCAGCGAACAAAACCTGTATTCTACAAGATATGCTCTTGTCAATTATCACTTGTCTCTAACCTCAAACCACTTTTAGATATTCTCTAAAAGCATTTTCTGCGCTGCAATACTTGAGCTGCTGTCGCTAAGGAACTTTTCCGTTCAATGCGAACAACTCCCTAAGTAGGTTTGCAGCGAATAAATTTGCAACGACAGTCTCGTGTTGTCGTTACAATGATTCAGCGGTGGTCTTCTTGTTGCAAAAAGTCAATTACCATGTGTCTTATGGATATAAGAAGTTGGTTATTTGGCAAACTTAGCACTTAGAAAGTTTCGTCACGTATTGGAAGTTGCTATGCTGTACGCTGTAGGACAACGCCCAAGGTCAGACACATCCATAAAAACAACGCCAAAACGTTCAGTAAAATAAACAGGCTTATGGAAACAGAGATGTTGCGTTAGCTGCACAAGAACTCACGCAAGAGAGCTCTTTGAAACTTCAGTGTATTTTAGTATATAATACACAAACACATTAAACGCACAGCAAATCTACCAAACAACACTGTAAGTCTACATTCCCTTCTAATTCTACATATATAATACTGGTTAAGTACAGTATAACTCTAAATCTTTTGTACGTCCTCGAAATATTTTCATTTATAACTATTTACTGAGTACATTTAAAAACCTACGTCATACTAAAGACCCAACTAATAATTTCATTAAAATTTTACTTCTCCTTTGTAGCTACCGTCATTTGTTAATACTGGTATGAACAAGGCTGGCGACATTTTTAAAACAGCATAACATAACTTAAAATTTTACGTATACACAGAATTTTCTAACCAGAAAATAATTACGTAAAATTATTTCTGTTCACAAGGACATTTTGGAAACCTCTTCCCTCTATTACTGTGGTATTCAAATTTCTCATGAAAACAATTTTACCTTAAAAGAAACGTCTTTTAAAAACACGAAACATTCTCGGTACATTTACTTTTACTTTAGATGAAAGTTTCTTTGGTATCGTGCAACATTAATTTCACGGCGTTATTTTCATTTAATGTCTTACAGGCAGCCTGAAAGAAAAATTTTCTTTGGAAATTCAATATTCCAATATAGGAAATATCTAGAAAATTCTAAGACAAGCAAACGTCTATTTTCTACATGTTTGGTCGTAAGGAGCCCAGCTACCAACAGTTTCAAAAGTTCATAATACTTATGTCATTGCCGGACCCCAGCAGTCATCTCGCCCAGATAAAGTTGAGCACTTTAGAAATGAACCTTAGAAAAAGTCACTGCCCCTGCCTGCATGCATTTTAACGGGTGCACTTTTTAACGGGTGCACTGAGTCACATGCGCCCAGTAAAGTTGGTAACAAAGGAAGTGAAATAGTTCCATATCCTAACGTCGAATAAAAAGTGTCACGTAACTTCAAATTATTTCTTTCGCTTTCTGTTTTTTTTTATGCATTGAAGTGTAAAAATGAGTACATGTGCAAAGTATTTGCTTTATTAATAATTTCACAGTTTCATGTGACCGACGTATTAATAAAGTCTTGAGGCTCATGGTAATGTTAATTTTACATATAAGGCGGAGGAATACACAAAGTGTTTACAAGAAAAGTTTAAGCATGCCTTTCAAAAAGTGCTCATTTTACCGCGAACAGCCTATATCAACCCTACTCCCGTTATACTCCATTCACGATTACTTCCAACTTATGTCCTGCTAAAGTTCTACTTCCAAAATATTCCTCTGCCTCATATAAACAAAGCTTAGGTAATTACACCAGAGGACCAGTGCACAGCATTCACGCGCTCTCAGTGTAATAATATTGTGCGCAAGAACTATTTCTTACTAGGCATTACCAACACACCTATTTTGTCACTGTCTTTGTTCGTATTGCCATAAATGAAAAAAAAGAAAAGAAATTATAATTTCGTTAAAATATAAGTGAAACTTAAATTTAATTAATAATGTTAGCAGATGACGAGTAAAGGCTGTTCACGATAAAGTGAGCACTTCCGAAATCAACCTTGGAAAAAAAGTCACTGCTTCTACCTGCATATATTTTGACGGGCGCCTTGAGTGACATGCGCCCAGTTAAGTTGGTAACGATAAATGGGAAAGTAGTTCCGTATCTTAACGTCGAATAAAAGGTGTCAAGTAACCATCTCCGTTAACTTAGATTATTTCTTTCGCTTTCTGGGTTTTTTTTTTTTTTTTTATGCTTCGAAGTGTTAAAGTTAGCAGATTTGTAAAATATTTACTAAAAATTTAACAGTTTCACTTGACCGACGCATGAATAAAGTGATGACGCACATGACAATGTTAATCTTACATAATGTGCCGGACGATGCCGCTGATCTGTGGGTTTTCTCGGGGATATCCCGTTTTCCCCGCCATTTCATTCCGATGCTGCTCCATACTCACCTCGCTTCATCCTCATCGGCTCTCAAGACCTCGCTGTTAAGAGCAGCAACAAATCTCTCCACGCACTGTATACACGATTGCGTGACTATGAGTTATGTTTGGCTTAGTGTTCCCTATTCACAACTGCCCTATTGGTAGAGAGTAGTAGGGTCAAACGGGTTTCATTTCACTTTTGGATAATCGGATTAACACTTTGATAACAAAGGACTAATTATTAATCCGATCTTAATCCGACCAAAATTTTTAATTCGATTTTAATCCGATAAAAAATTTCGTTGATCCTTAATCCGTACGAATATATATTTTTTAATTGTTTGAATTTTGTGTGAATTTATAAGTGCATAGTTCTGTGCGAATTGATAAGTGCATAGTTTTGTGCAAAGGTGTGCTAAGGTACTTTATTTTAGTTATCCCTTTTTTTGGATCTCAGGTACATTCTCACCCTTGGAGCTCTGGCGTCGTACTGAGGTGTGGTGTGTTGGGGAAAAGGTGTAAGTGTTGAGTTTTGTGCAAGAGTGGCATAAATGTTTTTTTTTGTTTGGAAGCGATGTTACACATAGACGGTGTTTGGAGATAGGTGACTCTGAAAGATACGATTTACGTCGTTTATTATTCCAAATGAATAACAGCAGCTATTTAAGTGAGTATTTAAACGAATATAGCCGAAATATATTCCAAACGAGTTTTACTTATCAATATAAATAAATAACCCGAGAGAAGTATAACGAACACAACTATGTGAATAACCTGGTGTCGACAAGTGCTAACTCACTAAACAATCACAACTACGTGAGTATCCTGTATGAAATGAATTAACGAGCTACAACGAAGCAAAAGTGTCCCTATAAATAAAATGCAGTCTTCCTAAACACAATAAGAAGGTATTTGAAAACACATAAAAAAATTACACTAGTTGACACCTCCAAGTTCTACACGTACCTGACATGATTTTAAAAAACGTCCGTCCGCCTGTTAGACTGGTGAGGAAATTTTGAAACGGAATCCACACGTTAAAATTAATTAATTTACCAACACACATAAAAAAGAAAATGTTTAAAAGTCAGTGATTTTAATATACGTCCATTCGCTCGGGCGGTCGCTGCAGCACTGAATTGGATATATCACTTACATCGAGTTATAAGCTGAGCGAGGTGTTGAGAGCAAACAGAACCTGCGTGTACGTCGGACTACATTTGATTATAGACTGAGCTGAAAAACACATAATGAAATCACACAAGCACCTCTCCCAAAACACGTCTGGTCGGCTGTGATGTCAGTCAATGAATGAGACTTGGAGTTTACGGCCAAGTTGAAATTACGGCAAAAACTCGGAAACATTTTAAACGACAAGAGACTTGAATTCACTATATCCTACAACATACAATGAATTGATTGGATACACTACAACTTTTCACAATACGTAATGATTTAGCACTTCCTGTTAAATGGACAAATAAAGATTTCCAAATTCGCATTTTGAATTATACAATTTAGATTTTAACCAGTCACATTCATGTGCATCTCCCTAGAATTTGTACATGCACCTTAAATTATTTTAAAACACGTATGTTCGACATGGAGTCTGATGTAAGAATGAAATGAGCATAGCACTTACATAGTCTTATAAGCTGCGTGTGTGTCGAGATCCTTTTTATATATATACCTGGAGCATGGTCGGTGTCTGACAGACAACTGAGATGAAATAATGGGGAAAACTCGTAAATGAAGGAAACATTTTAAACACAAAGAGAGTCGAACACATGTATACAGAGAAGTGGTTTATTGCTGTAAAAAAATGTTCCTTTTGTAAGAAAAACAATAATTCGTGATTGTGAAAGAGTTTAGTTATATTTTGAAAATAATTTTTAATTTTGTTTTCTGGGTTTGTGTAAAGTCTGATTGTGTTCTTACCACCAGACATCATCGTGTTGAATCTTCAGTAGCAACAGCAATACTTGTAATCTGTTTTTGTGTGACAAAAAATTTTTACTAAAAGTTTGCTGAACTCTTGCAATAGTAGATTTTAAGGGCAGTGGGAAAATGTTCTTATAGCTGTTGCGTGTCGCTAAGCAGTCTTTCTACCTGCCTCTGAAAAGGTATTTGTGTCAGTCCATTCTCAGTTTCTTATGTCCCCCAGGAACCTTCAAGTTGAGAAGCTGGCCGATGGAGGTTTTCTGAAGATACTACGAGTTCCTTTTCCTTTCATTTCAATTTCATTCATATGTTGCATTCTTTTCTCCATCACTTTTGTAATTTCCCCTGCAGTCTTTCAGAGTTGTTTCATTAAATTTTAATTGAAATGTTATTTTTAAGAAAATGTATCATATTTTTTCCCCTCATGAAAAAGGAAACAAATAACTTGTTTGTTGTGTTTTTTTTTCCATGAAAGTAAGCAAGCAGGTATCCTGCTACCTGAGTTTGAATAGAAAACAATCAGTCTACCATCACTGCTAGACATCCACTTGTCTCAAGTTTACCAAACATTTTTTCATTTAAACATTTATGAGGTTAATATCCAGTTATATACAAGTACTTCAACTTCGGACACATCCCATCTCCAATTATTCACATAATAAGACATTAAAAAAATTAGTGGCATTAGGAATGTCAACCTGATAAATAACAAATAACAACACTACTTTTTAACATTGAAAAATTTTATTCAAAAATTTGTTTTCAAAAAATTATCCCAAAAAAGCTAAATATTGACAATTACTTTACAACAAACATTTAGACGCCAAAATACATTGCACAACAAAATTTTTTCAATAAATTTTTTTTTACCAAATAAAATTAATATGTACAACACACATTTTTCGATACTTTAAAATAAACATAGCAAGAGAATCAAATTTACAACAAAGATCTCAAGAACTATATTACCAAACATAGTTTTTTTTTTTCATATTATGAGCAAAAGCAACATAATTTTTAAAACACATTAACTACTACTAATACTACTGCTACTACTAATACTACTGCTACTGCTACTACTAATACTACTGCTACTGCTACTACTAATACTACTGCTACTATAATACTACTGCTACTACTAATACTACTGCTACTATAATACTACTGCTACTACTAATACTACTGCTACTATAATACTACTGCTACTACTAATACTACTGCTACTGCTAATACTACTGTTACTGCTACTACTAATACTACTGCTACTACTAATACTACTGCTACTACTAATACTACTGCTTCTACTAATACTACTGCTACTACTAATACTACTGCTACTGCTAATACTACTGCTACCACTACTACTGCTACTGCTACTACTAATACTACTGCTACTACTAATACTACTGCTACTACTAATACTACTGCTACTACTAATACTACTGCTACTACTGCTATTACTACATTTACAACAACAGCAAAAACAAACATAATCAAAGAAGTTAATATTTTAAAAAACTATTATTAATTTCTACAATTTGAAAGTTATGTACATAATAACACTTTTACTGTTTAAAACAACAATTCCAAATCTTCATACACGGATTAAACAGAAAAAAACATAAATATATACAAAAATGATCATGTACAAAATTTACAAACTATATCAATTTGAAGATAGTCTCTTTGTTATCTATATATATTTATTTTCCAAATTCTTGAAGAGGTTACAAAGGCACACACTGACGGCATTCATTTGTTGTGTCACATCCTGGATTATATTTTCGAGACACCTACATATGCCAACGACTGGTTTCTATACACTCACACGCATGCAGTTTCCAGAGAATGGAATATTACACTGTGAATTTATCCTTCTTATTATTTGGCAACTGTATCGAAAACAGTTTTATCAGGAGTAATGATGCTGTAGTTATGGCATGTCTTACAGATAGGCAAACAGGTAGCAGTAGCTTTCATGGTTCTGCAACAGGTATGCAAACAGTTGTAGAGATTTCAAGCAGCTCTAGATAGATGTGATGTTGACTGTGGAACAGGAGGTGCATGTGGTGGTGGCAGATGAACGTCATTGGCGGTGTGGTGCTGGCAGTTGTGGTGTCGTGGGTGGGCTGTATTTATTGTGGTGCTGCAACTATAGTTGGGGGAAAACATTTTTATTTAGATATTCTGTAGTGCCCCAAGGTAAGGTCGATACTCCATCTGCCTCAATGGACCGCTTATTATCCATACCTGACAACACTACTTTGATTACACGTTCGGTGTAGACTTCATGAGCACGCGAATGGAACTGATATTGGGTCCCCAAAACCCTTGTGCAATTTTCGAGGCAATCTCAATAATCCCCGTACCTGAGTGACTGTAACACTTTAGGCTTTACACCATTCGCCTTACATATTCATTGCTCATTCGCAACAATATATGTATAAAGCTTGGGATGTAAACCCACAAAGTGTGTGATGATATGACCAGCACATCCATCTTTCATCACCCCGATATGGCCTTTGTTTTCGTGAGGGAATCCTTGCAGGCTATAGATCGCATTTTTAGATGTATCAAACCGCATCTTTAAATCGGTGGTAATTACTTTATAAATGTCATCACAAGCAACAGAATACACCAAGGAATCGGTATCACAGTACAGCAGGTGCAAGGGTGGCGGAAAAAATTTTGTACACAGGTACTGATAATGAAATTCGTAAAGAGTTAATTTTGAAAGATCAAGAGTTTGCAACACCAGTGGACAAAGGTTTGTCGAATGCAACAGAACTCTTTGACATCTCTATAAAGACCAAGTTTTCATTGATAGTCTGCCTTGTCTGGAATGTTGGATATCCTATCAGCTGTGCAGCCCTGTAGATCGTGTCATACATCGAAATGACCCTTTCCCGGCGGACGTTCGGCAAGGTTTTTCCATAAACTGAATTATTCATCAATTTGAAAAACTATTTTTCGAATTTGTCCGCAGCCTGGACACGTTTCTCAATGTTAAACTCGATGTATGGAGCCATCCAAGCCTTCTGCTCAACGCACAAAACGCGATGAACAGAGTCAAGTGTGGCTCCATACATCAAGTACAGCCTCAGTGTTTCCCTGTGTATAACATACTTTATTTGACACTCCTTGGGCAACTCTGCACCAATAAATGAATACTTCACAGTTTGGTGCTTCAATTACTTGCAATTTATTCAGAAAAGGCGTGGCTTCACATCTGTGAATCAGCCAATGTAGAAATGGCGTCGGCTCCGGTATATATGATACTATGAAGTTCAGCTTGGTGGCAAATAAAAACACAATTTTGCATGTCTCTACCTATTGGTTCACACAACACCGAACACATTTACTATACTGTAAAACGTTCATGACTGGCTGACTGTCAGACAATAGATTGCCGAGTTGGAAATGTGCCAATGAAATTAAGTTTCGTACAGAATAATTATGCAATCGATGTTGTTAATTTGAGTTATCTATACTTAGAGTGTAGTTGGCGAAATATTCCTTTTGTGAGAGGGGATTATGGAACTTGCCAACGAAGTAATACTTGTATCGCCCATGCCTGCAAAGATTGTGGATGTCGCGATTTAACAGAAAATAAACACAACTGAGTTACATTCAGGCGACGTAATATTATGGCGACATAAATCTAAGTATTAGCCCCTTAACGTACACATTAATTTTTTGTTTAAGGTGTTGATTAAGGAGAAATTTTTGTTGTGAGTAGTATGTACAATGCTTGACACTTTAGACCTAATGGATAGGGGTTTTAGTAGATTCATGGCACAACAAATAACTAATTACAAATTAGTTTATGTGTCAGGAGCAGCCAATAGCATTGCCAAGCACAAGAAAATTGCCAGCATTGGTGTTAACTATTGTACCTATACAGTATAGACTATGATTGAACATATTTTGCTATTTTGCAACATATTAAGTGTGATCGAATATACTCAGGATAATATCGCTACAAGACGCCAGATGGGCGTTTCGACTTCATGAGGGATGGAGGTCTCAATAAAATATGATTTTTATTTTTATTTTTTCACACTGCTATTATTTACAGCATTGAACCATCTTTCTCGCTATTAAAGGCTGTTCTCGATAAAGTGACCACCTTTAAACTCAACCATATAAAAAAAAAGTCACCTTACCTACCTGCATACATTTTAACGGGCGAACTGAGTGGCATGCGCCCAGTAAAGTTGGTAACGATGAATGGAAAGTAGTTCCATAGCTTAACGTCGAATAAAAAGTGTCAGGTAACCATTTGTGATAATTTAAATTTTTCACTTTCTGGTTTTTTAATTCATCGAAGTGTATAAAATGGACAGATTTGCAAAACATTTTCTTTTGTTATAATTTCACAGTTGCACTAGACCCACGCATGAATAAAGTGACGAGGCCCATGGAAATGTTGATTTTGCATAAGGCGGAAGAATACACTATTTGTATACAAGTAGATCATGAGCAGGGCTTTCAAAAGTGCTCATTTTACTGTGAACAGCCTATACTCTTGTTGCTCTCACTGAGCGCAATATTTATAGGCTCACTTCTAATTAAAGTCACAGTAAATGTCTCTTATATTGGTTAATCACTTAATTAGCACTCATTTTTTACTCATATTCAATCTGTCCGTTGCCATCATTCCAAATGTTTGTCACTCACGCATCCAGTTCAATAATCCAGTCTGTCAGTCACACCCTTCACTCTACCAATGCTCGCAGTCGCAGACTCCACTCTCACCACCACTCGAATCTCTGCTGGCTCTTCGTCTCTCCTGTCTACGCACACCTGTCGCTTATGATCGTACGATCCTACAAACTCGACAATGTCAGCTCGGTGGGCAGTCGCGGCTTAAGTAGTCCATCTGGCTGGATGTAGAATGTTCCCTGCACCACGAGGCATGCCGAGAGAGGTTGGGGCAGTGCCCAGAACATTCTTGCAGAAATAACCCAGCCAATTATAAACCCTCAAGGTCGGGAGCGCACGAGTATGCGATAGGTTTCTCTGGCAGTGGTGGTACGCGTGGCGGCATGCCTTTGACAATCTCCACATGCTTCTCTGGTTACTAACCTGGCCTTCACGGGGAAAGAAAAGCAATTTTTTAAAGTCTGTGACGCCTCACCCAAAAATTGATGTCTTTTTGAGCATGGAGTTTTGCTTAAAAAAAAATTTTTCATCGCGGAGAAATTGATAATTTTTCTCCCTGCCCGATTTTTGTGAAGAATACATGGTATTTACCACATAACAGCTGTTGGTACCTTTGTTACGACGCAGCTCAGTGTGGGCTGCGCCATTCGACGGAGTCACCACCGGTTTGTTTTTCAGCAGCAGTTCAGGGTATCGACTTTCCACCAGCTCTTTCTAAGCATCTATGGCGGGCGCCTGGCTCCTTGGACGTTGGTGCGCACTTATTAGCGGTGCTCCGAGGAACTACTACTGCTGTCGTCACATTCAGCTGACCAATCTGCTGGGTGCGTGAGCTTTCGCGTGGTTGTGACATCACTTCCTACAGCCTGCTTGAACGCCGAGAGTTTTGTGACGTGTGTGAGCACATGTGCGACCCATATTTGGACATGTTGCGGTCCGACGAGATCGGATTGGACAGCAGTGAGTCAACTCCTATAAGGAGTAATGCTTACTTTCAACGAAATTTTCCCGAAATGGACACATGAATTTCTATTGTTTGTGCACCTCTGGCTTGGGGTCAGATTCTGCCACTGCCCTAGAAGGAGTTACCGTGCTACCAGTTAAGTAATGATTAGAAAATAATTTATTTGTATAGCTCTTATGGCCCATGAAACAGGCACACTTTGTGTCCTAAGTAGGAGACAGTAGGTGGTAAAACTTTAAAACTTGCTCAAGTTGAGAATGTTAACACCATGCAGTATTTTACTTCGCAGCAATTTTTGAAACCAAGCATTTAGCTGTTTGCTAGTCATGCGCCAAGATTTTCCCTTTTTTAAGATGGGAATTTTATTCTGTGGTGTTTTCCCATAAGTTTTACATGGTAGGTTACATTTTTAAATTTTAACCCAGCTAAAATTTGTAATGGAACTGATGTGTTTTGCTGGATTTGGCAAGGATAATTTAGATGCATTATGTTTGTCGGCCTCGTAAAGATCATATAAAGCCATATTTAACTACTTGAAAGATTTTGGAAAGATAATTAAAAACAAAAAAAAAAAAATTCCACTCTAATGTTAGCCATAAGAAAAAAATGGAAATTGAAGAAAATCTTCCTATCGGAAAAGAATCAAAAATATTAACTGTGTAAAATTTTGGGCCGTTGGTTACTTTGGCGGCCTATAAGAATAAAAATATATAATTTTGGCGTGTAATCTCTGATCATTTGTGGATAGAGAAAATTACATATATGATATGTATATTTTTTATAGATAGTAATGAGTTAGCTTTCTGCCTTTACCTATGTCTGGAGGAACTTTATGCTAGGACAGCAGTATGATCAAAACTTTTTCATAAAATATAATTTTTTTGCAAATATAGTGTAAACTGCTGTAGATATAGAGAATCGCCTAGAAGGGCGGGTTGCTTATATATTTACTTGAAATATTTTTCCTCCAATTAATTAGTTCTGGAGGCATGTTGACCAATGTTATTTTGTGGTTTGAGAAATAGTAAAATCTAGAATACACTATTGAATTCTCTACACGATTGGTGCCTTTTGGCTAAACAATTCTTTATTTCAATATATTTTTCTAAATCAGTATTGCGGTGTTTTGTAATAATTGTATTTCCAACGAAATATGGCGAGATGTGTAAATTCCAATATTTATGGGGGGGGGGGGGGGGGAAAGTTACAGAAAAGACAAAATAAATACTCTTGAAACCACTGATGAATTTACTAGTTATAATATTTTACCAAGTAGTAAATATCATGTTTATTGAAGGTTTTCATCTTTTCTCTGCCTTACGAGTGGTTTGTTTCTGTTGGGAGGGAGTTTATTGATCTGCGGTCTTTTTTCCCACCTTGCCACGTTCTTGGGGGTTCGTTAAGGGATGTAGGTCTTAATTAAATAAAATGGTTAATTATAATACTCTCGTCTCAAAATATCACGTTAAATTGATACTCCATGCTGTTTACAATTAATAAATTTAATCAGTACAATTTACAATTTCCTCGAAGAAATTAATGTAGTTAAATAACTAAAATAAGTCAAATTAGACAGTGTATCAAAACCTATGAATACTTTTTAAATTATATAATCTATATTTGACAATTAAAATATGTACAATAAAGTCCATATCACATGAGCATACAGTCCCACCTCCCTTTAGTCCATATCTCACCACTCCGCAATTTTCTAGAGTTCTCGAAGTGCCACAATGCACACTAGCTTTCACTCGTCGGGTTTCACAACCTCTCGTCCATTCCGAACACCTCGTCCGCCGTCGTTTCGCAACTTTCCCGTCGTCGCCCGTCCTCTTCGTCGATGTCCCTTGCCGCAATCGACTTTGCCTGGTCACCGCTCTCAGCAAAAGACTTCTAACGACGGCAGACCCGGCGACCCTTGGACCGCTGCAATATTTATGGGGTCGTAGGCCGTCGCCCAGAAATTTCTCTAAACGCCGCGTTGCGCCGAGGGTTCTAGTTTCCAGAATATTCTTGCGCATCCTCTATAAGCTAGTTGGCTTCTCCAGCAGTGGGAGAAGAGGATGTGACGCCAGCCAGCCAGGTCGCCGCTGTCGATCATTCCCGGCCCCGGCGACGCGACTGCCAGTGGGTCTGCCTGAGGAGAGGGGAGTGTCGAGGTGGGACCCCCCCCCTCCCAAAGAGCTGAGTCCAAGCATAGTATGCGTAGGCACGTAACGATACATTAAGTGATTAATGCTAATATTGAAATTCAGATTTCTCTTCGAAAGACTGTGTACAGCTCCTCCGCAAAAAAAAAAAAAAAAAAACCACAGTTTAGATGGCCTTGATGATATCCAGCAACTATCACATGAGAGCTATGTATCTCTCCACGCGAGCACACATACAAGTTTGACAAAGCGCGACGAGGACCGTACAACAAGCGCACATTGTATAACTTCTCGCCTGGCGACCAGCCAGTTCGGTTCCCCAGTGATTAATCACCCGACACAACCAATCACAGCCGCTTCGTCATGCGACCGAAGATTCATTTCGTATAACTAACAAGAGAAAGTTGCTTAGTGTTGTAGCCCGATACACATAATTGATTACCTTCTTGGATCCATCCAGTCCGCGTTCGTGGGCAAGTTGCACTAAAGCGGAATTTATTGTCGGCGTCGTACTTCGCGAGAGATAAGAGCCAAATGCAGCCGGTATCTTCGTGCAGGTTTTATAGTTTGTGTATGCGAGCAGAATAGGTGAGTAGATAGAAGCGAAACAGGGCGGCGTTTTCTATGGTTGCGGGAGTATCTAGTTACATTTCAAACAAATCAGTATGTAGAAATACTTTTCATCATTTTTATTACTTTGTACTTCTTCTCAAACAAATTCAACAAATTATTTCTTCGTAAACGAAATGGACAATTAATTACATTGTCTTCTCAAACACAATAAAATTCATATTAATTTTCTTCAGTTATTAATACTTAAAATTTTAAAACGTATTGCAACGATTTTATTATACTTTAAATAATTGAAACTTTCATAATCTACGCCATACGTCCATCGTTGAATATGGTAAGAAATGTTCTAAAGAAAAAGTTAGTTCTATTTTACATCTGTCTCCTGTCCTCCGATTGGCTGTCGTCTGACCATTACCCATCCCTCCGCCAATCAGCAATGGCGAGGCGAGAGACAACCAGGATAATTTTATTTAGTACTTTCGTTTAATAAATATTTAATGCCTACTACCCTCTAGGAAATAAATGAAAAATAACAAACTGAATACTATCTAGAAACAAATGAAATATACTTACACGTGATCTCGATGTCAAATAAATTATTAAAATAACCAAAGATTATACTGTTAACTCATATAATGAAGCTTAATTTCGAATAATATCAAATGAAGTGACAACATAAACAAGTACACTTTAATTACATATAATGAAAATGTCTAGTACTGAATTACAATTGCATAAATTAGAGGTACTAGAAAGAAGAATTATACGTAAGATACTTGGTCCACTAAACACTACAGCATTCTGGAAATGAAGAAGTAATGAATAAGTATATCACAACAAAGAAAACATAACAGAAATAATACGGAAGAGGCGATTGCTATTATTTGGAAATTTATATAGAATGGATGGCAACAGATTAACCAAAGGAATCTTCAAATATCTTTGGAACAAGAAATCAACAACAACCTGGTTTCAAGAAGTTAAGAAAGATTTGGAAAGAAACAATATAAGTGAAGAAAAAGTAAGAAAGAGAGAAATTTTTAAGAAAAAAGTGTTAAAAATGGAAGGATTCCAAGGCAGAAAGGAAAAGAAAAATAGGCTCGAAATGGTCCGATGAGAGGAAAAAGATACACAGTGAGAAGATGAAGGAGTACAGGAGGTGGCAGAAACAACAGCAATGGACGAAACATTGAAAATGGCTCGTGGTCCCTAGAAGACACTAACGGAAGAAGAAGAAGAAATGTCTATGACTAACGATAAACATAACCCCGAAAATCTATAATGGTACAACCTTTGCACTGATAGGCTGAGCAAGGCGTTGGAACTAGCGCGTGCTGTGAAAGATTTGCTATTGCCTGGGCCGCCAGCTGACATGAAGGTTGTCAGGCGCTGATTGGCGTACGCACTGAAAAAAAATATATATAAATTTTTTTGGCAATCACAAAATATTTTCTTAATATTCACCTTGCCGAATAAATTTCGCGGTGGCCACTAAATTACTTGCTTGTCGCCACTAAACTTTTGTGGCCAGCACAAAAACGTTTGTAGTCCCTACAAAATAGTGAAGTGAAGATATCTGGACGGCTCTTAACATCGAAGTCTTGAGAGCCGATGAGGGTGATTGGGAAGGGGAAACGGGAGATAACTTAGGAAACCCACCGACCACCTGCATAATCCGACACGATTCTCACACGCGAAAATCCGGAGTGACCCGGCCGGGGACTGAACCCGGATCGCGTTGGTGGGAGGCGGGCAGACTAACCGCTCAGCCACCGTGGCCCCACCACCCACAAAATATTTATCCATGTGAGGTGTTTCCGCCAATGGTTGGCCGTGTGCGAAAGGGGTTCGCAGTATAAGATGCTCTTTCGCTTCTGTATATTTAAGTTGGCGGTCGCGCTGACCTTAGATACCTAAAAACGGTTTTTTCGACGCCCTGTAACTCAATATAAAGGCATCAGTTACATTTAAAAAAACCTTGGTACTCTAGGACCCTGAATTTAATCTTCCTGTATACTTCCCACGAATAAAACGATAGTGATAGGAAGGACCACTGAATTTTTCTCGAAAAAATCGGAGCACGCAGTAGACTGAAACGCTGTTTACACACATCGACAGTTGTCACACCTCCATTGGTTGCTCGTGTCGTTTCCCGTTTCCGCATTTGACCCGAGCCACTCAGGATTCCTCAACGCTGACGATGAACCTTCGTGATTCGTGCGCTAACAGTTCGCACGCACCAGAACATGTTTCAGCCAATCAAAAAAGAGCTCTGGACTACCCTGCAGTGCTTGGAACTGTATATTGCCTGGAAATATTTTCGCGAAATATCGCTGCCCCTGGTGATAGGTACACCCGGGGTGATGAGAACACTTGCACCTGATGCGCGTTGGAGAGTCTCCTTCATCCCTTTTGCGCTTCTCGCCCTCAAACGTAGTTTAATCTGCAGGTAGGCGGGGACCTTAAGCGCCACAGACGTCTGCGCACAAGACAGTCTGCGCGGAAGACACCGACTACGTTGTGGTCCCGAGGAGGCCACGGGTATAGGCTGTTCATGGTTAAAATGAGCACTTTCGAAAGCCCTGCTTAAGATCTACAAGTATGCACGTTGTGTATTCTTCCGCCTTATGTAAAGTTAACATTGCCATGGGCTTCATCACTTTACAGCATTCAAGCGCTTGTCAAGTGAATTTGTGAAATTAATAGAAAAGTTAACATTTTATAAATTATAAATCTGCTAATTTTTGCACACTGAGGCATAAAAAAAAAAAACCAAAAAGCGAAAGATATAATTTATATTATCACAAATGGTTACCGAACGCATTTTATTCGACGTTAACATTTGGAACTACTTCATAAAGGCTGTACAGAAAATGTGAGCATTTTTTAAATCAACCTTAGAAAAACATCACTGCCCCTACCTGCATATAGTATAACGGTTGCAATGAGTTACATGTGCCCAGTAAAGTTGTAACGATGGATGTGAAAGTAGTTCCATATATTAACGTCAAACAAAAAGTGTTAAGTAACCATTTGTGATAACTTAAATTATTTCTCTCGTGATCTGTTTTTTTTTATGCATCTAAGTGTAAAAATGAGCAGATTTGTACAATATTTATTTTTCTAATAATTTCACAGTTGCACTTAACCGACGCATGAATTTAGTTATGGGGCCCATGGCAATGTTAATTTTACATAAGGCGGAAGAACACATAACGTGTATAAAAGTAGATCGTAAGCAGGGCTTTCAAAAGTGCTCATTTCACTGTGAACAGCCTCTATACATCGTTACCAACTTTACCGGGTTGTGTGTTACTCAGTGTGCCCCTTTAAAATGTATGCAGGCAGGGGGGCAGTAACATTTTTCTAAGGTTAATTTGAAAACTGCTCACTTTATCGTGAACAGTCTTTAGTAAATTCCCCTCCCGTGCAACACGCTCCGTAGACCAGGGCACAGGCAATGAATGGGTAGGCCACGAACCTCCAAGCCCTCGCTCCAATTTCTTCGTCGGGAATGTAACGTGATTTCGTAGTGGCAGCTCCATTCATTCCACGCGGAACCTTCAACACAGAGGGAGGAAGGGGATGATTAATCCAGGGGTGGTGGGGGGGGGGGGGTTGGCAGTTATCCCCGGGGTCAAGGGAGCTCTCGGCCATGTTGGACGACCGCCTCTGGAGCTGTAATTCTTCTTCTTGAGCGTGCGCCCCCTCCCCACCCCCCCCCCGAAATCAGCGCCTGACGGCCGGCTCTTAACCCATCGCGAAGGGCACGACGGAGATGTCCCCTCCTCCCCTCCTGGCACACCCACACCTACACAAATTGCCGGGTTGGCGAACGATTCTCCCTCCCAATTCAGCAGTGATCACGACGACGCGTGTAGTCGGGAGATCGTCCGCCAGCGACGCTCCTGCGCACAGAACAGGTGGAGCTCCCAGAAGCGCAGGCACGCGATATTTATCGGGGATGCGGCAGTGGGTCTGGAGTCGTTCGTCCTGCAGAATTTAGCTTCTTACACAATAGAAAACTTTAGCGTTTAACTATACGTTTCCTTTCCTCTGACGAAACCACCAATACACAATACAATATTGTAAAGTCAGAGTTCAGACAATTGAACATCGGTTCTGCGAGCTTCGTAAAAATGTGTATCTTGTTATGTAAGTAATTTTGATATTATCCAGGATTACACTTTAAGTACCTTTTCTTCAGATAGGCTTACATTTTATATTAAAAGTTTGTTTCAAAACAAAAAAAAACTCATTTGTTTACTTTATTAAAATATGCCAATTCATTAATTTCCCCTTCGCATTATATTAATTTGCTATTAGTTTAATTCAAGACGAGCTTTGTTAAGTATACCGAGATTAAAATCACCCTACAATAAAATAACGCACTTTCCACATAACCTCTGTTAGATTCTCGGCATAAAGGCTGCTTGACTTAACCTGTGACAAGTCCATTGTGTCAAGCCCCATAAGAAACAACATGTTGGAAAGCAAACGTAAAGGTTTTCAGTTGTGTAAGGGCCTTTTGTTGTGCTGACACTTCGCCTAAAAAGTGATGTCCTCCTACAGGCACTGCAACAAGGGACATGCAACATTCGCGTTGTTTTCTGAGAACAGGCTAAGCTACAATACGCTATATGCTCACTCGATATCTGGTATTGGCTAACAGTTTGTGAATCTCTCCTACTAAGGACAGCCCGGCCAATGACACACTGTTATGAGCTGACCCCACTCATAATACGGACATGCAAAGGAATGATGGTACTATTTTGTAGAAGGGTAAGCTGAGAAGAAGATGGATTGTAGAAACATTAAATACAGTATTTAATGTCCATCTCCAGCAGTTGTAAACATGTTACAAAGTATTTAAGACAAGAGACCAACAGAAGAAGGAACGGTAAGGAATGATAATTAAGTTAAAGAGAGCGTAAAAAGGTAGTTAATAAATGTGAACATTGCATTCACTTTACTCGAGAATCGGCTCAGCGCCATGACAGAGTAGACACGTAGACGGAGGCGAAATGTCATCGTGGTTCCTTTGATGTCGACGTATTTATTCTCTGATTGGCTGCAAGAGGCTTTGCGAACGGGTCTTGATGTCTAACTGATTACTGCGTCCCGCGAAAGTTTCCTTATTGGCTGGCGTTGCGATTACGACACTGCAAGCGAGGCCAGGCAAGGCTGGAATGCGGAAAACAATTATTATTAACACATTCAGGACTGCGCATGTTTACTATAATTGAAGACAAGCTAGAATAGAGTCACCTGTACACACCACTGCAGGAATATTTATTGTGTTGGTTCCTGTATTCCCACTCGCTACTCTTCTATTGGTCCACACCACAAAACGTTCATAACTGGCTACACATCAGCCACTGTGGTCGCAGAGCTGATATGCTCCAATCAGATGTCGCTTACTGTGAAAAAAGTTTACAGTCAATCGTGTCCTTTTATAAGGGTATAAGAACAAATACATTTTTTTGCAATAAAACTATAGCTGCTGCGCTGTATTGTTCTTGGAAGAGCCTGTTAAATACTAGCAGAGCAATGTCTCTATAAGCATGCAAGTTTTATTTTCAAGGGTGAAGAAATTTTAAAATTGGCTTCGCTTGGACTTGGCTCGAGCGTAGTCCAGAATGTGTTAAACCAATACTCGCGGACAACTGGACCAGTATCTAACGGCGGAGATTGCAGAGATCCACAGAAGTTAGAAGAATAATTGGATCTGCCCGACACAGTGGGATTGCGACGTTTCCATTGGCATTGACGTCAGGCCCGGGCTACCAGGGAGAGCCAATGGGAATTGAGGATCCCGTTGAAGGTGGGCGTGAACCAGAAGACGGTCATCCCTGGTCAGCGGCCACCGTGCGACGATTTGGGGGCAAGTCTCTTCTATCTGGGGCGAGAGAGCGAGTCTGTTATCCATAACCCTTCATCGGCCCAAACCCTTTCTGGCCACATCACATTACATGTATACACTGTGAAAAAAGTTTGTTCGGCGCAACCAAATTAATTGCTTGTATAGGGGCGAATAAATATTTCGTTATTGAAACCAAATTATTTTGTTGGTCGTACTTGTTTGCCGCAAACAAACATTTGGTCTGGCGCAAATAAAAACGTGTTTTTCTTTCTTCGTGCATTAAACAGTTTCGTATAATATAAAAAAAAACCACTCCAAGCGAGACCGGAATGTGAACCTACCTTAGCGACCTCGGCTGAAATGACTAGTGATGAAGTGGCGATGTTTTTGAATGCATACATTTCGAATAATGGACAGTGCGCGAATAAATGTTTAATGTATTACAGCTATCCTTTTTAGTTTTCTGTTGAACTTTAGTTACTATGCGTCAATAAGTTAACTAACAAACACTGTTACAATTCTGATTGTCACAGAAACTACAAACAAACTCTCCAGCTGTATTCTAGAACGAAAGCATTCAAACTATTAACCTAACTCGTAATACAGGTGATTCAACCAAATAGTTTGTTGACAGCCTAATTTATTCCGGCCCAACAGAAAGGCATTGTTATTTCAATCGTGTATGTTATTAGATTAACAAAATTAATTTGTCGTTTTTCAAGTTTTGTGTACTCAAGAAAATATTTTGTTGGTGCAACTAAATATATATTTTTGACCCTATACAAACCAATATTTTGTTTGTGTTTCTCTCAGAGTAATATATTGTTAGAGGCTGTTCACGATAAAGTCAGCAGTTTCGAAATCACCTTTACAAGACAGTCACTGCTCCTACCTGCGTATATTTTAACGGGCGCCCTGGGTGACACGCGCCCAGTAAAGTTGGTAACGATGGATAAGAAAGTAATTCCATACCTTAACGTGGAATAATAAGTGTTAGGTATTCATTTCTGAAAACTAAATTATTTCTTTCGCTTTCTGTTTTTTTTTTCCATCGAAGTGTAAAAATGAGCAGAGTTGTAAAATATTAAATTTTTCTAACACTTTCACAGTTCGCTTGACCGACGCATGAATAAAGTGATGATACCCGTGATATGTTAATCTTATATAAAGCAGAAAAGTACACAACTTGCATACAAGTCGATCTTAAGCAGGGCTGACAGAAGTGCTAATTTTAATGTGAATAGCCTATACTTAGCTTCATTAAATATCCTCCAGACTTGTTGATTGGAGACAATTTAATATACCTCCACATCCTGATCAGCCTTATTTATGCTTAAAGGCTGTTCACGGTAAAGTGAGCATTTTTGAAAGCCCTTCTAAAGAACTACTTGTACGAACATTCCGTATACTTCCGCTATATGTAGAATTAACATTGAATTGGGCCTGATTATGTTATTCCTGTGTCGGTTGCGAACCTGTGACTGCACAGAAATCTGCGAAGTCTTAGGCCCGGTTGCACCAACATCTTCCCCGATCCGAGATCGAATGATCCTAGTTCCGAACCAGGATCCTGTTTGAGCTTGGTTCCAATGTAAAAGTGTTGCACTAACGAAATTTCATGATTCTGGATCTCCGATTCGTCGATCGTGATTCCAAAGTGAGAGATCGAGATTAAGTATGAGACAAATTTTGCTATTGGTTCGTAATATATGACGCCATGTAAGTAGGCGTATTTTTCACTATGTATAGAACTAGATGTGCAATGTTTTATCTGTTTTAAGTGAATTATTGTTGTACGAATTTTACTGAATAATATTCAAGTGCGACAATCGAACGTAGTTCTCTCTGTTGGCGTATTTTCTAATTACATTTTTCTGCGATGGCTGCCGATCTCGGATCGAGATTTCGAACCGCCAATTTCGCCGGTTCGAAATGAACTTCATCTCGATCTCCAGCCCAGTTCTGAACTCGAATGGCGCAACAGTTTTCCTTGTCGATCTCAGATCCGATCTCGGATCGAGTTTCGAACCACGACGGCGCAACCGGGCATTGCCCTGCAGGTCTTCGATCTCGCAAATGCTCTCCACATCTGCGATGATGGCGGCACGCGTCCGGCTCGATCTCGCGATGCGCGCTGGTGTCTCGCTTCTGCGGCTGTCGAAACATTCTATGTTCGACACCCTGCAGCCCTGAAAGTGGAAGGAGATGTTCCGTGACTTCGTTCGTTATAAACGCCCCTGGGAACACGACGACCGCAGGGAGATCGGAGGGGAATTCTCACACCCTCCGGGCTGCGCTGTGGGAATCGCCGATCGCCGAGGAGGTTACTCCCCGCGCACAAACCCACCTCGCGAGCCGGCGTTAGAAATCACGTATTCCGCAACACCAACCACGCTGTCTTCGACGTCGTGATCATTTAATGCTAATGCGCCGGGAGATTACAGCACGGAGGCCGGGGCCGTAAATGAAACTTAATCTGCCAGGGCGGGCGCGCGAGCATTTCTTGGGTAGCGCAAGGGCTGATTTTGTACCTCTCACCGGAAGCGTGTTGTTAACGCGAGAAATATCTTCTCCGCCTTCTAGGAGAGTCGTGACGCACCGCGCACACGCTACAAGATCACAGAGCACGTAATAATACAGAGGTTAAATAGCCGTTCATTCCGCGAACTCCAAACGTACACGCCATCAGTCGCAGTAAAAAAAAAACGCTTTCTTTGCTGCAACACACGAATTTGTTTGCCGCAAAGAAAAAATTGTTTATAAACGAATCACTGCGAAGGAGCCTTGCAACAAACATAATATTTGTTTGATACATGTAGTATTGACTACGATAACCTTGCACTGCCGTTACAATAGTCCAGCAAAAGAGTTACACTATGCTTTGAAAAACAAAATACTATGATGCCTCCGAGACTCGAACCCGAACCCCCCCCCCCCCTTCCTCCCCTCACCAAATTACTATGAAAACTTTATTTACCAATTGACCACTCTGCCTTATTATTCTGCACATAGTTTTGAAAAAATAAGGTATATTTGGTATTAACACGGGACAGATTATGTCACCTCCTGGGAGAAATTTGAGGTTTGTGATTTGGAGTGTACATTTGCTCCGTTGTAGTTTCGTAACTGCAGAAAATATTGGTTTACGAATGTTTTTTTTCGGTACAAGAGGTGCGTACTGCTAACTACGATGAATGACAGAGAGCATTTAATATCGCTCAAAAGTTATCTTTGGTACGAAGTAATTTTTGTGTACTGCGAACAAAACCAGTCCAAAGAATATTTATTTCTTTGCTATAAATGAAAGTATTGGCGCCATAAAAAAGACGTACAGCAAATACTTTTATTAACAGCAAACCTATGTTGCTGTAACCTTCGCTTTGAATTAAAGCAATTTTGTGTTGCTGTTAACAAAACAGCCTCAAAGAAATGTCTTTCTTTGCCGTAAAGTAAACTTTGTAAGGATTTTATTTAGTGTGTGGCGCCACAAGCTAGCAACAAATCGCAGACACAAATTAAAGATGAGACAGACAGATTCTTCGTGTTGCGCCCATGTACCCAACACTGACCTTACCCAAACCAACACACGTGTAAAAGTCAGATGGTCTACGTCGATTAACGTGTTTGTTTATACCTAAATTTTCAAAAGACAGAGCATGGCGATTTTACATCCTGCACAGAATGTTGCTGCAACAAAGAAATTTCTATTGAGGCATTTCTTTAATCGTTTACGTTACAGTAACATTGATAATGCCGTGGAAAAGTTACTTAATGTTTATCATTTATAATAAATGCTATATTCCGGTAATGCAAACATACTGTTGAAGTGGTAATGTTAATAAAGCCTCTAAGTAATGTTTGCTGCAATCAGAAGTTGTGTTACATTAATATTAACAGAAAGAACAAAATATTTAGTGTTACTGCGACATTAAATAAATGTCCAACGAGCACAAGGTCACACTGACTTGGCGTTGTAAAAATGGCGGATAGTAGTGAACAGCGATAACCTCGTAAAAATGAAACCACTGAACTGAAATTTTAAAGCATAGTTTGAAAACTAAATGTAGCTAAGTTCTCAAGCCTTACAAAGCAGTCTACGTGAGCGATTATTGCATATATTTATAGAGCATAAAGTATTTCCACGTATCGAAAGACAACTGCAGTTTGTCGTTACGTTATATGCATTACTTATAATAAGAAACTTAGTTAAACATGTCAAGATAGCGCAGTTCGTAAAACGTCGGGTTATGCAAATTGGAAAATGAGAAGCCCTCGCATTGCTTGGGTTGAAATCACATCCCATCTGTATACTTTTTGTCTTTGGTAATATTTATTTTTGTTAAAAAAATAATAGTACTTAAATTATTTTACATCGGGATTTTTTTTTTTTAAGCAGATAAAACACAAGAAAACTTTTAACACAAATGTTAATATCAGTTCAACACAAAATTTGTTTTGCCGCAACATGAACACCGCTTTAAAAATGACGGTACAGAAAGGATATGATATTGTTACGTTATTATTTTTATGTCACATTAACGTAATAGCTTAACAGTATAATCTATTAAGTTTCTTCACGCTTTTCGAATCCAACCTTTGAAAAATCACCCCTTTTAGGACGTATTTAATTATTTCCTAAATGTGCCATGTATCATAAGAGTTTTATACCCATGCGAACATGAAAGTATCTTATTTTTCGTTAAGTTGAGATTTTACCTGTATTTTATTTATAAATTACAATATTTCATTAATAATAAATATGAATAAATCAGAGAGAAAACGCGTGTGTTGGTAGCGCCTAGCGAGAAATAATTCTCATGCAAAATATTAGTACAACTGGTTCCGCACGGATTCGGTGCGTGGCCCTTTGGTGTAATTTTCTAGAGTTAGTCAAGCTTAGTTTGCACAAGGCGGAGGAATATCCTGGAAGTAGAACTTTAGCAGGACTTCAGAAAACTTTGAAGTAACCGTGAATGGATTATTAACGGCAATATTACATTAGTTACTGATGGCTCACAGATAACAATAAAATAATGCTGTAATAACATTAATTATGTTGCCACAACATGAAACTTTTTTCTTTTTTTTTTTTTCTGTGTGGTACTCTTTTTGGAGGGTAAACTCGTTTCGCAAAAATTGAAGATAACTGTTGAGAATTAAAAAAAAAAAAATCTAAAAATGGTACAGTATGTGTAGGTATAATAAAAATGTATCGGTTCTTGTGGAATGTAATTTTTCTTCGACGGCCGCATACTTGAAATTTGTTTACATCGGCCATATTTGTTGGGATTATCGTTTAATTAAAAGACAATAAGTAATTAATAGTTAATTAAAATTATTTAAAAAATATATATTTTGTGTGCTTAAACACTGTTTTAAAACCTGGCAAGAGCCCATAAAAATATATGAACACATCTAGGTCACTGTGAGAGTATGAAGACCTTCAGAATAAATATCAGCCACTATGATTCGCTTTATATCTGAAATGCTGCGACCCTGAACTACGATATATAAACCAATACACGAACACGATAGCTACCAATTTATCGTTCGATAACGTTTTAGAAAACTTTAAACATCCAGGGAAACAGGCTTTGTCGTGTGTATAGGACGCCATAAAAATGCATATAGTTTTAAGAGTTCAAGGGAAACTGAGTGAAAAGATCTGGGCGGCTCTTAAAAGCGAGGTCTTGAGAGCCGATGCGGGTGGTTGAGGTGAGTATGGAGAGGCGCAGGGGAAAGGGGGATCCCCGAGAAAACCCGCCGACCAGCGGCATCGTCCGGCACAATCTCCACATTCGAAAATCCGGGAGTGACCCGGCTGGGGATTGAACCCGTTTCGCCTTGGTGGGAGGCGAGCAGGCTAACCGCTCAGCCCCCTTTCGAAATGTAAGAATTTCGGAAGTAAAGAGTAAAAGTGTATAACGAAACATTTTGAGGCATTTCATGGGCGATGTTTACAACATCAGGGACAACCTCATGGAAATCATTGTCGAAGCCAAGACTCGAACCCATGATGGCCTCTACTTCAGTCTTCTCTGCAGCGCTGGACAGACTGTTCGCGAAACTGTTTCGAAGAAGGTCGACCCTTTTGATGTGGGCAACAGAACTGGAAATGATTTACTGCCATGTTTAATACGTTCTTACTAGTTCTCATAAATTCCGAGCCCACTGCCTCGTGTACGTTCGCGCGGGACAGGTAATTAGTTAGTCGTCCACAGTTGGTACGAGCACACAGAGCTGCCGTTTGATGTGGAGCCGTTTGCAAAAGGAATTCTTGATAGCTCACGTGAAATATATCGGCGCATACACGCATCCGCTACAGAAAAAACCGCAAGACTTCGCTGTAAACTTGGCCCCAGAGCTTTGAAGAAAAAACTTTTATATTTATTGTCTTTCACCTCACCTTGTCTGGGTTCATAAATATGAAGACCGCTGGCATCTGGTAGGTACAAGCTATATGGGAAATGAATCCGTTTAATTGCGTCGTATATGTGCAAGGAGACCACAGGTGGTTGTGTCTCGGAAGAGATAAATCTATCCCGGGGCGAAGTTGCTGGATAGTTGGCAAGATCGAAGCCGTGGTTTGGGGGGGGGGGGGGGGGTAATACGGTACCACGTGACTGGTTTTCAAACGACCACGCCTATAATCCATTCGCGGTTACTTTACACTTTTCTGAAGCCCTGCTGAAGTTCTACTTCCAGGGTATTCCTCCGCCTCGTGCTAGCTAAGCTTACACCAGGGGATAACACACCGCTTTCCTGCGCACTCAGTTCTAATATCATTTTGCATGAGAACTATTTATTACTAGGCGCTACCAACACAGACTTTTTCTCGCTGTTTTTATTCGTGTTGATTATGAAATAAGTATTATAATGTTAAAAAAAAAATGTATAGGCGAAACTTCAATATAACAAAAAATAAGATACGCCTGTGTTTACAGAGGTATAAAACGCTTGGTACATGCCATATTTAGCAAATAACTAATTACGTAATACATGGGGTGATTCTTCAAAGGTTTGTGTTCAAACGTCCGAAGAAACTGTGAAATGAATTTTTAGGCTGTTCACGGTAAAGTGAGCACTTTTGAGGCCCTAGTTACTTTTTCCTTTCGGCCACTTTCTATGCTTTAACCACGTTTTTAATATAAATATTACAATGTACGTAATAAACACAATGTGTATATTCCACCGCACTCGGAAGTTAACGTCTTGGGATAAAATAAAATATATTTATTGACTATTATTCCAAATTAGAGGGCTTTCAAAAGTGCTCACTTTACCGTGAACAGCACATGCCTGGAGATAGTGTGTGCTTTTGAGTCCAAGAGGCACGGAATAGTCAACACGCAACGTAAGTAACTGTGAGCCACAGAGCAGATGACTATACAGAGACGAAATGGTGAGGCAGTGCCATTGATATGTGCGCGCCCGTACTGTGATTGGCTGCGCGAGGATCGTGTTTCCGAATGGCTGGCTGCGTGCTGCGGAAGTTTCCCTTTTGTCTGGGTACCGGGTTCAATTCCCGGCCGGGTCACTCCCGGATTTTCGCAAGTGGGAATCGTGCCAGAAGATGCCCGCTGGTAGGCGAGGTTTTCTCGAGGATCTCCCCCGTACTCCCCTCCCCCGGCCCTTCATTTCGGCGCTGCTCCATACTCACCTCGCCTCACCTTCATAGGTTCTCAAGACCTCGCTGTTAAGATCCGCCCAAATCTCTTTACTCTTCACTTGTAGGCTAACTGAATTAACCCTTTGAGTACGGCACAAATGTACTAGCACTGACAAGTTTGAGGTGAGCTGCCTATATTCCACACTACAGCAATATAATTTTGATTGGTCTCTGTATTTTCACTTACCATTGTCCTATTGGTCATGGCTGCGTCGGACACGCCTACTGTACTCTTCAAAGTTTATTATTCGCTGGCCGTCGACCAATGAAAGACACGCGTCGGCTGTGTACCAGTTAATGGATTGCGATAGAAGTAACAAGTTTTACAATCTACCGTGTTCGTTTGAAAAAAATTATTTAAAAAAGAACAGTTTTATTCTTACAAACTGAAATGTTGCCAAGTTGTAATTTTTTTACTTGGATTTAGATAAAGTCTAGCGAAATAGTAAAACTACAAAAGTGTGAGCTTTGTCTTCAAGAGCAGATACATTTCCATATAAACGTAGCCCCGAGTATATACGTGCATACTCCTCAAAGGGTTAAGGTTAAGTGACGTCTAGAAAAAATGACGTACCAGCTCTCTAATGACCAGCAGGTGGGGGCGATGTTAAAGGACAGAAGAAAGCTGACCATCTGCGCTGTGCGGCAACCCGGGAGGTCAGTCACGGGTCACGAGGCGAGATAAATAATCACCGCGAGTTCATAACAGCCTTGCTCGCAGGTGTGCTCCGTCATGGCCGCCTGGCGAAAACAAGTGAAGGCAGTCGTCCAGCCGCGTGGGCGGTAAACTACCCACAGCTCCCCTCCCTCTCTAAACCAAGTTTTAAACTCTCCCTTTCGTCGAGTGGCGGAGGGCGGTGGGGCGGAATGATGAATAAGCGCCCATCTCTCCAGTTTGCAACACTGTCTGTCGGGGATGAACATAAAGAATGAACGACAACTGGTCATCACCGCGAGCTTGCAAATGCGCGGCTCGTGGGGTATCTTAGAACTGTGCAAGCGTTGTACTTTGGTTCACAGTTTCTGAATCAAACCTTTAAAAAATTACCCCATGTGTGATGCTCTGGTAGTTTCCTAAACATGTTACGTATCACAATCGTTTATATACTTATGTTAAGGCCGGGGCTACAATTGATTTAGCACACGCACAGCTCGAATCTGAAAGCTACAGTCAAAGTCGCGCATGCACAGAAACGGCGGATGTTTACGGAAAACAGTCGCGAAAATGAAAGGAAACGATGCTCGGTAAATTGCATATGCGTGTGTTGGTCACATTGGAATTAAAAAAAAAAACGGTCGATAGCTCTGTTTACTTTGCTGCTCGTGTCGTAATTTATATAAATATAATACGTTATACCGTTGTTCTTAACATACATTGCTTGTACAGTAAAAATTCCAATCAAAACAATCTTCTGTTTATATGGCCCCAAACTCTTCAAGCACTAGTCAAATTAACTACTTTTGTAGCCATTTTCATCGTCACATGAACTCGGTGGTATCGACGTTCTGATTGGCCACGCACGGCGGACACGCACAGGAATTATAGGAAATATCTCTACTTTCTGTGCGCTTCCCCCATGCTCTTTTTCTGTGCGGTGCTGTGCTGTGCGTGATTGTAGCGAGTGTCATGCTAATGCATGTATTATACTTTCTGTGCCTGTATTTCCTGTGCTAAATCAATAGTAGCCCGGCCTCTAATATAAAAACACCTTATTTTTGTTTAAATTGAATTTTTCCTTATACTTCATGTATAAATTATGATATTTTAATGTATAATAAATAATTATGAATAAAAGCAGTGGTAAAATATAGAATGAAATAGCCGGTTTTGGCACATCGGGACCTGGGAACGGAGCTCGGAGCTGTTCATGCTTTGCCATTCCGGTCGGCCGGTGGCCATTTGCCCTATAAATTTCCCTTTTTTCTTTAACAATCGACTAAATTTCCCTCAAAATTTCCTTTTTTTTTTCCTTTAAAAATGTAGGGTAATTTACTCGATTTCGAGGGGGGGGGGGGGGGGGGGAGAAATGTTTAGGGAAAATAGCCGTCGGCCGACCGGAATGAGACAGCATGAACATGCTCCGAGCTCCGGTCCCAGGTCCCGACGTGCCGCAACAGGCTATTTCATTCTACTAAATAGGTCTGTTGGTAATGCCTGTTAGGAAATAGTTCCCATGCAAAATATGACTACACTGAGTGCGGACGAATGCGGTGCGCTGTCCGTCTGGTGTGGTGTGGGTTTGTTTGCACGAGGTGGACGAATATCCTGAAAGTAGAACTTTTTTTCCAAGGCTTCGCAAATGTTTGAAGTAACCCCAATCTACAGCCAGCGTTGCGCGTCGTGGATCGTAATAAGAATCCCGTGTCTTTCGAAAATACTTTGTGTGGCCGAGTTAGACTACAAGCACGTACACCATATAGCATGTTCGCGGTAAAGTGAGTACTTTAGACGTATCGCGAGTGTATTGTCTAAATGTATTGCAGATCGTATTGAAGTGTTTTTCCTCTATACATAGTAGCGTGCGACAATACATTTTGTAAAAAAAATGTACGTTACTGACAATTTCATATTTTCACTCGACTGAAGCGTGAATAAAAGCATTTTGTTACCGCATTGCCTTCTGACAGGCCAGGTGCTACAGTGATAAAGAATTGCTTTAATTGTTAGGAGCGTATACTCAATAAGTAACTAGATTTGGTAGTATGGTATTTGCTGTCAGTCAAAATCACTTTACAAATGGCCCGTATTTACAATATGAATTGCATTATACTGGTCTCAACCTCTTAAAAGTATGCAGCTCAAACCTCTGCATCGTTGAACCCTTTGAGTACGGCACAAATGAACTAGCACCGAGGACAAGTTTGAAGTGAGCTGCCTATATTCTACACTACAGCAATATCAGTTTTGTTGGTCGCTGTATTTCCGCTTACCATTGCCCTATAGGTCCTGGCTACACCGGACACGCCTACTGTACTCTGCAACGTTTATTATTGGCTAGCCGTCGACCAATAGTCACACATTGGCTGTGCACCAATCAATGTATCGCGGTAGAAGTAACAAGTTTTACAATCCATTCGGTTCGTTTGAAAAATTATTAAAAATAACAGTTTATTTTTACAAACTGAAATGTTGACTAGTTGAAATTTTTTTCTTGGATTCCGATAAAGTCTAGCGATATAGTAAAACTACAAAAGTGTGAGATTTGTCTCAAAAGCAAATAATTTTCCATATAAACGTAGTCCCGAGTATATATATGTGCATACTCCTCAAAGGGTTAACGTAGCAAAATTTTCTGAGAAAGTCACGTTGAAACTTTTTTCTTATTTGAAAAACCTAACTTTAAAATTTATGCTCTGAGAGGGAATTTCTGCATTTATATTTTAACTCCATGGCTGGTAACTGTAAGGACACACAGAAAAAAGTCTATTGTTCTTACAACGAAATAATTACTATTAAAGCATTTCTTTAAACGTATATATTGTAGTAAAATGAGTACTATTGTGACAAAGTTAATACTGTTAACCGTTTACAAAGTCTTTTACTATTACTAGGGTACCCAGCCCGTGACCTTTTATATTTTGTATTATCACGGGGCTAGAAAAATTACCATGAAAACAATTTTGGTTATCATAGAAAGACTGAAAACAATATTGCATAGATATATATAGGTATTAATGAAATTATGTGAAATTAACTCAACATTGAAGCGACTGCGGTCCCATTTAATACTTTTCTATCCACTTGGCCACTGCGGCCCCACTTATCATAGCCCTATCCACTGAGTCACTAAGACCCCACTTGATATAGTTCTATCCACTTGGCCACTGGGCCCCACTTATTATTATTATTACTGGGTGCATGTCCACTCAGCCACTGAGGACCCACTTGGAATCGCTCGATCCACTAAGCCACTGTGGCCCCACTTAATAAACTCAACATCGAAGCGAGACATTTAAAGTAAACAAAAAGGATTTTCCATTACCTTCATATATCTATGCAATACTACAGAACTTTTCATAAGGAAAAAGTAATTAAAAAATTAGTTTTTTTGGGTAAAAGGTAATGATTGCGTAATTTGATCTTGCTGAAATTCGAACTTAACCTGTATTCTATCATGAGGATAAGCTCTGCAAAATTTGAAAAACTTCTGTTGAGTTTCAAGGGACTTAGAAGTATTAAATGCGTACAGACAGACAGAGATCGTCTACTTATTATATAGGATTATAAAGCTTAGAGAACTAAATGTAGCTTACACCAGCTATCAAGCCTTATAGGCTGTTCACGGTAAAATTAGCACTTTTGGAAGGCCTGCTTAAGATCTACTTGTATGCATATTGTGTATTCTTCCGCCTTATTTAAAATTAACGTTGCCATGTGCTGTATCACTTTATTCATGCGTCGGCCAAGTGAAACTGTGGAAATTATTAACAAAGTGAATATCCTACTAATCTACTCATTTTTGCACTTCGATTCATTAAAAATAAACAGAAAAAGAAAGAAATAATTTTAGCTCTTACTAATAGTTACCTAACAATTTTTATTCGACGTTAAGATATGGAACTAGTTTCTCTCCATCGTTACCAACTTTACTGGGTGCATGTCATTCAGTGCTCCCATTGAAATATATGCAGTGACATTTATCTAAGGTTGGTTTCTATATCTTAAAGTATTTCCACATAACGAAAGAGTACTACAGTTCGTTGTTGTATGTTGTATGTTGTAGAATACCCGCAATATAAAACACAGCCAGACATGTTGAGACGGCGCAGTCAGTAGGATGTTATGGGTTTCGTGACGCGTAGGACGTCGAACATTCAAGGCGCGGGTTCGAATCCCCTAACGGGTGTAATTTTTTTTTTGTTGGTAGTATTTATTTTTGAGACAAAATAAATGCAATTTATTTACTTTACATCCTAATGTTCTTTTAAAGTAAAAGGAATACAAGATAATTTCTAACACAAGTGTTAACGTCAGTTCAACACTAAATTTGTGTTGCCGCAACATAAACACCACCTTAATGTTACCAGTACAGTTACACTAACAGGTTAGCAGTATATTACATTAACAGCAACATTAGTTCCGGACGGCTCAGAGATAACAAAACATTATTGTAGTAGTAGATAGCCAATTCCATATCGATATGGTAATGTATTTTTTTACCATATAGTACAATTAATTTTTTTACCAAAATTAGATTCATAAATTTGAAATTCTGTAGCAGGAAACTATATATCTCGTATAAGATATTGTAGTTTAGCGAATTCATATGAATTGCATAACTTGCTGAGCAGGGAGTTCATTCTGATTTATAAAGAGAGAAATTTATTAAGAGGAAAAAAAAAATGTTGCTGAAGTTTTATATCATAATAATATGATGATTTAGCGTGCAGATTTGGATTTAAAAAAAACCCTGCTCCCAGGGGTTCGAAACATGTTGAAATTTGCTTGATTTTGGCTTTAAATTTGCTCGATTTTGATATGCAAGTTGAAAGAGTCTCCAGAAAATGATAAATTTTTTTAGGCTTTTCCTTTAATTTGCTTGAATTTTATGTAATTTAGTGCACTGCGCTAGTATCCGCGTTACTTATATACTTGCAGTATTAACATTAACACTGTTGGAACAACAGTAAACTTTTATCACTGCAGTTTCCTTGTGTACAACGACCCCCGCCTCTCAGTGACAGTCCAATAGTGAAGGATGAGAGATGTCTTGGTATGCTGCTAGAGAATGATAACTGTGAAGGTTGTCCACATATCCCTCCACATGTCCCACACACATAGAGGTCTATAATACTAAACATACGGCTGGCGTTGGTCTCTGTCAGACTGTCCCACGCTTCTTCTAAACACTAGGCTATGTAATATATAATGCGTCCACTCAATCTGCCTACAACAGAGGACAGATACAAAAGAAAAATATATAGATGTACTGAGCTTTACACAGACAGAATACTTAATCCGATTACACCCTGCGTACAGTGAGGGCCGCGTAGGCGTGGTGGTCAGACTATAGGCTAGTCACGTTAAAGTGAGCACTTTTTAAGGCCCTCGCAAAAATATTTAACCCCTAGTAAATATACTTCATTGCAGCCATAGACGTTAATATTGAGAGTGATGAAATATATATACACTGTGTTTTAGTCATATTGTTCGATTCCCGACGGGTTCGCTCCCGGATTTTCGCACGTGGGGATCGTGCCTGGCAATGCCACTGGTCGGCAGGGTTTTCTCGGGGATCTCCCGTTTCCCGCGCCCTGGCATCCCGGCGCTGCTCCTTACTCACCTCTCGCTTCACCCTCATCGGCTCTCAAGCCCTCGAAGTTAACAGCCGCCCAATCTTTTCACTCACTCACTCGTTGCACAAAAAATGTTATATCCGGTCCGGTATTGTACATCGCGAAACTCAGTGTTTGGTGTTCTTCTCAGTGGGTAAATGATTCGTAAACCGTGCTTCTGCTACATAATATGTATATGCTATTCACGGTAAAATGAGCACTTTTTAAGGTTCTCCCAAGAGGCGTTAACCACTAATAAATATACCGTATTGCAGCCTTAGGCGATAAATTATGAGAGTGGTGAAATGTATACACTGTGTTTATAAGTCACATTGCAATGTTTATAGTAAAAAGCAGCAGGAAGGTAGAAATTGGATGAAAGTAAAAATGTAGAAGGTCCTTAAAAAGTGCTCGCTTTACCGTGAACAACCTATAAGCGCACAGAAGCGATACTGCGTAGCAGTTCCTGTGAAGTAGGCTAACTCGATCGCTCATTGGCCGCGCGCGCGAAGCTATGGAAACGGTCTTTGAGTCTGATTGGCTATTGCACGATAGGGAATATTCGATATTGGTCGGACAGGTTGGTCTGCAGGAGCTGATTGGTTAGTGTAACGTTCCTCCATTTTACTGGCGTGTGTGGTTGGCGTTCACAGCTGACTCCACCATTTCACCTGTGTCTTCTTTAGTATAGGCCATTCACGGTAAAGTGAGTACTTTTCAAAACCCTTACAAATTGCATTAACCCCTATTAATACATTTTATTGCAGCCTCAGGCATTACTTTTGAGAGTATTGAAATATATAAACTATGTTTGTTAGTCATATTGTAATGTTTATATTAAAAAGTAGCTGAAATATAGAAATTAGTTGAAAGGGAAAATGTAGCAGGGCCTTAAGAAGTGCTCATTTTACCAAGAACAGCCTATACTCTGCTTTAATGACTGGTTAATATCAGTGTTACCGAACACACAGCCTGCAGTACATTATAGACTGTTCACGGTAAAATGAGCACTTTTGAGGCTCTAGTTACTTTTGTCCTTTCAAACATTTTTTTTCTTTTAACCGCAGTTTTAAACAAATATTGCCATGTAAGTGATAAACATTGTGTGTATATTCCACCGCACTTGGAAGTTAAGGACTAAAGCTAAAATAAAATATAATTATTGCCAATTATTCCAAATGAGAGGACTTTCATAAGTACTCACTTTACCGCGAATAGCCTATAGTTGTGGTAATGAAATAAGTACTGTGACGACTTAAATAGAGCATCAATAAATATTTTCGTACTCGCAACACCTGAAACTGAAAGGTTTAATGTATGTTTTCCAGTACTGCTACTATAGGCTGTCCACGGTAAAATGAGCACTTTCGAAAGCCCTGCTTAATATATACTTGTATGCCCGTTGTGTATTTTTCCTCCTCATGTAAAATTAACATTGCCATGGACCTCATCACTTTATTCATGCTTTGGTCAGGTGAAACTGTGAAGTTATTGGGAAATAAAATATTTTACAAACCTGGTAATTTTTATACTTCGATGCACAAAAAAAAAAGTGAAATAAACAAACTCTTTTTAATCGACGTTAAGATATGGAACTACTTTCCCTCCATCGTTTCCAACTTTACTGGGTGCATGTCACTCAGTGCGCCCGTTGAAATATATGCAGGTAGGGTCAGTGGGTTTTTTCTAAGGTTGATTTCAAAAGTGCTCACTTTATCGTGAACAGCCTTTACCACTATTTCGAACTAACATCCATGTCGCGGTAGCATATTCGGGATTCAAAGGATGGATTATTAATACCCATGTTAAAATTAACAAAAATGTCACCTTGTGTAGATACCCGAAACCTCACCGTTTTCGAGTTGGCCTAATGTGTGTTATACTTTCAAAATAATATTTACCAATACCCGGCAGGTGGGGCATGCACAATAACCAATAACACACTTTTGCTGCTATTAATGGGAGGGAAAGATTCTACAGAGAGGTCCATTACTAGAGACCCGGATATTTCGCATATTCATTTGGCGACAAGCTATCCTCCACAATCCTCTGTGCACTCGAGCATCAGTTATATAGGCCGTTCACGGTAAAGTGAGCACTTTTTAAAGCTGTTTCATCAGACATAATAACCAATAAATACATTTCATGATGGCCTCTGTTGGTTTTGGGTATGGCGATTGTATACAATGTGTTTATTACTCACTTGGCAGGATTTACATTAACAAGTGGTGGGAGGATATAAATTGGTTGAAAGGGAAAAAGTAACTGTGGACTCCAAAAGTGCTCACTTTACCGCGAACGGCCTATAATAGTTATTGGCTGTTGCACCAGTTTAAACCCAGACCAATTGCGGACTCGTTGTCGGCCTATAGACGTTCGAGGCGTGTCTAACAAACTAGGGTCCAGTGGGAGCACAAACACACATGCACACGTGAATGCAGTTTAACTTGTTCTCAGACGAATCCGCGAAATTTACGGGTCTTTATTCATTACAGTGGTATTGCGATAAACTTTTTCTTCTGCTACAATTTAACAAATGTGTACCTCCCTTGGAATTAATTTTGGACCATATGTCGTATATAAGTTTTCAACTTCTTTATTCGTGCTTAACCTACACTCGAAGTTTGTAGGTCCAATTTAATATGCAACCCCTATATATATATATATATATATATATATATATATATATATATATATATATATATATAAACAAATACGTCACACATTCAGACAGTAGGGCGAAACCGCGGATAGACTATACACGTGCGATCTCGCACGTTAGCTCCAGAGGGTGGTTGATGAGATGTTCCGAATGGGCGCGGATCCATGTTGCCCGTTTGTCTTCTCCTCTGCTCGCGCTATCGGCTTCTATTCTGCTCCGACTGAACGAGAATGTGCGGCGTAGTCGGCGATAGCCGCGTGTGTGGCGAGTCCGGGGCCCAGCGTTGCCTGACCTTTTCGCAATGCCACGATAGTATACCGTTTTCTCGGAAAGATCTTTCAGGATCGTGTCCTTTATGGGGGGAGGGGGGGAGGGGGGAAATCACAAAAAAATTTCTGATGGCTTCTAAATAGCGATAGGAAAATTTAGCGAGTTAAATGACCTGTAGGCTAGACTCCTCAGTCGTCTGCATACTGTTGCCCCCGCACCTGGCAGTTATGGGATTCGCAAAGGTGTTTCCTCGCAATTCTGCTATTGGCTCACAGGCGTGCAGGGCGGGTCTAATAAACTGTGATCCCATTGCAAAGGCGACTTCGCTGTATATGTGTTTGTCGTCTATCTTGTCCCGAAATAAATTCACGAAATTTTCCTGTCCTTACATTTAATTGAGATTAAATAAATCAAGACTCTCGTTTACAAACAAAATTCCCGGTAGTACCATTGTATGCCGACATATTTTCCGCAAAAACACAAGGAAATTTACAACACTTTAATTATTTAAATAAATAAAGAAGTTCATAAAATATTTTAACTTACGGGAGACTTTAAAATTGGAAGAAAAATCGAGTAAGCAATGCGGTTAAATGGCTGTTCACGATAAAGTGAGCACTTTTGAAATCAACCCTAGAGAAATAATGTACTGCTCCTCCCTGTGCATATTTTAACGGGCACACTGAACGACATGGGGCCAGCAAAGCTGACAGCGAAGGGTGAAAAATTAGTTCCACATCTTAACGTCGAATAAATATTATAAGTAACGATTTGAGATAACTTACATTATTTATTTCACTTTGTGTTTTTTTTTTTTTTTTTTTTTTTAATGCATGGAAGTGTAAAATCGAGTATATTTATACAATATTCAATCTTCCAATAATTTCACAGTTTCACTTGACCGACGCATGAATAGTGATGATGCAACATAAAGCGGAAGGAGACATAAAGTGTTTAAAAGTAGATCTTAAGCAGGGCTTTCAAAAGTTTTCATTTTACCGCGAACAGCCTACGGCGCAGTTTTAATGGACACTTGGTATATGCCGTTCAAGGTAAAGTGAGCACTTTTGAAGCCCTAGTTACTTTTTTCTTTCAACCGATTTATATCCTTCCGCGTCTTGTTAATGTAAACCCTACCATGTGAGTAATAAACCTGGTGTATACGTTCATGGTACCCAAAACCAAAGGTCCGAGGCCAGAATGAAATGTACTTATTGATTATTATGTCTGATGAAACAACTTCAAAAAGTGCACACTTTACCGTGAACGGCCTATAAACGCAATGACGTCTCTTCAAAGGTAAAAAATGGAACAGGACAATGCCACCAACATGAAATGATCGTACTTGAACGATCAGGATCACATGGTTGGCAACGCTGCACGAGGACGGATGGTTCGGCGTGGGGCGTGGGCGCTCGCATGTTTAATAATGACGTCTCCCTTTTGCATTACTCAACGGTGTCACCTTAACCCCCCCCCTTTTTTTTTCCATGCACCACCATATAAATGTCTGGAGACACTCGGCGGACGAGGGAATCGCATTAGCGAGGAGGTGTGAAATATTCGCGGGGAAAACTTCAGACCAAGGTCATCAGCGCTGCCCTGTTAACCACGTGGTGTGGTGGTTAGGTTACTCTCCTCCCAGCTAGGCGGAACCTGCTTCGATTCCCGGCGGGGTCGCTCCCGGATTTTCGTATGTGTCGGAACGATGCCGCAGGTTTTTCTCGGGGATCTCCCGTTTCCCCTGCCTCCCTTCATTCCGGCGTTGCTCCGTACTCACCTCGTTTCAAACGCCTCGGCTCTCAAGATCTCCCTGTTAAGAGGAGTGTGATGTGAAACATTTTTTGTCTCGGTGAATATATGTTCAGTAAGTATATTCTCGAAGAAAAAAATTCGTGAAAATGGTCAAATATCGCATTTTTTAAGCTTGCCTATGCAGTTTCCTTAAGCGGCACGGGAAAAAGTACAGACATACGGGCGTAGTTTAATCTGTGGGCTCTCGTTGCGTGTAATAAAATCCCACTGTTGCAGATCTGATTTGCACAGAACAGGACCACGACGGAAACACTGCACGCCTTGCGCGTAGGTGCGATGAGGCGCTAGGCGTGCGTGGTCGAGTCGCCCGTATCGCTGCCTCGCTTCTTGACCTTGGACGCACAGGTTCAAGCTCATCTTAAAAGCCACACGAATGGGTGGACGATATGTAAAATGGTAGTTCTCAAACACTGGTGCGTGGCTAATACATAGTGTGTGTGTGTGTGTGTGTGTGTGTTTTTTTTTTTTTTTTTTTTTTTTTTTTTTTTTTTTTTCAGCCAAAGGTTTTCATTTGGTTCACGCTCCTTAGGGCGGCGTTCGAAAACGTTACTCCACGATTGAAAGTAATGTATAATGAAATACAAATGAGAAAATAATTCGCAGAAGTGGAAAACACGCTGGGCGATCCGAGAGTACCCATTGTCGCTCCACTAAGGGGTACAGGCGTTTCACGGTAAAGTGGGCATTTTTTAAAGCCCTCTCTTCTGGAATAATAGTCAATAAATATATATTTACTTTAGCCCCAGACGTTAACTTCCGAGTGCGGTGGAATATATACATTGTGTTTATTACTTACACGGCAACATTTATTCAAAAAGGTGGTTATCACTTTGAGGCCGGCACACTTTTACCAGCTTTAAAATCAAGCTAGACGTTATTCTCCTGTATCCATACCGCTGCAGGGACACCGTGTTCTATTGGTCCCTATTGTCACTCAACGCCATTCTACTGGTCAAAACGACACCAGTCTTTACGTATTAGCCGGCTGCCAACCAATGGAGTGCCGAGTTTACCTTTTTCCAAACAAATGCTCTTTCGTGTGTAACAGGATTTACATCACTTCATGTTGATTTCCGTAACTATACAAGAATTTTCGTTCATTTATGAAGTTCGTTGTTCATGTTTTATTAATTCCTAATTAAAATCCTTATGAAATAGAGAATTGATGTAAGTATACCCGGACCAGTTTTGGTTTTTTACGTGGAGTGAAATATTCGAACAAGTTTTGCCCGAATTACACTCCAGTATAGTCGTCAAATTGCTATAGGATAAAACATTGCTGAAAGAAAAAAGTAAGTGGGGCCTTGAAAGTACTCACTTTACCGTGAACAGCCTGTAGTAACAGTGTTTTATTTACATGAAATAATTTGATGACAGCGACAAGTATTGTGATGGTTGAAGATCTTTGTAAACTTATCCATTATCTAGACATTCGGTTTTCCATCTTAAATATTATCTCCAATATATGCAGAAAAGGAGTGTTCCAGGTCCACCACCCTTAGTAATCACATTAGACCAAAGGTTGTATATGTGTTTTCGACTTATTTTTTTCGTGATTTACCTAAAGCCGAAGTTTGTTGGCCGAATTTAGATCCCCCACCTTATAACGTATTATAGGCGTTATATTTATATGTTAACATAAAAGCAGCTTGTTTTTAGTTGAATAATGAAACGTTACTGATGTAATATGTTTATAAACTATAATATTTGACCCTTTGAGGACGGCACAAATTTACCAGCACTGAGGATAACTTTTAAGTGAGCTGCCTATATTCTACACTACAGCAGTATCATTTCGGTTGGTCTCTGTATTTCCGCTTACCATTGTCCTATTGGTCCTGGCTACACCGGACACGCCTACTGTACTCTACAACGTTTATTATTGGCTGGCCGTCGACCAATGAAGTCACGCGTTGGCTGTGTACCAATTAATGTTTCGCCATAGAAGTAACAAGTTTTACAATCCATCGTGTTCGTTTGAAAAATTATTAAAAAGGACAGTTTTATTCTTACAAACTGAAATGTTGACTAGTTGTCAATTTTTACTTACATTCCGATAAAGTATAAAAGTGTGAGCTTTGTCTTCAAGGGCAAATTAATTTCCACATAAACGGAGTCCCGAGTATATACGTGCATACTCGCTCAAAGGGTTAAAATGAAAATATGTGGTGCAAAGCTACCCTGAATTGGTGCGACCTCAGATGATTGTGGAGTCATTTGGATTAAAATTGTACTGTAACGGAGCAGTTCTTTTTAATGTTTAAAATAATATTATTGGAACGTTCTTTTATAGTTATTATTTTCATATTCGTTTTCTATTTACGTATCAGGGACCACGCTATTAAAGTAATCTTAACTGCAAAACACAAACTAAATTTTATAAAAAATAATGTAAAATTTTAGGTATTAAAAAACGCTATTTATGAATTAAAGTAAACAATATTAATTTCTTGCAGAATTGTTAGTATGAATTATATTAACCCTTTGAGGAGTATGCACGTATATACTCGGCCTACTTTTGTATGGAAATTTATTTGATCTTGAAGACAAGCTTACACTTTTATAGTTTTACTATTTCGCCAGACTTTATCGGGAATCTAAGTAAAAAATGACATCAACATTTCAGTTTGTAAGAATATAACCGTTCTTTTTAATAATATTCCAAAGGAACACGATGGATTGTAAAACTTGTTAGTTCTATCGCGACACATTAACTGGTACACAGCCAACGCGTGACTTCATTGGTCGACGGCCAGCCAATAATAAACAACTTGACGCTCGTGTGCCCCAATCACGTAGAGTTCGGTCAGAAAGGAAGTGACCTCACATCAGAGCAGCAGCCAATGGAGGAACGACGCCGGCTCAAGTATATACAGTACTGTGAGTTTTAGCGGGATGCCAAAAAAATAACGCGAATTTTTCAGGTCTCGACCTATTGGTCCACACCACACTGGGCGATGCCTACTGTGCTCTACAACTTTCATCATTGGCTGGTCGTCAGCCACTGGGGTCGCAGAGCTGATATGCTCCAATCAAATGTCGCGTACTGATTAGTATATTTACAGTCAATCGTGTCCTTTTATAAGGACATAGCAAAAAATTAATTTTTCGCAGTAAAACTATATTCTGTTTGGTTTTATTGTTATTGCAAGATCCTGTTAAATACTAGCAGAACAATGGTTTCTTTAACCACGAGAGTCTTATTTCCAACGACGAAGACATTTCTTAATTGGGGTTTCTCGAAATTAGCTCGAGCTGAGTCCAGAATGTGTTAAAATTAAAACCTAATATTGAGTTCAGGAACATTCCTTTCTTCTGTACGCGAAGAAGATCGTATCTGCCGCGGCTCCTTCTACTTCCAGTTTCCACGTCCGTCTCGTGACGGTCATTTTATTTGCCTTCGGATCTCGCAGTGACACTACTCCGCTCAGGCATCGTCTTTTCTTCCTCATCTCCCATTCTTTTCACACAACCGAACCACATCGGCGTTTTTCTTTTGAGCGTCGCCTCCTTTGTCTCTTGGTAAACCGCCAGCCACACTTTCGTCTTATCATTTCGGTCATGTCCCGTCTTCGTCTTTCTGCATCTACGTTGACGAAAGTCCATCGCAGTTGCTAACAGCCGGGACTGGTTCCGCGAGTTAACATTCCAATCGTGGCATTCAGCCAGTTAGGTGTCTCGTTCGTCTTAAGATATTATCCCGACGAACACGAATTTAAGAGCTCTGGGCTCTTGATTGTTTTACATTAAATGCTGTTCACGACATAGTGAGCACTTTTGGAATCGACTTTAGAAAAAAAGTCGCTGCCCCTGCCTGCATATGCAAAAAACGGTCGCACGGAGTGGTATGCGTCTGGTAAAGTTGGTAACGATGGATGGAAAGTAGTTCCATATCTTACCGTCGGATAAAAAGTGTTAGGTAACCATTTGTGATAATTAAAAAAATATTTTTTTTTTTCGCTTTCTGTTTCTTTAATGCATCGAATTGTATAAATAAGCAGATTAGTGAAATATTAACTTTTCTATTAATTAAACAATTTCACATGACCGACGCATGAATAAAGTGACGAGACCCGTGGCAATGCAAATTTTATATAAGACGGAAGAATACACAACGTGTATACAAGTACATTTTAAGCAGGGCTTTCAAATCAAAATTGCTCATTTTACCGTGAACAGCCTATAGTCAGATAAGGTATGAAAGTCACTTGAAGCGTGTGGCTTTATTCAATATCTATGCCTCCAATAATGAATCGGCACGTAAATACTACATGTTTAACGTGCATACATCTATACAGAGTAAATTAAATATTTATGTAATTTTGTATTGTTTAGGTAATCGTGTTTTTGTGTAAATTATGCATATTAATTCATGCATATATTTACTTCCTGAACTTAAAGGTTTACAACGAATGAGTGGAATGTATGAAAATTGGTTAACCTCAAAATTGGATAACTTAAGTAATAATAATACTATATTACTGGTATTAAACAATTAATATATCAAATAAATTAATGCAAATGGCATGAATGTAGAGAAATATTTCGAGCTTAATCTCTTTAAAATATATTATCTTAGTGTACGTGATAGTCGTTTTATTTTTATTTTACTTTTGCCTTGAAGGGAACTTCTCAAATTTTTAATTAATATTTATTTCCGACTTTATTACTCCTGACATTCCATTATGCCACGCTTGGCTTGAATTAATTTTCTGTAAGTTGTGCTGCCACGAACAGGAACACGAAAATTGTTTTTGTGAAGGCTGAAGGGCTTCTGGTTGTGTGTCATGTCAGACGCGATAACTGGTTAATAAAGGCTTTCTTGCCTCTTTATGACGTAGTCACTTGTCTGACAAGTTCGAATATTCTGCTGTTTTACATGCATAGACAGAGAGGTCGTTACAAACACTGCAACATGCTGTTTCAAGTTATAGGTTATCGCACACATGAATTTGAAAATTATTGAGTTTTATATATAAGAGTTTCTATACTTTCTTATTAAATACACCTGCACGATAAAATTAAAAGGAAACAAACACATAATTGAGATTAAATTTTTTTTTGAGAGTGTAATATTTTTTTATTGAGATTTCAATCACTACTGTTTGCGGCAACCATTAAATATGTTTAAATCATACTATGAGTTTAAACATGTATTTTAATAAAGGTAGGTTATATTATTCCTGTTAAATCCTACAGCGTCCTACTTCAGCTCGTAGCGAAAGTGAGTGAGTGAAGATATATGGGCGGCTCTAAACAGCGAGGTCTCGAGAGCTGATGAGGTTGAAATGAGGCGAGTACGTAGCAGCGCCGGAATGCAAGAGGGGGAGGGATGGGAGATCCCCTAGAAAATCCACCGACCAGCGGCATCGTCCGGCACGATTCCCACTAGCGAAAATTTAAGGAGTGACCCTACCGGGGATTGAACCCGGTTCGCTTCGGTGGGAGGCGAGCAGTCTAACCGTTCAACCGTTCGGCCCCCGTAATAAAAGCAATTCTCTCCTTACGGCGGAAGCAGTAAAATAGATTCTGCCAAGAGGATTTTTAAAAAAATCAGCAGTCGAAATTCCTTAAAATAATGATTATGAGTAATGTGACTCTAAAAATATAACTTTTTTTATAACTTTGCGGTCAATTATGCATCGACTTTCCAATTGTGGGCAAATAATATCTTTAAATAAAATGTTTAAATCTGCAGACATTACGTATTTAGTATTTCTGAAGAAAGTCACATCGTAGACGGCAAAGACAACCAAGGTAATTTTTGCAATGAAGTTATTTTTATATATTTATCTTGCTCTTACTGAGAAGAACTGTTCAATTGAAAAAACTCCCAGTTACATCCTAATTCCATATGTACAATCAACTACGGAGAACTCGCTCTTGATAATAACTACCTCATGGCGATAAGAATAAATAATAAACACGAAAACGATAAATGTATTAGTTCCATATATTATTGAACATATTCAGCCAATCTCGACATGCTCCGCTTGACATAAATACAAATACAAATTTGGTTGCGTTTGTGGTAAACATCTCATATGTTTTTGAATGCTTGTACAATTAGTAACGATTCGTTTGCAAGGAATGTATTGAAGTATGTTATTTGTGATAAATTTTATATATATATATATATATATATATATATATATATATATATATATATATATATACAGTTGCTAACATTATTCCAGAAACATTTTTTATTTATTATCTTTTAATTATTATTTATTATTTATTAATTTTATTTCATTTGTTTTTTTAATTGATTCCTACTTAATTTTTAATTTTTCGTTGGGGATATCAGCCCGAGCGTCTTCAGGCTGGCATATATTTTTTGTTTCATACTTTATTTTCTTCTTTACCTATACTAGTTTGTATTTTATATTTTTATTATTTATATGGTAGTTTAAATTTTTCTTTGATTTTTAATTTTGATTATTATTATTTTATTTTTTATTTATGTAAGATTTTTTCATTTTTGGTTAAAATACCAATATTTTTTTGTCCATGTTTGGTTACCTAAAGCTCATGTTGAAGCTCCTGTTTCAGGTTCTATAATTTTAGCGGGTGTTCTTTTAAAATTAGGAGGGTATGGTTTATTCCGTGTGTTTTGCATATTAATTGTTTCTGGAATAATGCATATATATATATATAGTAACCTATTAAAATACTGCAGTAGTAATATATATAGTAACCTATTAAAATACTGCAGTAGTAAAAAATATCTCTATTCTTAATTACTGACTAGACAGTGCAACTTAAAACTTACAAGTGGTGTGATTGAAACTACAATTGAGCTTTCGCTTAAACGCAAGTTAAGGGAATGTGGATTCAGTTTTACAACAACCAGAAAAACCTTTATTATTTTTGCTGTACCTTCCTTGATAGTTATTCAACTGCAATGTTTTTTTACGCAGTATATAAGGAATGAAAATAAATTACAACAACAGTTGCAAGCAAGGTCGCTACTTCCGAAAAAAAACTTTACAACATAAGTTCTCAACAAGCACAAATGTAAGTGAGAATACTGCGAATAACATGGTGAGCGTAGAGTAGGTCCAGCAGTTCGTCAAATTGCGCAAAAAGAATAAACCTTACCGCGCCCGATTATGATAGCTTCCTGATAGATATCAAAAGTGTTTGCCACGTAACGTATTAAAGCATCTACTGCTGCGCAATGGACAATTGACGCCTTATATGGCGGACACTAATGAATTAAACATGTATTCAATCTGCTCCATCAAGGCTAAATGTCAAGGCCAAGTGTAGTTGTTAACTGCCATCGATATCGAGAAAGCGGCATTATTGCCCGCGTGCTGATGAATGCGCGAATTAAAAGTAATCTGCCGTGATAAACGGTCCAGAGCGCATGCCTCAAGTTCAACCACTATTTACGTCAATACGTCAGGCGTGTCAATAATATCAGAAATACACATTGACTTACATGATCCCCCATTCTTGTTGGCCACGGGAGGTACGTCGACAAGTCACGAACCATAACTAAATCCTTACACGAGCGGCGACCTAAAATGCCGGTGTATACAAGTTGTTGTCACAGCCAATTCACGGTTACTTTCAAATTTCCCGAAGCCCTTCTAAAGTTGTACTTTCAGGATATTCCTCCACCTCATGCAAACAAAGATTAACCAAGTCTTAGAATGTCACACCAAATGGATAACGCACCGCATTTGTGCGTACTCAGTGTAATAATATTTTGCATAGGAACTTTTTTTTTTTACTATTTATTACCAACACGCCTATTTTCTCTCTGTTCTTATCCATATTAATTTAATGAAATATTATAATTTATAAATAGGAGGTATGTAAAAATTACAATTTAACCAAAATAAGGAACTTAATCAACACAAGTATAAAACGCTTGTGATACATGACTTATTTAGGAAAACAACCGAACATGTCATATATGGGGTGATTTTTCGAAAGTTTGATTCAAAAAGGTGTGAAGAAACCGCAAATAGATCAAATTCGCAAATTTTCACCTAACACTCAGGATCCAACGAAGACATGGTCCTACTTTCGTTTAGTCATTACCCCAACTTCGCTCGGCGCACACTGTTCAGTCTGCTCGTTTAAAAGAAATGCAGTTAAGTTGGAATCACAATAGCCCGACGAACACGACACGACAGACCGGCATGACGCCACAGCTCGACGGAATTTCATATTATATTTATTCAGTGTTCGCAATGCCCCGACGAAATCTACCCAATAAGTGGGGTAGTTGGTTGTTAACGGCAAGTTATCCTTATAATAGCCAATATTTACATTTTGAAACTCGCGATAAATTGAATGATTATTTTACTTTCGACAATATATTTATACGAAGTATAAAAAGTATTTTAAAAACTCGGAACGTTATTTTGGTGGCAAGATAAATTATTACTTATTATAGCAGGGAAATACGCACGAAATTTTGTTTTCTAATGTTGTAGTCGCATTTTTGGGGGCGCCCCGACGAGTCCGACACGACGGTATGTAGAAATATAATTTACTTTGTTGGGCTGTCGTCACAGTGACCTTTGCTTTCCAATGGCTGCTACTCAGATTTCGTCGTGTCGGGGTTGTCGTGTCGGGTTCGTCGGAGTATTGTGACTTCAGCTAGGATTAGGTTTCACGTCTCGAAGGCCCGCACGTCATCCGTCCTCCCGAACTGTACTCGGATGATTAAGGCAGGATTTACAAAAGCCTGTCGCGTCCGTCCGTCGTACATTCGTCCGTCTCTCATCCGAGCGATTTACAACCAAACTTCGTACGTCCGTCGAAAGTTCATAACTGCAAACTAATACAAACAAAACTTGTTTACGAAGGAAAAAAAATTCTCCATAAAAAGTGAAATTTTTTGGCGGTATTGTGTAAGTATCCAAAACACACATACACGCACGTAACGGAAATAAATCGATGTAAAAAAATGTTAAATTGCATACAAAGCATGTTTTTATTACTTTTACTATTGCACAAAAGGAGCTCGAGTTTTCAGACGTAATTATCAATTAATCTTCAGGAAAAATGTAACTTAATTACATTTTAAATTGCATAAGTAAAAATATGAAAACAAAAGACAGCCGAAACAAAACATTGCACTCACTACACAGCCTTGTAAAGAACTCGGAATGAACGAGTAACAAAGCGTGAAAGTTTAGAAGGCTGTGATTCCATCCGTTCGTCAATCAAAAGTTAAAGCTTGCTGAGGTTTTGAGGAACGGGATGGTAGAAATAATGGTCACATGTGATTGGCTGTTAGTCACGTCATTTACGGACGGATGACGGACGGGAGTAGATGTCTATTGCAGATCCTAGAGCAACTCAATAATTTGACTAAAATTCAAGCAATTTCAATCCAAATTCAAGCTAATTTCTTATTTCCTGTATAATCTTTCAAAACGCAACTCAAAATCAATCAAATTTAAGGCCAAAATCAACTTTCAACTTGTGTTCACTCTTTGTGAGGGGTTCCTTAAAGCCTTATTTGCAAACTAAATCATCATACTTTTGATGAAATTCCAAGAATAATCATACTTTTCTTGTGATATTATTTTTGACTAATTGATTTAGCTTGCAAATTTCGAGTAAATGTGACCTTTTTTGACCTAAATTTAGCCTCAGTCGCTCCCGAGAAGGACACTGATCAAAGAGTGGACGAAGCATTTTTTTTAAAGTGCGATTTGAGTCAAATTAGCTTGATTTTATAGCAAAATTTGGATAAAAATTTGTGGTAAATTTGAAGAGATAACTTATGTCTCCAGAAAAAAAAAAAACTCGAAAGTGAGCAATTTTGCTTGAATTGTAGTGGAATTAATGAGTTGCGCTAGGATCTGCAATATACATCTACTGACGGGTTGTTGTAAATCCTGCCAGAGACAGCACACTTTACGTCTTCTCGTCTCTCTTCGGGTGTTCTCTGTTCCTAGTGCCTTTACACGGTGTTCTGCCTTTTCTCTCGGTAAAACCTGTCCTCCCCAGTCGCAAGTATTCCGACTTCTTGCGTTGAAGTCTTTATCTGAATACCCGCACTGTTAAAAAATTCCCGTACTTTTAAGGACATTTTTTTTTTACAGAAATGGACAGCAAATATACGGAAACGCAATCCGTATTGATGAAAAACGGAATTATACGCTATTTCATATAACTTCCAATAACATTTGACAGGCGTTGTGACCAACCTACACAGCATTTAAACAATAACCGCCCCCATTTACTAAGTACTGTGCCAGTTGATGGTTGTCGCAGGATGCGTGTTATTATGTTGGCGCTCTTGACGATGATTGTAAAAGAAAGTAGTACTCGGAATTAAAAATTATGATGTGAAACATTAATGATAGCTACAACATTCATGGTTAAAATTTACGCTCATATAGTAATATGAGTTATAGAGCAAGGGCTTTAAAAATATTTAGAAATGCTATGGTAGAAAATGCGAACGTCATGGTTATGTGAAAGGTCTCCACCAATCTCCGTTGAGTCTGTTGTCTATGGTCTTCATCCGCTTCCGGTGAAGAGCCGTAGCTGTTGTGCTCTCTTCCGTCATAATGAATCAACATGCGAGAATTCCTTGCTGGTGACGTCGGAATATTACACATGCAGTTAATTAATTTTGTATTTGCGTATTTCGTTAAGCGCAGTTCGTCGTAGGTGCCTTTTTACAACAGTCTCCTCAGTGAAATGAATTATCGACGCGTGTCTGTCGCTTTGTAAAATGGTTTTTTTTTTTTGTGTGCCGTGGTCCGCCATTTCCTGTGGCCATCGCGAACTTTTACTTTCGTTGTGAAGTGTGAATTTGTTGGTTTCAAGAACTAGTTCAAGTGTTTTGTTAATTTCATAGGTCAGCAAATAAATTATTTCGTATCAGTAGCCGACAAGTGATTAATCATCCAAGGTTCGGTACGAGTTTAGGAATTACAAGTGAACAGTAAGTTTGTGTGTTTTGTAAATAATGTTTTCTTATATTGTTGTTAGACTATTTAAAATGTATTTGGACTTTTATTTGATTGTAACACTAACGATTTTTACGTAGAAGTTAAATTTGCCTAATATGTTTACAATGTGCATTTCGCACATCAGTATTAACAGTGGCGTATTTATTGTGATTTGTTCTTGCGTTAGGTTTTAAAATGTACGTGGCCTAAATAGGCGCCCTTTTAGTGTAGTTCATTATATACAAAAATGCAATGATATTTATCTGTTCAGCATTCCTCGCATCGGTACGAACAGCGACTCATTTATCGCACCTTTTTTATTTCGATGAAGTTAAAACTTTTGAGTTATAGTAAATTGAATGCTATTTCCTTACGAACAAAATTTTCCACTGCACCATCAAAATAATGCCAGTTCCAATCCCAAATCTCTCATAAGAAGAACAACAAAAGACTCACGTCTCACGAAAGACGATAAACTAAAGTTCCCCAACCCAGCAATAAAATAAAAGAGAACCCTAACTAGTATACATATTATGTGATAATAACAGAAATAAAACAGTTGGGGATGGTAACCAGCTATAGTAGCCTATTTACTGGACAGAAGTTGTCCGTCTTTCAATGCTCGCCATTAGATTAGTAGTTTGTTTACAAAGATTGGCTTCTTCACCGACATAACAGCTGTGGCGGAGGGATACATCGTGGTCGCACTTCTTTTAGAGAACTGTCAGAATTTATTGAAGTAATGTGAAACAGAGTATAAGTCCATAAATACAAAATGTTAAAGTTATGGAGGTCGCCAGAAGTGTAATGTTTGTTATACATATCTATGATCCCTTCCTGTTCCTGTTGATAGGTAAACGAAGGAGATGATGAAAAGGTTTTGTGTGTTTGTTATTGCAGATAAAAGGTCGTCAATATTACTGTTTAAGTCTAGCATGTTCTATGTAAATAAAGAAAGATCTCGAAAATAAAGAATTGAGTATTTATTGCTTCGCTGTGTTCAAAAACAACACAAAATACGATAAAAAAAACTCCGTATTTCCTATTTGTTAGGGTTTCGGGGACGAACAATGGCGAGTCTGCACGAAGCTTTCTTCGCCACTGTAGCCAGGAAATGATCGTTTCTGCGGCGGTTAGATTATCGAGACATATTATTTCAAACATCAAAAAATTGCATCAGGCGTCTGTAACATTTAGCAATACTTAAAATACATTAACTTTAATAGAAACTGAAAATGATGCTTCTGTTGCAGTAGTATAAATATATCAGTTATACTGCAGACGTCATGTCGGTTGTGATTGAGTGCTTAAGTCGTGGACTTGTAGCTTTTTTACTCGGGTTCAAATCTTGCTCAAGTATAAAATATTTTAACATTTTATAATATATTTTTTTATGCACAGTAGAACACCCAAGTAACAAAAATTAAAGACTTTTTCATTATCTATTTATTGTTTTAATCTGAAAGTACAGGAAACTAACTGTGAAATTAATGGAGAGGTTCCGCGAAATTTACGGAAAGTCCGTTTTTGAAAAGCAATATGTCCGTTATTTTACGGAGAGTTTACGGACACCTCTGGATAAATTTTTACCAGCACTTTTCCGTAAAATTAAGGAAATTTTTTTTTAACCGTGTGTTCATGGATCCTCAGAATTTTCCTCTCACCATTGGTCGTATTGCTCCAATCTTTTCCCAAGTCATTGTGCCAAATTCATTCCATATCTTTCATTGCATTATCCAATTCCAAGTGAATGCCCTTTCTATATGTTTTTTCCTGTAACCATTGGTAAAGACCCGGAAATTCCACGATCATATTTGAGGACGAGCTAGACGTCTAACACGTATACATTTGGCTTTCTGTCTCAACTGGATCGCAGTTTGCAAGACACGCCCTGGACAGATTTGAACCAACAATTGACCTGCAATAAAACTAGGACCGCATACCGTTCTACCAGGTCTGCGAGGAAACTGCGGCATCAACTAATGAACAGAGGATTGTGGATTCTAGCTTGTTGCCAAATGAATCCGCGAAATTTCCGGGTCTCTAGCCATTTCAGCTTTGATGCGGTCCATTGCAGTTAGAGGCAGTGCCATTTTTCAAAGGTTGGTTTTTAAAGTGCTGATTTAACCGTGACTGAAAAGTCGGTGGAATCGGTAGCTGCAACCGACATGAAGCACGACAAATTGACGTCTGAGGGCTGCGCTGTGGTTCTACTTATATATCGTCAACGACTCGTATTTTATGGTAATGTTATACCAATAAGCAATTAATTTGTTATAAAAAAATTTCTTCACTTAGATAAGAGAATTATTACTATAGACCTGCGAAATTCGCGTTATTTTTTGGGGACATGTTGAACTTGAAACACATGTACCTTTGCAATATGTTTGTCATTGGACCATACTTTATGTGATACACGCTGGGTGACTCTGCACCAATAAAGGAACACTTCACAATTTTGTGCCCCGATCATGTATGGTTCATTCAGAGAAGGGAGTGTCTTCACATCTGTGCAGCAGCCAATGGATAAACAACGCCGGCTCTGGTGCATACAGTACTGTGAAGTTCAGCCTGATGCCAAATAATAACGCGAATTTCGAATGTCCCTAATCAGTACGTAGAATCACCATTTATAAGCGATTGTTGTAATGGATCTCTTTTTTTTTTTTTTTCATTTTAAAAATCTAGTTTTCAGGGGAGTGTAAGTGCCCCCTTTCCCCCCTCTCATCACCTGCTGTAGCCCAAGGTAGCACGTTATTACGTTATGACCGTTCTAAAACAACTCTTACTCTAGCTTCTCTCAATTTTACCCTATGTTACGTTACTCTACATAGTAAAAAAATTGTGTTGGTCTACTTGTCATAAGCAATTCTTTGAAAACTGGTTGCCAATTTTTTTTATTTTTTATTCTGCAACTGAATTATTGTTTATTTGCAACACGTTATTTATGAAAACATACAAAAATGTTTATGAACTTCAACGTTTATAACATACTTGCTTGTCATAATTCACCATTAGTTGTGTGAAATTTACTACAATTAGTAGAGACCAGAAAAATTCGCGGTTTCATTTCGGACAAGCTAGTTTTCGAAACCTCGTACGTGTGTGCTGCATATGCCTGTTAGTTTACACCTTGTGGACAACAATGAGCCAATAATAAACACACAATAAAATGCAGACCCATTCACCATCTTCCGTGATATTTGAATGATTTTACATACGGCAATGGAGTATAGCCTAGCGGTCATTGAACTCGCGAATTTTTCAGGTCTCTTATAATTAGAGACCTGAAGAATTCACGTATTCATTTCGGGACAAGCTGGAATTCAAAACACGTGTGCTTATATAACTATAGCCATTGGTCCAGACGGTGTTTGACACCTCCTGGAGAACGCTGGCCCAATCGTATCCTTCCACTGTGATAGCACATAACCAATGCGCAGTTGATATCGACATAGTCGTACATAAGAATGAATGTAAGTCAAGCCTGCAGGTCATTTAACTCGCGAATTTTCCCGGTCCCTAGCCGTAGTTTATTTCTAGTGTTACAAAAATATATTTGGCAACTACTTTCCGAGTAATACCTTGTACAAATACAAAAATAATTTACAGTTTACTGTAGGAATAGCGTTTTGGAACGCCTCCCAGGTTGCCAATGCAGTTATGAGTACAGGGCCACCCAATGTCCTATGGCATTCGTGTACTTTGCCTTTAGCTTATTGGCCTTATGTCTTTGTCGGAGAGAGTTCCTTTCTTGACTGGGCCAGTGAGAACTAGGTAACTCCGGCAGTGCGTGTCCGTGATTGGCGGGGCAGACACCTGCAAGTGCGCGTCAGTTAAATATCACCCAGTCACGAAAGCGGAATCTGAGCTCTTAGTGTTATGGTTGGGGCGCAAGATGTCCTGAAATATTTTCGTGGGGGGGAAAAACAAGTGGCCTTAGGAATGGGATTCGAACGTTGTCTTTTCGTCGCCGATAACCGGAATACGGTTACGAAACGCGAGAGAAAACCCCGCCGCGCGGATTTACCTCGAAGAAGAAGAAGAAGAAGAAGAAGAAGAAGAAGAAGAAGGAGGAGGAGGAGGAGGAAGGGGGAAGCGCAACGAAGCGGAACACAGCGAAATGGCGCCGGGGCTTCGAAATCACGTACATCCACGTACGTCCCCTCCATTCCGCGCACATCCCTGGACACCTAGCACATGCCGATGGCGCCTTGGCCTGGCGTCGCCCCTTTATGCGGGATTTACACTGGCGCGACTAGTGTGACGTCAATGTAAATGTGGCTGTGATGAAAACACTTGTGACGCGACGCGACATAAAAAAAAAAAAAAAAAAAAACCCCTATTTTGACCACTCATGGCTGAAAATACGAAAATGTGTGGGGGAGACCGAATGCGTATTTGTGAGAACGAACGAAGGAGAATAATTTGAAACACAGGCAACCATTTTAATGTTTATGTATTAATTATAGTTTTCCAGTTGCAAAAAAAAAAATGGTATGTGCAAATATGGTCCTTCTGCCATATTTGGTATGGACCTAACCATATCAATATAGGATATTGTAGCTAAGTTGCCATCCAACCTGTTTTATTTTTGCGGAGTTACGTGTGTTTGTGTTGATTATTTTATTTCGAGGGGGAAAAGGGGAACAGTAAGGGGACGAGGGCTTTAGTGAGATGGCTGTGGCATTTTGAGTTGTATATCGTCTTGACGGAGCAGTGAAAAATTTGCTCGTATGGAAATATACTTGTCTGAAGTTAACCTTACACTCGTTGAATTCGCTATACTTACAGGTAAAATAAAAGAATTATATTTACACACTACAAGTGTTTACAGTGCAGCTTTTTCAGGCACTGTTTTGTAAAATTCGCAACCCATTTAACACGTGTTTTACCATGGAAATACTTACAAGTTTTCTTCACTAAAATCACGCTTGTTCGTCACTAGCGCTAAATAATTTATTTGCAGAACCGTTTAGTAAAATCAACACTGCTCACGCTTCTTGAAACCGCAGTTTTACGAAGCAGTACACACGTGCCGATTAATATAACTTTTCACTCGAGAAAACACTACAGCGGCACCTACAACCAACTATGATTAAGGAACGCAAATTACAAATAATTAACTACAGGTAAAATATTCCGACATCATCAACAAGATAATATCTTCTCATTTTATAACAAAATGTGACCAACTTAACTTTTGCCGCCGCTCTTACGACAAGAAATTACACTCGTTTATTGATGCTTGTCGCGTCCGCGACGCGACAAAAAATTAAAAATTATTTCCATTCAGAAAATTTTGCCGCGCCCGAGATTTCTGTCGCGTTGACGTCACAAAATACTCGTCTGTGATTGGGTGAAGCATTACTTCCGTCGCGTCGCGCCAATGTAAATCCAGCATTATGCAGGATGTGGCGGGAAATGTCGTGCTAGCCACAGAGTAAACATTTTGTACGCATTTCTGCGGGGCCACCTGTGGAGACACCTGCAAAATTTGCGTTATTTTTCGGCTGCTCGATGAACTTCACCGTCCTATATACATTCGGGTCGGTGTCATTTGTTTATTGCCTTCCGGCAGAAGTCAGGTGCCATTTTCCCTTCAGACTTGATTGGACGTGATTGGGCTAGTCTATCGTTAATTGTTTCTTACTGATTCAAATACGCCTGGTAATTGTCAGGCTAGCTGTCACCCAGTAATAAAACCAACAGAAATGTATAACGTATACAAGTCTATCCTGTCTTCAAATCATAACGCAAATTTTGCATGTCTCTAGCCACCTGTTTTTCGGGAAAAGATTTCGGGACTATCTTGTACTCCAAAACATGCACTTTCATCTTTGATTGATATTAATTGTAGCGCATTACAGGTGTTTTTTCCCGCGAATCACGGACACCCTGTGTCGGACTTACCTAATTCTGATTGGCCCAGTTTTTAAAAGGAACTGTCTCCCGACAAAGACACGTGGCTAGTAACCAAAGGGAAACTGCACGTATGCCATAGCACATTGGAGTCTAGCCTTCCCGTAAATCATTTCGCGAAACGCAGGGGGGCCTAAGTATTGGCTATACACGATAATACGAGCACTTTTGAAAGCCCTGTTTAAGACCTGCTTGTACGGACTTTGTGTATTCTCACGCGTTATGTAAGATTAACAATGCTATGTGCCTCATCCCTTTATTCATGCGTCGATCAAGTGAAACTGTGAAACTATTAGAAAAGTAAATATTTCAACAAATTTGCTCATTTTTTACACTTTGATATATAAAAAAGCAGAAAACGAAAGAAATAATTTAAATGATCAAAAATAGTCACCGACACTGTTTATTCGACGTTAAGATACCTAACTACTTTCCATCCATCATTACCGACTTTACTGGGCGCATGTCACTCAGGGCGCCAGTAAAAATATATGCAGGTAGGGGCAGTGACTTTTTTCTAAGGTTGATTTCAAAAGTGTTCAGTTTATCGTGAACTGCCTTTATATGTTCGTACGACGTGTGACATTGCACCTCCGCTCATCCCACACGCCCTGCAGAGAACCAATAGCTAGGGACATGCGAAATTCGCGTAATTATTTGGCACCAGGCTGGACTTCACAGTACTGTATTCACTAAGAGCCGGCGTCGTTTCTCCATAAGCTGCTGCACAGATATGAAGATTGAACTACACTTGATTGAGGTACAAAAGTGTTCCTTTATTGATGGAGAGTCACCCAGGGTGTGTCACATAAAGTACGGTCCAATGATTGGCGTATTACAAAGGTACACGTGTTTCAAGATTAACATGTCCCCAGATAATAACGCAAATTTTGCATGTCTCTACCAATAGCTAGAGACATGCAAAATTCGCATTATATGGCATCAGGCTGAACTTCACAGTACTGTATATACCGGAGACGGCGTCGTTTCTTCATTGGTGGCTACATAGATGTGAAGTCACTCCCTTTCTGACATGAGTGCACGTGATTGGGGCACACAATTGTGAAACGTTTATTTATTGGAGCAAAGTTCCCCAGGGCGTGTCAGATATAGTATGTTCCAATGACAAACGTATTGTGAGGTACGCGGGTTTAAAGTTTAACGTGCCCCCAAAAAATAATGCAAATTTTGCATATCTCTACCAATAGTAAACACTCAACACACTTAGCACGTTTGTTAGGTTAATTCCGTGTGGCCGGGTACAACAGGATAAAGAGTGGACAGTGGTTCGGAGTGGAATGGAGAGATTTGGGCTGGTCCTTAACATCGAGGTCTTGAGAGCCAATGGAGGTGAAGCGAGGTGGGTAAGGAACGGCGCTGGAATGAAATAGCCGGGGGAAACGGGAGAGCCCCGAGAAAACCCGCCCCGACCAGTGGCATCGTCCGACACGATTCCCAAGTGTGTAAAATCCCCGGGGCGACTCCGCCGGGAATCGAACCCGGTTCGCCTAGTTGGGAGGAGAGCAGTCTAACCACTAGACTACCGCCGTCCCGCAGGTAGGTTAGGAAATCTGGCTTTGATCAGGGGTGGCCAGGTTCGTGTCGGGATCTTGAAATTCGCGCGTTGCTCTTTCTGCAATGGATAAAACATTTTTCAGCAGGAATAAATTCGGTTTTTTTGTTTATTCTTTAGCCCTTTGCGGACGGCACAAATTTGCTATCCCTGAGTTGAAGTTTGAAGTGAGCTGCCTATATTCTACACTGCAGCAATATCATTTTGGTTGGTCTCTTTGTCCTATTGGTCCTGGCTACACCGGACTCTGCTAAGATTATTATTGGCTGGCCGTCGACCAGTGAAATCACGCGTTGGCTGTTTACCAATTAATGTATCGCGATAGAAGTAACAAGTTGTAATGAATACTGTGTGGGGGGGGGGGACTTGGAGAGAGATATAGATTATTTATGCCCCACGTATGAGTATTAGCCCCTGTAAGAAAACGGGTTAACCCTGCTCTGGTTTTCCAGTCAAATGTAATGTATACAGGCAAAACTGCGTAACTAAAGTGCAATGACCTGGGAGAAACCCACAGTAATAAAATTAACATCAAACATTAGCCAACTGGCAGTCATTTTGCATACCGCAAACCATCGTCGAAATTGTTGGTAGTCCACAGTAACAGAATTTCAATTACCTGGATAGTCCTGCTCACAACCAGGTTAAATATTCAAATTAATACAGAGTACATAGGACTTAACCCAGGATGCTTTCCAATACCGTGACGATTCAAAAAGGTGCGCCTAAATGTTGTCAACTTTCACATAATTAACAAGTTACTTGAAACCTGATAAAACAAAATAAAATTACAATTCACATATGGAAAATTGACATTTCAGCTGCTGCGTCTACATTAATATTACGTAGAATTAAAAAAAAATTAAATTATGATATAACAATATTACTTGTGAAACATATGACGTTCATAATATTTGTTTGCAAAATAAACGTGCGTGTAATAGCGTTATAAATTTGCATGCTAACTTAAAATGTGTTGAAATGCAAGTAGCACCTGTTAGATAGTCAGACGTTACAAAGTCTTACAGTCTATCGTGTTCGTTTGAGAAATTATTTAAAAAGGACAGTTTTATTCTTACAAACTGAAATGATTACTAGTTGTAATTTTTTATTTAGAATCCGATGAAGTCTATAAATCGAAGTAGAGATTTTCTGCGTGTGATTAGGCAATACCTCGGCCGAGGATCCGGATACGCTGTCGATAGTTCCTCGAGACGCCGAAGAAGAAGCGATCGTGAAAGTCGCGAGCGGAGGTCAAAACACGACCTCGCGTGCGTTGAGTGGGTGGTGGGTGGGTAATATACCAGCATAAATCTCTGAAGGGTAACTTCTTTCAACACTCTCCCTCCAACAGCGCGCAGCAGCCGGAGCATGCAGATTCGCGTGCGATAATAGTCTATAGTGGCGTGTGGTCCCGGGAGATCAGTGGCAATTATACAGCGTGTGCCCAGTCGGTGGGATAATACCGGATGTTCTGCACCGGGACTACGTGCAACGCGGGATAATTACAGCGTGCGCGACGAGAGGCTGGGGATAATGGCCGAGCTAGACGGTAGCTGGGCAACTTCACGAACTGAACTACCACGGGACGAGGAACTCCCCCCCCCCCCCCCGCCCCCCCCAAACAACAACACTTCTCCAGTACGTGGAGAGGCGAGCAGAGACGCGGTAAGATTACCGGCGGGTAACTGAAAATTAGCCGGTGTTTACAATGATCCGGCGTGTCGACGGATGGCTCGCGTTTGACCCGCCACCCGGCACGTACGTGACGCCGTCGATCTCCTTGGAGGGCTTCCAGCACGCGTGGGCGTTCCAGCGTGACGTCACTCGGCACGCCGTTCCAGCTTCCGACAGGTTGGCTTGTGCGGTATGGTTGGGGGTAGTGAAATTTCGCGAAATTATTTCAAGACAAGTTATAATCCAAAACACTGTAGGGTCGTTTACCTGTATTAATTGCCTGAATAACTTCCACACACGTGTTAACTGTCTGTACACGACTCAAGTCAGAGCCGCCCCGATCAAATATTAAAACGCCTTCTCAAGCAGTAGGCGATTTTATGTTGGGTGCTTATAGTATTGAAGTTTACCGTATACTCATATTTTCCCGCGAAAAATCACTAGCTCTAGATATTGTTAGGGCCACCTGTTTTTCGCGAAAATATTTCAGGACTACTTGTGCCCCAAAACACTAGAACTCAGATACACTTACGTGATTGGACGATTGTAACTATCACGCTTTGCAGGTGTCTTCATGCGAATCACGGACTCTCAGTGTTGGAGTTACCTAATTCTGATTGGCCCAGCCAGGTAAGGAACTGTCTCCCGACGAAGACACGTGGCCAATAACCAAAGGAAAACTGTACGTACGCCATAGGACATTGGAGTCTAGCCAGGTGGCCCTAGATATGGTCCGACAGTGTGGTGCTATATATAACACGTCGCGATATTATCAGCTGCGCGATGTTGGCTATATGTGATATTAGCGATATGCGATGTTGACGGTATTCGGTGTTGGCGATATATGATACTAGCGGAATGCGCTGCCGATGATATCCGATGTTGAACATGCGTGATGTTGGCGATATGCGATGTCAATGATCTGCGATGTTGGCGACATGTGATATTAGCGACATGCGACGGGGGGGACGTGCGCTATTAGCGATATGCGATATGAACGATATAACCGACATATGTGATTCCGATATCTACATATGCATATTTGCGACATATCTCCATCTATTTTCAATGCTCTCTGGAAGCACTATCACATATGTACCGATATGGTTAAAATGTATCGAAAATATATTGAAAAGCAGATATCATTGTCAACAGTGTTATAATTCTTGACAGTTATATTAGAATTGGAAGAGTAAAAGTTATCGACCTTCCCAGAAGACGAAAATCTGTTGACCTCGTCTTTTAGAGTCTATTTGTGGCTTCCTCGCTTTTTTTTTTTAAATTGAACCTTCGAAAAATCGCCCCATTTAAGACGTTTTTGGTTGTTTCCTAAATATTTCATGTAGTCCTATCACAACCGTTTTATATTTCTGCTGAAATAAAAGTATCATATTCTTGATAAAATTTTAACTTTTAAATACATTTGATCCATATATTATATTACCTCATTTGTAATTAATATGAATAAAAACAGAGAGAAAATTATGGGGGTGCTAATACCTGATAAAGGCTGTTCGCGATAAAGTGAGCACTTTAGAAATCAATCTTAGTAAAAAGTCACTGCTCCTACCTGCATATATTTTAATGGGCGCACTGAGTTACATGCGACCAGCAAAGTTGGCAACGATGGATGGCAAGTACAGTAGTTCCGTATCTTAACGTCGAATTAAAAGTGTTAGGTAACAATTTATGATAATTTAAATTATTTCTATTGCTTTTTTTTTTTTTTTTTTTTTTTTTTTTTTTTTCATAAAAGTGTAAAAAATGAGCAGATTTGTAACACATTTATTTTTCTGATAGTTTCACAATTTCATTTGACGAACGCATGAATAAAGTGATGACGCCCATGGCAATGATAATCTTACATATGGCGGAAGAATACACGACGTGCATACAAGTAGATCTTAAACAGGGCTTTCAAAAGTGCTCATTCCCCCGTGAAGAAATGATTATCATGCAAAATGCTCTTAAACTCAGTGTTCACTAATGCGATGTTTTGTGCCTTTGGTCTAATTTGTAGACTTAGTTAAGCCTAGTTTGCATGAGGCGAAGGAATAGTCTGAAAATAGAACTCCAGCAGGATTTCAGGAAAAGTTGAAAATACGACGAATGGACTGTATCGATGATTTCCGTACACAAGATCTCTTCATACATGCGCCGATCACTAGAGCTAGTGATTTTTCGCGAAAAAAAAAAAAAAAAAAAAAGAGTAGACGTTTGACTTATGTACTATAAGCACCCAACATCAGTTTTGTATATTGCTATTAGTTGCTGTCTGCTTGAGAAGGCGTTTTCATATTTGACCGGGGACACTCGGTATTCGGCAACATCGACACGGCTCCTACGTGATTCGTGTGCAGACAGTTAACACGTGTCCAGAAATAATTCATCCAATCAAGATCGATAAACGACCCTACCGTGTTTTGAAATATAACTTGTCTTGAAATCTTTTCGCGAAATTTCACTACCACTACCTATTACGCGAAACAGCGAATCCTTTACAAAGTGAAAACTATGTTATTAATATGTTGCTTTATATTCTTATGCGCATAGGGATACCAGCCATTCATGATAAAAGTATTTATTAAGTGATTCAACGTATACTCACTTTAACCTGATGACTAGATCTGATTAATTTGTGCTCAAAGGAATTTGTGCGAGTGACTGTGTAAAATTATAAGATCATATCTTTCCGCCTTGAAATTTGTCTATACGAAGTAATGGTAAGATATTTGTACGATAAGTATTAATATGTAGTACAGAAATAATTTTGTACGGATTTTTCTTGTTTCAGTGTGGGACACAATGCAGTGATGCACTTTATTCTTTCCTCGATGGACATGGATTTTGAGCCTACAGGAATTTTTACCTCCTGTCCCGAGATGCGAACGTTTTTGGTGAGTGGGTTTTAATTTACATTTTAATCTCTAAGGGTACAGTACCAATACACGAGACCAAATTCTATTCGATCTCCTTTACCACTGCCGCGTCGAAGGCATGGAACAGCATGCCGATTGAACACCGAAATATTGAGTCGATTTTAGTGTATAGTAAATATGTACTACCTTAGTCACCGCAGTGGATGAGGGGATGATGTTGACATTTCGCGTAACTGTGTTTATGCATGTGTGCATGGGACTGAGTGTGTAAGTGAATTTGTGTGAACGCAATTGAATTGTAACCTTGGTTTGTGTAGTATAAAGTTAAGTACTTGTAAGTTTTAAATGTGTATTACCTGTAATCCCGTATGTACGAATTTGTAACAAGTGAAAGTGAATTCGTACACTGAGAGAAAATCGAAAAAAATTTGGTTTGTATAGGGCCAAATATATATTTAGTTGCCCTAACAAAATATATTGTTGAACAAACAAAATTTTAAAAGCAACAAAATTACTTTTGTTCGTCTAACAAAACATATGTTTGAATAAACAAAATCTCTGTGTTGGACCCAAAAAATTAGACTGTCAACTCCGTTCTTTCGGAAATACATTTAGAGAGTTTGTTTGTATTTTTTGTGGCAATTAGGATAGTAACCGTGTTAGTTAGTTCATCTACTGATGCTTAACGATCGTATAAACACATCAATAAAACAATGCAACAAGAAACTGACAAGTAAAGCTTTACAACTTAAAATATTTGTTTACACGCGTTGCCCAATATTTGCACTATATCAACCTAAAAGCTTTCCGGCGTCATCAGTTGTCACATTAGCCGAGGTAACTAGGGCGTAGCGCCCGGACGCAGCTGATATGGGTTCGAAACATCGGTCGAACTTGTAAATATTCTTTGTATCTGCCCAAACTGTTTTACGTACGTGTAGCCAAACAAATCTTTAGTCGCGCCAACCAAAACCTTACAGTTTGGGGCAACCAAATGAGAACAACAAAATAAATTGGTTTTTGCAACAAAATATTTCATTGCCCCAATACAAATAATTTGGTTGCGCCAAACAAATCTTGTTTGATTCAACATAACCTTTTTCTCAGTGTAACGGGTCCAGTGTAAGATAAGGTGCCAATGACTTAACTGCGCCTTTAAGACGTTAATAAATAAATAGTAAATAATTATTTCAGTAACATTTTGTTAATATTAATTTTTTTTTTTTAAGTATTTTTATGCGTTCGGCGAGTACCGGACAACTTGCCATGCTGTACCTCGTCCCTTAAGGGCCTTTGTCACCTGCACTTCTTCCCTTGAGGGCCTTTGTCACCTGCACTTCTTCCCTTGAGGGCCTTTGTCATCTGCACTTCTTCCCTTGAGGGCCTTTGTCATCTGCACTTCTTCCCTTGAGGGCCTTTGTCACCTGCACTTCTTGGCCTTTGGCAGTCTCTTGTTGTTCATAGTGAATGTATTCGTCTTCAGAGTGGGGATGTAGCTGCGCGTCCAAGGTCAAGAAGAGAGGGAGCAATACGGGCGACACTCACACCCACGCCTAACGCCTCATCGCTCCTATGCACAAGGCGTGCATTTTCTTTTCCGTCGTGACGCTGTACATAGGGGTTTTATTACACGCGATGAAAGACCAAATGTTGAACTACGCCTGTACCTTTGTACTTTTCTCTTGCCGCTTAAGGAAATTTCATAGGCAAGCTTTAAAAATGCGTTATTTGACCATTTTCTCGATTTTTTTCCTTCAAGAATACACTTAATATGACAAAAGTAAAAAATAAAATAAAAAATAGGGGCATAGATAATAGTTTTTTTTATATATATTTTGTAACAAAAAAATCGTATTTGCAGAACTTTTTTTTTTACCGAGATACGCGTATCTGCGCAAACAATTATTTCACAGAAAATATTTCAGTCCATCCTCCTCTTAACCCTTTGAGGAGTACGCATGTATATACTCGCGGCTACGTTTGTATGGACATTTATTTGCTCTTGAAGACAAATCTCACACTTTTGTAGTTTTACTATTTCGCTGGACTTTATCGGAATCGAAGTAAAGAAAGTAAAAATAGTCAACATTTCAGTTTGTAAGAAAAAATCTGTCCTTTTTAATAATAACACTTATTACTTCTATTGCGATACACGAATTGGTACACAGCCAACGCGTGACTTCATTGGTCGACGGCCAGCCAATAATAAACGTTGCAGAGTACAGTAGGCGTGTCCGGTGTAGCCAGAATCAATAGGACAGATGCAAGTGTAAATACAGAGACCAACCAAAATGATATTGCTGTAGTGTAGAATATAGGCAGCTCACTTCAAACTTGTCCTCAGTTCTCGTACATTTTGTGTCGTCCTCAGAGGGTTAATGTACAACCAATCTCTCTTGCACACCCGGGGGCCGCGGTGGTGTAGTGGCCAGGCTCCCATAAGAAAACTTGTTTTGTTTTGTTCCCAACCTGAGCAGAATCAACCTTACCACGGTCCGCGGCAAAGAAGCCTCGAATTACTCCTCGCCACAAATTGTAATGAGGAAGCCGTAGTATTTTACGAGAAATTGCCGGGCTTCAGGTGTCTCGCTCTGGACCGAAGGCATAACTCATCCCCGCGGACAGGTAAAGGAGACCTATTTACCACTCAGGGGAATTATAATAACTACGCCCAAACTTTTCCCAGCGTACACTCGAAATTGATTCCGGGGCCAATCTTAAACTGTTTGGCCCTCGAGTAATTTACATGACTAACCCCGGCGTTTGCGCTTTGTTTCGGGTTTCGAGGGAAAGATTTCTTAACCACGTGCTTCGGACGTTTTCTCGTCCAGAGTGTTTACTTTCGGAATTACCCGATGGCAGCTGGGTGCCGGGAGGGGGAATAATGCACCTTCGAAATAATTCGAGTCGTTACTGGAAATTACATCTTGTAAGCGCGGAGAAATAAGCACGAGGAATTTATTTTCGCCCTTAAGGGTACGAAATACTGTTCAACGTTCTAGACGTTACTTACATGTACAATTTCCTTTCACAAATATTAATCATAGGCGGCGTATTTTCTTCACAAAGGCCGGTCAAAATTGCAATTTTAGTTAGTTTTTTTTTTTTTTTTTTTTGGGAGGTACACATAATAACAAGTCTTCAGTTAAGTGTACGAGTATAATCACACTTTACATATATTGGAGGTGCAAGGAAATAATTCTAACTAAAGTAAGTATCTATGTATTATATTTCATGCATTTCAGTTCAATGCTGTAGAAACTGCATCGTCGTGACACCCTACGATGGTCAAACGGACGGACTTATCATTTTATTACTAGACTATTGTTAGGGCCACCTGTTTTTCGCGAAATGGATTTACGCGAAGGCTAGACTCCAACGTACTATGGCATACGTGCAATTTTACCTTGATTATTGGCCACGTGTCTTTGTCGGCAGACAGTTCCTTACTTGACTGGGCCAATCATAATTAGGTAACTCCGGCACTGAGTGTCCGTGATTCGCGGGAAGACACCTGCATCGCTTGACAGTTGAAACCATCCAATCACGAAAGTGGCTGTGATCTATAGTGTTTTGGATTACAACTAGTCCTGAAATATTTTCGCGAAAAAAAACAGGTGGCCCCCTACCAATTGTGTTTCATTGCTGAGCAAATGCCTCTACCTATGCTTTCCATTTGTCACGGTCTTGAGTCAGATTTAGTTAGATTTTAAAAGTGACTTAAAATTGCAAGTTAACGCTTTGAGGACGGCACGAATTTACTGCCAATGAATACAAGGTTGAAGTGAGTTGCCTTTATTCACCACTACAGCAGTGTCAATTGTGTTGGTCTCTGCACTTCCACTAACCGTCTTCCTATTGGTCCTGGTTACAACAGACACGCTCACTGTACTCTGCAACGTTTATTATTGGCTTGGCGTCGGCCAATGAAAAGTCGCGTATTGTCTGTGTACCAATCAGTGATTTATAAATCATGTTCATTGGCGAAAAAAAAAAAAAAGTTTTAATCTTATGGACTGAAATGTTGACTACCTGTAATTAATTTCTTAGATTCGAGTGAAATCCAGCGAAACAGTAAAACTATAAAAGTTGCGTTTTGTCTTCAAGAGTAAAGGAATTTCCATATACACGTGTATATACATACATACTCTTCAAAGGGTTAATTTTTTTCTCCTGTACCTCCCATATATGTAAAGTGTCTTAAACGGCACGATGCATGATTATGACTTTATTATTATACTCATAAACTTAACTGGAGACTTGTTTTTAACTAATGAATAGTAGGGTTTTAGTTTTTTATAACTTTATTTTATTTACCTATTTATTTTCTACCCGTACAAACGTAGATTGACAATTATCACGTTTAATCTACATATTACTAATCTTAAAGTGTAATTATTGTAAAAATTTAACGACATATACTTCCAAAAAAATAAGCCGCGAATGAAATGCTTGTGCGAGCTAACTTTGCTTGTGGCGCCATCTAGGTTGTCACGGCCGCCATATCAAATTCTCTTAATTGTGTTGTAGCCTGTGACGCTTGGGTTATCAAAATAAATCTATAGACACCTCGCGTTTATCAAAAACGGTGCCATAGGCGCGATACTACAGTGGAACATCCGAAATTTAACATACACTGTAAACAATTTTATTGCTAACTTCCTAAACTGTAATGGAAGTTTTTAACCTATACGGTGCATGGAAATAATACTACGAGCCAGGCTAGAAACACGGGAATGTTTAGCATCGCTACTTCACAAAGTTAATAACTTCCCTACGGAACCGTACGAACGTTACCATGCATGTATGGGAAAATATTTCACCATTTGCGCGCTTTGTCACTGTACGTATACGCTGATATGGTAAATTTGCAAATAATAGAGTGTACATACATCGTGTTAAAATCATAACCCTTCCTTTGCTTCACCACAGTCGAGTAAAAACTAACTCACCGAAATGAGGTACCACTATTTGATTCAAGGAATATTTAAAACCACGCTGCTAAATGTTTTAGCAATTTTTAAAAATTTCTCAAAACCAGAAAGTGTTTAATTTGCAGCAGTTAATAGTTTTCTTTGTGAAATGGAATCTGCTGGTCATAGTTAAAAACGAATTAAACCATGAACTTTCTGTCGCACTCGTGGTGCGTTCCAAAAACACTAAATTTGTGATTTTGTTACGCCGTAATGCAAAAACTATGTGATCCAAAATCTTATTCTAAGTTATTATAAGTGATGTCTACAAGCTGAGAGGTGTTTCTTGCAAATGCGTTTTTTGAACAATAGCTCCCGTAAATAAAAAAAATGTTCGAAGCATTCTCAAATATTGCATCCCTAAATTTATTATTTCGTAGTAAGTTAAAAAATGGGTTCCTTATACTCCATATTTTACTTTTATTTGAAGTAATGCTTGGTATACTTTCGGTGTAATTACCTGCTTTAAATTTTCGTTCAAATATGGAACCCGTATATTTATATAATTTTTGTCATAACTGGATTTACAGTTGATTTTTCACAATTTTTGGCTCGACAAGACGTAAATAAACAATCTTGAGCACCTTCTTGCATTGTTACGAATTCATTGCGTTCGTTATTCTCGGAGCACTGACTGAAGATAACAAAACAAAAATTCTTTCTTTTCTTCCGCCAGTGCTCCGAGAATAATGACGGCAGTGAATATCTAACAACGTAAATAGGCGTTGAACATTATCATTTGTGTTTTGTTGGCCCAAAAATTTCGAGAAAACCATTGGAGAACGAGTTATATCGAAAATCGGGTAGCTGTACTGCTTTCATGCACCATTCCACTTAATAGGTGTGAAACGTTGTAAGGGTAATGTTGTTGAAACATGTGTTGTAATAAATAGTGTAGGTTGTACAGTCATCCCACTACACTTCTCACTTATTTTGAATACGATGTAACGGAATTTGGAACTATGCAAACAACTGCAAACAAGCGGCACATCATTGTATAAACACGTGTTTCTGATAAATGTTTCGGCAATTCCTGAGACAATGTCGGGGAAATCTTACTTAAAGCATTTTCTTTGCTGCTACATAATATTACGAACTATCGTTTAACTCAATTCCCACCTGAAAGGGACTATGGTCGTAGCTAAATTATGAGTCTTGATTAGGTTGATGGGGTTGATTGAACTTTAGGGATATACAATACTATTTACCTGACTATTGATCTCGGGGAAGATTAAATGGAATGCCGAGATGCTAATTAATTATAATAAGTTTTATCCACTACTATTAAAATCTAATTGGAAAGTCCCCGCCTTGTTCATGTTGCCGGAGGCTGATTCTAGGAGGCGGTTAACGATGGCAGTCGGACATACCCATCTCCAATTCTTCTTGGTCCGCTGCCCCGATGACAAAATACCTCACTCCCAGTATTACGTTTTGCCTGTATCGGGTGCGTTGTTAATATTTCCGGTCCAATTTACTGGCTGGTGGAAGAGGTTTCTGCAAGGTGTTATTGCAATCACACTCGTGCCCTGGTTCAATGTGCGAAGGCGCGATCAAGCAGGCTGCGTCCCCCCTAAGGCCTGATCAGTTCATAACAATATGCCTTGATGTCACGAACGAAAATTTTGTTCGATCTTTACATTAACGCCTTATCGTACAAATAATTTTTCAGCTCAGTCGATGTTAAAGAGGAAAATCTTGGCATGAAGAGTACGTACGAATTTCTCATAACAACTGACACCTTGTAACCGACGGAAAGATCCATGGCTAGGGGTAGTGAAATCTCGCGAAAAGATTTCAAGACCAGTTATATTCCAAAACACTGTAGTGTCGTCTGCCTGTCTTGATTGGCTGAATTACTTTTAGACGAGTGTTAACTGTCTGCACACGAATCACGTAGGAGCCGTGCCGATGTTGCCGAATTATCAGTGGCCCGGTCAAACATGAAAACGCCTTCTCAGGCAGACAGCAACCAATGACAATAGACAAACTGGTTTGGTGCATATAGTATTTAAGTATACCGTGTACTCGTATTTTTCCGCGAAAAATCACAAGCTCTATTCCATTGTACAAGAAACAGCCAGTTATGAAATATTTGGCGTTCCAGCAGTAGCTACCAGATATAGGAAGATTTCGCGATTTCAATGACCTGTAGGCTAGACTTCTCAGTCCTCTACATACTGGAGCCTCAGCTGTGTGTTGATTGGCTGTTGCCCCGCATCTGGCAGTTATGGGATTCGCAAGGTGTTTCCTTGCAAGTCTGCTATTGGCTCAGGGACGTGTAGGGCTGTCCAATAAACTGTGTTCCAATTGCGAATGTGACTTCTTTATATATGTGTCTGGCGTCTATCTTGTCCCGAAATGAATTCGCAAAATTTTTCTATCCGAACCAATAGCATTTCCCAAATGAAGATGATGTTTACATTGATGCTAGCATCTTTTACTTGCACAACACCGTCCATGATTTTACGTATTTTGCAGCATGTCAGACGTGAACAAGTATATTCGCCATAATATGTTAAGGTGTTTATGTTAATTGTATCTAAAGCGCGTTCACGATAAAGTGAGCACTTTTGAAACCAACCTTAGAAAAAATCATTGCCCCTGTCTGCATATAATTTAGCGGGCGCACTGAGTGACATGCGCCCAGTAAAGTTGGTAACGATGAATGGAAAAATAAATCCTTATCTTAACGTCGATAAAAAGTGTTAGGTAATCAGTTGTGATAATTTAAATTATTTTTTTTCCCGTTCAGCCTTTTTTTTATGCATAGAAGTGTAAAAATGAGCAGAACTTTAAAATATTTACTTTCCTAATAATTTTACAGTTTCACTTGACCGACGCATGAATAAAGTGACGAGGCCCATGGCAATGTTAATTTCACGTAAGGCGGAGAAACACACAACGTGCATGCAAGTAGGTCATAAGCAGGCCTTCCAAAAGTGCTCAATTTACCGTGAATAGTCTATAAAATGAAATGTTTGTTTACACCAGTCCAGTTGCCACTGTGCAGTCAAAGGCGAAATGTCTGTCACACATAAGCTTATTTTAATACGTTTTTAACCATAATCTATTCGCAGTTTCTTCACATTTTTTTTTTAAATCAAACCTTCGAAAAATCACACCGTGTATTGTGTTTGGTCGTTTCCTAACCACGCCATGTATCACAAGCGTTTTATACTTTTGTTAACTCAGAGCATCTTTTTTTTTAGAAAAAATTAAATTTTTATTTATATTTTATTTAGAAAATATAATATTTCGATTAGCGAGAAAATATGTGTGTTGGCAATGTCTAGTAATAAATAGTTCTTACACAATATATTATTAAACTGAGTGCGCATGAATGTGGTGTGTTTTATTTCTGGTGTAATTTTCCATGCCGGTTAAACTTTGTTTGCACGAGGCGGAGGAATATCCTGGAAGTAGAACTTCAGCAATGTTTCAGTAAAGTGTGAAGTAACCATGATGACTATACATGTACGTATTTGTATCATTATGCACTATATATATGTAGCCTATATGTCTGATAATCATTCACATATGAGTTTAGAGTTCATTGTGTTGTTGTAACTGTGAACCCACTTAAACACATCATGTCCATTGCAGACAATTGTCTACATGTTTCACAGGAACGTTGTATCTGACCGGTACTGTACATTGAGAGGATCGTTGCCCAATGATCTTCCCTTGAGGTGGGTAACTGATTCTTAAACTGCTATACGTTATAAGTAGAGACCTGCAAAATTCGCGTTATTATTTGGGGACAATTTAAACCCTAAACCTATGTGCCTTTGTAATACGTTTGTCATTGGACCATACTTTATGTGACACATCCTGGCTGACTCTGCACCAATAAAGGAATACTTCACGGTTGTGTGCCCCAATCACGTGTAGTTCAGTTAGAGAGGGGATGTCTTCACGTGTATGCAGCAGCCAATGGAGAAACGACGCCAGCTTTAGTAGATACAGTACTGTGAAGTTGAGCCTGGTGCCAAATAATAACGCAAATTTTACATGTCCCTAGTTATGACTGATTCGTTTCACTTCCACCGAACACGCAGACTACAGTTTATAGGTTGTGATGAAAAAAATTTATTTTTTTTCGCTTCCTATATATGCCAAGCATAGAAATCTTTGTTATTTATAGCAACAGAAGTAGGGTTAGCGAAGGGGTTTGACGACCAAAAAACATCAAAAGTGGCACAAGCCACATTTGGCACTAGGGTCTCGACTACCCTCCACGTCCCCCCCCCCCTGGAGGTGTGTTGTGATTAGCTGATGGGTTACCCCTCTCCTCACCCCTTGGAGGTGTGCTGTGACTGGCTGTTGACCGTTTTCGCTTGACGTATTGGCAGAAATTTAGTACAATGTTGGGACACGGAGATTGGTTATACGCAGGGCCACCTGTTTGTCGCGAAAATATTTCAGGACTACTTGCAATCTGAAACACTAGAACTCAGATACACTTTCGTGATTGGACGATTGTAACTGTCACTCGTTGCAGGTGTCTGCTCGCGAATCACGGACACTCAGTGTCGGAGTTACCTAATTCTGATTGGCCCAGCCAGGTAAGGAACTGTCTCTCGACGAAGACACGTGGCCAATAACCAAAGGAAAACTGCACGTATGCCATATGACATTGGAGTCTAGACTTCCCTTAAATCTTTTCGTGAAAAAACAGGTGGCCCTAGTTATACGCAGCCAGCGAGATAGGTTTACCTCATCTTTAGTTTATGGTTTAGACTGAGGTTAGCACCACAGATTATTTATGAGCAGAGAAACTAAACTTTAGCTTGTATCGTAAACTGCAGCCACGCGCGCGAGCAAAATGGCGGAACTTCGCTCACCATTCAGCGCCTCGTGACCAACTCGACAGCCTGCAGCCGGACCAATAACTAAGGATAGGAAAATTTCGCGACATCGTTTCGGGACAAGATAGATGTCAAAAACATATATAGTAAAGTCACCTTCGCAATTAGATCACAGTTTATTAGACCCCGCCCTTCACGCCTCTGAGCCAATAGCAGACTGGCAAGGAAACACCTTGCGAATCAAAGAACCGCCAGGTGTGGGGCGACAGCCAATGAACACACAGCTGAGGCTCCAGTATGCACAGGACTGAGCAGTCTAGTGTACAGGTCATTGAACTCGCGAAGTTTTCCTATCCCTACAAATTGCTTGTTCGGGACTGTGGTGATGTCCAGACTACGCTTTGTCCTACATCGGGACCAATAGAGATCTATCTGTGCTTTATATTCACTGCCGATCTCTCATATTCCCCCGGAGACCATGCTGTCACGAGACCAGGATCCCAAGTTCCCATTACTAGGGGCAGTGATATTTCGCGAAATTATTTTGAGACAAGATATAGTTCAAAGTACTGTGACGTCGTCCACCTCTTCTGATTGGCTGAAACATGTTCTGGTTCGTGTTAACTGCTAGCGCACGAATCACAAAGGTTCAGTGTCGGAGTTACAGAATCCTCAGCGGCTCGGTCAAATGCGGAAACGACACAACCAGCCAGTGGCGGTATGACGACAGCCGAGGTGTATATATAATATTGAAGTCTTACGTGCGCTGAGATTTTTACGCGAAAAATCACGGGCCCTACCCATAACTCGTATGGTGGGTTGCAACAGAAAATGCAGCCCTACAGACTTGAGTCAAATTATTGATCCGGCGGCGGGCTGCAGTATATATGTGTCAGGTGGGCTCCTGACCCGTGTTTATAGATGTTACTATTTTTGTCTTCATAAATTCACGTGCTTGTGTTATCGGCGAGGGAGTGGAAACTCCCTGACAGTCTCCCGACTGGCATGTTGTAGTGTCGTGATGTCTGTACAACATGTTGTAGTGTTGTTTGCCGGTGGTTAGTTTAACTCGTGCTTAGCGTGTCGGTGAGTCCATACAATCCTAGTCGCTGTTCATCGACAACACCGCTTGTTCGCCATCAGTCCCCACGGCACTGAAAAGTCAGGGTCCGGCCTCGCTCTTATTCTCCGGTCGTTTCATCATGTGGCTCTGTGAATAAAAGTTGCGTGTTATTACCACACTTTTCAGCAGCGAATGACGTCTGTCACACGTGTGTAAGTTTCCTCATTAGACGGTAAGTTCTTCTGTGTACAGTGTAGACCATTTAGGCCACTTCATATGCAACATCCAAGATGGAGGACACTGGGACTGAAGAAAGGTAAAAAAAATTAAACAAGAACGGAAAAGAATACTTCCCGGTATTCACGAATGTTTATGTATAACGCTTTTAATTCAATGTTAAAGAGTGTAAACTACTTTCCCTGTGTTCTCGCCAACTTTGCTAGGAGCATGCTAATCGATGTGCCCGTTACACTGTATGCTGGCAAGGGAAGGGAAGGGAAGGGAAGGGGAGGCAAGGGAAGGGAAGGGAAGTGACATTCTCCAGGCAAATCAACTGGCACTCAATACGTTGGGCGCCGTTTTCAGTTAAATTAGATATGCAAAATTTCTAATTTTCAAATATTTTTTACTCAACTATCTTCCTCTTCAGCACATTCAACTAACAATTCATTAATCTTCTCGCATGCAATAAAATTCAATATTCCTTATCTTCAGTTATTAAATGGTTGCCTTAAAAATATCTTCCAGCAACTTATTGTTATTTGCATTAAAAAAACTATAATAATTATATCATTCAAACTTTTCAACTATAAGAAGCACGCCCATCTCTGGAGGTGGTGAAAATAACTCTAAAGAAAAAATTAGTTCTACTTTACATCTGCCTTCCTGTCCTCTGACTGGCTGTCGCCTTACCATGGCACATCTCTCCGCAAATCAGTGATGGAGAGACGATAAACAACCAGGATAATTTTATTTAGTACTTTTATTTGACAAACGTTTAATCTAGGAAAGAAATGAAAATTAACAAACAAAAATATTAATACTGAATGCTGTCTATAAAAAAAATGAAAATTACTTATAAATTATATCTATGTCAATAAACTATTAAAATAACCATATATCATACTGTTAACTCATATAATAAAACATAATTTGGAATAATTTTAACCCTTTGAGGAAGGCACAAATTTACTAACACTGAGGACAAGTTTGAAGTGAGCTGCCTATAATCTACACTACAGTGATACAATTTTGGTTGGTTTCTGTATTTCCTCTTGCCATTGTCCTAGTGGTCCTGGCTGCACCGGACACGCTTACCGTACTCTGCAACATTTATTATTGGCTGGCCGTCGACCAATGAAATCACGCGTTGGCTGGGTACCAATTAATGTATCGCGATAGAAGTAACAAGTTTTACAATCCATCGCATTCGTTTGAAGAAGTAATTAAAAGAACAGTTTTGTTCTTACAAACTAAAATGTTAATTAGTTGTCATTCTTTAACTTAGATAAAGTCTAGTGAAGTAGTAAAAGTATAAAAGTGTGAGATTTGTCTTCAAGAGCAAATAAATTTCCATGTAAACGTAGGCCCGAGTGTATACGCGCATACTTAAGGGTAGTGAAATTCCCGCGAAAAAATGTCAAGACAAGTTACACCCAAAACACTGAAGGGTCGTTTACCTGTCTCGATTGGCTGAATTACTTTCTGACACGTGTTAACTGTCTGCACACTAATCACGTGGGAGCCGTGCCGATGTTGCCGAATTCTGAGTGTCCCCGGTCAAATATGGAAACGCCTTCTCAAGCAGACAGCAACAAATAGCAACGTACAAACTGCTTTTGGGTGCTTATAGTATTGAAATCTATCGTGTACTCATATTTCTTCGCGAAAATTCACTAGCTCTAAGCGTACTCCTCAAAGGGTTAAATGATGTTACAACGTAAGCAAGTACTCTTTCATTACGTATTATGAAAATGTACTTATGATCAACGATGAACATGATACCGAAAATCGGAAATGTAACAGAGTGACATTTTTTAAAACTTTGATTTTAAAAGTGCTCAACTAACCTTGGACAGCCTATAAAACCAAATGCGAGCACGCATGAATTCTTGCACGAAAGCTTTCCAATTCGCCCCCCGCAGGACACCTTGAAAGGTTATCAAGGAATCAACTCGCACAGTTTCCCAACTCATGAGCCAGTTGGCCTCGGCGGTAATCGACCTCATGGTATCTAGCGCACGTGCAATAGTCCAGGTCTGCGTGCAACCGCAGATAAGAATTTTTCACGGCGTGCGATGATCTGGAAAACTGGTCCAGCTGAGCTTAACAGCATTAACCCTTCTGAGGAGTATGCGCGTGTATCCTCCAGGCTACGTTTAAATGGCAATTTATTTGCTCTTGAAGACAAATCTTTCACTTTTATAGTTTTACTATTTCGCTATACTTAATCGGAATCTAAGTAGAAATGACAACTAGGCAACATTTCAATTTGTAAGAATAAACTTGTCCTTTTTTAGTAATTTTCAAAACAGCACGGTGGATTGTAAAACTTGTTACTTCTTTCGCGACACATTAATTGGTACACAGCCAACGTGTGCCTTCATTGGTCGACGGCCAGCCACTAATAAACGTAGCAGAGTACAGTAGGCGTGTCCGGAGTAGCCAGGACCAATAGGACAATGGTAAGTGGAAATACAGAGACCAACAAAAATGATACTGCTGTAGTGTAGAATATAGGCAGCTCACTTCAAACAGGTCCTCAGTGCTAGCACATTTGTGCCGTCCTCAAAGGGTTAAATATTCAAGCTTAACCCTTTAAGACCCACTTTAATTTACAGTTTCAGGCATTGCAACCGAGGAACTTTATGATCCGTGCTGTACTAAAGTCGACACATCACTTGTTTCGTTGTCGCATTCAACGTGTTGTATTCTTTATTTTCGGCTATAGTAATATGAACTAAACATAGCCTAGGCCCCTAGGCCAGTAATATGGTTTACGATTAATGTACCCACAGGTAAGGTCATTGGTAGCGATAGGGAAATCCAGCGAGTTCAGTGACCTGTAGGCTAGACTCCTCAGTCCTCTGCATACTGGAGCCTCAGCTGTGTGTTCATTGGCTGTTGCTCAACACCTGGCAGTTATGGGATCCTCAAGGTGTTTCCTTGATAGTCTGCTATTGGCTCAGAGGCGTCCAGAGCGGGTCTAATAAACTGTGATCCAATTACGAAGTTGTCTTCGCTGTATATGTGTATGACGTCTATCTTGTCCCGAAATGAATTCGCGATATTTTCCTATCCCTTGTCATTGGCTACTGGGCTTCACACTTTGTAGTAGAGACAAAAAAATTTCCTACGTCTGCTTAATGTAAACAATTGTGCGCACTGGGTACCAGAGGGTTAAGCATAGTTAGGAACGCCTGTTTTCCGCGAAAAGATTTCACGACAATTTGTGTCCCAACGCACTTCAGTTCAGAACCACTTTCGTGATTGGATCGTTTGACTTGTTGGGCGTTTTATCTGACTGCTCACGAACGATAGATACAGACATGCAAAATTCGCTTTATCATTTGGCTCCAGGCTGAACTTCACAGTACTGTATGAGCAGAAGCCGGAGTCCTTTTACCATAGGCTGCTGCGTAGTTGTCAAGCCACGCCCTTTCCAATTTAACTGCAAGTGAGTGAGGCACATAATTGTGAAGTGTTCAGTGATTGGCGCCACAGCGCTACCCAGGACGTGTCATGTACAGAATGGTCCAATGGCAGACGTATTACAAAGGTACGCGTGTTTAAAGTTTATCGTTTCCCCAAATAATAACGCAAATTTTGCAGGTCTCTAATGATAGACGGTCAGCACCGGAGAGAATTTAATTCTGATTGGCTAGCGGGCAATAGCCAATTGAAGACCGCAAGTGTGCACATAGGATATGGGCGTCTAGCCTCAACGTAGATCTTTTCGCGAAAAACAAGTAGCTGGACCTACGCATGGTCGATGATTGCGCAGTTTCCTCTGTGTGGTTCAAATTCACCAGCAACGCTGAACACTTCCGCACGATACCATGAAGAAGAATTCGGGAGCTGAAAAATTCTCAGAATTTCAAGTCGGTGAATGGAACTTCCTATTGCTGAATTTAGATGTGAGCAAACGTGGGGAAGATCTCAGCTTGCACATACGACACTCAAAGATATTCGCGGTTATCGCCATTTCTTCTGAAGCCTTGCTGATGTTCTACTTCTAGCGTATTTCTCCACCTCACGCAAACGGAGCTTAATTTAAATCTAAAAAATTCCGCCAAAGGGACAACGCGCCGTATTTATGGCACTCTCTTTAATAAAACTTTATCTGAGAACTATTTCTTGCTTACCAACACAGATATTTTCTCGTGGTTTTTATTCATAATAAAGTATAAACAAAAAATTGTAACTTAATGTGACTAAAAGTTCAATTTAACCATAAATAAGTATTTATTCTGTTGACAAAAGTATAGCACGCTAAGAATGAACCAAACACGCCATGTATGGGGTTATTATTCATAGGTTTGATTCAAAAAGTGCGAAGAAAATGCAATCAGTCTGTAACGACCTTTCCGTACGGGAGTGAACATAGTTTTAAGGGTCGCATCCACCCGGTTATTGAACTGCATTGCAGAGTTTTAGAAATGCACGTTTTTTTCTTCGAAACTATTAACGCTCTGAGAAGTATGCCCGAGTGTAGCTCGAGCAACGGTATAATATGGGAGACAAATCTGCCCTTGAGGACAAAACTCTCGCGGATGTACTTCCTTCGCTTCGCTAGTTTACACGATGATCTTTTATAAACCCTGCGGAACATAACTTGTAGGATTTTAATTTTGTTTAGCTCATTAAAATGAACAGGATGAACTGTATATCGTATAACACGTGACATGTCACTGGAAATGGGAATAAGTCAGCCCGCCTAATTATTGGCTGACGGCTGGCCGGAAATGCAGCTTATAAGTGTGGTAATAATGTTCGGTGTAATTTGGACCAATATGACACTGGTAAGTGGAAATGCACCGGCCAATAGACCTGGAGCACTTGTAGGGTGTATATGCACTATTCATTTGTAGCTTGACTTGATCGCCAGTAAATATGCGCAAATCTCATTGTTAGAGACCTGCAAAATTCGCGTTATTATTTCGGGACACATTAAACTTAAAACACATATACCTTTGGTATATGTTTTTCATTGCACCATACCTTATTTGTAGGTACCTGCGAAATTCGCGTTATTTTCTGGTGGAACGCTAAAATCCACCGTCCTATACACGTTTGAGTCGATGACTTTTGTGTATTGGCTTCTACAGCAGTGACGACACATTTTTCCCTTCGACTTGGTTGTAAGTGATTGGGTGAGCCTCTCGTTAATGATTTCCTATTGGCTCAAAGCCGTCCTGGGGCGTGTCCGAACAAACTATCGTCCTATGAGAAAAGGCAATGCAAAACCACAAGTGTTTGAAGTCTAGCCTGTCTCCAAATAATAACGCGAATTTTGCACGCCGCTACTTATTTGAAACGCCCTTGGGGAACTCTGCGCCAATAAATGAACACTTCGCAATTGTGTGCCCCGATCACATGCAGTTCAGTCAGAAAGGCAGTGACTTCACGTCAGAGGCCGCAACCAATGGAGAAATGACGCCGGCTTGAGTATGTATATAGAGTACTGTGAAGTTAAGTCTGATGCCAAATAATAATGAGCAGGGACCTGCAAATTTCGCGTTGTGTTAAACATACGTCCAATGAGCTGATATGCGAAAAGAACACATACTTCACGCGAGGGCGTGCTAAGTGCTTTGAAGACGTCACGCGCATTAGAAAACCCATTTTTGAGTACTGGAAAATGGCTGAAACGGCTTTCTTCAAAGTGGCGTATTTCAAAATATACGCGCCACGTACACACATAACTACACAATGGACCTGCACTCAACTTTCCTGCAAACTTTCTACCAGTACAGTGATACGTTCACTGTTGAAAGGTACACAGGTGCACGCAGTGCAATCAGATCACTGAACGCCAGATCAGAGCCTCGTGCTTAGTGGCGATGGTGCACTTGATGCGTGAGGCAGTGTCACCCTTATCGCTCCCGCGCCTCTCCGCCTCGAACGCGGAAAACAGATGGAGGTAAGCGGGATCCTTAACGCTTCGAGGACTATACTCGAATATAGTTCGGGCAAAACTTGTTTGAATATTTTATTCAACATATGAAACAGAACTGGTCCGGGTATACTTACATAGATTTCCTATTTCATAAGGATTTTAATTAAGAACTAATACATCATCAACAACGAACTGCGTAAATGAACGACAAAATTTTGCATGGTTATGGAAATCAACCCGATGGGATGTACATCGTGTTACATACGGAATGACATTTGGTTGTAAAACGGCTAACTCGGCACTCCATTGGTTGGCAGCCGGCCAATACGGAAAGACTGGTGTCGTTTTGACCAGTAGAATGACGTTAAGTGACAATGGGTACCAATAGACCACAGTGTTCCTGCAGCTGTATGGATATAGGCGAATAACCTCTAGCTTGACTTTAAAGCTGGTAAAAGTGTGCCGACCTGAAAGTGTTAAGGTAAGGGGGATCAATCTCCGCCATCTTGGATTTTCGGAATTTTCGCCGTAGCTTGCATCACAGGTTTTGTATTTTATTTCGAACGTCGACGAGGCGTGGGGCGTTACTCTGCACATATTCTAAGACTAATGTTGTCTGGACCATTTCCGAAACCGCCAGCAAAAAATATAATACTCATTTCTCGCCGGTGATCACTAGTCAAAAATTAATTGTCCACAGAGATAAAGGAGCTGTTATTTATGCCATGCCATGTGAAAAATTTCGTTAAACATTCTTAAATGGAACTTATGACAAAAATAGTGAAAATTCAATATGGTGAGGACTGATTTTCCTTAACACTTTGAAGTTTACACACATTTACTGTCGTTCAGGACTATTTAGAATTGAATCACCTGTCGCCAGCACTTATGTATCACAGGTTTTATTGGTTTTAGTGCTTCACGGCCATCCTACTGGTTCACGTGACGTCGGGCATGTCCATTGTACACAACAACGTTCCTCATTGGCTGGTCGTCGGCCAATGGGATGTCAAGTTTATTTTGCCCCAATCAAGTGTCCTTCACTGAGTGAAAGTATTTGCACTCAAACGTGTCATTTTTGAGTCGGTATAAGAAAGTACTATTTCTTAGTGTGGAAAATTATTATTGCTGGGCTAAAATGTTCTTGTAGGCTTTGGTTACGTACAAGTGGAACAAAGAAACTACATCCGTGAGTTAAACTCGGGGGGTAGTCCTCAAAGTGTTAACACTTTGAGGTCGGCACACTTTTACCAGCTTTAAAGCCAAGCCAGACGTTAGTCAACTATAGTACATTCCCCACTAGAAGCAACTTTCTCGGAGCCCTGCTAAATATCTACTTGCAGGCCCGTTTCGTATCCTTCCGCCAAATGTAAACAAACATTGCCATGTGACTGCCATGTAGCATCTGTCAAAATCAATGTTTACATTCCATTGTGTGTGTACATGTGTTCGTATGCTTTCGCTACACCTAAACATAAACATTGAAATGTGACTTCTACTTTTATACCTGTCAAATGTGTTGTTTACTGTTTACAACTTTTCAAAGAATTCCGTCATATTCCAAAAACCATTCCGTATGAATATTCACAGTTTAGTCCTCTAATATTATTTAGGCCAGCTTTATGACGTTTAGAAAATGCCTGAATTGAAGACAGTTCTTACGGTTATTTTACATTAAATATATTTGTTTTCCACAACGTAGCTCAATACATGTAATGCACGTTAGTATTTTTCCGCGACTGTGTTTAACACTGTTACAACTGCGAGGTAAAGGGCTGTACTAATTGTAATTATCCTTTTGTTATTGATAAGTGTTGGGCCATTTCCCTAAAAGGACGGCCTCAGTTGGAATACATATTAAAACGAAGGCACAACAAGTGAAAAAGGCACATTAAATTCAAGCACGTAACTCGTGTTGCTCATTTTTGACATACAAACATTTAAAGATAGCGGTGAACATGCACACAAATAAGCCTACGGTAACTTTTATTCCACTCATATTTCTATGTATTGCTACTTGCTGTTTATTAGGTTTATTGGAATTTTTCAGGCTGGGCTTTGTATTTTTCTTCTAGGATTGTGGCAAATTACGTTACACGACTGTGTTTCAAACCCTTAGGACAAAGATACAACGTTGTGATAAATAAACACACGTGGATGTAAATAAATAACTTCGCCATAAAAACAGTTCACAGTTTAAACGTATAAATAGTGCTAATCAAATATTTGAAATAACACACACACACAGGGCCAGCGTATCGACTACGAGGCACAAAGGCACGACATTTCACAGACGCAGTGATTAACGAAACACATCGTGACAGTATATTTATTACTGACGTGGAAAAACAGATTTATCACAACATCGTAACTTGCCTAGGTAGGTTTAAAAAACACGTCTACAAACGCGATGTATTAATTTGAAGTATTTTTCGAAGTAACAATCATTTACGTTTCGTTTGGCAAAAAGCAACACGCCATGTCATGACTCGCCACGTCTGCCAACTTCACTTGGTAACTGCCCCACCATCGTATCTAAATTTTTTTAAAATACGTATTCAAACATTAAAATCTCTTTTCAGTTGTAAATTACAAATTCAAAAATCGTTATTTTGCTGTAATAAGTATGAAATATGCTACAATTAAAAACTTGTATAATTTCAGTGTTTACTAGCGAAGTGAAACTTTCTGAGTGAGATAAGGAAAGAGAGTGAGCGACAAGCCTCGCCCAGCAGACAGTTGGTTTCAGTAGCAATCTTGCTCGATAAAACAACACCTTACCATTACGACCTACTAACAATATTTTCCGCTGCTATTTTAAACTGTAAAAATGACATATGTTGCCATCGGGGCTACCTAAATATGTAAATATTTCTACAGGCACCGTTTAATTTACAAATAGTATACTAAAAAACTAGGTTAAAATAATATTTTTACTGTGAACTATTTCTTACCGACCGTTGCCAACACATCGCTGCTTTCGCTGTTGATAATTCATATTTAAAAGAAATAAATATTACAAGTTATAGAAGATATTAAGGTAAAGTTTCATTTATTCAATAATACAGTACTCTAAAGCTGACCACAGTTATATATATATATGTTGAATACAGGTTATTGGAAAAAACAGGTTGACATGTTATGCCTGGAGTGTTTTTTCAAAGGTTGATTTTCATAAGTCGCTTCCAATCGGGAATGGACTATATATCCACACCGCTGCAGGTACACCGTGTTCTATTGGTCTATATTATCACTTAACGCCATTCTACTGGTCAAAACTACACCTGTCTTTCCGTAATGGCCGAATGCCAACCAGTGGAGTGCCGAGTTCAGCGTATTCATACCAAATGTTCTTTCGTATGTAACAGGATGTACATCCCGTCGTGTTGATTTCCGTAACTATACAAAAATTTGTCGTTCGTTTTGCGGAGTTCGTTGTTGATGCTGTATTAGTTTTTATTTAAAGTCGTTATAAAATGGGGAATTGGTGTAAGTTATTCCGGTCCAGTTGTGTTTTTTTTAAATGTGGAATTAAATATTCAGACAAGTTTTGTCCGAACTACACTCGGGTGTATTCCTCAAGGTGTTAATGTTTCGAAACATGCCACACCTCACCGTCTGTCTGTGGCCCTTCATGTGTGGATATAGGTGTGTGTAGCTGTACGCCATGGTTTGTCGGAGGGTAGGTGGGGAGGGGGTGGAGGGTTATGTCGCGTGCGTGCACCCAGTACATCAACCCGTAGCTGGGAGAGATCACGTAGTCCCCCGCAGCCGGGCATCATCTTCGGCGCGGATGCGCGATAAGAGGACACAAGTCGCCTCACACTCGAGGGGAGCTGCGCACGACCTTTGCGCGCGCGGAACGGCATGTTCATGCTCTGTTAAGTACCGTCCCCGGGCACTGGTAAGTGCGTGTTGCCTGCCGGGTCACTCCCCGATCACGCAGAACACGCAGCAACACAGAAGCGAAACCGCGCGAGTCGAATTTAAAAAAAATTAATTGCGAGGAGTGCTCTTGGAGGAAGGATCCCGGAAGACGCGACGGAATGCAATGCCGAGGCACAGAATAAATGAGAATGCAGAGGCGAGATCATAAACTAAAGATGAGGTAGATCGCTTATTCGTCTTCTTCGAATGTACCCAGCATTGACCTACCCTAAAGGAACACAACTGTCAAAGTCACATGGTCAACAGTGACAGAAGTGTTTGTTTATATCTTAATAATTAAATGACAAGCACTATTGTTCAGAATAAAATACTTTTACCAATTTGAATGTAATCAATATACATACATCTCAACTCATCTGGTTACAATTCAGTATCCTAGCATTAAATCCAATCCATGCCTTTTCCGCTGGACTTGTTGGCAGAAAAGCAGTTCAGCGTTGGGACACGGAGATAGGTTTCGCGCATCCAGCGAGATCGGTCTACCTCATCTTTAGTCTAATGGTGAGACAGCCGCTTACACCGCGAACGACAGAAGAACAGATCAGATTAAAATGTCGCCAGTCCCCGGCTGAAGGTATTTACTGCTCGCAGTTATGATTATTAAAACGAAATATAATATTGTATAAGTCGACACATAAAATTTGTCGTGATATAAAATTAAATATTAATGGTTATGTTATTTAAAATTACAGAATGCTGGAAAATAAATTTTAGTTTTATTCTAAAAGAAAAGCTACGTTGATTTTATAAAATAAAAATTCAAATGTTAAAATAGGTAGGCATGCCTCCCACCCCGTGGACACCACATCCCACCCTCATGTCTTCACTAAGCGGAGACAGAGGGCTGGTGGTGTACGTTTGAGATGTCCGTGTATTATTGCGCTGGTGTCTCTGTTATGTTGTATTGGTGTTGTTGCTATTGACGTTATGTTACTGCATTTGTGTTGTTGGGGTGGTGTGTACAACAATTTTTTATATTTTTTATTATCTTTAACGTCTGTTCACGCTTAATTTCGTCTACGTATGAGGCGCCTGCATATAACTTTTACAAAAAATGTTTGGTTCGTAGGGAATGTACTGGTCCTATGTTCAACCAATCGCACATGACTATATATAACTTGATTTCTAGTGAAGTAGTGATTTATTTAACCCTTTGAGGAGTATGCACGTATATACTCGGGGCTACGTTTATGTGGAAATGTATTTGCTCTTGGAGACAAAGCTCACACTTTTTATAGTTTTGCTATTTCGCTAGACTCTGTCGTGATCTTTGATAAAAAAAAATTGATAACTAGTCAACATTTCAGTTTGTAAGAATAAATCTGTCCTTTTTAATAATTTCTCAAACGATTACGATTACGATTAACGATTGTTAACCTTGTTACTTCTATCGCGATACACAATTAGTACACAGCCAACGTGTGACTTCATTGGTTGATGGCCAGCCAATAATAAACGTTGCAGAGTACAGTAGGCGTGTCCGGTGTAGCCAGGACCAATAGGACAATGGTGAGTGGAAATACAGAGACCAACTATAATGATATTGCTGTAGTGTAGAATATAGGCAGCTCACTTCAAACTTGTCCTCAGTGCTAGTAAATTTGTGCCGTCCTCGGAGTTAATAACTTAATTTAGTGCTTTTTTCTTAAACACGCAAAAAAAAGTTGTTTTTTTTTTTCCTTCAGAAAATAGCCATTCTTCTTTTCTCCTTCAATTCTATTAGCTGAAGTCCTTACGTACACGACACGAAATAAAATATCGTAATGTCCTACACGTCGAGAATGTTCCTACGTATCACGTACATGGAGCGGTGGCTGAGCGGTTAGTCTGCTCGCCTCCCACCATGGCGAACCGGGTTCAATCCCTGGCTCGGTAACTCCGGATTTTTGCATGTGGGAATCGTGCCGGACGATGCAGCTGGTCGGCGGGTTTTCTCGGGATCTCCCTTTTACCCCCGCCCTTTCATTGCGGCGCTGCTCCACACTCACCTCCCTTCACCTCCATCGGCTCTCAAGACCCTATGTCGAGGGCCTCCCAAATCTCTTCACCCACGAATCCATGAAGTATAGAAAAATAATCATCGCTATAGTTTATTCACGGTATCTTCGGCCTTCTCTGAAGCCCTGCTAAAGTTCTACTTCGAGGATATTCCTCCGCCTCCCGCAGACTAAGCCTAACTAAGTCTAGAAGGTTACACCAGAGGGACAACGCACCGGATTCGCGCGCTCTCTGTTGTAACAGTATTTTGTAAAATAACTATTTCTTACTAGATGCTACCAACACACATGTTTCTCACTGTTTTTATGTAAATTATTTATAAATGTATCGTTATAATTTATAGATAAAATATGAACTACATTTTAATTCAAAAGAAAAAAAAAAGTAACTTTTATGTTAATACAAGTATAAAACGTTTGTGACAGATGGCGTATGTTGGAAACAACCAAGCACTTCATAAATGGGGAGATTTTTCAAAGTTTCGACTAAAAAATGCCAAAGAAACCGTGACTGGACTATAACCTCTCAGTCTACGTACTACGTGATGCTTCCATGCCTAAAACAGCCGTAGCGGCTGTGCATGTATTTGGTTGTTCTTTTTTTTTACAACCACTGTCACTTGCGATATGTTTTACTGGTCGTGATTGCGATTCGTACAGCAGATATGCGTGAAATTTTCACAGGCTGCGATTCCGCAGCTCATCTATAACCGATACCGGACGTCTGTGATTCGAGGGTAGACACGGCGCGTGAGAATTAAAATCACCCATTGATGAAAGTGGGCCAGTACTGTCAACTTATGGCGTTGAACGGCCCGCCTGACCACACCTCAAACACTGGACCAGGGCACGAACGTGATTATAGTAACACCTTGCGAAAGGCAGTTGCAGAAATACCCTCCACCGGCCAGTAAACGTGGTCGAAAATATCAAACAACGCGCCTGATATAGACCAGCGTGACGCTGGGAGCGGCGTCTTTTGTCATCGGGGCAGCGGACCAAGAAGAAATGGAGATGGGTATGTCCGGCCGTCGTTAACCGCCTCCTAGAATCAACCTCCGGCAACATGAACAAGGTGGGGACTTTCCAATTAGATTGTAATAGGAGAGGCATGCGGTAATAAAATTTATTAATTAACATCCTGGTATTTATTCCATTTAAACTCCCCCGATCAATAGTCACGTAACTAGTTATTGTATAATCCTTATGTTCAATAAACCCCTTCTCATACTGTTGTCCTCTACCTAATTATGACTTATTTAGCTACGCCCATATCGACTACAACGCCAATTCGTAACCAAATGCAATGATTTAACTTATTAGCATAGCTATCGTAAAAAAAAAAGACATGTGTTACGAGAAATTGTACAGCAGTACAAGAGTAATTATGTACTCTTCTGCACTTGCCTGATTGCTGTATCGCGAGCAGTCCGAACAGAAACTAATGTCGTTATTTCTGAGGGAAAAAAGTACGTTTTTCATTGCGCATTAAAAAAAAAAAAAAAAAAAAAAAAAAGGAACATCACAAATGACTCATTCGATACAAATATCGTGTGAACACATTATCCTAACATCTTTATCGGTGTCCTGATAAACCGCAGCAAGAATTTCGATTTATAAAGGACAGCATTTGTTTACCTATGAAGCATTCGCAGTATCATCTATTGACAGTTCCTGTGCCATCACGCTACTCGGAAAGCATATCAAAACAAAGATAAGAGCGCGATGTTGCTCATAGTGGTTGGTATAAACTGCAGGGAAGGATATGACGCTAATCCTGCGGGCAGCTGTCCTGTGACGTCATACGACAGTGAGATCATTTTGAAGAGCTTCAGTCCAAACATGGGCTGTCACCGCGAGAGAGCAAATATGTCACGGGTGATGTCATTGTGCCGAGATAAACGATCACTTGTTGCTAGGGGTAGTGAAAGTTCACGAAAAGATTTCAAGACAGGTTATATTTCAAAACACGGTAGGGTCGTTTACCGATCTTGATTGGATGAATTACTTCTGGTCACGTGTTAACTGTCTGCACACGAATCACGTATGATCCGTGCCGATGTTGCCGGATTCTGAGTGGCCCGGTCAAATATGAAAACGCCTTCTCAAGCATACAGCAACCAATGGCAGTAGGCGATTTGATGTTGGGTGCTTACAGTATTGAAGTCTACTGTGTACTCGTATTTTTCCGCAAAAAATCGCTAGCTCTACTTATTCCTAGAGAAGATGGTGCATTGGAATAATATTAACTTTTTGCTAGGATCCAACGTATAGTACACATGTTCGACAGTTTTCTTATTGGTAGGGACCTGCAAAATTTGCATGATTTTTTTTTGGTAATATAGTGGACTTAACTGCCCTGTACCAACTTCAGTGTAAAAAAAATTGTAACTTTTACTAATAAATTCTTTGTAATTTTACAATGCTTGTAAAAGTACACATATTTTTGTTGTAAAATACTACGAGGGCTGTATTTGTAATGTACCTCAAGAAATGTTTGTACTATACTAACCCCGTTTCCACGAGCTTCAGCAAAATGGCGGACACTCGACACCGTAAAACCGTATTTAGATGTTTGTGCAAAACTATGGGAATTGCAAAGTGTAGCTGCTTGCAAGAAGAAATGTATTGCAAGTTTGAATAACGTGAAACACTTAAAAACAAATCAGATAATCATAATAAAACGAAAATTTCAATAAATCTAATCGTGTTATTCGTTAACTGTTAGTGTTTCCTGGCTGCACAGAACTCTTTAATTGACTCTCGACACCTCGTGCAGAGCCTATTTTCAGCTATATTTACTGTAAAAATAACTTCCATGCATACAAGACAAAGCTGATATTGTGGTTAAGGGCGCCAGCTAATGATAAAAGGGATGCTGGTTCTAGTCCCGGTGCTGGCAAAGTGTGAACTTTTTTTTTTGTAAATTATATTTTGAATTTTTTTATTTTTTTATTCTCTGTTATTAATTTATCACATTAGTTTTCTAGAAGAAGAAAAAGTATTTTTACGTACACTTCTCAATAAAGTCAGTTGTAATACAAGGCTATCATTTGTAATATTACAAATAAATGTCTTGCAGATTTTGCAAGAAAAATCTTAGATTTACAAAGTATTTTCTTGGTAACTGGTTTCCAACGATTTTTCTTGTAAAAGTATTTAAAAATTTCGAGTGTTCATTGTGATTCGGGATTTTATTGGCTACTGGTTACTACACTGTGTCATTTACCTGTGTGACAGTTTCACTAGAGATTGCGTACTAAACCGTTGAGGAAAAACTATTGTCTATAAGTGCCCTTGGGGCGACGCACACAAGTTGTCTGCCAATAGTAACAGTCAAAAGAATATATTGTTACGCGCTCGCTACTTCGTATCCCGCACGAGTGAGTCTTAAGTGAAGGACAGCAGTTATATGATAGCGGAGGTAGAAAGTCAAAAGATTATTTTGAATGAACAGCCGAGCGATAGGCCGGTGGCCACGCATCTGTTACAGGAAGTGAGCGGCGTACCATAAAGAATCCCGCCGCACACTCTGATAGAATTATCGCAGCTCGCGCCTCGCTGACGATGAGGTTCCGTCGTCATAACGTTTACTTCTTCCAGAACATCTTGGATTGCCGAGAACATTCTAGACGGCACCTACCTCAAGTATAAATATCACGTGCGGGCCTCTGAGGGGAGAGTGATTAATAGCCGAGAGTTTGGCGTCTCGTGCGACCTTAAGCTACAGTTGGGTGACTCCGGAGCGGCGAGGGACGACTGCAGCGATCTGGTAGAGTGCGTCGGCGAAATTTTGTGCAGTGAAGAGTGGGACTGATCTGCGGGACTGTGGACTGGATTCCTGAGTGAAAAGACATTCGGGGCGATGGAAAAATATAGCTTTAACTAAACGTGTGGAAATAATTGGAGCAGTTTAAGGGACATGTTATTCGCAAGCAGACACCTAAGATGCGTAGTATGTATATCATCAAAAAGTGTTATGAGATAAAACTGGTCATAAAGCTTTCGGCTAAAACAGGGTGATCCTATACCTAAGAGCGCGTGTTATATGCGAAAATATTTCAAGACCTGTTATTCTCAAAACACTTTTGTTCATATGCACTTTCGTGGTTGGATGATTTTAAATTTCACGTGCCTTAAGCGTCTGTCCACGAATCGTGGGCTTTCAGAAGCGGATTATTTTATTCTGATTGGCCCAGTGAGGTAACCGCCTCATAAAATTACGTTTCCTCCGCTCCTATTTTTCTGCCCGCTTCAAACGCCCGGCGTGGCGTGGAAGACTATAGGCAATTCACGGTAAACTGAGCACTTTTGAAAGCCCTGCTTAAAATCTACTTGTATGCACAATGTGAATTCTTCCGCCTTATGTGAGATTAGCATTGTCGTGGGCCTCAACACTTTATTCATGCGCCGGTCAAGTGAAACTATGAAAGTATTTGAAAAAGTAAATATCTAACAAATCTGCCCATTTTTACACTTCAATGCATTAAAAAATGAAGAGAAACGAAAGAATTAATTTAAGTTATCAGAAATGGTCGCCTAACACTTTTCATTCGAAGTTAAGGTACGGAACTACTTCACATCCATCATTACCAACTCTTTACTGGCCTCATGTCACTCAAGGCGCCCGTTGAAATGTATACAGGTAGGAGCAGTGACTTTTTTCTATGGTTGATTTCAAAAGTGCTCACTTTATCGTGAACAGCCTTAACGCGTGCCTACAAACAGGGTACATGAACGAATTTTCCTGCAAAATAAATGTTGATCTACCTTAAAACAATGCCTAATGACTTTCCATGCCTGAAATCGCTCCAATTATTCCCACGCGTTTAGTTAAAACTGTCTATTTTCATCGTCCCAAATGTCTTTTCACTCACGCATTCAGTCCTCAGTCCCGCAGATCAGACCCACTCTTCACTGCATACAATCTCGCCGACGCACTCTACCAGATCGCTGCAGTCGGCACTCGCCGCTCCGGAGTCGCCAAACTGTCGCTTAAGGTCGCACGAGACGCCAAACTCTCGGCTCTTAATCACTCTCCCCTCAGAGGCCGTATATCTGATTAGAGATTAATCAAAAGTTAATTTTATAATTTTATGAAAATGAATAGATTTTATTTCCTCTCACTATGTTAGGTAAATTATTAATTTTAATCGAATCTTCAGAAAGTCGTGTCGTCACTTAATTAAATTTTTTGTGTATTAAATTTGCTTTTAAATGCTTTTGTATTGTGATAATACGCCACTTTATTCATATGAAGATATGAAAAAGAGAAGATACTAATTTCTTCTTGTTGATAGTTATTAAAATCTTCTAACGATTTCACTTAACTTTATTCCTTGTCGTTGGCAGTTTAAAGGAGGGTTATTAATTATATCATTATTTTTGCATGTTAGTCGTGCATTGGTATATTTTGTCCCACTGACTACCTCTACGTATAATTTACATGGGGTGGTGTTACCTACACTTGAATGAGGAACTGATTTTCTCACTATTGAAATGTTCCGAAGGTAGCCATGGCAAAAATATATTGTGAAATTAAATTTGTGACGTTTGGGAAGTGAAAGTTATAACTCTCACATTCTCCGTTGTATAAAAAGTTGCGCCCAGCCCATTCTTCGTGGGCATATAATAACGAAACTCAGCGACTGCACGTATATTTAATCAACGACGAGTTTCGTTTATATATATAAAATTTCCTGTCCACGTTTTTTGTAAAATTTCATAGAGATAAAATGCAAAAGTGTAGCGAAGGACGTCATGTGTTGCGTCTGTTTTTCAAACCAGAAATCCTTAGCTGTACGGTTCTGCTTAAATATTTTCTTGTGTCGTATTTGGTTAACAGTGAATTTAAGGGCAGTGTATAAGCCCCGCTGCCACGTCCTTAGTGAATGGCGTCGCACCAGTCAAATACGAACCCGTCTTCTCACGTAGACGCGAGGGTCAATAACCAACCGAAGCTGTGGTTGTTGAGGCAGGATACTGAAGTACGGTACAGCACGAGCGCAAATCTTTTCGCGAGAAAATACATGGCCCTACATACCCCTGTGTGAAGAGATTTGCACTGCTCTTAACAACGAGGTTTTGAGAGCCGGTGAGGGTGATTGAGGTCAGCGTGGAGCAACGCCGGAATGAAGCTAAGGGGGAAACGGGAGATCCCCAAGAAAACCCGCCAACCAACGGCATCGTCCAGCATTATTCCCACGTGCGAAAATCCGGTGACCCGGTCGGGGAGTGAACCCGGTTCGTCTTGGTGGGATGCGAGCAGGCAAATCGTTATCCCCCTACGTATTGCACCTCGAAATATATGTGGTAATACCTCTAGATATTACTACTTTCCTTGCGCTTAGCGTGTCACGATGTCGGAAGTATGTTCACTTTCGTGTGTCCCGTGTTAGTGCTGCTGCTCCTTTTGTTCCAGAGGGCGAGATCGCTAGCCGCACAGTAAAACATTTCTGTACTTGTTACAAACAATTCATTGGAAACTAGTAGCCAAAGATTTTAACGCTACATGTATAATATTGTTACGAGTCGCTTAACCCGCGTCGTTGACGTTGGCCAACCGCGCGCTAGCGAGCGAATAGGACAGAGACTCGTTATATGATAGCGGCGGCAGCGCGAGTGATAGGCTGGTGACCGCGTATCAGTTACAAAAAGCGAGCCGACACGACAATCTCTTTTGCGGTGCACGTTGATGTCCCTGGTCGTATTGATTTCTGCGTCTATCTGAACAATGCTCTGGATTACTGACCTCGTTCTCTCAGCGAAACTCGGGGTGCGTTGAACCTTTGAGATGATACCAGGGTAACGCTGTAAATATTGCAACAGACCTCCGGGCCGAGAGTTGAATTGGAGTTGATGAGTGAATGAGTGGCTGAGTTCCGAGCGATAGAAGAACGAGTGGCGATAATAGTGACCAGCGGAAGGGAAGTCTGAAACTGCGAGTATCAAGCAGTGAAGGCTGCGACTGGCAGGCTGGACTATTGGACTAGATGCGTTAGTGAAAGTCATTATAAATGATGGCAACATATAGAATGAATTAGTTGACTGTAACCAACCAAGTCAATTAAGAAGGACGTTAATTAGAGTTGTAATAGACATCAAATATTGCACTCACCGTTAAATAAGAAGAGGAAAAAAGGAGACAGATAATTTAATGTTGTACATACATAGTAGCAGAGTGAATAAATTAGAAATCAAATTTTGTTTCTTTTATTTTTTTTATTACGACCTCCATCGTTCACGAACTCAGATACGCCCTTCAGGCGTCCCATGTAAAAATTGTATATTTACAACACACAACTTTTCATGTAGCTAAATATACATAATAAACTCGAAGTCTCTACCACTTGCTAGTTAGAACTCAATATTTGTTTCGCACGTTCGCCACTAAGCTTCTGAGAAATCTATTTTACATTATTTCTAGCGTTACAGTTGTCAGAGAATTCACTGTACAAAAACAAAAAAAATAATAATTTACAGTGCATACAACACAATCGAATGAACTGCTAGTGAATTCTCTTTTATCTCACTAAAATGCACCGGATTTCTTGGGTTTTCTAATAAATTTTTTATTTATTGCGTACTGTGTATGGTGTTTGAATAGGGAAGTTATTATTGGATTTACTACGATTGCTTAATTTTTTTTCTTTTTAAAGAAAAATATGAATTTTCTTTCTGGAAAATACTTTTGCGTGTGTGTCTCTCTCTCTCTGTGTGTGTGTGTGTGGTATTACCGGGAATTTTTTGAAAACCCGTTGGCAACAATGTGTACTTTCAAGCATGAATGTGAGATGCTCGACGAACGCACAGCACGTGTGGAGAAAGCAAGCATGCAGTCATCAACATATTTTAACGGCCGCGTTTTTTGTGCTAATGGCACCGTTGTGGTAGAGTCGTCAGCGGAAAGGAAAAAAGAAGAAGACGAAAAAGGAGGAGGAAAGAGAAAATAAAGGCGCCCGAGCTCAAATAACATAGGGCGGCAGGATGGGAGGTGATTATCGTGTATGTAAAATATGGTCCAGGGCGGTGCCTAGGTACCGCGGTTTGGAGGCTGGAGGAATGCCCGCCGACATTCCATGCCTACGGCAGGCAACCAACCAACCCTGAGGGCGGGAAATCTCTTGCGGGACCACAGGCACGTCACAGACGCCGCTGCGTCTACGAGGACAGGTGACGTCATCCGGGCAGTGTTGCCAGATAGGCGAAATCCTTGAAATTCCTTGAAATTCTGGTATTTTCCAAAAAAAAAAAAAAACGGAGCAACTGATCGACGCGATTTTTTTTTTGGCACAGATATAGTTGGAGGGTCGGAGAGTGACATAGGCTACTTTTTAACCCGAAAAAAAAAAACATCTCGCTTCTTTCAGATATGTAAATAAGTACTGAATAAGCTTTCTTAGGATCACTGCATTAAAGAAATCATTGTTAAATAAATTTCCGTAATTTCTCCTTTCTTTTTTATCTCCTTTCCTTCCAAAAAGCCGTAGTGGCCCAGTGGCTAGAGGTATTCAAAGTGAGGCCGCATTCGCTCAGTAGGTAGAGAACCCAATAGTGGGGCCGCAGTAGCTCGGTGGCTAGAGAACCCAATTGTGGGACCGCAGCTGGTAGGAGGCTACAGCAACCAATAGTGGGGCCGCAGTATCTCAGTGGCTAGAGAACCCTAAAAAAAAGTAGCTAGATCAATTCAAAGTCCTAATTGCCATGCGAATAAAGTCGCACGGGTCATCTAGTAATAATATAAAAAGGAGCCCAATCCCCCTTCCCCCCAGGAAAACAGTTATTGCAATTACATTACAGTAATTTAAATCCCAAATAAAATTTTCGAAATTTTAAAACAACAGTTATTTTATGATATTGACTTGTTATTTGTTAGATTATATGTTTTTTTTTTTCAGATGCTCAGGGATTACTTACTGGTGAATGAAAAAAAAAATTAATTCGCTATAAATAAATTTAGTCAAAAATTTAAAAAATACAAAAATTACTCAAAAAATTATTTTTTGATAGCCATAGAGACCTAATTTGATTTATCACTATGTAGGTATTGCTACAAACTGCAAGTACAATATAACATAAAATGATCTTAAACTGTTGTGATTTACAATAATTATTTCAACTTGCAGATACTTTTGCTACATCAGTAAATTTTAGCATATTTTCATGACTAACAAAAATTCTGGCATATATGCATACCAGAATGAGAAAAATTCTGGTTCGTGGTACCAAGATAGAAAGTCTGGTACAGCTACTGGAATCCTGGTACGTCTGGCAATGCTGCATCCGGGCCACGCGGCGACGTGCGAGTGCGTGCGTGAGTGTGTAACTTCTGGGAAGTCGACCAAGTGTTGATGTTGGGGGGGGGGGGGGGTTACCCCGTTCGGACTACCCTCGGGCCGCGAAGCTACGTGACCGACACAAACAGGCCAACAAGTTCCCCTCCCGCTCTCCGAGGGATGGAGAGGGGAACAGGGGATAAAACGAGAAATGAACCTCCCCCTTCCCCCACCGCGCAAGAAACCCCCCTGGGGGCATTTCAGCGTCGGCCCAGACAGCCTGTCTCTTCAAACGGGGAAAGTCCCGTTTTTTTTCCCCCGCTGGAGCGTCTCGACGATGTAACCGCGCAGGGCTGCCAACACAGTGGGTTATTCTTCCACCAGATTTGGTGTGCTTCATTTCCTACCCAGTGGGAAAAATCCAGGTCTACTGGAGATCGGAGGGAAGATGCACAATTGCGCCGCTTCCCCCCGCCAGAGTGACGTATGTGCAAGCGTCACTCTGCTTAATCCAGCGCCACTCCCAGACAACAACAGTGGGCCCATTTCTCTACCAGTTTATTCATCTCTACTAACAATAAAGAATGATGCCCAACCTTTTTTTCTCCCGTAGCATTTCTATGTAATGCGTGCAATGATTTTAAATTCTTTCCTGGGCGGCTGGGTTTTTACGTTGTCTATGAAGGTTTTCCCCCAGTCTCTTCTTAGTTATAGTTTTAGCCAGCAGCCATGGCCCCAATCGCTGGCCATGGCTGCCCAATCCTTCTCTGCCGCGATGCATGTCTCCTTGCATGAATTCCTTCTCTTGTAGACGTAAGGGGTTCACCCTGGGACGCGATTAGCCCTCGTCCTACCTTCAGGATAAGAAAATTACACCAAAAGAAAACACACCGGATTCGTGCGCACACAGTGTAATAAAATTCTGCATAATAATAAGTGTTTCCTACTAGGTAACGCCAACACACCTATTTTCCCACTGTTTTTATTCGTATCCATAATAAACTAAATATTATGATTTTTATGTAAAATGTAAGTAAAAATTTTATTTATCCAAAAATAACATACTTTTGTATTGACACAAGTATAAAATGCTTGTAATACATGCCATATTTAGGAACTAACTAAGCACCTCTTACATGGGGTGATTGCTCAATGGCTTGACTTAAAAAAGTGTGGGAGAAATATTTTTTTAAATATCATTACTGTCTGAAATTTAAGAAGAAAACACACGTATCACTTTCTCCTTAAATGGCGACCTCAAAAGTGAAGTTTTGAAATTATTTTATTTTAAAATATTATGAAGTACTTTTGATTTAGTAACGAATTGGTAAATAGTGATTTCTATATTGACTTTAATAATCACATAAGATAGAAGTGGTAAGTAGGTTTTCGACTTATTTCGTAAGGAAAAACCTGCCCGACTTAGTAGGTGTTGTTTAAAAACACGTTTACGTATTGAATCATTAAGCTTATACTTAATCGACGTTGCTGTTAAGGTTTCTTATTTGTTTTCCTAAAATACACTAACATAACATAAGCACTTATGTACAAGAACATGTTTACTTAATATGTTAAACTTATTTTACGTTGAACTGAAAGCCAGTGTGTTCTCTTTCTCCGTATAATTTTTATGTGAATTTTCATAATGTAGTGGAATCTGGTGTGTTTTCAATTGTGGCCTAGGGGGCCGCGGTGGCTGGGCGGTTAGACTACTCGCCTTCCATCAAGCAGAACCGGCTTCAATCCCCGGCCGGGTCACTCCCGGAAGTGAGTTTCGTGCCGGATGATGCAGCTGGTCAGCGGGGGGTTTTCTCGGGGTTCTCCCGTTTCCGGCGTTCCGGCGCCGCTCCATTCTCACCTCGTTTCACCCACATCGGATGTCGAGACCCCGTTGTCGAGAACCCTCTCAAATTTTCTCCTCCTCACTCCACTCAGTTGTGGCCTAGCGTAATTTTCCAAGTGTTGGCAGCCGTAGGTGGAAGATGACTCACGACGAGATACGCCCCAGGGCGCAACGGTGACTCACATTCTTCCTCTTGATTACCCGCCGGAAGATAACGCAGCAGCGGAAGTCGGCTACACCAGTAGTTTTGACGTTCCAACAGGAATTCCAGAAATACAATTGTCAACAAACGCTTTTAACGGCGAAGGATGTGGGGAATACGATTCGCTGCCATTCGAATATTTCAGGCGTTTACCGCGGGATGTAACACAAGTCAGTACTCAGAACTTCAAGGGATAACAGTGGAAGGTGTTCGTCGTTAGGGGGGCCCAGGGTCGAGACTCCAAGAAATATAAAAACATTAAATTAAATTAGTACTGGAAAATTTCACACTATCGCAGAACAATTCCTACTAACTGATTGGGGCTTGCTGGAATTTTTTTTAAATTTTTAACATCGTAACTGGTATCGTTTATAAACAAGTACCGGACAATAAAAATTCAATAAATACTGTACCATTATTCTAGAAGGATATTTGAAATTAATACTCAAATTTGTCTTTACGTACGCTATTAATTTAAAAACAAAAGTCGTAATTTTCGTGCGGGTTAATTTTTTTTTCTTCTGAGAAAGTGGCCCTTACAGCAGAATATTGCGTGGGTCTATGAACACCCTCCCTCCCTCCCCTCCTCGGCTAGTCAACTGTTCCCGTCACCCACGGAAGAGACAATAACAATCATTTTATTGTTCAGTAACCATAAATTATTACAAACTCCGTTTAACACGCTATAGTTAGGGACGTGAAAAATTCGCGTTATTTTGCAGCTGCATATTGAATTCCAAGACTTTGTATGCTTTCTTGTCTCCCGCCATTGGCCCAAAACATGTGTGGGATGCCCCGCCGAGACTCTTTCTGCCAGTATAATTACGGCTCAACGGTTGAGCAACCAATCTGCGTTGGAGAGATCAGACACTTCAATGACGGCGTATCGTTGGAAGTAACCAATGAAAACACGAATTGTTCTCAAATAGTTATAATGCCGTGAAGTCTGTAGCTCGGTGCCAAATAATAACGTGAATTTTGCACGTCTCTAGCTATGACGCCAGACTGCAATATCTGTGCTGTGACAAAGAATCTTTTACCCGAGATGGAATAGTCAGTCCACGCAACCAACATCTATGGGAAGATATAAAAATCTCTCACGCTCCCACAAACAGACATTTGCTGTAAACATGTCGGTAGGTATTATCGGGGGGGGGGGGGTGACAATTTGAATGCGCTGTAAATTATTTCTCAATGGCAACCTGTACCTGGAGAACACGTTGTCCGAGCTCCTCGAAGTCGTCGATCTTGATATTCGAGGTCGGTTGTGGTTTCAACATGACGGCGTAACTCATTTCTCTCTCGCGACGCCCGAGAATTCGCAGAGCAATCTACTGGGCCGTGGTGGGCCCCATTGCATGGCCTGCCCGTTCTCCAGATCTCACCCCACTTGACTGTCCTGTATGGGGGCGCTTGAAGATCCGGGTTTATGAGACTCAAATTGAACCGAAGGGAGATCTCGTCGTTCAGGTACTTGCAGCTGCTGACTCTCTATAGTCCATTAGCGGTTTCTTCGCAAATTTTAAAATCAAACCTTTGGAAAAAAAACGCCATGTATTACGTGTTTCGTTGTTTCCTAAATATTCCATAATTCACAAGATTTTTATACTCCTGTTACCATAAAAGTACCTTAACTTTAATTAAATTTAACTTTTACTTATATGGGTTACGGTGGCTGAGCGATTAGCACGCTCGCCCCCCCCCCCCACCAAGGCGAAAGGGGTTCAATACCCGGCCGGGTCACCGGATTTTTGGCAAGTGGGAATCGTGCCGGACGATACCATTGGTCAGCGGATTTTCTCGGGGACCTCCCGTTTGCCCCGCCCCTTCATTCTGGCGCCTCTCCATATTCACTTTAATCACCCTCATCGGCTCTCAAGACCTCATTGTTAAGAACTGCCCAAATCTCTTCACTTCAATTTTACTTATATTTTCACGAAATTATAATTGTTTTCATTTATGACTAATATGAACAAATACGGTGAGATAATATGTGTGCTTGTAATGCCTAGTAAGAAATGGTTCTTGTGCAAAATATGATTACACTGAGAGCGCGCGATTGCTGTGCGCTGGTCCTCTGTTGAAATTTTCTAAGCTTCGTTTATACGAGGCGGAGGAATATCCTGGAAGTAGAACTTTAGCAGGGCTTCAGTGAAGTGTGAAGTAAGCGTGAATGATATATACAGCACAAGCCTGGAGTTCTTCAGCGTTTACGGCACGCAATGACAGAGTTTTGTACTGACGCAAGAGGCAGTCCCTTTGAACAGTTCCTATAAAGTTCTACAAATTAAATTGAAATCTAAATTTCGCTCTCATTCTCAATCACGTCAAAATGTGTCCGAGTTATCAATTCCCTATCCGTGGGATGAGCGAAGAGTGAGCGAAAAGATTTAGGTGGCTCTTACGGGTCGTATATACTGAAACATTTTCTGTGGAATCGTTGTTTGCGCGTAAGAAAGTATCTCGGTAAATAAAAGTTCTGGAAATGCGAAATTTTGCCAGATAAAAAAACCATTATCTACGCCCCTATATATATACTTTATTCATATTAAGTGTATTCTTCGAGAAAAAAAATTCTTGAAAACTGTCAAATATAGCATTTATAAAGCTTGCATATGCAGTTCCCTTAAAAGGCAAGAGGAACGTACCAAGATACGGGCGTAGTTTAATCTGTGGTCTTTCATGGCGTGCAATAAAACCACACTGTTACAGATCTAACCCGCACAGTACAGCGTCACGACGGAAACACTGCACGCCTTGCGCGTAGGGGCGATGAGGCGCTAGGCGTGCGTGTTAGTGTCGCCCGTATCGCTCCCTCGCCTCTTGACTTGAACGCGCAGCTAACATAGGCCTCTTAACATCGAGGTATTGAGAGCCGACGTGGGTGAAGCGAGGCGAGCATGGAGCCGGGCCGGAATTAATTGGGCGGGGGAAACGGAAGAGCCCCGAGAAAACCTGCCGATCAGCGGCATCGTCCGGCACGATTCCCACATGTGTAAATCGGGGAGTGACCCAGCCAATAATCGAACCCGGCGAGTAGTCTAACCACTACACCACCGCGGCCACATAGACCCATAGTTATTTAAATAAACTTGTATGTTTTAGTCTCCTATAACACCCCTACAAGTTTGGGTATTGCATTTTTGTTACAACCTGGATAAAGGAGCAATTTTAGGGATTGCAAAGAACAGATTTTTTTTTGTTTGGAACATTACTAGTCCGAGTATAATATTCTGTCGTATGTTATGATCATTATAGGCTGTTCATGGTAAAATGAGCACTTTTTATGCCCTAGTTACGTTTTTCTTTCAGACATTTTTTTTGTCCTTTAACCACCTTTTTAAAGACAATCTTATGTAAGTAATAAACAAAGTGCGTATATTCTACCGCACACGGAAATTAACGTCTAAGGCTAAAATAAAATACATTCATTAAGTATTATTACAAATGAGGGAGCTTTCAAAAGTGCTCACTTTACCATGAATGACTTATAATAATATATTTGTGTTTTATGTTACTGGCAGCGGGTGTTTAAAAGACTGCGGAATAGTCTCAACTGAATTTAATTAAGTAAAGGGTACTTCATTAAATACATTTCCTCAGAAACGCTTTCACTGGCAGTCTTAACATCTTACTGGGGCAAAAAAAAAAAAAAAAAAAAAAAAAAACTAAATCACCAACAAATTCTCAGAAAATAATAATGCCTCGATAAGAACGGACGGTGGTGTAAAATTAACGCGGGCTCATACAGTTAGAAATACAAAAACTTACATTTTACAACTCCATTAAAAACTAACCAACTGGAACATAAAAAAAAATTGAAATACACTGCAATTCAAAACAACGACAAGAATTTTTGTAACCTTATATGGCTTATGCAATAAGGACGAAAACTAAGAAATTGACGTAAATAGAATATCTTACCACTGGCCATTACAGTGTATAAATTAAACACAATTTGCAGTCTTCATGTGACTTCTGTCCTCTACCGAAGATTTATTTACTGAGTACGTGCCATGGGGATATGCCATGATACAAATATACGAACCTCTGCTTGCAGATGCAAACGATAATTAAAAAAAAATATTTTAGCACAGTTGGTTTGCTCGCCTTAAGCATCTTTTCTCATACGCAGCAACTTTTCGCTAACAGCTGATACATTTTTCAATCTTTATGTCAGACCATTCTCGCTGATGCAATTTCTTATGCGTCAACTTGCTTTCGGTTTGGCAGAATGGCCGTGTGCTAAATGGTAGGTGAACCAGGCACCGTCATTTGTTATATCTTGCCGTTGGTTGGAAATCGTGCTCGAGAATTAAAAAATACAAGCAACAGTCGTTTCTTAGTAATTCAGTTCGACTCTCAACATAAAAAAAGCTTAACGTTCCGAAATTGTTTGTGTGTTATGAAACGTATATACTGTACTTCAAATGTAAACACTTTATTAATTTATTCCCCACTCCTAGTTCCCGCAAAAGATAATTTTGCGAGACGGTTTTTCGCCCAGAAATAAAAACATCACAAATGTGGTTGTGTCTTGGGGAAGTATGTGTACTGTAATTTTTTTATACGTCTCTCTCTCTCTTTCTCTCCCCCCCCCCCTTTTTATCAAAGAGAAAATGGAGTCGTATTAGACCCATTTCTTTCCATACTCGTTACCATAAAATACAACACTTGTACAGCACTTGTATGGAGCCACGCGATATGTACTGGAGATAATTAAGAGACTTTGGAAGACTCCTGAATAACTACAAGTTGCTCACGGTAAAATGAGCACCTTTGAAAGCCCTGCTTAAGATCTACTTGTAAACACGCCGTGTCTTCTTCCGCTTTATGTAAAATTAACATTGCCGTGAGCCTCGTCACTTTATTCATGCGTCGGTGAAGTGAAACTGTGAAATTATTAGAAGATTAAATATTGTACAAATGTGTTCATTTTACACTTCGATACATAAAAAAAAAAAAAAAAAAAACAAAGCGAAATAATTTAAGTTATCACAAATCGTTACTTAGGATTTTTTATTCGACGTTAAGAAATGGAACTATTTTCCACTCTTCGTTACCAACTCTACTGGACGCATGTCGATCATTGCGCCCGTTAAAATACATGCAGGTGAAGGCAGATGACTTTGTTCTAAGGTTAATTTCAAAAGTGCTGACTTTATCTTGAACAACCTTTATAAAGCTGTTTGTTTTATACGTGAAAAAAATACAGGTTGTTCCACGTTCATGCGCTAGATGCCTGCACAGGATCATGCAAAATACTGATTACTTCTCATTCGCCGGTTACTGTACGTCCAAAGTTTGTGGAGCCCTGCTGAAGTTCTACTTCCAGGATATTCCTCCGCCTCGCGGAAACAAAGCTTAAGCAAGACTATAAAGTTACACCGAAAGGATAACGCACCGCAAGCGTGAGGACTCAGTTTGATAATATTTTGCGCGAGAACTATTTCTTACTGGGCATTATCAACACACCGATTTTCTCTCGGTTTTTTTCCCATTAATTAAAAAAAAAAAAAAACTAAGTATTATTATTTATAGGTAAAATATCAGTAAAAGTTCAATTCAAACAAGAATGAGATACCTCTCAGTTAACGGAAGTAAAGAAACGCATGTGATAAATGACATATTTCGGAAACAACCAAACACTTCGGTATATGGGGTTATTTTTCCAAAGGTTTGATTCCAAAAGTGTGAAGTTACCATGAACAAACAGTAACAGTAACCAATTCTTAACCGCCCTAGCCTCATGGCCCTCCGGGTTTTACTGTCCAGCTATATCTTGTTAATACATTCTCTTTGCCTTCATTATTACGCATTATTATGTTATGATACATATAAACTTTTCTACACTGCCAACGGACGGTTATTGATAAAATCGTACAACACAAAATTTCTTTACTTAACACTTTAGCACATAAAAATGTTAAAATTCGAGATTAAAAACACTATAAAACACAACCTTTTTTTAAAAAGACGTTTAAAATGATAAAATTCAATAAATCAAATGAACACAATTAGATTATCCACAAAACAACAAATTAAAATTTTTGTCAAGTAAAATTAAATTAATTTTAACCGTGAAGAGACAGTACTAAAACTGTTCAAAGTGACCTCTGCCGCAGAGTAGAAAAAAAATACAGAGACGTAAGTGTCGTGGCGGCTCTTCTGATGCGGGCGTAATCGTTCTCCGATTGGCTACTGTGCGCTGCAGAAATTTCCCTGTTGGCTGGGCTGGCGGCTGGCGAGTAGGTTTACCAGAGCGCTGATTGGCGAACGACGATTTAGGCATATTGCAGGCTAGTTGCCCCGTTTAGCCGGCGTGTGCTGTTGGAGTTGGCGGAATAAGCGGCCATCTCAGAGTTGCTCTCGTAAACCTTAGAGGACGGCACAAGTGCACTAGCACCGAGGACAAGTTTGATGTGAGCTGCCTATATTCCACACTACAGCAATATCATGTTGGTTGGTCTCTGTATTTACACTTACCTTCATCATATTGGTCCTGGCTACAACGGACACGCCTACTGTAATCTGCAACGTTTATTATTGGCTGGCCGTCGACCAATTAAGTCACGCGTTGGCTGTGTACCAATTAATGTACCGCGATAGAATTAACAAGTCTTACAATCCATCGCGTTCGTTTGAAAAATTATGAGAAGGAACAGTTTTATTCCTACAGACTGAAATGTTGACTAGTTGTCATTTTTTTTTACTTAGATTCCGATAAAGTCTAGCGAAATAGTGAAACTATGAAAGTGTGAGCTTTGTCTTCAAGAGCAAATAAATTTACATATAAACGTAGCCACGAGTATATACGCGCATACTCCTCAATGGGTTATCTAAAAGATGTTCACGATAAATCGACCACTTTAGAAACGAACCTTATAAAAAAAGTCACTGCCCCTGCATGCATATATTTTAATGAGCACACTGAGTGACATTCGCCCAGTAAAGTTGGTAACGATAGATGGAAAGTAGTTCCATTAATTAACGTGGAATAAAAAGGGTTAGGTTGCCATTTGTGATAACTTAAAAATTATTTCTTTCGCTTTCTGTTTTTTATGCAACGAAGTGCAAAAGTGATCATATTAATAAAGTATTTAATTCGTTAAAAAAGGAATAAGGACGTACATCAAACCTTTATTTATATTATTTCTAGGGCTACCTGTTTTACGCGAAAAGATTTACACGAAGGCTAGACTCCAATGTCCTATGGCGTACGCGCAGTTTTCCTTTGGTTATTGGCCACGTGTCTTTGTCGGCAGACAGTTCCTTACCTGGCTGGGCCAATCAGAATTAGGTAACTCCGACACTGAGAGTCCGTGATTCGCTTGAAGACACATGCAAAAAATGTTAAAATCATCCAATCACGGAACTGGATCTGAGCTCTAGTGTTGTGGAGTACAAATAGTCCTGAAATCTTTTCGCGAAAAACAGGTGGCCCTAATTATCACGTAATAAAATTGTACGGAATACGTAAAGAACTCCGTATTCAATCACCAGCGAAACGAGTGTGTATACGTATACGTACGGGAGAACGGGAAAGTTAGTATATTTCCTCCTCTTCCGTGTAGACAGCAGGTAGTGGCAGAGATATTTCGCGAAAAGATTTCGAGGCGATATATAATTGAAAGCACTATGGAGTCGTCCACCTCTTCTGATTGGCTGAAACAAGTTCTGGTTCGTGTTAACTGTTTACATAGGAATCACGAAGGTTAAGTGTCGGAGTTACAGAATCCTGAGTGGCTCGGTCAAATGCCAGCAGCCAATGGAGGTATGACAACAGCCGAGGTGTATATATAGCATTGAAGTCTACTGTGCGATCCGATTTTTACGCGGAATAAATCACGGGCCCTACAAATAGGGATCAAGTTTCTGGTATAATTAACTTTGTTTTCTTCGCCGTTGTGGTTTAGAAGAAAACATACGTGTGGCTTTGATGTGTGTGTGTATTGTTGGTTTTAATAAACACGTGTGCATCATTTCGGAGCATTATTTATGGAGTAGGCATTAAACGTTGTACAAATATTACAAACGAGGTGCGTACTTTGTAAAGCTTTTAGTGGATAATTTGCGAAAGAAGTATTTGTTTTTATTCCGGAGACATTATAATCTTTCATCTGTATTTGACCAAACTTACAGGAAGCTTTTCGACGGGGAAATCGGACCTTGTGACACGGTCTTAATAGCCTTTAAAGGCTGTTCGCGGTAAACAGAGCACTTTTGAAAGCACCACTTATGATTTTCTGGAATGCGAATTGTGTATGATTCGGTTAAATGTAAAATTAACAAATTACATTCCTGGCCAGTAACAGACATTCCTTGAGGCACCTGGCGAGTCCTGAATGGCCAATAAAATTAAAAGAAGTGACGGTGGTAAAATGTAGCAGCCAATCAGATCGTAACTTCTTCACAGGCACGTACAGAAGTTTTGCATCAAGCCTGTTGGGAATAATGATTTCAGCATATTATTTCGCCCGTTGTCAAGCGTAGGCTTACTAAATATCTGACTAGAATGATATCGTTTCCTTTAACCCTTTGAGGAGTATATACTCGGAACTACATTTATATGGAAATTTGTTTGATCTTGAAGACAAAGCTCTCACTTGTATAGTTTTACTGTTTCGCTAGACTTTATCGGAATATATGTAAAAAATGACAACTAGTCATCATTTCAGTCTGTAAGAATGAAACTGCTATTTTTAATAATTTTCCAAACGAACGCGATGGATTGTAAAACTTGTTACTTCTATCGCGATGCATTAATTGGTACACTACCAACGTGTGACTTCATTGGTTGATGGCCAGCCAATAATAAACGTTGCAGAGTACAGTAGGCGTGTCCGGTGTAGCCAGGACCAATAGGACAATGGTAAGTGGAAATACAGAGACCAACCAAAATGATATTGCTGTAGTGTAGAATATAGGCAGCTCACTTCAAACTTGTACTCAGTGCTCAGTGCTAGTACATTTGTGCCATCCTCAAAGGGTTAAAAAAAATTATACCAAGTTTCAGTTGTGTTGTGGGGGCGTCCATCCTCTGCCACGACACTTGTTGGGAAACTTGAAACTATATTTAAGAATGTGCTGGCTCAAAATTTATTGGCTCGGGCAATTTTAAACAGCGCGCGTCACCCGCCTGGCAGCCAAGTTGTTAGAGACCTGCGCGGCTCGTTAATGAAGCGACATGACGTCACCGCCGATCCAGTGTAATGCTGCTTCGCTGCTGGCTCACGATTGGCCCGGTCGTGACACGTGTAGTACCACGTAACGCCTTGTTTGCGGAGTTAGTAGACGGTTTACGGCTGGCTAAGACTTTTTAAATACACCTTCGAGAAAATTTTCACACTGCTCATATCTAAATATATGTTATGGTCCGTTCGCGGTTTCTTCACACTTCTTCAGTCGAACCTTTGGAAAAATCCCCCCCCCCCCCCTTTTTCCATGATTGTCGTTTTTAGTAGTTTTTTTTTTTAAATATGTAATGTATAGAGAACTGGAAACTTTGCATGTTCAACATCGGATATCATCGACAGCGCATTCCGCTAGTATCATATATCGCCAACACCGAATACCGCCAACATCGCATATCGCTAGTATCAAGTATCTCCAATATCGCATATCGCCAACATAGCATATCGCCAACATCGCATATCGCCAACATCGCATATCGCTAGTGTCATATATAGCCAACATCGCGTAGTTGATAATATCGCGATATGTGATATATAGCACTACACTGTCGGACCATAACTAGGGCCACCTTTTTTCGCGAAAAGATTTACGGAAAGTCTAGACTCCAATGTCATATGGCGTACGTGCAGTTTTCCTTTGGTTATCGGCCACGTGTATTCGTCGAGAGACAGTTCCTTACCTGGCTGGGCCAATCAGAATCAGGCAACTCCGACACTGAGTGTACGTGATTCGCGGGCAGACACCATTCAAAGCGTGACAGTTAAGAACATCCAATCACGAAAGTGGATCTGAGCTCTAGTGTTTTGGAGCACAAGTAGTCCTGAAATATTTTCGCGAAGAACTGGTGGCCCTATTTATTGGCTTTCGCAGAAGTCAGGTGCCATTTTCACTTTCGACTTGGTTGGACACGATTGGGATATTCTACCGTTGATTGTTCCTTATCGGTTCAAATACGCCTGGTAATTGTCAGGCTGCCTCTCAGTAATTAAACCAATAGAAATGTTTAACGCATTCAAGTCTATTCTGTCCTCACAAAATAATGTGAATTTAGCAGATCTCTAGTCATGTATCACAAGCGTTTTATACTTCTGCTAATACAAAAGTATCTTATTTTTGGCTGAATTTAAGTTTTACCTGTCATATGTTTACAAATTATATTATTTAATCTATAATTAATATGAGTAAAATGGTGAGAAACTAGGTGAGTTGGCAATGCCTAGTAATAAATAGTCCTCATGCAAAATATTATCGAGCTGAGTGTGTACGCATGCGGTACGTTGTCCCTATAGTGTAAATTTCTAGACTTAGTTAACACTTTGAGGTCAGCAGACATTTACAAGACAACCAAGACAAGTTATAAGTGAGTTACTTATATCCACGACTGCAGGAACACAGTTCTATTGGTATCTGTGTTCCCACTCACTACAGTTCTAGTGCAGGCCACCATGACAATGGACACACCTACTGTGCTCTACAACCTTCAGTATTGGCTGGTCATCAGTCACTAAGGCGCTGTGTCGATTTGTCCCAGTAAAATGTATTTATTTGTGTAAGATGTTTTACAATGACACCTGTACTTTTGCGGAGATGTAGCAAAAACATGGTTGAAGTCAGTAAAGTTATTGCCAAGGAGCTAGTAGAGTTCTTGTAAGATCCCGTCAAACACAGGCAGTACAACGACTGCATGGAAATAATAGTTTTCTTTTCAATGACGAAGACATTTTCAAAATATTTTTGCTCAAGCTACACTCGAGCGTACGCTAAGAGAAAATCAAACAAAATATTTGTTTGTATAGGATCAAATATGTATTTAGTTGCCCTAACAAGATATATTGTTGAGCAAACAAAATTTGAAAAGCAACAAAATTAGATTTGTTCGTCTAACAAAATATATGTTTGAATAAACAAAATCTCTGTGTTGGGACAACAAAAATTACACTGTCAACTAAATATTTTGTTATATCAGCTCATTTGACTGCCTTCATTCGAAAATACAGCTCGAGAGTTTGTTTGTATTTTTTGTGACAATTAGGACAGTAGCCGTGTTTGTTAGTGCATCTATTGATGCTTAACAATCGTATAAACACATTAATAAAACAATGCAACAAGAACCTGACAAGTAAAGTTGTAAAACTTGAAATATTTGTTTGCACACATTGCCCAATATTTACAGTATATATATTTAAAAGCTTTCCGGCGTCGTCAGTTGTCACATTAACCGAGATTACTAGGGCGTAGCCCGCGGACGCAGGTGATCTAGGTTCGAAACTTGCGCGCTCTTGCAAGACTTTTTTATATCACCCCAAACGGTTTAATATACGTGTAGTAAAACCAATCTTTACTTGCACCAACCAAATCTTACAGTTAGGAGCAACCAAATGAGAACAACAAAATAACTTGGTTTTCAGCAGCTAAATATTTCATTGCTCCTATACAAACAAATAATTTGGTTGCACCAAACAAATCTCGTTTGATTCAACAAAACATTTTTCTCGGTGTACGGGGCTTAAAGAGGTAAGCTTTGTTCGCACGAGGCGGAGGAATAACCTGAAGGAAGAAATGTTTGCAGTAACCGTAAATGGACTATAGTATAAATCCCTGCTGTCACATCAGCAGAAATGGCGTCAGCGAAGTGCAAGAACACTTGTTTGTAGTCACCGTGTTCACTGCAATGTCAATTTTTTTTTTTTTATTTAGCGGAATGATACAATACGGGCGGGAAAAAAATTACCAAGGCTTTCCAAAAGTTTTCAATTAACTGCAGACCAACCATACCACACATTAATTACAACAGCCGTTTTGTCCTGCATGGGACACCCAGTTTTCGAGAAAAGAGAAAAGAGGTTTTTTTTACACAATGGAAAGAAAATAATTGTGTGTGTTTGTAGAACCTCCTCAGAAGTCTGTGTATTTTTTACCTGCATATGCCAATGTTTGTTTTACCCTGCATTAATGTACTTATATTACTATATACTTAGTACTACTAATTTTACATGGAATTGTGTGAAATTGCAATCACTATGTAGCAGAAAATAATCTGTAACGTTCGTGTATATATTTTCTACGTGCCAAGTAAAGATACACGGACATCTTAAACGTCATTTCACCACAGTGTACATGTCTTTTTTCACTTACTCAAAAGTGAAATCACACAGACATATACGATACCAACTGACAGTGTAAAATAGTGCAAATATTTTGATCCAGTATATTTTCGATATCTCTCTAGCTAATTTATCCGCTTTTGGACTATCGAGATTTTGACTTGTCTAAGATCTTCGGAGACGAATCACAATCGTTCTGCTTTATAGTATCATGGTCCCCATCGGCCAAACGAAATGGGAAAGTAGTTTCACACTTGCATGACAGCCAATAATTAGAGACCCGGATATTTCAGGTATTCACTTGAGGACAAGTTAACACTTTCCACACGATGTTCGTTCACCATACGGGACGCGATTTATTTTTAAATTGCCGCAATTTGAAAATATTATATACCTGTCAACTAAACTCCGTCCTCTAGTCTGTTAGGCAAGGAGCATAAAATCAAATATTTGTACTTATTTTAATATAGCGTTGCTGAATGAAACTGCTCAATTGTAAAATACGCTACAGCGCAAAAAATTATTTCTCATTTTTACTGATAAATTGTTTGTAATTTTTACAAATGCTTGTGATAGTACAAAAGTTGTAAAATTACTCGTTTGTAAAATTATAAGGGCCGTGTTTTTAACAGACCTCAAGAAATGTTTGTACTATACTGACCCGTATCTACGAGCTACAACAAAATAACGGACAATCAACGAGGTAAAACCGTATATAGCTGTTTGTACAAAAACTATAGGCGATGCAAAGTGTAGCTACGTGCAAAAAGAAATGTATTGCAAATTTGAATAACGTAAAACACTTAAAACGACTCCAATAATAATAATGAAATATGACCGTATTATTCATTAACTATTAATGTTTCCTAGTTGCACAGAACTTTTAATAGGATCTCGATACCTCGTAGTTAAGAGCCGTCCAAATCTTTTAACTGAACAACAGAAATCTTGAACTGAAATAGATGTACCTATTCTTCTTAATTAAATAACTTCATTAGTATGTCGAAGGTACTTGCAGTTATATTTACTGTAAAAGTATACTTTAAGCTCGTAAGTCAATTTGGCCTGTGGTTAAGGGTGCCAGCTAATGATACAAGGGGGTGGATTCTAATCCTCGTGCTGGCGAAGTGTTTTTTTTTTTTTTCGTAAATTATATTCTGAAATAATTTTTTTTTAGCTATTCTCTGTTATTAATTTACAACCTTTGTTTTTTTAAAAGAAAAAAATAATTTAAGTACACTTCTCAATAATGACAATTTAAAAACAAGGTTGTCATTTGTAATATTACAAATATATGTTTTGCAGATTTTTACAAGAAATCTCTTTGTAGTTTTATAAAGGATTTCCTTGGCAATCGAGTTTCCAGGGATTTTTCTTGTAGAAGTACAAACCATTTTTTAGAGTGTAAGTTTATATGTGCATGTGAATTTGACCACACACCGCAACACAGCGGGACAGTGACACCGCAACACAGCGGGACAGTGACACCGCAACACAGCGGGACAGTGACACCGCAACACAGCGGGACAGTAACACCGCAACACAGCGGGACAGTAACACCGCAACACAGCGGGACAGTGACACCGCAACACAGCGGGACAGTAACACAGATTTGTCGTACAGCTGGTGGGTTTTGAGTGGACAAGAGAAATGAAGCCGTGACGTAAGAAAAGTGCAAGAGCCAATCAAATGTTCAGCTCTCCACAGGCACGTGTAGACGTTTCCCATAAAGTTTGTCGGCAGTGATTATACCTGTGCATGGTTTCGCTCAGCTTTGAAACTGTTAATTTCAATCACACGTTCATTCGAGATTCTGCTTTGATTGGAAGACACTAATTAGACACGCCCCAGAAGGTTTTCGACCAATACTGTAACAGCTAGGAAACGAGGACCGAATCTCGTGCTACACGGTCCGGGTTTAAACTGAACCAACAGGCCAATGAACAACTAACTGATGCCCGAATGCACAAGAGACAGTGGAGTGTAGCTTGCTGCCGAATGCACAAGAGACAGTGGAGTGTAGCTTGCTGCCGAATGCACAAGAGACAGTAGAGTGTAGCTTGCTGCCGAATGCACAAGAGACAGTGGAGTGTAGCTTGCTGCCGAATGAATCCGTGGAATTTCATGGGCCTCTACCAACAACGAAAGAAAACTGCCTGTCATGCGAAAACTACGTTGAACGAATCCTAGCAAGCAGTCAACTTTCCCCGGCGATGAATCATCATTTCTAACGACACCAGAGGCCCCGGTGGTGTAGTGGTTAGACTGCTCGCCTCCCACGAAGGCAAACCGGGTTCGATCCCAGGATGGGGTCGCACACCGGATTTTCGCAATTGGGAATCGCGCCGGACGATGCCGCTGGTCTGCGCGTTTCCTCGGGGATCTCCCGTTTCCCCCCTCACTTTCATTCCAGCGCTGCTCCATAGTACTCATCTCAATTACCCTCATCGGCTCTCAAGACCTCGACGTTTAAGAGCCACCCAAACCTCTTCACTCACTCAAACGACACTGCCTTCTAAAAACACGCTCGGTGCGACGGGAATGGTCACAAACCCCAGCTCGTCGGGTCTCGAATTTTTGAGGCAGCATTTTTGCGCTACATCCCAGCAGCTGGCTCCGCCGAACCGCGTCTAATTGAGAGCAGAGTCCCCCTTCCCTACCCGTCTTTCCGAACGGACCACTTTGTCCGCCAGTGGAAGAAAACTGCATGACATCACCCAGCTACGGGCTCTGTTATTACCTCCGTCACGAACGACAGTCTATTTATTAGGGCTTTGTAATATGCCACGGGGTTGGAGATGGTGGCAGGGTTGGGAGGCGGGATCTGCGGTTTGCCGCATACCATGTCATTACTCGTGACGTCACGGCTAATGGAGAGAGTGAGAAAAAAAAAAGGGCGGGGGCGTAGGAGTAGTTGGTGCGTCACGTGCAGGAATCGGAACGGCTGGCGTCCCGACGCGCGCGCGGATGCGAAAGCTTGCAATGGGCGGAGCGTTCTCAGTTGAACACGCTCCGCCCCTCACTTCTGCATTTTTCTTTCACCCCGCCCCCTAATTAAGTCTTTTGTCTTCTCCCCCCCCCCTACTTCAACCTCACCCACTAAACCTTTCTAACCTTCACGACTCTCAAGCAGATAAATTAGTAAAAACAAAAAGTCATGACGTAAGACCGAGGTGATTTGTGTTTCGCGTTCGTGCATTAACTCGCACCGTCTCGCAGAGGAATGCCTGCGCCGTGTGAATGACAGTCCGGGGCCCGGGGTCCGGCGCAGTGGCGTTTATTCCGTAGACGGAAGGTAAGCAATATTACCCCATGCACATTGGAAATGTTTGACCCTTTATAGTTTCCGCCGTAACTTTAAACACATTCAATTCCGAGTTCCCCGCTTCCGATTCGAGGAACAAGCGTTTTCGTAACTCCCGTGCTGTACACGCATAGTGCTGCCATCTAGTACTTATTTCCACAAACGGGAGCGACTGGCGATGAATCGAACTCGCACGAAACAACACGCCACCGCGTTCCTTCGGCAAGGTAAGCAGTCGTTCTGTTTGCTTCCTCCAGTCCTCTGTTTCCTTGGAAAGTGGATGAAAGCGTTCGGGAAAACGGGATTTTTCTTATAATTTGTAATATTCTCTCTAAATAATATCCAGTTTAATCATTATTACATTCCGTTTTTATAACTAATGTTAGGTATTCTAAAACGGTAAATACATGTGGAGGGTAAGCAAAGATGGAATTTGCGTTTGTTAGTAGAAATTGCTTATCCTGTAAAAAAAAAAAAAAAAGCTCACTGCACGCCACTGGTCCGGCGAGATATGTGAATTGCGACTTAACATTTTGCTGAGTTCGCACGTATATAAACGAGGTGACGTTAAATATGAAAATTTATTTTATCTTGAAGACAAAACTAACACGTTTATATTTTTACTGTTTCTCTGGACTTGATTGGAATCTAAGCTGAAAGTCATAACTAGTGATAGAAAAATTTCGCGATTTCAATGACCTGTACGCAAGACTGCACGATCCTTTGTTTAGTCGAACATCAGATGTTTGTTCATTGGCTGTTGCCCCAGTGTTACCCCACATTTGTCAGTACAGGATTCACTTCTTGTTCCCTTTGCAAGTCGGCTATTGGTGCAGAGTCGTCCGGGGCGTGTCTAATAAACTCTGATCCAATTGCAAAGGTGACTTCAGTGTACACGCGTTTGAAAACTACCTTGTCCTGAAATGAAGTCGCGAATTTTTCCTATCACTTCTCATAACCTGTTAATATTTAAGTCGGTAAAAATAAAATGTTTTGTTTTCAATAATTACTCAAATGAACACGAAGGACTGTAGAACTTGTTACCTCTGTCGCGACCCATTAATTTGTACGCAATCAACGCACGACTTCACTGGCTGACGACCAGCCAATAATAAACGTAGCGGAGTACAGTAAGTGCAGCCAGGACCAATAGGACTTCGGTAAGTGTAAACACAGAGACCAACATAACTGATATTTGCTGTAGTGGAGAACACAGGCAGCTCACTTCAGCCTTGTCTTCAGTGACAGCCAATATGTGCCCTCCTCGAAGGGTTAACGGACGCGAATTAAGGTGGCCGCCTGGTTGAAGAAAATTTCTGCACATCCGAGGCATAAAAGCGTGGGAGCTCTAGGGGCGACCGAGACATGCGCAGCAACTCTCTCATCGTATCTAACGCTCAAATAACTGAACTGGCGTGCAGTCTTGCTGTCGATAACGCGCCTTCTACGAGACTTTCAGCGGAGACCTTGCCATGTTATTACGTAATAATAATAATAATAAAGGTTTCATGTACGTCCCTATTCCGTTTGTAATGTTTTGTACCCGAATTTTCATACCTGAAAATGACAGTGAAAACAACTGTTTGAGTCATTTTCGCTAACACAAAAAAAAAAGTGCTTTAGAGAGAAATGGAGGAAGTGGTAAACGTATACTATAATAAAGTGTGAATTTATTAGAGACTATTAGTATAGTGTGTTAAGAAAATTCATATTTGCGCCCAACTTCTAGGTTCAGAAGAATTATTTGTTGTAATCTTTTGTGAGTGTAGAAATTTCTAATTGACACACGCCAACTACTTTAGCAGTAGTGAAATAAATATTCCCAATTAGCCTATATGGAATTGAGGCTTTAGCTTTATGATCACACAAGAAAATATAATTCTTAGTGATGAGCCATTCTAATACCCTGGATTAAATGCAAAATCACAGCTCACTGCAATGTAAGGCAAAACATAGTTCACAAGCATATTTCACTTATATGTAAATGTGAAATCATTAAAAATTACTTTCAGAATGAAGCACGATTACACAAAAACCCTACAAACATAATACGTCCAGTTTAAGTAGTTGAAAAATATATTTAATTGATAGTTTCAAATGATCCATCACAAGAAAGAATCTCTATCACACACATAAGAACAATATCTGCACACATTCTTTTCAACACGTCCTGTTGCCAGTTCAAGTGACATAAGTAATATTGAGATGCCATTTGATTTATAGTATTTACAGAACACAGTTACGAGGTAATACTAACCCATTCTTAAGTCTTGATATTTTAAAATTCTTCTGTCCTTTAACTAGCTCTAGAAGCAACGAGTGTTTTTAGTGAACTATTCTTGAGCCTCTGGGAAATGAAAAGGAAAGGCTGTGCATAATTTAAAGTATATATTCATTTCTCGTATAAGAACTGACATCAAACTATTGCCAAAAATAATAATTTAGTTTCTACACCTTGATTCGAAAATCTGTATTGAATGTCAGGTGCGCAAAAAATGTTAATACAACATTAGGAAACAAAATTTCATACGTATGTCCCTACTAAACTAACTTGCCACCAAAATAACGTTCCGAGTAGGGATGGGAGAAATTCGCGAGTTCAATGACCTGTAGGCAAGACTCCACAGTCACGTGTATACTCGAGGCCAGATGTTTGTTCATTGGCTGCTGCCCCATAGAGTAGTCAGTGTTACTTCACACCTGGCAGTATGACACTCGCTACTTGTTTCCTTGCACGTCTGTTATTGACTCAGAGTCGTCCAGGGCGTGTCTAATAAACTGCAATCCAATTGCAAAGTCAACTTCAGTGTACACGTGTTTGACGTCTATCTTGTCCTGAAATGAACTCGCGAAAAATTCATATCCCTAGTTCCGAGTTTGTAAAAATACACTTTATCTCTCTTATAAATTCAAATATTGTCAAATGCAAAATAATCATTTAATTTATTGCGATTTTCAAAAATTAAATATTGAATATTATAAGGGTAACTTGCCGTTGTAGAATTTTTCACCAGCCAACTAACACACTTGTCAGATAGATTTCGTCGGGGTATTGTGAACACTGAATACAATTTAACGTGGAATTTCGTCGTGCTCTGACGTTATGCTGGTCTGCCGTGTCGTGTTCGTCGGGCTGTTGTGACTCCAGCTTTAGGCAGGGCTTTCAAAAGTTCTCAGTTCGCTGTGAACAGTATCATACTAATTAATCAAGAACGGAACTTTTTGCACAAACATGCTCTCTTTGGAGGGCCGCTGTGGACTAATGGGCGGGAGGGGGTGGAAGCCGACCCCCCTCTAACTGATTCCCCATCCTTCCTCTTTGGAACCCTCCCCCTCCCCAAGTGCCCACCTACCTCTCCCCTACCTGAGAGGAGTTAAAGGGACAAAGTGGGTATGTTTTCCATTTTGTGGGATTGTGGTGCGTTCCATATTTCACCTTTTTGAGCCTTTTTATGGTGAGGCGAGTATGGGCAAGTTGTAGTAGGCCCACCCTATGGGCAGTTAGGCCCTTCGTAGGCCTTACGCCTTATGTCTTAAGTATTAAGTATTAAGTCTTAAGTCGTACTTTCACCATAATTGCTACTGCATGTCGGGATGTGCGAGCGAGCACGTGCCGAAGTTCCCAGACGACAGTGAACCATAAATACTAATTCGCACTTTTACCTGCTTCATCTATGGTGGCTCAGCCCGCGGTTTCCGCGGGGCCGACCCCTGGTATAATTTTAATGAATAATCTCAATTCGCGTTTTAAGTTCTCAAGTAACGATGTTGACAGTAGGCGGTCGTATCTCCAAGGACGACTGCAGTGGGTCGTGATTGATGACAGGCAATCCTCATGATAATCAGTTGTCTGCGGGGTGCCTCGGACGGCGTATTATCTCTCTTTTTTTTTTTAATGGCCTCCCGGCAGTTACAAATAAACGCAGTTATTGCACGCGTGCTGACGATCTCTTGGTGTATTTTTCAGACGCCGTAAGATACACTGACGTATTAAAAGGCTGTCCATGATAAGGTGAGCCCTTTTAAAATGAACCTTAGAAAAAAAAGTCACCTCTACTATATGCTGTTCACGGTAAAATGAACAATTTTGTTGAAAGTCCTGCTTAAGATCTATCTGTATGCACGTCGTGTGTTCTTCCGCCTTGTATGAAATCATCATTCCCATACGAGGTAGACTCCAAACACTTGTTCGTTTCTCCTACCGTTGTGATTGGACGACACTTTTTTTAAAACACTCCCCGTTTAACCGTGAGCCAGTAATAAGCAGGAGGCAGTAGTATGAGTGAGTGTTTAACACAGAGGCCTTAGTAGATCACAGCAACCAATAAGCAAACGGTAGTGTCTCGAGTGCATAAAGGGATGTCCAGTCTAGCTTGCTGCCAACTTAACACGCCAAATTCTCGCGTTTCTACCTATAGCTACTTATACTTATCTACCCCACATGCTAGATCGTAATAGCTGGTTGCAGAACACAACGACGCGTTGCGATACGACGCGTGGGGCTGCGACCAGCTATTACGTACTGTTTCACAACCGAGTGAAAATCTGTCGGCGCCGGAAGCCGTCTGCGATGGTGCTGCTGTCCATCTCAAGAAGGAAAAATTACATTTCCAAACCCCACGAATGTAGCGAGACACGACACGCGAAAAAACATTGACAATGTATCGATCATTTGTTTCAAGTTGGTTTCAGTAGATAAACAAACACGGCAGCATGACCTCTATGTGTAATGTGAACCACGCAGCAAGGAGCATACGGCGAGTTTGAGAGGCGTGTATGTATATATATATATATATATATATATATATATATATATATATATATAATTTTTGTAACACCTTACAGACTATGCACGAATGTAGCTCGAGCAAAGCTAATTTGAAAATGTCATTGTTGTTCAGAACAAAACTCGCATGGCTGTGCATTCTTTGTTCAGCTAGTGTTTAACATGACCCCCACAAGAACACGACAGCCCAGTAACAATGATATTGCTAACGACAGGATGTCTATTTTTATAGCCGCTCAAAGGGACATGATTGATTGTAAACCCTTTAAAAGGCTAAAGGACATCTGATTGGGTCAATATCAGCTCGGCTCTCCATTGGTTGATGACCGGTCAATAATGAACGGTGTAAAGTACAGGGTAGTGTCCGGTGTGGTATGGACCAATAAGATGATGGTGAGTTCTAACACAGACACCAACAGAATCTGTGTTCTTGCAGTAGTGGATATAGGTGACTCACTTCTAATTTGTCGTGAGTTCCAGTAAATGTGTGCAGACCTCAATGTGTTAACCCTTTCAATGCCAGTGGGGAAATTGGCTACATGTTGCACAGGAAGATTATATTTGACTGGTACTGTACATTGCGAAGTTCAGTGCCCAATGTTTTCATTAATCAACGTCAACTACCTGCGTGATCTTCTTAAAAGAGATTGGCCGCTCCACCGCTGACCTTATATTACTGGCTCAAGAGTTCTCCGAGGTGCGACAAAAATATTCCCTGCCAATGGCTGAAGTCTGACAAACGCACAGTAACTTGCAGTTCAGTCTATACTGCAGTATATATTGCAGTTCAGTAATCATGGGGAAATTCGGTGCATGGGTTTAGAAGATTTTAGGTACGCACACAAACACATAGACATGAAGGTGATCTGATCTCATAAGCCTATATTTACTTCAGAGAGTGTATTAAAAGTTGTAAGCACCTACTGGTTAGTGTTACTCTGAGTACGAGCATTTTACAATATGAAATTTCATGGAGTGATTCTCGAGAATTCGACCATGTTATTCCAAATTTAATACTTAGGACTCATACACGAATGAATTATGACAAGAAATATTTTTACTTTGCTCTTTTCTGTATAAGAATCGGTACATTCTTCACTGATCAGTGATCATTGCAGGCAATGAACAGCTTTGCATGAGTAACTATACACCTCTCAGATTTTGTAGAGTTATTCAGCGAGAAACCTGTAAATCTTAAAACTGCATTTCGGCGCTTGTGAGTAAAATTGCTTATAATTCTTATAGTTACGGAGGGACATTTGTAACTTCCACATCTCTAACCATTTACTTAATCATTGTAGGTAAATTTCAGTTTTCTACAGGGTTATCAGTTAACTAAAGGCTGTTCACGGTAAAGTGAGCACTTTTGAAATGAATCTTAGAAAAATGTCACTGCCCTTGCATGAATATATTTTAACAGTCACTGACTATCATGCGTCCAGTAAAGTTGGCAACGACGGAGAGAAAGTAGTTCCATGTGTTAACGTTAAATTACAAGTTTTTAGTAAAAGTTTTGCGGATAATATTGTGCTTTTTTATTGTTTTTTTGTTAATTCATATCAGAGTAACAATAAAAACGTTTGTAAAATATTTTCATTTCTAAAAATTTTACAGATGCCATTGACCAACGCACGAATGAAGTGATGATGATTATGGTTACGTCAATTCTACAAATGGCGGAAGAATACCTAATGTGCATACAAGTAGCTCTTAAACAGGGCTTTCAAAAGTGCTTATTTTACCGTGAACAGCCTTCACAAATATTACAAGAGCGTGGAAGCAAGGATAATACAGGCGATATTACACCGAAGGAAATTACTTAAAAATAGAGTATGGTCTCAGCTCTGAATTTCAAACAGCTCGTATCAAAGTAGTGGCTTAGGTTTACGTGTTTCTAAGCCGTATTGCGGTGCCATTTGCGTCCCCACGCATTTGTCTTCGAGGCTTCCTGGAAACCACTCATTAACGGTCGATCTCGCACAGCCAAGGATACACTCGTGCACGCTGAGAGCTTGCCTCTCCGCGCCGCGCCGTATGAACACATCGCCGCTTCCGTGTATGTGACAATTCCTGCCTAGCTGACATTGTAGGTACTACGTCCTATCGGGAACAACACATAACTTAGAAAATCACAACTTAGAACAGTCATAACTTAGAATACTTGAAAAAATCCACACAAGTTAGAGCGAGCAATCATAACTTAGAACTGTCATAAAACTAGGAAATTCATAACACAGAAAGTCGTAACTGAGAAACACACAACTTAGAAACTCATAACTTAGAAAACTTAGAAACACACAACTTAGAACAACATAAATTAGAAACGTCGTAATTTAGAAATTCATAAATTAGAACTATCACAACTTAGAACCATCGTAACCTAGAAACACACAAATTAGAAACGCATAACTCAAAACCACATAACTTAGAAACGTCGTAACTTAGAAAATCATAACCGAGAACGATCACAACTTAGAAACACACAACTTAGAAAGTTCACAAGTTAGAACCACATAACTTAGAACAGTCTAACTTATGTGATTCTAAGTCAGCTATTTGTAAGTTATGACAGCATCCCCGTACTATCTTTGGTGCATGAATCATCGGCTGCAGAGGCAGGCGGCTCCGCTACTGCGCGTGATATGGCAAAGATCCCCGCAATGCCATACTGCGCCATTGTGTGCGAAGGTCGCGCTGCAGTTAAACACTTTGAAGTCTGGACACATTTGCAGACATTCGAGACACGCTAGAAGCTAGCCACGTGTATCCACCTCTGCAGGATTATAATTTATGCTGGTACCTATTTTCCCACTAATCGCTATCCTATTGGTAGAGACGTGAAAAATTCGCGGTTTCATTTCGGGACAAGCTAGAATTCAAAACACGTGTGTTTATTTAACTTTAAACATTGGTGTACACTGTGTTCGACACCTCCTGGAGAACGCTGGCTCAACCGTCGCCTTTTACTGTGACAGCAGACAACCAGTGTGCAGTTGATATCGACATATTTGCACACAAGGCTGTAGAGTCTAGCCTGCAGGTCATTGAATTCGCGAATTCTTCAAGGTATCTACATATTGGCCCAAACTATATTTCAAAGTCTTTATGTACTACGTGACTGTTGTTATGGGCCTGGTGTAGGGGTAGTGAATTTTCGCGAAAAAAGATTTCAACACAAGTTATATTTCAAAACACTGTAGGGTCGTTCTACATACATTGATTCGCTGAATTACTTTTAGACACGTGTTAACTGTCTGCACACGGATCACGTAGGAGCCGTGCCGATGTTGCCGAATTCTGAGTGGCCCCGTTCAAATGTGAAAACGCCTTCTCAAGCAGACAACAACCAATGACAAAAGACAAACTGCTGTTGGGTGATTATAGCATGGAAGTCTCCCGTGTTCTCAAATTTATTCGCGAAAACTAACTGGCTCTGTCCCGGTGTCTACTAATGGAGTGCCGAGCTCACTGTGTTCCAATAAAATGTTATTTCATACTTGACATTATATACCTACAGTCCATCGTGTTAATTTCCGTAACCATACAGAAATTCAGTATTGTATTCATAACATTGCCTTTTGGTGAGTGGATCTGTTCTTGTGGAAAAATTGTATAAACTAGAAAAACAATGAAACTATATCCGAGTGAATCTTATCTTCAGGGATACAGATTTTTCCAGATTTGCTTTGCCCGAGTGAGGCTGGGGTGTCTACAAAATGTTATAGGCTATTCGCGGAAAAATTAGCACTTTTGAAAGCCCTGCTTAAGATCTACTTGTATGCACGTTGTGTATTCTTCCGCCTTATATGAGATTAACGTTGTAATGGGCCTCATCACTTTATACATGAGTCGTTTAAGTGGAACTGTGAAATTATTATAAAAGTAAATATTTTAAAACCTGCTCATTTGTACACTTCGACGCATTACAAAAAAAAAAAAAAAAAAAACGAAAGCAATAATTAAAGTTAAACACTTTTTATTCGACGTTAAGATATAGAACTACTTCCTATCCATTGTTACCAACTTTACTGGGCACATGTCACTTAGTTCGCCCGTTAAAATATATGAAGGTAGGGAGAGTGACATTTTTCTAAGGTTGATTTCATATGTGCTCACTTTATCGTGAACAGCATTTAATAATATTTTGCATGATAACTATTTATTACTAGGGGCTACCAATAAAGAGTTGTTCTCGCAGTTTTTATTCATGTTTACTATAAATAAAATATTATAACTTATAAATAGAATATGGGTAAAAACATCAATTTAACGACAAATAAGATACTACCTCTATGTTAACAGCGGTATTAAACGCTTGTGATATATGGCATATTTAGGAAATAACTAAATACGTCATACATGGGGTGATTTTACAAAGGTTTGATTAAAAAGGAATGAAGAAACCGCAAACAGACTATAGTCGAGCATCATCCACCTGTCCATTGGCCGTTGCTCCAGATTAACCCCAGACCAGGTAGCACGGCATTCGGTCCTTCTTTCCCTTGGAGGTTCGTTATTGGTCGAAAGTCGCCCAGGGCGTGTCTAACGCACTGTGCGGTCCAATGGAAACGGAAACTTAAAATTTACGTGTGAATGAAGTTTAACTTGTCCTCAAATGAATTCACGGAATTTTCGGGTCTCTGCCTAACTTATATACGGTGTAGCTTGCCATAGCCTCGCTGATTAGTTGGATGGGGAAAATACCCGCGAAATTCGAAAAAAAAAAAAAAAAAAGTTTGCGGTGGCTGCGCGTCCGTCGATAGTTCGTGCGCCATCTTTAAGGCCCTTACACAATTTTAAACTTAAACATCTGACTTTACGACTTGACTTAACGTTTGCTTTCCGGCATGTCGTTTCTTATGGAGCTTGACACAAAATTGAACTGTCAAAGGTAAAGCCAAGCACTCTTGACTATAATATTTCGAAAATTTGAAAATATTAAGTCAAAGTCAAGCAGCCATTTTGCCAAGAATCTAACAGACGTCATGTGGAATGTGTGTTATTTTATTGAAGGGCGATTTTCTTCTCGGTATATTAAACAAAGTTGCTCTTAAGTAAAATAAATGGCAAACTAATATTATGCGAAGAGGAAATATATGAATTGATATTTTTTAATAAAGTAAATAAGGGAGCTTTTTGCTTTGGAATTTTAATATACATTTTTAGCTTATTAAAAAAAAGGTACATAAAATGCATTCCTGGATAATATGATAATGATTTACATGACATTTTTACGAATCTCGCAGAACCGATGTTCAATTGTCTGAAGTCTGACTTTACAGATGTTGCGTATTGGTGGTTTTGTGAAATGATAGGAAATGTAAAGCCAAATGTTAAAGTTTTTATTGTGTAAGGGCCTTAAAACGACGATTGCTGATCGCAGCGCCAGGTTACAGCCCTGAACCCGGGAAATACAAAAACTTTTGTAATGTAATGTGTAATGTGACATCAAAAAATTTTAATAGATAGTGTACGTTGAGTGTTCTTTGCTCGGCTTACACTGCAGAACATATGAGGAGAAGTACAACCCAACAGATATGTGACCACAAATGCTATTTACCAAATTAAATTTCGGTAATATTACCAGGCAGATACTTACTAAAAACGTGTCACCATCTGCTGGACAACATGCTAAACAGAAAATTACCACAACTAACTAAAGACAAACCACTGTAAATGAGATCAGTGGAAGCTCTGATTCTTTCCAACATTTTAATAAGATCTAAGAAGCACGGTTTGATCATATTATGATGAGCGGGCATAATAGAAATTAAAATATAACTGTGTATTAAAAATTATGCTTTCAATTATCAAGGTACTTGCATATAAATAAAACTACTAATTCACAAATATGAAATTATATATAGGGTAAGGTAGGTAATTTGGCAATAATTTCCATACAAGATAGATTTCAATAATTATCTGAACACAACATTTTTTTTAAACAATGGAACACATATCAACCACATCTTGCCTACATCATACAGCAAAATCAATAATCTAGTTTTCTTGTTCTTTTAATTCTTGGGAAACATGTGAATTATTGTGTGGTAAGGTAAGTTTGCAACAAGGGAGGTAATCTTGCAACACAATTAAGGCAATTTCGCATTAAAAAGTTATTCATACATGTTTAAGTTAATTGCGCACACATGTCGCAGATGTAGACTACGTTGACATTTGGGCATTTCTGGCACTTTTCAGGCTATGGTTCCCTGCAGAATGAACAATGAATCCATTTTTCACCGGTCTTCTTTGAAACATCCGTTGAGAAGGACTGGAAGCACACACCACATTCCCAGTCATCTGCCTTCATCGTATGTTTTTTTTTCTGGTCTTTTTTTTTTAAGAATCTTCGGGTTTGTGGGTAGATTAAGTCTACAGTCCAGAACATCCAGGTTGAGGGTTTAGTGGCGAATGCGCAAGCCCTGATAGACTGAGGCATTTGGCTGACTTAATCTTTGTTTGACGGTTTTGTCGGAATTATCCTTTTCTTATTCGTAGGTGGGCAGTCTTCTGTAGACCTACGACTTCTTGAAAAGTGTGACCTTTTCAGCAGTCTGTTTATTTATTCTTCCTTCGAACTAGGTTTACATATTTGGACACACCACTACACGATTCTCTTAGACTTTGGGCCATCTTTTTCCTAGACGAAGCGCTAGTTGCATTTTTCACTGAAGGTATGTGGGTGAGGAAATCGTCTGTAAGTCTGCTTGGAGCTAAAGCCTCTCGAGAGAGACAGCATCAGCATTAGAAGGACATGCTCCACGATTCCTGAAAACGTTCACGATATTGGAAGGAGGAAAACTTTCAACAAATGCTAGGTTTAGGATCTCATGAAAGTTGGAATGGTCGGGCTCGTCACTGTGATTCCTCAGCACGAATTCATTGAGGTCCTTTGACCATCTGCTCTTCACAAACCAACATCGAGCGACTGCAACAAGTGGTTTGTTTGGGAGGGGAATGTCATCAGATAAACTTCATCATCTTTAGCAACTTGTATTATTTCTAGTCCTATACGAGTAAAGTGAAAAATGGTGTATTTGAAGGGAGAAAAAAAAAAAGGATATTTTGAGAGAAAAAAGGGGTAAAAGGGGAATCCAAGATGGCGGTGGTCAGTTCTTGGTTTTTATCCCGGATCCCGTTGCGCCAAATTCCCCATTTATCTACTACTACTGGACAAATAGCGCAAATAAATACTTCAAGTTTTACTGTTTTCATTTTATTCTAGTGTTGAACTGGTTTTATTAGGATGTTTATTCCATTATTAAGGACCAATAATTGCACTAACAAACACTGTTACTATCCTTGTCCTTACTAATACATAATGAGAAAGGGTGTTTGTTTGTTCGTTTGTCCTTCTTTCACGTGAAAACGGAGCAACGGATCGCCGTGATTTTTTGTACAGAGATAGTTGGAGGGCCGGAGAGTGACGTAGGCTACATTTTATCCCGTGAAAATATCTCATTCCTTCGGGAAAATGTAAATTACACAGACGTAACAGTACACTGACCTAAGCTAGAAAGTAGACAAATAAGTAAGGCTCAAACATTTCTCTTCGGATTGGGTTTGTTGATTTGGTATTTTTTTGTTTACTTTTTCGACTGTTAGTTTTGTTTGTTAGTATATTATGCCTCGCAAACGTAAATCAAATCTTTAGAGAGTACCCAAAAGACTTGCTCGATCGGAAGAGTCTTCGGAAGATGCTGAACTGAGAAGTTCAGCACAACCACCCTCATATCATCTTGCGGCATTTCAAATTCCCAAAAAAATGTGGAATAAGTACAAAGAGTACATGCCGGATGACATTTTGCGACGGCTACAGCAGACAGACGCGGTCATAACATTTAATGAAGCCATTGCAAAAATTGAATACAAAATAATGGCAATGTTCGAGAATTAAACTATGATGCCGCAGCGTTGCAGAAGCAAGTGACCGAATCGGTGTCTGGGTTATTACCGGAACAAAGACACGTCTTCGACCAAGCGTTACTGCAAATAGAGTCAGATAATGGTGCACTCTTCTTTCTAGATGCCCCCGGAGGAACAGGAGAAACATTTTTGCTAAAGTTATTGCTGGCGCATGTCAGAAAAGATAGAGAAATTGCTGTAGCCGTGGCTTACTCCGGCATAGCCGCAACACTACTCAGCGGGAGCAGCACTGCGCGCTCCGTGTTAAAATTGCCACTGAATATTGCTCAGGAAGAGTCGCCCATCTGTAATTCCAGTAAAAATAGCGCTCGAGGTATGACGCTGCGTCAGTGCAAACTGTTAGTGTGGGACGAAAGCACAATGCCACACGAAAAAAAGCTATAGAGGCACTAAACCGAACTCTCCATAATTTGCGAAACAATACAGACATTGTGGGAAGAATGGTTGTATTATTATTGGCTGGTGAATTCCAGCAAATTCTACCAGTGATTCAGAGTGGCACACCAGCAGATGGCATCAAAGCCTGTCTCAAGTCGTCATGCTTATGGGTAGGGATAGGAAAAATTCGCGACTTCATTTCAGGACAAGCTAGTTTACAAACGCGTGTACACTGAAGTCACCTTTGCAATTGGATCAGAGTTTATTAGACACGCCCTGGACGACTCCGCGCCAATAGCCGTCTTGCAAGGGAACAAGAAGCGAATCCTGTACTGTCAAATGTGGGGTAACACTGGGGTAGCAGCCAATGAACAAACATCTGAGGGTCGACTATACAAAGGATTGTGGAGTCTAACATAGGGGTCACTGAACTCGTGAAATTTTCCTATCCCTACTTATGGGCAAATGTCAATAAATTCAGCTTGACAACAAATATGAGCGTGCACATGTGCAGTGACGTTGTTACGGGACATTATGCGGATAAACTATTGAAAATTGGAGATGGGCGGTTGTAAACTGATGCCAATGGCTGTGTGTCACTAACAGAGGATTTTTGTAATTTGGTGCAGATCGACACGGAATTGATTGCCAGCTTTTACCCAGATCTACAAAGTAATACAAATGATGACCAATGGTTATGTGAAAGAGAGATTATTGCACCAAAAAATGACATCATTTACAGAATTAATACAAACATTTTGAAAGAGGTACAAGGAGAAATATCAGAGTATTTGTCAGTGGACACAGTTATGAATACAGAGTAGAGCACTACACATCCTGTAGAGTTTCTGAATTATCTAGAGTTGTCAGGTGTCCCCTCACATAATCTCAAATTTTAATTAGGGGTCCCAGTCATACTCATGCACCGCTATTACGTAACGGGACGAGGCTTAGTGTCACACAACTTGGGCGTAATATAATTGGTGCAGGAAAGGGCGAAGATGTTCTCATTCCTCGGATCCCTATAATCACCACAGACCTCCCTTTCAAATTAAAAAGACTGCAGTTCCCTCTCAAGCTCAGTTTTGCTAGTACCATCAACAAAGCACAAGGGAAAACATTACTGGAAGCGGGGGGGGGGGGGGGGCACTCTGAAAACCCGCGCTTCCCTCATGGTCAGCTCTATGTTGCATGTTCGCGTGTATCCAGTGCCCAAAATCTCAACGTCTTGGCGCCAAATGGAAAGACTTACAACATCGTCGTCTACAGTAGCTTCCTAAAATAATTCTGTGTTTATGATAAGTGTCTGCGAAGCCGCGGGTAAAAGTTAGTTACAACATAGAATACAAACAAACTCTCGATCTGTATTTTCGAACGAAGACAATCAAATGAGTAACCAAACAAGTGAACTAAATATTTCGCCGACGGTCTAATTTCTTTTGGCCAAACAAAGAGATTTTGTTAATTCGAGCGTGTGTTTTCTTATATGAACAATATCCATTTTGTTGCTTTTCAAGTATTGCTTTCACAACAAAATATTTTGTTTGGGGGCAACCAAGTATATTTTTGGTCCTATATGAACAAGTGTTTTGTTGGCTTTCTCTCAGTGCACGAAGACAAAATCGTATCTCAGTTTACACGAGAGAACCGTATGCAAATGTCCGTAATTTGTGCACACGGAACTGCTTTCCATGTTTGGAAAATACCGCTTATCTTCGCATTTGCTGTCGCCCTGGGCTACGTATAGATCAAAACACTAGCAAGGCAGGAGAATGCGCTCTTCGCTGTTGCAACCAAGGAGTGATATATATATAGTATATATACATATACATATGTCGCGCATCTGCAATTAAAATAAACTCTTCTTTTCTTAACACTTTGAAAATTATGCTCGAGCCTCACTCGGGCAAAGCAAACCTGGAAATATCTGTATCGCTGAAGATAAGAACCACATGGATATAGTTTCATTGTTTTTCTAGTTTCTACCATTATTTCACAACATTTCCTCTCACCAACAGGCAATGTTGTGAATACAATACTATATTTCTGTCTGGTTATGGAAATGAACACGATGGACTGACTGTATACAATGTCAAGTATAAAATAACATTTTAGTGGAACACACTTAAACTGACACTCCATTGGCAGACACAGGACCAATAAGAAACGTTACGTAGTACACAAAGGTTGTGCAGTGTAGTTTGGACCAATAGGATAGCGATCAGTGGGAGAATAGAGACCAGCAGGAATTATACTCCTGCAGTGGTGGATATACGTGGCTAGCTTCCAGCGCGTCTCGAATGTCTGCTAATGTGTCCAGGCTTCAAAGCGTTTTAAATTGCGGACGAAATGCCGCCACAGAGTAGATGAATATACAGAGACGAAATGGCACGGCGGTTTTCTATGATGTGGTCGTACCCGATCGCTGATTGGCCGCACCAGGCCTTGGGCATACGGGCTTTGTGTTTGATTGGCTATCGCATGCTGTAAAGTGTTCCCTATTGGCTGGGCTGGCGGTTAGCGAGCAGGTTCCCAGGCTATGATTGGTCAACGCGCAGTAAAAAAATGTCTGTACTTGTTACAAGCTGGCTATTCTTTGGAAACTAGTTACCAAAGACTCCCTTGTGACTCTACTTCATAAATATTGTACATTTACAACACATTATTTTTGGAAACATGCAAAACTGGCTTTGTAGCTTAACACATTGATGTCTGCACACATTTACTGGTACTTAAAACAAATTAGAAGTGAGCCACCTATATCCACTACTGCAAGAACACCGGTTCTGTTGGTGTCTGTGTTAGAACTCACCATCGTCCTATTGGTCCATACCACACCAAGACACGACCCTGTACTTTACAGCCTTCATTATTGGCCGGTCGTCAACCAATGGAGAGCCGAGATGGTATTGATCCAATCAAATGTTGTCCTTTATCGTACAAAAAGATTTACCATCAATTATGCCCCTTAGAGTGGCTATCAAAAATTGATATTCTATCGTTAGCAGTATCATTGTAGTGCGCTGTGGTGTTCTTGTGAGGTCGTGTTAAACACTAACCAAACAAAGGCCGCACATCCATGCGAGTTTTGTTCTGAACAACAAAGAAATTTTCAAATTATTTTTGCTCAGTCTGCAGTTGAGCATTGTCTACAAAGTGTTGATATTTATAATGAACTTGAAGTTTGCAACATTTGCTTGTAAAAATTCCACATTAGATTTACCATTCAACGTAAATGTTTTGTGTAATTTATTTTGATCAGCCCTTTTGATCCCACTTTAATTTACGGTTTCCTTTGTCGCACATCAAAATATTTATGATTCGCGCTGTACTTACGTCAACACACCGCCTGTTTTGTTACCGCAGCCAGTGAGCTGCAGGCTACATGTTGGGCTACCGCTGTGTGAACCAATTATGGCCTTGACCAGTAAGAGGGTTTGCGAATCGTTTGCCCACGGGTAAGATCATTGGTCTTCGCAGTGTGTAGTACACACAAAAAATTACCTGCACGTGGGTAATGCACACAAATGTGTGCACTGGGTTTGAACGGGTTAAGCTGTAGTGTTAAGAAAATAATTATTTGGCAAGTAGTTTCCAAAAAATTCTCTGTATACAAATGTAGAAATTTTTACAATGCGGTTATCCTGACAAGTTGTAACGTTGCAGATTTTCGGGTTTACGGTTGCCGTTGGTTATAGAGATCTTCATTATATATAATTACGTAGTATTTGCTTATGTTGTCACTTTATTTAATATTATTCCAAATTACGTTTTACCATATGAGTTAATAGTATAATCTTTGGTCATTTTAATAGTATACTGACATAGAAATCATAAGTATTTTCCATTCGTTTCTAGACGGTAGATAGTATTAGTATATAATTTGTTAATTTTAATTTCTTCTCGAGAGGGTAGTCAGCATTAAAATGTTTATTAAACGAAAGTACAAAATAAAACGTATCATTGTTGTTTCTCGTCTCGCAATCACTGATTGGCGGATAGATATGTCAGGGTCAGACGACAGCCAATCGGAGAACAGGAGAGTAACATAAGTAAGGTAGAAGTAAAATAGAATATAGTTTTTTCTTTAGAATAATTTTCACCACCTCCAACGATGGACGTGTCTCGTATAATACGAAAGTTTTAATTATTTAAAAAAATAACAAGATTGTCGCGAGATGCTTTGTAAAAGGAAGAAGTGTAATTAAATAACAAGGAACATCATTTTTCTTATGATTGAGAAGAAAATAAATAAAATTTTTTGTTGAATTTTTTGGAGAAGACTAACTGGAAAGTAAAAGATATTTGTGAAGTTGAGAATTTTGAGGAGGCGATTTCAACTTATTAATGGCAGAGTTGTGATTCGTATGAAATGTAACAAAGTTACTGGCCAATGACGCCATTTTGGTGGCATGTGCGCTTGGAGTTCGCGGAATAAGTGTCTGTTACACTTCTGTATTCTAAAGTGCTCTGTGATGCCGCGGTGTCACACGTCGGCAGAGGTACGTCAACTTCTCAGCAGTCCTTTACATCCTGGGTCCTCAACTGTTTACTGGGGGGCCGCGGTGGCGCGGTGGTCAGACTACTCGCATCCCGCCTAGGACAGCCGGGTTCGTTTCCCCCGCGTGGTCGCTCCCCTTATTTTCGCACGTGGGAATCGTGCCGGACGATGCCGCTGGCCGGCGGGTTTTCTAGGGAATCTCCCGTTTCCCCCCCCCCCCCGCCCTTTAAATTACGGCGCTGCTTCATACTCATCTCACTTCACCTCATCGGCTCTCAAGACCTCGTTGTTAACACTTTGAGGACAATACTCGAATGTAGTTCGAACTACTACGAACTATATATATATATATATATATATATATATATATATATATATATATATATATATATATATATATATATATATAATATATATGTGTGTGTGTGACTAACTTCTAGCTTGACTTTCAAGCTGTCAAAGGTGTGCCGACCTCAAAGTGTAAAGAGACCCCCAAAATTCCTCAACTCAACTCTTTTGGATTCTAAGATAGTGAATGTGTTGAATCAATAAAGAGCTAATAAAAAAAAAAGTAGAAGTATAATTCACACACAAAATAAAAACTGCACTGTATCGACGTGTGAATCCGAACTCACATCCTTTGAGATTGCTTATCTTACACCTTTAACCACTCGATGAACTTGACTTACGAGGGTAAGAATGAGTGAGTGAAGAGATTTGTGTGACTCTTAACAGCGAGGTCTTGAGAGCCAATGAGGGCGATTGAAGCGAATATGGAGCGACGCCGGAATGAAGGGGCTTGGGAAACGGGAGATCCCCGAGAAGACCCGCCGACCAACGGCATCGTCCGGCACGATTCCCACATGCGAAAATCCGGAGTGACACGGCCGGGAATTGAGCCCGGATCGCCTTGGTGGGAGGCGAGCAGGCTATCTACTCAGCCACCGTGGCCCCCAGCTCTACTTACAAATGATGGGATGGCTTATCGCGGGAAAAGTTGACTGTTCGATAAGGATTCAACAAGCTGCACGTATATCAGTTTTATTTCCTTATTGCTAGGGATATGAAATATTCGCGACTTCATTCCAGGACAAGATAGTTTTCAAACGCGTGTACACTGAAGTCACCTTTGCAATTGGAGCAGAGTTTATTAGACACGCCCCGGACGACTCCGCGCCAATACCCGACTTGCAAGGGAACAAGAAGCGAGTCCTGTACTGTCAAATGTGGGGTAACAGCCAATGAACAAACATCTGAGGGTCGACTATACAAAGGATTGTGGAGTCTAGCATACATGTCACTGAACCCGCGTAGTTTCCCTATCCGTACTTATTGGCTGCCATGCATGTATGGAGATACTACTACGAACTAGCCCGCCTGCCGGACATGTCGGCCATGCCTACCAACAGTCTGATGGCGCGTTCACACCAAGGTAAGCCTCGTCCACATCGAAGATGATCATCCACGTAGTTCACGTAGTGAGGACGTGGTAGTTAGTGTATGAGTGAGTAGTTTAGTGCACTGTCTCTTTAAATTTTGTGGACAGCCTGACGGTTTCAAAATTGCGATGTTCCCGGTAGACCCTAAAGATCAAAGAGCCTATTTATCTTTTTCTTTGCGGAGGTTAAAGTAAAGGTTAGAAAGTAGTGCTCTAGTTATGACATTTGAACCCTTTGAGGAGTATGCACTTACATAATCCGTCAACGTTTATTTGGAAATTTCTTTGCTCTCGAAGACAAATTTCACACTTCTATGATTTTGCTGTCTCGCTGGACTGTATGGGAACTAATTAAAAAATTACAACTAGTTAACATTTAAATTCATAAGAATAGAACTGTTAAATTTAATGAATTCTCAAACGAACACAATGGATCGTGAAAGATGTTACGTCTGTCACGACACATTGGTTGGCACATAGTCAACAAGCGACTCCATTGGCCGATGGACAGTCAATAATAAACGTTACGGAATACTGTAAGAGCGTCCGACGTAGCCAGGACCAATAGGAAAAGAGTAAGTAGAAATACAGAGACCAAGACAACTCGTGTTGGTGTAGCGGATAATATAGGCAGCTCACTTCAACCTTATCTTCAGTGACAGTAAATCTCAGCATTCCTAAAACTCAAAGCGTTAACACTTGGAGGTCGGTACACTTTTACCAGCTTTAAAGTCAAGCTAGACGTTAGTCACCTATATATATAGCGCTGCAGGGATACCGTGTTCTATTGGTCCATATTGTAACTTAACGCCAGTCTACTGGTCAAAACGACACCAGTCTTTCCGTATTAATCGGCTGCCAACCAATGGTGTGGCGAGTTTTCCGTTTTACAACCAAATGTGTATTTCGTATCTAACAGGATGTACATCCCATCGTGTCAATTTCAGTAACTACAAAAAAATAAATAAAAATTGTCGTCCATTTACGAAGGGTCTTTGTTGATGCATTAGTACGAGTAGTATAGAAATGCCGATTTGGACACAAACGCAAATAAAGTGACCCAAAAAGTTGCGTTTGGGAGCAGTTGCAAAAAAGTGACTCAAAAAGTTGCATTTGGGAGCAGTTACAAAAAAAGTAGATTAATAAGTTACGTTTGAGCACAGCCGCAAAAAAAAAGTGACTCAAAACGTTTCGTTTGGTCAGATCGTAGTCTTTAGAAAAAAAGTTTTGAGTTTGAGTGCATCTGCAAAAATACGGCTAAAAAGTTGCGGTTGAGCACAACCGCAAAAAAATGGCTTAAAAAATTTGAAAACGTAAAAAATAATATATTGTATATAATAAAAATGGATCAGTTGCTAAATGTATTAAACGGAACCAAACAATTTAAGAAACTTTCCGAACTTACAATTGGGCAGTTATATCCCATAAACCATGCTGAAATAAATGATACACGGTATGGATACAATGTGGTAATTACTTCTGGAAATTTTATAGTAACCTTACCAGACAGATATGTTCAGGTTTTCAGTGAAAAAGTTTTAAATTATGTTTATCTTGGAGGTATAAGTTTTGCATATGATGGAATGGTGGATTGTGGTGTTAAACAAATATATTCTATTCGGTTTTTTAAACAGTAAATGATCGTCGTCGAATAATTAGACATCAGTTGATTTTTATTTGTGCTCATATCTCTATAAAGTTTTAATGGTTATCCAATCATTAAAACATAATTATCGCTCTGACTTCAGCAATGTGGTACAACAAAATCTAATTAAAAATTTAGATACACATCTCCAAATTCGACATATTAAAGTAGCCGAAACATTGAATTCTTTTTCTAAATCTTTCATTGCACTTTCTATAGAAATATTATTCATCTTATCACATGAAACTTTAATAGTTTTTAAACTATTAAAGTTATTATATATAGAATATGTCTACTTCCAATCCAAAAAATATCTACGGTCTCGTCTCTAATACCACTGTTCTTTCGGACAAATCAAAGTTAATTAACTTACCTTTTTCATCCTCAATTTCAACTATTATTTCATTAACTTGGTTTGTTTGCACTGGAAAAAATAATGGATAAGCAGGTTCGTAATAGATCGTGTCGCCAAATCCATATGTTGTTCTTGGTTTAAAAGTGGCAATTATGCTAGTTTCTCTATGATTATTTTCATCATGTTTTAATATCATACCATTTACTATATTACAGTGTATATTTATTATTTCAAATGGAGCAAATTTTGGAATTGTATCGCCATAATGGTCCATATTTTCTTTCAGAGTTTTATTTTCTACGAAACCCAAAAGTTTTCCTATTGTACCCCGTTTTCCAAACTGTAATTTAAGCGTACATTTTACTTTCATTCTGTTTGTTATTTTATCCAGCTCGAACGCTATATCATTTTCTTTCCCATCCATTGAATCTACGCTAAATGAAAAAATTGCTTTTGTAGTTTTTTCAATATCTTTTAAGCTATATTGACCAACTGGAATTTCAATTGCTGATTCGATATCATTCTGGCCCACAAAATATATCTTATTTTTCCCAGAGATAATGTTATGCGTTAGATAAGTAGTATAGAACTGAACTAAAGCCAATGAGTGCCTCTCTATCTCTAAAGGGTAGCGCAGTCTTTTCTGCAACACTGATTTGTTATCTGTTAGTTTGAATACTTTACTCATTTATTATATTATTAAAAAAATATATTAATAAATGAGCAAGAAAAACATGAGATATGTAGACTGAGATATTAAAATAAGAATACCAGACATGACTATATCGACAAAAGTCATGGATAATTATTACCTAATATTATTAGATGTTTGATAGTGGGTCCTAGTAACTGTGGAGAAACTACACTTATGATAGATAATTTTATATATGCTCAGGGATGGTTGGACTTTGGTACTCTCTATGTGTGTTCAAAAAGTCTGGACCAACCAAAATATATCGATTTAAAGAAAGATATAGATGTAGCATCAAAATTATTTAATGAACCGATGGCATACTTCTTTCCATCAAATGAAGAAATGGTTGATATAAATGAATGTCATAAAGAGTCTGTAGTTGTTTTCGATGATATCATACTTGAAAATCAAAATATGGTAAGGGATTACTTTACTCGCGGTAGACACAAAAATATTGATTATTTCTATTTAGCCCAGACATACTCAAAAGTACCTAAGCAGCTTATAAGAGGCAATGCCAATTTTCTTTGCACATCCAGACAAGACGAACATATTCATAGTGATTTTGTTGGTGGTGAAATGTCGTTTGAGAAATTTAGGGAGACTTGTTCAAAATGTTGGAATAATGAATATGGTTTTGTTACAAAGATATGACTCGTAAGTTAAATAATGGTAAGTACCGTAATAAAATTAAAGACTTTTTAAATTCTTAGTTTATAAGCAAGTTTTGTTTTTAATTGAAGTGTTCCCATTAAAAACTAACATAATCTGATATTTTTAAATGTATTCATATACCATAACTATTTCAATAAACATAATTGTACCTTTGGGTATATTGTGGGCTTTTGGTATTTTAAAATATATCATATCATCAGGGAATACTTCAAAAGTTTTGTACATGTCAATTTTTTTTTTCGTTGATGGTAAAAGTTGATAACACTTTTATATTTTTCTGGTTTTATTATTATTTCAACTATAGTTCCATATCTCATTAAAAAAATATTCTATTTGATTATCAATGTAAAATACTTTTGCTTTTAGATTACTTACAGAGTAGAAATATTGCAAACACATCTCGCATATATATGTTTTGTGACCATTATTTGATACTTGTGATGCGATAAGTCTCGAAAGACTTTTTATCCAGCAGTAGTGGTCCTTTTTTTTTTTGCATCTTTTATATAGAGTAGTGCTTATCCGTCTTATTTTTAATGGGGAGATTATATATTTCTTACCACCATATTTTTCTTCGTATGCCTATACATCAATAGAAACTCCACTTCTTTTCTCAAAAGTTGGTATGATATCCAATTTCATTGGACATTTCAAACCCTTAAGTACATCATCAAACTCATGTTCGTAAGCTATGTATTTATTCACTCTTTGGGGGTTTCTTTGTACTTGATGCAATGCAGATAGAACAGACCACAAAAAACATTTTTGATCTTTGTTCTAAACATTAATTACCGCGTGCTTAGCTTTGATTTTTTCTGGGAGATCAACATGAGAACTGCCCTTGAATGGTACATATTTATTTATTCGCACTTCTGTAGTTCCCACTGAGATCCCTCTCTTTCGAAAGCCCCCAACTCAGCTATGATTTTCGATATGTTGTTGGCATAATATTCTTCCAGATTAGTCGATTTCAGTATAATTTCGTTCTTTGTTTTAAAGGAGCTTTCTACATATTCAATATTTCCATCAATTCCCCTATTGTACTCAGTGAAGAGTTTCATGTTCACTTAGTGTGATTTTAAATGTTTATCAATTAGTTCCATGACAGTCTATTTTACATCGTTTAGGAAATGATTTGTGTCTTTGTATGCATTCACATTCTTTACAGCATAAGTTTTGATCCTACTTTGAAATGCTGTTTCGATTTCTTCTACACTGAATCTGAGTGTATACTTATGAATTTTACTTCTCAAGTGACTTCTTATGAGAGACGGTTTGTAATAGTAATTATAAGTTTCGCATTTCGCTAGTTTCTCTCGCGGGAACTTCAGTTTAGATATTAAATGTTGTGATATTTTAAAAATTTCCCACGCATTTGTTGGTTCATGTGATTTATTATGTATTGGTGCAAGACCTTTGTGCAATCTACTTTTAAGATGACTTCTTATGAGAGATGGTTTGTAAAAGTAATTATAAATTTCACACTTGACATACTTCTCTTGAGATTTCTTCTTCTTTCTTTTCGCAAAAACATATTTCTTAAATTTATATTCTTTCCAAATATTACCAGTTGCGTTAGCCTTTCTCATTGCCATGGTCGTCATCATATTAGACATCAGTTGATTTTTATTCGTGCTCTTTTATTACATACAATATTATATTTTTTACATATTCAAATTTTTTGAGCCACTTTTTTTGCGGTTGTGCACGATCGCAACTTTTTACGCGTATTTTTGCAGATGCACTCAAATGCAAAGTTTAACGCAACTTTTTTCTAAAGACTACGATCTAACCAAACGCAACTTTTTGAGTCACTTTTTTGCAACTGCTCCCAAACGAAACTTTTTGAGTCACTTTTTTTTTTTTTTTTCGGTTGTGCTCAAACGCAACTTTTGAGTCACTTTTTTTTTGCAACTGCCCCCAAGCGCAACTTTTTGAGTCACTTTTTTGCAACTGCTCCCAAACGAAACTTTTTGAGTCACTTTTTTTTTTCGATTGTGCTCAAACGCAACTTTTGAGTCACTTTTTTGCAACTGCTCCCAAACGCAACTTTTTGAACCACTTTTTTGGGTTTGTGCCCAAACCCACATTTCTATACTACTAGCTCGTATTAAAAATCCTTGTGAAATAGGGACTTGGTGTAGGTATACTAGGTCCAGTTTGGTTTTTTATGTGGAATTAAATATTGAAACAAGTCTTACCCGAACTACACTTGAGTATAGTCCTCAAAGTGTATCAGCCACCTATAGGGGAGGATGGAGAGGCCAGCGCCGGTTCGACCGGGAATTTCGTAGTAGTAACAGCAGATGGCGTGGGTACCGCATAGTGTAGGCGCGAGGTTAGAGATGGGAAGCCGTCACACAAATTATATTTAAAAACACTGTAGGGTCGTTTACCTGTCTAGATTGGCTGAATTACTTCCTGACACGTGTTAACTGTCTGCACACGAATCACGTAGGAGCCGTGCCGATGTTGCCGAATTCGGAGTAGTCAGTTGAAATATGAAAACGCCTTCTCAGGCAGACAGCAACCAATGACAATAGACAAACTGCTGTTTGGTGCATATAGTATTGAAGCCTATCTTGTACTCAGATTTTTTTTCGCGAAAAATCACTAGCTCTAGCTTTTTTTTTTTTTTTTTTTTTTTTTGCGGTTTACAGGTCTTTCAATTATAGAAATTGTTCCTGTGTTTCTAATCACGCGATGCGCGTGTCACGTGACCCATAGCTAGAGACCTGCAAAATTCGCGATTTCAATGACCTGCAGGCTAGACTCTACAGTCTTATGTACAAGTATGCCGATGTCAACTGTACATTGGTTGTCTGCTGTCACAGTGGAAGGCGTCGATAGGGCCAGCCTTCTTCAGGAGGTGTCAAACACCGTGTGGACCAATGGCTGAAGTTCTATAAACACGCGAGTTTTCAAATGTAGCTTGTCTCGAAATGAATCCTTGATTTGTGCCGGTCTCTACCCATAGCACTCGTAGACTTCGGGCATGCTAAATACCTACAGCCAGACAGTATCATTACTACAGACCTGTAAAATTTTCGAGTTCATTAACCTGTAGGCTATACTCCATTGTCGTATGTAAAATCATGCAAATATCACTGTTCATTGGTTGCTTGTTGTATTACCGGAAGACGGTGATTGGGTCTGCATTTTATTGTGTGTTTATTATTGGCTCAGAGTTGTCCAGGAGGTGGAAACTAACGGGTGGGCCAATAGCATAAGAAATACAAACGTACCATGTTTTGAATTCTATCTTCTCGCGCGAATTTTCCAGGTGTCTAACCATTACATATTCAGCGTTCTCTGGCAGGCATTGTTTTGAGCAGGGAAATGTATGTCACTCTGTACGTACCGCGCAAGCAAGAATATTTTTCCTTCCTAAGCAATGACTCGTTCCGCTGTGACTTCGCCACGTGAGTAATTACGCGGGTCCATGCGTAATGCAAAGCAACGACGACATTGTTTTAGCGCGACAATGAAGGCGCGGTGGAGGAAATGATATGCCTGTGGATATTCCAACGTCGGATTCCTCAGCGACAAGGGACGGGGGGTGGGGGGAAGGGATAATAGACGGGTGTTTCCAGGCCATCTGCCGACGTGCACGAACAGTCGCTTACCTAATGCAGTTCCCGTGTCGCGAGCCTTTTGTTTGCCGTGGATACAGACGCCGGAGCTATTGTAGTTATGCGCTGCAAGACGAGGCCGACTCTTCCTCCCAGCGTGAGGTCAAGGCCAGCTATAGCCGCGATGATGCGAACGCCTGGAATCGTCGTGGCAACCCGTCAACAGTCGATTTATAATTAATCCGAGGCGATGGCGTCAGGTGCCGGCGAGGGCCACGAAATCGCCGAGAGATGCTTGAAGCGCCTCCTCGCGGTCAATTCCGTCGAGCCATTCTCTCGGCGGCGAGAGAAGAAAACAAGAAAGTCGTGGTTATTAGCGACGGGTATTCCACACAGCATGCATACCGCCCACTCTTCGACGCCCGAGCAGTTCATTACGGCGTGAATATTAATTTTTGCCAGGATATTCATTTATGATCCTAGGAGTTGAGCAAGGTTCCGGGACGGCGGAGAATACCGCCGGGGAAAAAAAGTTTTGTTTGGCGCAAACAAATTGATCGCTTGTATAGGAGCAACGAAATATTTTGTTGTTGAAACCGAATTACTTTGTTGTTCTTATTTGCTCGCTCCAAAGAAAGATTTCGTTGACGCAAACAAATATTTGTCTGATTCTATTTTTACCAGCTTTAAAGACAAACCAGATGTTAGTCACCTATATCCATACCGCTGCAGGGGCACCGCGTTCTATTGGTCCCTATTGTCACTTAACGCCATTCTACTGGACAAAATGACACCTATCTCTCCGTATTGGCTGGCTGACAACCAATGGAGTTCCACGTTTACTGTTTTGCAACCAAATGTTCTTTCGTATGTAACAAAATGTAGGCCCTACATACCATCGTGTTGATTTCCGTAACTATACAAACATTTAACTTTCATTTACGAAGATGTTGTATTAGTTCCTATTTAAAATCCTTATGAATAAAGACCTGAAGAATCCGCGGATTCGTTTTGGGATAAGTTAGAATTCAAAACACGTGCGTATATATAACATTAGCCATTGGTCCACACGATGTTTGACACTTCCTGGAGAACGCTGGTCCAATTGTTGCCTTACACTGTGACAGCAGACAAACCGATGCTCAGTTGATATCGGCATATTTGTACGTAAGACTGTAGAATCTATCCTGCAAGTCGTAGAACTCGCGAATTCTTCAGGTCTTTACTCATGAAACAGGGAATTGATGTAAATATACCCGGACCAGTTTTTTTTTTTTTTTTTTTTTTTAAGTAGAATGAAATATTCCAACAAGTTTTGCCCGAACTAAACTCGAGTATAGTCTTCAAAGTGTTAAAGAGTTTCGGTTTGTATAAACGATGAAAGCGCGCCCGACATTTGAACCTTCATCCACCGCACTCTACCGCTACCTACTAGCAGTCTCAGCTACAGTAAGGCCGTTCACGGTAAAGTGAGCACTTCTTAAGGCCCTCACGAAAGGCCTTAACCCCTAATAAATATATTTTATTGCAGTATCAGACGTTAACTTTCGAGAGTGGTGAAATGTATACACTGTGTTTATTAATCATATTGCACTGTTTACATTTAAAAAAGTGGCGGAAAGGTATAAAATTATCGAAAGGAAAAATTTAGCAGGGCCTTAAAATAGTGCTCACTTTGCCGTGAACAGTCTATACCCGTGGAAGACATTGCAATGTTTTCAAACATGCAGTATACGTTCCAAATAGTGGAAAACTTGCGCAAATATACATTTCACGTCGAACGTATTTTATTAGGACGTTTATGCCATTATTATGCATCAATGTTTGCATTAACAATCACTGTTACCACCCAAACTGCCAATAAAAAATGAAAACAAAATCTCGAGCTGTATTTTCGAACGAGGGAAATTAAATGAGCAGCCAAACAAATATAAAAAGTTGATTCAAGAAAATTTTTTGTCGGCGGTTTAATTTATTTTGGCCCAACTCAGAGGTCGTGTTTACTTGAGCATGTATTTCGATCGACGAACAAAATTAATTTTGTTGCTTTTTAAGTTTCGTACACTCAACAAAATAAATAGGCTATACTTTTGGTCTTACACAAACGAATATTTTGTTGGCATTTCTCTCACTGTTGATTCATAGGCGCAACTAAAGAAGGAGTGAGTGAGTAAAGAGATTTGGACGGTTATTAACATCGCGGTCTTGAGAGCTGATGCGTAGGGCCACCTGTTTTTCGCGAAAAGATTTACGGGAAGGCTAGACTCCAATTTCCTATGGCATACGTGCAGTTTTCCTTTGGTTATTGGTCACGTGTCTTCGTCGGGAGACAGTTCCTTATCTGGCTGGGCCAATCAGAATTAGGTAACTACGACACTGAGTGTCCGTGATTCGCTGGCAGACACCTGCAACGCGTGACATTTAAAATCGTCCAATCACGAAAGTGTATCTGAGTTCTAGTGTTTTGGAGTATAAGTAATCCTGGAAAGGGTGGGGGAACGGGAGATCCCCGAGAAAACCCGCTGACCAACACCATCGTCCGGCAACGATTCCCACTCGCGAAAAATCAGGGCGCGACCCGGCCGGGAATCGAACCCCGGTTCACCCTGGTGGGAGGCGGGCAGTCTAACCGCTGAGCCACCGCGGGGGCCCCGCGAATGAGAATCGAGAGCCCAAGGGCGCGGAAATCGCAACTCCGGTTCCAGATTGCGCAACTGCATCTTCCCGGAATCCGTAACCGGAGTTTCCCCCAACCGCAACCTGCATGGTTCGACCGTATCTCTTTAAATACACCTCCCCACCCCTATAGGCTGTTCACGATATAATGAACACTTTTGGAAGCCCTGCTCAAGATCTACTTGTATATACGTTGTGTGTTCTTCCGCCTTATATAAAATTAACATTGCCATGGACCTTATCACTTTATTTATGCGTTGGTCAAGTGAAACTATGAAATTATTATAAAAGTAAATACTGTACAAATATGCTCATTTTTAAACTTCGATGCATTAAAAAATACAGAAAGCGAGAGATATTATGTAAGTAGAGACCTGCGAAATTCGTGTAATTATCAGAGGACAGTTTAAACTTAAAACACATTTACTTTTGCAATACGTTTTTCATTGGACCATACTTTATATGACACGCCCCGGGTAACTCTGCGCCAATAAATGACAACTTGACAATCGTGAGCCGCAATCACGTACAGTTAACTCAGAAATGGAGTGACCTCACATCTGGACAGCAGCCAATGCAGGAACGACTCCGGCTAGAATATATAAAATACTGTGAGTTTCAGCTTGATGCCGAAAAATAACGCGAATTTTGCAGGTCGCTATATATAAGTTATCACAAATATTTACCTAACACTTTTTGTTTGACGTTAATACATGGAACTACTTTCCCCTCCATCGTTACCAACTTTACTGGGCACATGCCTCTCATTGAGCCCTTAAAATATATGCAGGTAAGGGCGGTGCCTTTTTTCTATGGTTGATCTCAAAAGTGCTCACTTTATCGTGAACAGCCTATACCTCCTGTGGGCTCTTTTCTCCCCCCCCCCCACCTTTTATTTTTTTTATTTTTTTTTATTTTTAGTCACCCGCGCTGCGGTTAACGCGACGATATTTTCATATTCATCAACTGGTCGGTCGTTCACGTCGTAATTACTGTGTAGCGCTCCGCAGTTTTGTACCATAAAGACCCACTCTGTTACACTCTTTACAATCTAAGACCTACGTTAAGAACCAATCACAGGGTATCGTATTATATCTCCCTCCCTCATTTCAGCGCCTCATAAACTGCATGTACTGCGTTAAGAAAGAAAACCTTATTGCTTTTTTTTTTTTTTTTACTCTTTATTTTAATCGTAGGCCAGTGACACTAAAGATACCGGTTCTGGATGATTGAAATTCCATCGCCTTGCTTGGCGTAGATTATCGTAATTCATTACGCTTCAAAAACAGACATGAGGCGATTTTTTTTTCTTTGCGCCCCGTGCCCCGAAGCAGATTAAAAACCCTGCTACAATTTTCTGTGAAAGTAATCGACTTGATTTCCACGACCGCGATAAAAAAAATATTCAAAAAATTGTATCGCATTTTCAAAAATGAGTCGTCAGAATGTGTCGCTTTAGCAAAAATGGCGAATGTGTAAGTTATAAAAGCTGCCTTCAAATTTTCGTACTCATCAGATATCCGAACTAATATAATTTAATTTCACTTCGTCTTAAACACTATTATCATTTTTCAGAAAGCATATTTTCAACGGGACATAAATCGTTCATATAAATAGAAGATGGTTCATAAAATTACAAAAAAAAAAAAAAACTAGTCTGCCACACAATTATCAATGCCGTTTATATATATATATAATATATATATATATAATATATATAATATATATAATATATATAAATATATATATATATATATATTTAGAAACATTGAGAATTTTTTTTTATTATTTCTAATAGACGTATATTACATCTGCCAGGCACTGCAAGTAATTAATAGCGAAATTTTGGTGCATTAGAGCCATCAGACAAATAATTACTAGGCCTATACATATAATATTTTTACTCTTTCATGCAGCTTGCTACTATATATATATATATATATATATATATATATATATATATGCAGCTTGCTACTATATATATATATATAATATATATATATATATATATATATATATATATATATATATATATATATAGTAGCAAGCTGCATGAAAGAGTAAAAATATTATATGTATAGGCCTAGTAATTATTTGTCTGATGGCTCTAATGCACCAAAATTTCGCTATTAATTACTTGCAGTGCCTGGCAGATGTAATATACGTCTATTAGAAATAATAAAAAAAAATTCTCAATGTTTCTAAATACAAGCTGGACTTTGAAATACACGAAAAGTAAAGTAAAGTATCAGACGCAGATATATCCCAAGACAAAGCACACTAAACATATTCCCAAAATTCTTTCAAGTATCTAGAAAGTCGCTTTTGAGGCGAGTTGCCAGGGTCTTTTAAGCAGATAAAATCATCAAGGAAGAACAAAGTACAGGGCTACCTTGATATAGGATCCATCCTTGGTGCTACACTTAAAATTAATTGAATTCATAAAAATTGAAAATTAATGTATTGAATTTCACACATTACATTGTACAGACGAATAGTCATTGTGATATGTCGCTGAGTATAACGTAATCAGAGTATGCTTAGCTCGTTCAGTGAGTGAAGAGATTTGGGCGGCTCTTAACATCGAGGGTGAAGTGAGGTGAGTATGGAGCAGCGCCGGAATGAAATGGTGGGTGGGAGGAGGGAAACGGGAGACCCCGGAGAAAACCAGCCGACCAGCGGCATCGTCCGGAACGATTCCAGGGTGCGAAAATCCGGAAGTGACCCCACCCGGGAATCGAGCCCGGTTCGCCTGGGCCGGAGACGAGTAGTCTGACCGCTAAATCACCGCGGCCCCCTTCAGCAACATAGGATTCCTCCGGGAAGAACAAAGTGAAACAAGCGTGCAGCAGTTGCCCCGGATTGTTAAACGGTAAATATCAGCTCTCGAAATACGACTGTTGCAAACCAAACGAGGAATAGCTTCCAGGCATTAATCTCGGTTTTTTTACTTACCCTTCGAGGACGGCACAAATTTACTAGCACTGAGCGCCGAGGACAAGTTTGAAGTGAACTGCCTATATTCTACACTACAGCAATATAATTTTGGTTAGTCTCCGTATTTCCACTTACCATTGTCCTATTGGTCCTGGCTACTCCGGGCACGCCTACTGTACTCTGCTACGTTTATTACTGGCTGTCCGTCGACCAATGAAGTCACGCGTTGGCTGTGTACCAGTTAATGTATCGCAATAGAAGTAACAAGTTTTACAATCCATCGTGTTCATTTGAAAAATAATTAAAGAGGACAGCTTTATTCTTACAAATTGAAATGTTGACTAGTTGTCATTTTTTTTTACTGAGATTCCGATAAAGTCTAGTGAAAGAGTAAAACTATACAAGTGTGAGCTTTGTCTTCAAGAGAGAATAAATATACATGTGAACGTAGCCCCGAGTTTCGAGTTTATACATGCTTACGTACACCTCCTAGGGTTAAGCCAAGTATCCAGTTGAAATAGAGTCGAGACCACCGTGGTATACGATGTGGACATGTGTTGTAAATTAAAATGAAACGTAATATAGCAGTTATTTCTGCTCTGCGACGTTTGGCGCCAGGCGAAAAAAAACTTCCTTAAGATCAGCCGGGGGGGGGGGGGGGGTCTCCGGGTATGCGAGGAATAACGTGTTTCTGGGCAGATTAATGGCAGTAACTTTTGATTGGCGGGATGGAGAGCTCCGAAGATATTGCGGCGACGACCGGTGCAAGTAATTAAATGTTACTTTTCGTTTAGTTGGAAAGCGACCAGCACTGATGGACGACGGTCTTGAGTGCTGGTAATCGAAAAAGTGATTAAGTTATTTTTTTTTTTTTTACGAAATACCCAACTACGCGTACACATTATTTGTAAGTACAGGCTATTTGTGTTAAAGTGACCACTTTTGAAAGTCTTCTCGTTTGGAATTATAATCAATAAATATATTTTATTTTAGCCCTAGACGTTAACTTCCGAGTGCTGTGGAATATTTACGCTGTGTTTATTACTTACATGGCAATATTTATCTTAAAATGTGGTTACAGGATGAGAAATGGCTGAAAGGAAAATTTTAACTAGGGCCTCAAAAGTGCTCACTTTACCGTGAACAGAACATACTCTAGCCTCGCATTAGCCCATTCAGGTCCATCATACACACATGATGCACATTACGGATATTTTTTGATGATACTTTATGTACATCGCGAGGCTCGATGGTCAATGATTTCCTCCGTTAGGAACTGGGGTCGCGGTGGCGTAGGGGTTAGACTACTCCCCTCCCACCAAAGCGAACCGGTTCGTTTCCTGGGCGGGGTCGCTCTCAGATTTTCGCACGTGGGAATCGGACAGTGCCGCTGGTCGGAGGGTTTTCTCGGGGATCTCCCGTTTCCCCCACCCTTTCATCCAGGCCCTGCTTTCACTCTCGCTTCGCTTCACCCTCATCGGCTCTGAGGACCTCGATGCTACGAGCCGCTCAAATCTCTTCACTCACTCACTATCTATCTACTCTGTGACTATACGAAGGTTTGGGGAGTCGTAGGAAAGGACTTCTGATTGAGACAGTTTCCAACCGGCTTTATATTGGTTGAAAACCGGCCAGTGACAAAGATTGTTCGGTTGTTCGGTATATTTAAGAGTTTCCGGTGTCATGTGGACCAATAGGAAGGTCGTAAATAAAAACAGCGATATCAGTATGAAACGCACGGTCACAGAGTAGGCAAGTGTGCAGAAGTTAAATTGCATGACTGTTCCTTTCATGTAAGCAAACTCGGTCGCTCATTGGCCGCGTGCGAAGTTGTGAGAACGGTTCTTGAGCCTGATTGGCCATTGCACTTATGGAACATTCCCTATTGATCGTGTTGCCGCCTGGCAAGTCAAGTCTGCAGGAGCTGATTGGAGAACGACATTCCGCCATTTTCGCTGATGCCATCATTTCACCTCTGTATCATCAAGTACTCTTTGCTATGTTCATGCAGTCGTGAATACAGGCAACTCGCTTTTAGCTTGCCTAAATTGTCAGTGGAGTGGATTGGAGAGATGTGGGAGGCTGTTAGCGTCGAGGTCTTGAGAGCCGGTGAGGGTGAAGTGAGGCGAGTATGGAGCAGCGCCGGAATGAAAGGGTGGGGGAAACGGGAGATCCCCGAGATAACCCGGTGACCAGCGGCATCGTAAGGCACGATTCCAACATGCGAATATCCGGGAGGCGACACCTTCGGGTATCGAACCCGGTTCGCCTGTGCGGGAGGCGAGTACGTAGTCTGAATACTACCAAGTTTCTTTCACCTACTTGATGTACAGGTGATGGTAGTGGATAAACACAGGGTCAGCATCATCGCCATTCGGTGTCAGACGAGCCACTTGGGGGGCGCCACCCGGGTGGCGCCAGTTCCTTTCTTTGCCACTTGATACGCCGATCCGGGTAGCTGCCCAGTTGAAATATGGACACAGAAGAGATATCAGCAGTTGCGCATCTGTATTTGGCTAGCGAGAAAAACATAAAAAGGTGATTTTGGGTGCATCCTATTATAATGGAGAAAAGGGCGTCAAGCTTATTTTAGACTATGTCCCCACGTATCAAGAAAGATGAAGCCAAATTTTTCAATTTTGCCGGTATGTCTCGGGCATCATTCGATGAACTGCTTGATATTGTAATATGTAATTTGACCCTTCATGACACCACCATGAGATCAGCAATAACACCAGAAGAAAAATAAATCTGCACCCTTAGGTAAGTAGATGTGTATAAAAGTTAGTAATTACAAAATTAGTATTACTAGATTATGAGTGTTGGACATTTCCCAGACCCGACCGAATACCATGTTTTGCTTATGTATATGTTATTCATGTTTATTTTTGGTTTCCCGTGACTGATATCTGCATTCCAATGACGAATAAGCACGAAATATCCTCTTGAAAAAAATTTATAACATAAAGTAACACCATTCGACATTGTAAACAACAGCATACATCCATACTTGTTTACTTTGTGAATAAAATGAAATCTTTGCAGTTACTTTATGTACTTAAAATATGAAAGTACATATCTTTGGAACAGTACATTATTCACATAAAATAATGAATAAACATGTTATATTGCAATACATATGCAACCACTTTGAAAAAGTACGAAATTATTCACACTGAAATGAACAACAATACAATGCAATGCAATCCAAAATGCAATGCTTTGGAGCAGTACACTAATATTCACACAAAATAATCAACTAATAATATGAATGAGAACTAGTTCCCTTTAAAAAGACCAATGTCAGAAAAAGGGCTACTTACAGAAGTGCTAGCTAGAGTAACTTGAAACATTGGAATGTGTATCAAGTCGTTCGTCTGCTCTTGGGGGTCGCTGGGCCGAAGGATAACTAACTTGTGTATGAGTAGCGATGTGAAGGATAATTTACTGAAACATTATGTAGTTGAATATGTTGAGGACTTTCAACATGTGCACTCGAGTTGTTTTGATATTGGAATTGCGGGGGAATCATCTGTGAGGCAATAGTAGGGACATACATTCGAATTGCAGTATCAATGATGTCCATTAGCTTCCTTTTAACCCCAAATCGTGCATGTTCGGAAATTAGTTTCAAAGTTTGAAGCACTGAAAAAAGAAACATCCTACCGCAATCGTTCTCTAGTTCAGTTTCTCATTCTACTCCACACTTAACCTTTTCAGACCCACTTTAATTTACGGTTCCAGGTGTTGCAAACAAATTATTTTATGATGCGTGCTATACTAAAGTCGCTATGACACTTGTTTTGTTATCACAGCCAATGAGTTGTAGGCAGTATGTTCGGCTACAACAATAAGAACCAATCACGGCTTAGATCAGTAAGACGGCTTGCGAATTATTACTCACAGGTAAGATAATTTGTCATCGAACCTCGCAGTGTGCAGTGCAGGCCAAAAATTACCTACATGTTCGTAATGCACACAGTTGTGTACACAGGGTATGTACGAATGGGTTAATCCTCTCCACAGCAATAACCAGTCTCTCACATATTGGGTCGTGTTTAGTTTTTTTCTTTTTTTTTTTTTAACTGTGGAAGGCCGCGGTGGAGACGTATTGGGATCTTCGTCCGCGAGAGAGTTTGTGGTGCCCTTTGAGCTTGTGGCGGTTTCCGAAAATGCCAATTGTTTGAAGAATATGTAAATTGGGCCTTTTCGTGGTTCTGACCCAGACTTCTGCTCTTCCTGAAGATTTAGCTCTCTTGAGTAGCTATCATGCAGGCTTTTCCATCGCCTTAGCAATTGTTTACCTCTGACAGGATACAATACATGAAAATATTGTCCAAAAAATAAAAAAAGAATAATACATTTCCTAGTATTAATGTTTTTATTTAATAATTATGGGTCGGCGGTGGTCGAATGGCTAGAGCATTCGCCTCCCACCAAGGTGATTCGGGATCGGTTCCCGGCTGGGCCATCCACTGGATGTTGACATTGAATTGGCAGTAGACATTATGACAGCTTGCTGTATATTGCATAATTTTTTGAGAAAGAGAGATGGCTGCCATTTCGAAGATACAATTACAACTCCAGATCTTCACATTCTTGATTGAGACAACGCGAGTGGGGGAAATCATCGGGCATTGGCAGTTCGAGACATTTTCGCAGATTATTTCGCTAGCGAGGAGGGAGAACTGCAGTGGCAATATAATATGATATAAGGTAGACTTTGAAAACAAATCATGTTAATACGAAACTGTCCCACATGTTTTGTTGAACTTTTAATTTAGTCCATTGTTGTGTATTTGGTGTTTTGTTCCCAACACTGCTAAACTTGAATAAGCTGTTTCTACGTTGTAGGGCCAGATGTGCGCATATGCATTTATTTGACTGCTTCGCCAGAAGTTATATGCTAATTTGTAGTTATTATTACTGCTAACATACAACATTTTAAATTACATAATGTTACAGGCTAACATATAATACACATTTGAAACCGCAAAAATCTTACAACACTCAGTATAACTTACCAAATTCGTTTTACCTTCGCTTGACGCCTCTTCATTATTGTTCACAAATATGTTAACTAACTCATCCCATGCTTTCTTCTTCTCTTCGCCATTGCAATAGTCTGATGCGGTAGCATCCCAAATAGCTGGGCGCTGCTGCGCTTCACGAATAAATGCTTCGACATCGAGTTCCTTTGCAAAGTGGTCGTTTTCCGGCGGTGTCGCGTGGCAGATTGCATTAAAACAATCGCCTGACGGGATGGCGGACCAAGTAGTGGATGGTCGACCGTCGCGAGCCACTTGATGGGTGGCACGTCACTGTGTAACACATATATCCACTTGGCGACGCGACTCGGGTGGAGCCACCCTAGTCGCTCGTCTGACACACCAGCCTAAAGCGGTTTTCACAATAGAGTGTTGTGGTTTATTTAATAACATAAAATAAATGCTCAAATATCCCCCTCCCCTTTTTTTTTCAATACACCACCCTTTTAAATATAAAGGAAAGGAATATTTAAAAAAAATACGAAAAAACGCTGCAGTACATTTATTACCTACAAAACGTTTATTTACAAAATAAAAAATACTTAACACATAATCACGGATTGGAAAACAATTCCACATTACCCAGAATATGCATGTCGCCAGTAGTACCAACTAGTTTCCGATACAACCAAATCTGATCACCGAGTTCCATCTTAATCTTCCTACATCAATACATAGACGCATTACCAAAAACACTAATTACAGCAGTATTGTCTGCCTTGCCCTCATGAACTGGGAACGTTTTCCAACAGATTATCCTGTTTGGATCAATCTCACTAATGTCCTTTGGCGCAGTCTCCTTCTCGACATGAGGCCTTCTGAAGAAACTTAACCACTACTAGCTTTAGCAGTTATTCCTTGAAGACCAAAACGGTACAAAAAAAATAACTCAATGATCTTAACTGTCCAATACCAATAATCTTTATTGCCATCAGACAATCAGAGCCATGACGCTAGCGTCGAGCGTCAAGAATATTTGCACGAGCGACGAACATTGGTTTTGACGGTCGTCGCCAGCGTCGGGGAATAAGAAGAATAACATTCCCGTACTTCATAATAGATAAACTGGCGAGAAGCTGAGATAAACAATAGATGAAAATATGCGCAAGAAACGTTTTGCAGAGATGTTAATTGGAGTGCGAATTTATATCAATTTTTCCTACCTTTAGGAAAACAGAAGTATGTTTTCGGATGCCTGTAAAGTCGTTAATTTCTTACAGTATCAGTTTTAATTTTAATGTAATACTTTTATTTAATAAAAGTGTATAAGTCTAAACAAGGACAATTTTACCAACTAAATGGCAAGAAACTCACTGCCTTTTTTTTTTTTTTTCGTTTTCAGCATTGGAATGCGAGCTTCCTTGCAGGATACCAGATGGCAGCACGGTCTGTGTCGCTGTCGGCCGGCGTCGGAACATCGCTCTACGGTGAAGACTCAGATAACACTCGTAGCTGGCGGCGAGCGACGGACGCGACGCGCCGCATCGCGACGCTATATTGCGAATGCCGCTTGAAGCGGACTTCAGCAGCAAGTGAGTAAAGCTTCTTACACAATAAAAAAAAACTTTAGTATAAGCCGTTCACGGTAAAGTGACCACTTATGAAGCCCTAGTTACTTTTTTCTTTCAACCAATTTACATCCTTCCCACCACTTTTTGATGTAAACCCTGCCATGCGAGTAATAGACACAGTGTATACATTATCCATACCCAAAACCAAAAGTCCGATGCCACAATGAAATGTATATATTGGTTATTATGCTTGATGAAACTGCTTCAGAAAGTGCTCACTTTACCGTGAACGGCATATATTTGACTTTACGTTTCCTTTCCTCGTGACGAAACCATACACAATACAATATTGTAAAGTCAGCGTTCAGACAATTGAACATCGGTTCTGCGAGCTTCGTAAAAATGTGTATCTTGTTATGTAAATAATTATGAAACTATCCAGGCATGCATTTCACGTACCCTTTTTAAAACTTGGTTTAAAATTTATACTAAACGTTTGTTTGGAAAAAAAAAAAAATTATTTTGTTAAAATATTTCAATTCAAAGATATCTTATTCATAGGCCCACCTGTTTCTCGCGAAAATATTTCAGGACAACTTGTACTCCAAAACACTATAGCTCAGATCCACTTTCGTGATTGGACAATTTTAACTGTCACGCGTTGCAGGTGTCAGCCCACGAATCACGGACACTCAGTTTCGGAGTTGCCTAGTTCTGATTGGCCCAGGAAGGTAAGGAACTGTCTCCCTACGAAGAAACGTAGCCAATAACCAAAGGAAAACTGCACGTATGTCATAGGACATTGGAGTCTAGCCTTCGCGTGAATCTTTTCGTGAAAAAACAGGTGGCCCTAGTTATTCACATTATATTTGTTTGTCATTTATTTAATTTAAGACGAGTTTTGTTTAATATACCGAGATTAAAATCACCCTACAATAAAATAACGCACATTCCACATAACCTCTGTTAGATTCTCGGCAAAATGGCTGCTTGACTTTACCTCTGACAGTTCCATTGTGTCAAGCTCCATAAGAAAACAACATGTCGGAAAGGAAACGTAAAGTGAAATGTTAAAGTTTTCAATTGCGCAATGGCCTTAAGACCGGAGGATTAGCAGGGAGCTCGATGAGGAAGTAGAACGTGCGTGCGACAGTTTCCACGTACCCGTGAATATTTACGACGGCGTCGTGGAAGACCCGTGGGGAATCCTGCTCGGCGGGCGGTTCTTCCGAGTATCAAAGTAATTGGTGTCCGAACGGGGAGAGAATTTTGGCGGGGGTCCAAGGGGAGGAAGGGAAGAGATATTCTGCAAGCGCCGTCCGCGAGGTCTCATTCCACGGACGGCGATCACGTCTTCAGGACGCCGTGTGGCGCGACCATTAGCGTCTGCGTTGTTGGTGCCACGGAGCACTTGACCCCCTTCCAGACCCCGACCGTTAATTCACGGTTTCGGGTGTTGCAAACAGAACAATCCGTGGTGCGTGCTGTGCTTGCTCGACACGAACACCCGTGTCGTCGCCACAGCCAATGAACTGCGGCGCTGTAGGTTCGGCTGCAGTTAGCCTATACGAACTGGTTGTGACCTAGTGCAGTAAAACGGTTTGCGAATCGTTAACCCCACAGGTAAGATCATTGGCCAGTGAGCTTCGCAGTGTGCAGGCAAAATATTACTTACACGAGCGTACTGTACACAAGTGTGTACACCGGGTCATAATGGGTTAAAAGAGTTAGTATTCCGGACAAAAATGTTCTATACAGTATTCGTTGTTTTGCGCGTTTACGAGTATCTTAGTTAGTAAATATCCTAGGAATAAGACTTCTTACCAGGAAAAAAAAAGAAGCAATTATCCAAGTCAGTACCGTTTTGTTTTCATCATATTAAGTGTATTCTCGAGATAATATATAATGCATGTACTTCCTTCGCTTCGCTGGTTTTCATGATGATCTTATATAAACCCTACGGAACATAACTTGTAGTTCTCCTGAACTAAATTCTAATTTTAACTCATTAAAATGAACGGGATGAACTCTGTATCGTGTAACACATGACGTGTCGCTGTAATTGGGAATCAGTCAGCTCTCCTAATTATTGGCTGACGGCTGGCCAGTAATGGATCTTTATATGTGTGGTAATAATAGTGATGGGAAATATAGTTCACTAGAATGAACTATGTCGTTCCGAACTAGTCACATTTGAGAACAGTTCATTGGGAACCGTTCTTTTGAACTATATAGGTCACGGTCGAATGATCACGTGTACTGGCGAACTGCAGAGTGCAAGTGTAACCTCGGTCCAAGAACTAGATAGGTCTCTCTCTGTTTCCTCTTTCACAGTTCCATTTCCCCTGCCACAGAAGAATCTAAGCAAGCGTGAAACGGAAAGAGAAGCAAATAAGTGATGTTCATAAATTAATTGCTATGTTGTGTAATATAACACCAAATTACTTTTGACACTGATAGTAACGACCACAACAATATTATAATAGGTTGTGTTGTGAGAAACAACCAGGTGTAAAGTTAATTTTTCCGAGTCAGGTGTGAACAAACTCAACAAAAATGGTTCCCGGAACACTGGATTTATTCGTACCAGTATTAGAAACATTCTAATAGAACTTTAATTACAAAAATAACCTAATTTTAATATGAAGCAAATACTGCCAAAAAAAAAAAAGCCATATCCGAAGTATTGAGTGAATATACTAGAAAAAAAGCAGTTTTTCACTTCTTTATTGCGAGTGTGTAAAACTTGACATAGCCGGATGGAGGAAAGCAGCAGGGAGCGACGAACGACGGATTATCTGAGCATGCGCAGTGGCGCACCTAGCGTAATTACTGGTACTGAGAGAGAACGACTGACCGATATCACAAGAGACTAGTTCTTTTATGTCGCGGTGAAATATGCACCTAGTTCTTTTTCAAGACCAGTTCGAAATGAACTGGTATTTCGTGAACTGCCCATCACTAGTTAATAATGTTCGGTGTAACTTGGACCGATGTAACGCTGGCCAGTGGAAATGCACCTGCCAATAGGACTGGAGCACTTGTAGGATATAGTATTCATCTGTAGTTTGACTTGACTGACAGTAAATATGCGCAGACCTCATTGTGTTAAGAGGTAGAATAAAAGTGAAACAGGACTGTTGTAGAGGCCCTTGTGGTATTTTATCGCGTGTGATACAAGTGACGACGTTAGTATCATACGTCGGTTGAGCGTCTCGCACGTAAGGGCGACGGGGCACCAGGCGTTCGAGTTATTGTAGCCCGTATCGCTGCACCTCGACCCAGAAACAAAAAATCTTGGGGTAATATACTCTTAACCCTTTGAGGACGGGACAAATGTACTAGCACTGAGGACAAGTTTGAAGTGAGCTGCCCATATTCTACACTACAGCTATATAATTTTGGTTGGTCTCTGTATTTCCACTTACCATTGTCCTATTGGTCCTGGCTACACCGGACACGTCTACTGTACCCTACAGCGTTTATTATTGGCTGGCCGTCGACCAATGAAGTCACGCGTTGGCTGTGTACCAATTATTGTAGCACGTTAGAAGTAGCAAGTTTTACAATCCATCGTGTTCGTTTGAACAATTATTAAAAATGGCGGTTTTATTCGTACATTTTTACTTAGATTCCGATAAAGTCTAGCAAAATAGTAAAACTGCAAAAGTGTGAGCTTTGTCTCCAAGAGCAAATACATCTCCATATAAACGTAGCCCCGAGTATATACGTGCGTACTTCTGAAAGGGTTAATATGTCTCCGGAATACAAGGGCGCGGGAAACGGGAGATCCCCGAGAAAACCCCGCCGACCAGCGACATCGTTCGGCGCGATTCCCGCATGCGAAATTCCGGGAGATGACCCCCCCGCCGGGAATCGAACCCGGTTCGCCTTGGTTGAAGGAGGGTAGTCTGCCCACTACACAATCGTGGCTCGCTTCCTGGAGGGGAGGTGAATTATTTGCATATCCCCGGGTAGCCGCTGACGTCGTCTGGAGGTCTCATTTGTGATTTAACGCCCCGAGCTACCGGGTTACACGCGTAAGGGGGGGGGGGCACCTGCGAGTTGTTATACGCCCGCGCGTTCTGCCAAAGCTGGGATTAACCCTTTCAGTCCCTGTGTTCATGATTACGGACATGTTTGCAAAGGAAGGATATTTATGGTCGGCGCTGTACACAACCAGCAATCAGTGGCCCGTGTTGTGAGCGTTTTCCTTTCGAGTAATCTGATTTGTTGAAGTTGCAGCGTTTCTCAATTGTCAGAGGCCTGAAGAATTTGCGGATTCATTTTGGTACGAGTTAAGAGTTCAAAAAATGTGCGTTTATACAACTTTAGCTATTGGTAGAGGCATGCGAAATTCGTTTTATTATTTGGAGACAGACTAGACTTCAAACACTTATGATTTTGTATTGCTTTTGTCATAGGACGATAAGTTTGTTCGGACACGCCCCAGGACGACTTTGAGCCAATAGGAAATCATTAACGAGAGGCTCGCCCAATCACGTCCAACCAAGTCGAAAGGAAAAATGTGTCGTCACTGCTGCAGTGGCCAATACACAAGAGTCATCGACTCAAAAGTGTATAAGGCGGTGAATTTTAGCGTGCCGCCAGAAAATAACGCGAATTTTGCTTGTCCCTAGCTATTGGTCCACTCGGTGTTCGACACCTCCTGGAGAACGTTGGTCCTATTGTCGCCTTCCACTCTGACAGCAGACAACCAATGTGCAGTTGATATCCGCATATTTTCACATACATGACTGTAGAGTCTAGCCTACAGGTCATCGAACTCGCGAATTTTTCTGGTCTCTATCAATTGTGAATGGTTAAAGCTGACTTCAGATAACATGGAATACGTTGGCCACTGCCAGCGAGAGACAAGCTCGAAACATGTACAGCACCCATCCAAACATTTCACGATTGCAACATTTTAGCTCGTAAATTCGGGACTGAACAGTTAAGGCAGATTGCGACCCGCCATTTTGGATTTATGGGATTTTTGCCATACTTTGAAAATACAGTTTTGTATCATGTTGTTTTTTTGAACGACAGACCACAGAGCATTGCCCAGTTCATTGTCTGACGTCAGTTTTTCTTGATTACTCGTAATATCTTCGCCTTTGTAATCGTTCGCGGGAAATAATCTCGAGCTTCGTCTCGATAGATACCAGCAAAAAATTAATACATTTAGAGAAGCTGTGGCAGTTCGATTAAGTTTGGGAAGCTGTTATATAGGATATGTAGTGCGGGAAATTTCAGTGCACCTTCTGAAATAAATTCTTTGGTAAAAAATTTATAAATCCAAAATGGCGGGTGGGAATCCGCCGTAACACTTTGTAGACTATAATCGTGTGTAGCTCGAGCAAACCTGATTTGAAAATTTCTTTGTTGTTCAGAACAAAACTCGCATGGATGTGCAGTGTGTTCGGCTAGTGTTTAACACAACCTTACAAGAACACGACAGCGCAGTAACAATGATATTGCTAACGACCAAATATCTATTTTATTTTAATAGCCTCTCAAACGGACGTGATTGATTGTACATCTTTTTATACGATAAAGGACATTTGATTGGGTCAATATCAGCTCGAATCTTCATTGGCTGATGACCGGCCAATAATGAACGCTGTAAAGTACAGGGGTAGTGTCCGGTGTGGTATGGACCAATAGGACAATGGCGAGTTCTAACACAGACACCAACAGAACCGGTGTTCTTGCAGTAGTGGATATAGGTGACTCACTTCTAATTTGTCTTGAGTGCCAGAAAATGTATGCTGACCTCAATGTGTTAAGTGTGTTGGGACCGCGGTGGCTGAGCGGTTAGCCTGCTCACCTCCCAAACATAGCGAATCGAATTGAATCCCCGGCTGAGATGCTCCAAGTATTTTCGTATGTGGGAATCGTGCCGGACGATGCCGCTGGTCGCCCAGGTTTTCCTCGGGGTCTCCCGTTTTCCCCCGTTCTTTCATTCCGGCGCTGCTCCATACTCACCTCAGTCACCCACATCGGCTCTCAAGACCTCGATGCTAAGAGCCGTCCAAATCTCTTCACTCACTCACTTAAGGGTGTTGGATACCAATAAATCAATTATTTTATAATTGTGCCAAACAGTGTTCAACATGTATGCATTTTAAGTGAAGACATTTTCCTCGAATAAAATTCATTTAAACTTCGTATTAATTTAATAATTTGATGAAAAATCCAAGATATTTCTGTTTTGCTGAGTTATGTAAGCTGTTCACGGTAAAATGAGCACTTTTGAAAGCCCTGCTTAACATCTACTTGTATGCACGCTGTGCATTCTTCCGCCTTATGTAAAATTAACATTCCCATGGGCCTCATTACTTTATTCATGCGACGGTCAAGTAAACTGAGAAATTATTAGGAAAGAAAATGTTGTACAAATCTCCTCGTTGTCACACTTCGATGCATAAAAATAAAAACAGAAAGCGAAAGAAGCAATTTAAGTTGTCACAGATAGTTACCTAAAACATTTTATTTGACGTTAAGGTATGAAACTATTTTCTATCCATCGTTACCAACTTTACCGGGCGCATGTCACTCAGTGCGCCCTTTAAAATATATATGCATTCAGGGACAGTGGCTTGTTTCTGAGGTTCATTTCAAACGTGCTCACTTTATCTTGAACAGCCTTTAATAACGGATACTAACTGAGATGTACTAATGAAAAAAATTACAATTTAAACTAATGCCGTTCAATATTTATTTGATGACCAAATAACAGTTCTTGCATTAAATAACATTTAAAAAATATGCAAGAATCTCCTTATATTTAACATTTTATTTGCTTATATATGGCCTGCCAGGTCCCGTCACCCCAAGGGGTTCCCAAGATAATTTAGGCATTGTCATGTGACTATACGAATGCCAAAAATAAACCCGCTGATAAGAGGTTAACACATCGAGGTCTGCACACATTTACTGGCACTTAAGACAAATTAGAAGTGAGTCAACTATATCCACTACTGCAAGAACACCGGTTCTGTTGGAGTCTGTGTTAGAACTCACCATCGTCCTATTGGTCCATACCACACCGGACACTAGCATATACTTTACAGCGTTCATTATTGGCCGGTTATCAAGCAATGGAGAACCGATATGATATTACCCAATCAAGTCTCCTTTATCACATAAAAGGATCTACAATCAATAATGTCCCTTTGAGTGGATATAAATATAAACATTCTGTCGTTAGCGATATCATTGTTACTGCTCTGTTGTGTTCTTGTGAGGTCGTGTTAAACACTAGCCAAGCAAAACTGCACATTCATGCGAGTTTGGTTCTGAACAACAAAGAAATTTGCGAATGAACTTTGCTCGAGCTACACTCGAGCATAGTCTACAAAGTGTTAATGTTCAAACGTATATGTTTACTACAGCGTGATTCCACTAAATTTGACAATAACGGAAGAAAAGTAAATCCATCCAGAATATTCATTATTTTATATTTGTACGCAAGTTTCGGCTCAATGATACTATTTTTTGGGACATTAAAACAATAAAAATCCACTCACCCAATTTATAAAATTTACATTGAAATATCATAGGCCTATCATAAGTAGGGACCTGCGAAATTCGCGTTATTTTTTGGCATCAAGCTAAAACTCACAGTACTGTATATACTCTAGCCGGCGTCTTTCCTCCATTGGCTGTTGCCCAGATGTGAGGTCACTCCCTTTCTATGTGAACTGTACGTGATTTGGGCACACGAGCGTCAAGTTGTCATTTATTGGCGCAGAGTTACCCGGGGCGTGTCGTATAAAGTATAGTCCAATGACGAACGTATTGTAAAGATAAGGGTGTTTTAAGTTTAAACTGTCCTCAAATAATAACGCGAATTTCGCATATGTTTAATCATGAGTTACTTTAAGAAAGCTTTAAAACCACCGTATTAAAATATTTGTGCCACTTTTTAAAATGTCTAAAATAAGGAAAATTTTGCATAATTTTCATTTGCAGCAGTATATGATATTTTGTAGTAAAATTTTTTTGCTAAGCAAAGCTTAAAATGAATTTAGATATCTTTTAGTCATCCTTATTAAATTTTCTGAAAATGCTATCGATTAATTTGATTGTACGTCCCCAAAACGCTGAAATTGAGATTTTGACATATTGTGCAAAATCTACACGATCTATTTTTTTTTTCACGCGAGGAAAGCGCATTTACTAGTCATATCTTAAATTTGAACGGTATTTAGTACAATTGTAAAATAATATTCTTGTCATCGCCCTCAACGGTTGTAAGACAGATTTCTTTATCTTCAAAGATATAATCGCTCGGATGTGCTTCCGTTTTTTTCTCTAGTTTACACGTTGACCTAACAAGATCACTATAGCACAAGTTGGAAGGTTCGTCTACAAAAATGTAATTCTCATTATGTTACAAAAATTATCAGTATGGACTGTTATATCGCGTTACACGCGACGCCTCACTGTGATTCGGACACAGCCAGTTCGCCAACTTATTGGCTAGCAGCCAGCCAATAAGGGAATCTATCTGTATGGTAAGCATACCCGGTGTAATTTGGACCAAAAAGACTCTGGTAAGTGGAAAATGTGCAGATGAGGGAAGAGATTTGAACGGCTCTTAATATCTGAGGTCTTGAGAGCCGATGAGGGCGATTGAGGTGAGTATGGAGCAGCGCCGGAATGAAAGGGCGGGGGAAACGGGAGATCCCCGAGAAAACCCGCCGACCAGCGGCAACGTCTGGCACGATTCCCACATGTGAAAATCCGGAGTGATCCGGCCGGGGATTGTACTCGGATCGCCTTGGTGGGAGGCGAGCAGGCTATCCGCTCAGCCACCGTGGCCCCCAGACCAATAGAGCCGATGCTCCTGTGGTATAGGTTATTCACGGTGAAGTGAACACTTTTGAACCCGTAGTTACTTTTTCCTTTCAGCCATTTTTTTATCTTTTAACCACCTTTTAAAATAAATATTGCCACGTAAGTAAAAAACACAGTGTAAATATTCCATCGCACTCGGAAGTTAACTTTCTGAGGCCAAAATGAAATATATTTACTGACTATTATTACAAATTGGAGGGCTTTCAAAAGTGCTCACTTCACAGTGAATAGCCTTAATTACGTACCAAATTAAGAAAGAGCAAGATCTCGCCTAACTCATTCGCTATAAATGCATTTATTTTGTATAATATCGCAGAGTAGATAAATACACAGAGACGAAATGTCGTGGCGGATTTTTTGTTTTATGCGGGCATACCCGTTCGCTGATTGGCTACAGCACGAGGTTCTGAGAACGGATGCCTTGTGTCTGACTGGCTACTGCGTGCTGAGGAAAGATCTCCTATTGGCAAAGCTGCCAACTGGCAAGTAATTTAACCAGACGCTGATTGACGAACAGCGTTCCGCCATGTTGCTAGCAAGTGGTGCTAATTTGCGGACCAAGTTCAGTTGTTAAATCTTCTTGCTGTAATAAAGTTTTAGCACTCCGAGGTCGGCACGCTTTTACCAGCTTTAAAGTCAAGCTACACGTTAGTCATATATATATATATATATATATATATATATATATATATATATATATATATATATATAAACAGGTGTTTTTCCACGAGAATATTTCAAGACCAGATGTACTCCAAAACACTTCAGTTCGTATGTATTTTCGCGGTTGGATGATTTTAAATGTCGCTTGCCTCAAGTGTCTGCCAGCGAATCTAGGGCGTTCAAAATCGGAGTACTTTATTCTGATTGGCCCAGTCTTATAAGAGCACGTTTTCTCACGTAGACACGCGGCCAGTAACCAAATAGAGTTGTAGTTCTGGACGTAGGACAATTCAAGTCTAGCATGACAATAAATATTTTCGCGAAAAAACACCTGTCTTTACCTATATCCATACCGCTGCAGGGACACCTTGTTCTATTGGTCCCTATTGTCACTTAACGCCATTCTACTGGTCAAAACGACACCTGTCTTTCCGTACTGGTCGGATGCCAACCAATGGACTGCCGAGTTTATCGTTTTCCGACCAAATGTTCTTTCGTATGTGATATGATGTACGTCTCATCGTGTTGATTTCCGTAGCTGTAGAACAATTTTATGGTTCATTTACGAAGTTCGTTGTCGCGGATGTTGTAATAGTTCCTGATTGAACTCCTTATGAAATAGGGAATAGATGTAAGTATACCCTGTCCAGTTTTGGTTGTTATGTGGAATGAAAATATTGAAATAAGTTTTGCCCAAACTACACTCTAGTAGAGTTCTCAAAGTGTTTATAGGCTGTTCACGGTAAAGCGAGCACTTTTTACGGCCTTTCTAAGTGTTTCCTTCAGCCCAATTTCTATCTTCCTGCTGTTTTTTTTTTAAAGTAAACAATACAATGTGAACAGTAAACACAGTGTATACATTTCATCACATAAAGATATTAACGTCCAAGGCTGCAATAAGATACATTTATTAGTGGTTAGTGCCGGTTGGGAGGGCCTTGAAAAGTGCTCACTTAACTTGAATAGCCTGTAACAGTCCTATGTGCAGAGGCCTCACTTTATCGCAGCAACCAATAAACAAACGATAGTGTCTCGAGTGTATAGAGGACTGTGGAGTGTAGCCTGCTGCCACATCAACACGCGAAATACTCAGGGCTCTAACTATACAGCATTTATGAGATTGACAATGGCGATGACGACTCACGCTGCAACATGCAGAGAGAGAGAGAGAGAGTAATACAATCGACGGTTCGTGACGACGAATGCAAAGAAGGCGTGAGCAACCCAGTAGGTCAAAAGTGCACCGCTGCGCCAAAGGTACGAACGTTTAGTGGTTTCGTGTTGCCACTTGCGTCTGACTGGGTGGGCGTGGATGTACAGCAAGCAGTCGAAGACACGCCTACTTTCAGCTGTGTTGCGGTTTCGAGGAACCGAGTTAAGAGTTCTAAAGGCTGTTCACGATAATATTAGCACTTTTAAAACTCAACCTTAGAAAAAAGTCACTATACTTACCTGCATATACAGTATTCTGCCGGGCGAACTGAGTGACATGCGCCCAGTAAAGTTGGTAACCATTAATGGAAAGTAGTTGTCGAATAAAAAGTGCCAGGTTACCATTTGTAATAACTTAAATTATTTATTCCACTTTCTGTTTTTTTTTATGCATCAAAGTGATGAGGCCCGTGGAAATGTTAATTTTACTTAAGGCGTAAAAATACACAACGTGTATACAAGTAGATCTTAGCAGGGCTTTCAAAAGTACTCATTTTACCGTGCACAGCCTATAGCCTACAGTTAATTGGCTGTGAAAACGAAACAAGTGTTGTGTCGACGACTTAAATACAGTACGCATTACAAATTGTTTTGTTTACAGATCCTGAAACCGTCAACTAAATAGGGTCTGAAAAAACAAACTCCTGGCAGAAATTGTAGTTGAAGATACGAGCTCGACTAATACTTAGCATAGCGTCGCCTCTCTTACTTTGCTGCTGTAGGCTCAGCGACACGCGGATGGCAGCGCGCGCGTGGGCAGGGGACCCCACCCCCCTCCACAAACACCCTGATCTCTTGACCCCCCCCACCACCTCATCACGAAGCCCTCCGGCGGTCTGCGCACGCACATTAATATGTATGCGCGGCCGCGGAGCGCCTTGTGATCACGACCTACCTCCCCGCGAGGGCCATCCTCGATGACACCAGTGCCCGGTTTAGACGACGCGGGCTGCGTGTGATCTCACAATATACCTATAATTTGTGGGAAAAAATATTTCTGTCCTAAAATACATTATCTACCAAAAAAGTAATTGGGCACCTGTGCACAATGTTTGCTCGGTGGTTGTCACCCCGTTAGAATCTCGTAGGACCACCTCTTGCGGCTATAGCAGCAGCCACCCTGTCTCGCATGCTCTCTACGAGTGTTTGCAGGACATCCACGGGGATTCGTCGCCATTCCTCTTGCAACCATTCCATGAGTTGAGCAATGGATTTTGGCGATCCAATTCGTCCCAAAGATGTTCTATAGGGTTGAGGTCGGAGCTCTGGGTGGGCCAGTCCACTCGGCGAACATTGTTGTCGGCGTACCACTGCACAGTAGCCCTTGAAACGTGGCGCCTGGTATTGTCATCCTGGAAGTAACACGTGTCCATTCCGTAAAAAACGCCACAATGTTGGGAGCATTTCATTATCCAGAATGTTACAATAGGCCTCTGTGTTCATGCTACCACGGACAAACACCAGCGGTCCTACGCCGAAGGCCGTGAAACACAAGTCAGCTGACGTACTGAATTACTTATCTTCACGGGTGCCCAATTACTTTTTGGTAGATAGTTTAGCATGTTTATACCGTTACAATTTTCTCAACATAAGTGGTCTATACCAGGTTCTCTAAGGGTGGAAGTCTTAATTAAATAAAAAAATTAACACTTTGTATACTATGCTCGCGTGTAGCTCAAGCAAAGCTAATTAAAAATGTTCTCTCTTGTTAAGAACAAAACTCGCATGGCTGTGCAGAATTTGTTCGGCTAGTGTTTAGCATTGTTTAACATACCCTCACAAGAACACCACAGCGCACCAACAATAATATTGCTAATGATAGAATTTATTATTATATCCACTCAAAGGGGCATGATTGATTGTAAATCCTTTTATACGACAAAGGACATTTGATTGGGCCAATATCAGCTTGACTCTCCACTGGATGATGATCGGCCAATAATGAACGCTGTATGGTATGGACCAATAGGGATGGTGATTTCTTGCACAGACACCAACAGAACCGGTGTTCTTGCAGTAGTGTATATAGGTGACTCACTTATAATATGTCTTACGTGCCAGTAGCAGACCTCAATGTGTTACTTGTAATTTCCCAATTTCTTTACAATAGACTAAGTACAATCAAAATTATCTTGGCTTAATACCTCACAATAAATTATTATCACTTGCAAATTATCACCTACAAATTGCTCCTCATAATGGCGGCACATTTACTGCGAGTACGCGGGAAATATACATCTTCATATACTTGCATACTTCACTTACAATTCGGACATCACCTGTGATGTCACTACCGGGGATTTGCGCACAATCATGCACTTCAGGAGAATTCGGACACAGCTTAAGCAGGGCTTTTAAAAGTGCTCGTTTCACCGTGAACAATGTTTAGTTTCCCAACGCGGGGCTGATCTGGATTCCGCGTGCCGCCGAGTCACGAGCTCGCGTGCTTTTGCGAAACACACGCCGCCGCGGGTCGTATTCCACTCGGCCGCCGATCAGTATTCCCGGGGTAGCCGGGACGGAATTTAGACGCAAGACAATTTCAAAGACCGCAGAACCCATTAGCGGATAAAAGAACAACTACTCGAATAACTAAGTCTGGTTTATTTTTTTCCTTCCCCCTTTTCCTTTTCTCCTCCAGGGGGTGGGGTGGGGGGAGGGTAACGTGGCGGTGAAAGGAAAATAAGCAGTAATAATTAGGTATTACGCATTAACGTCTCCCTCCCTGAACGACGTCATGTTTGCAAACTGGACACGTCCGGAGCTCACGAGGGCGGTCAAGATTCTGGAGAAGTGGTCCAGTCACGATGCTGTTAGAGAAAACGCCGGAGCGGTCGGTAATCGTCACATAATCGTCTCGGAAATTCGCCGGCCCACAAGCGTCGAGACGTAATTACGGCGAATACGCAACATCTCGTCCCTCTTATTGTGATACGTGGAGTTGATGTCATACCCGGAGGGTGCCCTGAGACTCTCTCTCTCTCTCTCTCTCTCTCTCTCTCTCTCTCTCTCTCTCTCTGTGTGTGTGTGTGATCGCGACGTGCCGATGTGATGTTAAACCACGTCACGTTGGCTTTTGAAATGGACTAGGGAGATCTTTTGGTAATGTGAGTTGTTTCCTGCAGGCTTTCAGTGGTTAATGTGAGTTGTTTCCTGCAGGCTTTCAGTGGTTAATGTGAGTTGTTTCCTTCAGGCTTTCAGTGGTTAATGGATTATTTTTGCAGCTCGTAAATACTGTCAGTAAAGTCAGCGTTTGCTCGTATATGCTGTTCACGGTAAAGTGAGTACTTTTGAAGCCCTAGTTACTTTTTCCTTTCAGCCATTTGTTATCCTTTAACCAGCTTTTAAAAATAAACATCGCGCTTGGAAGTTTACGTCTAAGGCAAAAATAAAAAAATACTTATTGACTATTATTCCAAATGAGAGGGCTTTAAAAAAATGCTCACTTTACCGTGAATAGCCTATATACACATATCTCAGTAATAGTTTTCCAAGGAAAGAATAATAACCAATTATATGCAGCCAACACTTATTAAACTTCATCCTATGAAATACATTCCGCCTAGGTGGAAGGCGGGTAGTCTGGCCACTACACCAATACAGCAAGCGTGATTGGTATTGTATTAACCAATAGGAATGTCGCCAATTAGAATACAGGAACCAAAAGAACTAATGTTCATGCAGTCGTGCATATAGTCGACTCAGAGATCCGACTTGTCTTGATTGTCAGAAAATCTGTTCATCACTCAAACTGCTGAACATGGCCTATAGGTACAGACCTGTAAAATTCGCGTTATTATTTGGTGATACGTTGAACTTCAATCACATGTACTTTTGAAATAAGTTTATCATTGGACTGTGGTATATTTGACACACTCTGGGTAACTCTGTGCTAGTAAATGAACACTTCACAATTGTGTAGTCCAATTGCGTGCACTCCAGTAAAAAAAAAAAAAAAGAGCGACATTACAGCTATGCAGCAGCCAATGGGGAACCGACGCTGGTTCCAGTATATACATCACTGTGAAGTTTAGCCTGATGGCAAATAATAACGCGAATTTCGCAGGTCCCTACTTATAGGTAGGGTCACCCGAATTTCGCGAAAATATTTCACGACCACTTTAACTTCGATCCACTTTTGTGATTGGGTGAACTAGATGTTACGCGTGTTGAGTGTCTGCCCACGAATCAGATACGTAGGGCATCGGAATAACTTAATTCTGATTGGCCAGTCAAACAAGAAGGCATCTTCTCACAGACACACGCCACCAACAAGCTAGAGGAAACTGTCACACTAAAATGAGCACTTTCAAAAGCCCTGCTCATGAACTACTTCTATGCACTTTGTGTATTCTTCCACCATATTTAAAATTAACATTTTCATTAGCCTCATCACTTTATTCGTACGTCGGTAAGGTGAAACTATGGACTCATCAGAAAAGTAAATATTTTATAAATCTGGTCGGTTTTACATTTCGACGTATTAAAACAAACATAAAGCGAAATTAATAATTTAAAGAGGAAGTATCCTTGCTGTCTTGGATCTACGTATTTTCCTCATTAACTTAATTTTTGGAGTCAATATATAAAAACCAAGCTAGTAGGGAACATTTTAACAGTTATTTCTAAATCCCACTTTTTTTTTTTTAACAGTATTAGTGTCACATCTTTAACCATAATAAAACATTATCTGATTATTTAATCATCTCAGTCCCATATGGGAAAATACAGGTATATTTGAAACCCTACAAATTAAAAAAAAATTCGTTTAGTAGTCGTCCATGTCATGTCTAGCTTTGATTCTTTATTTCTCGTCATACATTTTCATTACGAAGATTTGTAAGAAAATTCTAAGATGGAGTGGATACTACCCCTTTAAGTTATCACAAACTGTTACCTAACACTTTTTATTTGACGTTAAGATACGGAACTACTTTCCATCCATCGTTACCAACTTTACTGGGCGAATGTCACTCGGTGCGCCCATTAAAATATGTGCAGGCAAGAGAGGTGACTTTTTGGTATGGTTGGTTTCAGAACTGCTCACTTTATCGTGAACAGTATTTAGTTGCATGTTATTAGATAACACCCTGCGGCATATCCGGTCTTTTTTTTTTCTTCCAAAACGGGGATTCCGATGAGGACATGTGAATATTTCTTCGCTCTATTATCTTTTCCTTTACCTAGTGGACCTACTGCGAAGCTTTTCTAAAACCAGCTCATTTCTTGCCACGAGTTGTTCATAGTTTGCGCGAAAATCCAGGGCCATTTCTCACGTTAGCTGTCTGGTACTGACGATAAGTAACATTGTCCCCACTAAAGTACCATAAATAACAGCTTAATTTATTGTCGTCGCAATCTACGAAGAGCCTAGGGTGTAGTTTATTTGCGGTTTCTACACGCGTATTGAATCAAACCTTCGAAAAAAAAAAAAAAAAAAACGCCCCATGCATGACGTCTTTGGTTGTTTCCTAAATTCGTCATGTATCACAGGCGTTTTATACTTGTTATAATACATATAACTTATTTTTAGAGACGTGCAAAATTCGTGTTATATTTCGGCGACAGGGATAGACTCCACCGCTTTATAAACAAGTGAGGACAGCCCGTGGTGTCATTGGCCGCCCCATAGCTGATCTTATGTTACTGGTTCAAGAGTTCTCCGACGAGTGATCAATACATTTACAGCCAATGGCAGAAGTCGGCCAAACGCACAGTTATTTGCAGTCCAGTTTGTCCTAAATAATAACCCGAATTTTGCAACTCTCTGCTAGTTTTTATGAAATTGAAATTTCGCAATACATTTTACTTATAAATTATAGTATTTAATTCATAGTTAATATGAATAAAAATTGGGAGAAAATGCGTGTGTTGGTAATACCTTGTGAGAAATAGTTCTCATACGAAATATTATCAAATGGGCTGCACACGAATGCGGTGATGCGTGCTGTCCTTCATGTGCAATTTTCTGGCCTCGGTCCAGCTTTGTTTGCATGAGGAGGAGGAATATCCTGAAAGTAGAACTTAGCAGGGCGTCAGAAAAGTTGGAAGTACTGTAAATTGACCATAATATATTTTGTTGCGCTATACATTAATGTATCCTGCACAATTCTTTCTTGCGGGAAATATTAATACATTGAGGTCTGCACACATTTACTGACAGTTAAGACAAATTAGAAGTGAGTCACCTATATCCACTACTGCAAGAACACAGATTCTGTTGGTGTCTGTGTTAGAACTCACCATCGTCCTATTGGTCCATGCCACACCGGGCACTACCCTGTACTTTACAGCGTTCATAATTGGCCGGTAATCAACCGATGGAGAGCCGAGCTGATATTGACACAATCAAATGTACTTTATCGTATACAAGTATTTACAATCAATCATATCCCTTTGAGTGGCTACAAAAATAGACATTCTGTCGTTAGCAATATCAGCCGGGTTATTGGGAGGTCGTGTTAAACACTAGCCGAACAAAGACTGCACAGCCATGCGAGTTTTGTTCTGAATAACAAAGACATTTTCAAATTAGCTTTGCTCGAGCTTCACACGAGCGTAGTCTGCAAAGTGTTGAAACCTGAAAGTAACTACTTGAAAGAGACGGCAGGGACTTCCCAAAGCACTGGAAGCGTCTCGAACGCTTCACTCTAATAAATTATTTGTAAATATATCATATCAGTAGGGATAGGAAAAATTCGCGAGTTCAGTGACCTGTAGGCTAGACTCCACAGTCATGTGTGTACTCGAGCCTCAGATGTTTGTTAATTGGCTGCTGCTCCAGAGAGTAGCCAGTGTTACTTCACACCTGGCAGTATGACACTCGCTACTTGTTTCCTTGCAAGTCTGCTATTGGCTCGGAGTTGTCCAGGGCGTGTCTAATAAACTGCGATCCAATTACAAAGTCAACTTCAGTCCACATGTGTTTAACGTCTATCTTGTCCTGAAATGAACTCGCGAAATTCTCCTATCCCTAAATATCAGTGTATATACGTAGAGTGACAAAACACGAATGATAGAAAATTTTTCCATACATCCACGGTAACGTTCCTACAGTTGCTCAGGAAAGAATCAAATGCTTAGAGAAGTTCCCAACTTTGTGAAGTAGCGATGCTAAACATTCCCATATTTTCAGCCTGATACGTAGTACTATTTACATACACTGCATATGTTAACTTCCATTATAGTTTAGGAAATCTACCAGAAGTTTTTCTACAGTGTTGAATTAACCAAGAATAGTTCGCCACATTCATTATGTTAGGGTGGTACAAGTGTTGCGTCGTCCGAGACACTCTTGTCGTTCGAACATGATAATTTTCAAAAAAATTCACATTTATAAAATTAGTCCAGCTGTATCACAAACTATGGGCATTTTTTTTTTGCAAAGAGATACCAATTTTACGAAGTTGGTTCCGTCCAAAAAAAATAACGTGTTTGTCGAGGGTGGAGTAGAGAGGCGAGTTAAGTATTGATCAGCGCTTGAATGCAGGGGCGAGGGGAAATGGAAGAACCCCGAGAAAACCCGCCGAAATCGTCCGGCACGACTCCCGCATGCCGAAAACTCCGGACCGACCCCGCCGGGACTCTAACCCGGCTCGCCTGGGCAGGGAGGCGAGAGTTCTGACCCCCAGACCACCGTGGCCCCGACACGCCATTTCGTTTCTGCATACTTGTCTACTCTGTGTCCTGGGGCACTTGCACTTTTGTGCCCGCCCCTCGGCCGTGGTTGGTGACAGCTCCAGCGCAACCGTAAGGTTATATTTCTCTCTCTCTCTCTCTCTCTCTCTCTCTCTCTCTCTCTTTTTATCTGAGAGAGGTTTCGACAAATGCCCCCTTAATGCAGTGTTTAGTTGTCAAATCATTATAGTTTTCAAAATACAACACTCAAATTCCGACACAAGAGTGTTCAAAAGGAAATCTTAACTCCCCCTAATAGAATATGCTGGATTTTGTATATAACTACCTATTCTATATCTGAAGTCAATGCAATTCACAAGGCCTATGCCAGCCAAGGACTATGCCGAGTATATTTAGCCTTATTCTGTGACCAAATGGTGCTCCGTAGTGAATCTCTGATTTTACTTTTTTTGTTAGTGAGAAAATGTACATACACAGCGGTTAAATACAATTGCGATGTTTGTGGAAATTTATAGCGCGTGGCAATAAATTTTTTATATTTACGTAGTCAAATTGCATGCATGGAGGGCATGTTATTTAACATCATAACAAGTAAAAATTGCAGACTTATATGATAACATTACACCTACAGCGTGCGTGTAATTGGGTATGATGAACATTAAACAGTAATAGACTGGTGTAGTAAAATTGCCAATAAAAATGATTGTGTTAATTTACAATGTGTGGTAGTAAATTATTAGCAAGTATAGTAAAATAACGTGTACAGAATACATGTGATTTAATGTGATGATTAGTAAAAGATATGTGGCTTGATATTGGTAACAAAAGAAGTAAAATGATACATGCAGAGTAGGCCCTACTTGTGATTGAACATAATGATTAGTAAAAAGAATAAAAAGCGTATTAAAAGTACACTGGCATTGTATTTGTAAATACACATGGGGCACACAGTAAAAGTACACGTACACCTGTACATGTAAAAATACACGAACATGTGTGGAGAATGTGCTGCCACGTAGGGCCTACATTCATGTAAAATTACACAATTTTTTTTTTACAGTGTACATTTGTGTTACAAGCTATGAAAGGAACAAAAAAATCTTTTGCTCTATATTTTATGGTTCAAACTATTTGTTAATTGAATGTTAACAGTATCGCTTGAATGGACAACAATATATTTACGACAACTTTGAACTCTAATTGTAACAAAATTCAGAGTGCCAATACTCGTTCGCCTGTTTATAAATCGCACTCATTCTGAATCATTATTTTCTGCACGCCATACAGATGGCATTGAATGCAATTTGATTGGAAAAAATATCGAGGTATGCTGCAGAATTCGGGAAATTAAGACTTCCGAGTGTTATATTTTGAAAACTATAGTGACTTGACAACTAATAACTGAATTAAGGGGGCACTTTTCGAAAGCTCTTTCAGATAACCAGATAGATAAAAGTGAAACATCACCTTAAGACAGGAAACCTCTGTGTGATTATTTTATTGCGTGTATGTTCGGGGTACGTGAGTGCTTATTTTGTAGCGTCGCGTACAGACCCTTCTCTCGTGCTGTTCCATTATTCATAGAAGACCTTCTCCACACGTAAGGATTCCAGATGTGTCATGTTACTCACGAAACAGGCTTCTCGTACCAGAACTAAAATGAATTTTAAGTTTTCTTCTTTTTTTTTTACAGTTACGGTTGAACGGTCGGTCTAAGCCGATTCGGAATGATGCGGTCCATAGCGAAGTCGCATAATTTGTGTGTTTGCATCTAACCGTTTTCCGTGACCAAATGAATTTGATCCGTGTAAAAATAACAACTTCCATCACGTACCACTTTCACTTAACGTTTGTAGCATGTTATTTTATCCCCGTTCGTACATCAAAGTATCCACGGCTAAGTGCGTCTACACAGTAAAAAAAAAAAAAAAAAAATTTTTTTTTGTAGAAGTATTGGGAACTTGTCAGAAACAAGTGTTAAGGCTGTTCACGATAAAGTGAGCACTTTTGAAATCAACCTCAGAAAAAAGTCTCTGCTCCTACCTGCATATATTTGAAATGGCGCAATGAGTAGCATGCGCCCGGTAAAGTTGGTAACGATGGAGAGAAAGTAGTTCCATATCTTGACGTCAAATAAAAAGTGTTAGGTAAACATTTGTGTTAAGTTAAATTACTTAATTCGCTTTCTGTGTTTTTTTTTTTAAACATCGAAGTGTAAAGATTAGCAGATTTTAAAATATTTACTCTTCTAATAATTTCACAGTTTCGCTTGACAGACGCATGAATAAAGTGATGAGGGCCATGGCAATGTTAATTTTACATAAGGCGGAAGACTACACAATGTGCATACAGGTAGATCTTAACCCTTTGAGGTAAAGCTTGAAGTGAGCTGCCTATACTACACACAACAGCAATATCGTTTTGGTTGGTCTCTGTATTTACAATTACCATCGTCCGATTGGTCCTGCCTACACCGGACACGCCTACTGTACTCTGCAGCGTTTATCACCGGCTGGCCGTCGACCAATGAAGACACGCGTTGGCTGTGTGCCAATTAATGCGTCGCGATAGAAGTAACAAGTTTTACAATCCATCGTGTTAGTCTGGAAAATTATTAAAAAGAACAGTTTTGTTCTTACAAACTGAAATATTGACTAGTTGTTTTTTTTTACTTAGACTCCGATAAAGGCTAGCGAAATAGCGGAACTATAAAAGCGTGAGCTTTGTCTTCAAGAGAAAATGCATTTCCATATAAACATAGTCCCGAGTATATCCAGTCCTCAAAGGGTTAAGCATGGCTTTCAAGAGAGCTCATTTTACCGTGAACAGCCTATAGTAACACTCTGCGCAACATATTGTTTTACTATCACTGCTGCTTAGTACCGTACGTGGGCGAGTTGAAGAGAGAGGAATGATAGTTGTTATACGATTGCGACGGCGGCGGAGGCAAAATAATGACGGGCATCTAATTACACATTGTTGAAAATTTCCGTATATTTACTTAATTTGTTACGGAAATGTGCTGTGTATATGCAGAAAGGCAATCCGTAATGACGAAAAAAATTGAGATAAGTCCGTAAATACAACATACGGAAAGTCTCCGTATTCTCCTTTGGCTTCGAGTTACGGGAACGAACAATGCCGATTCTACACGAAGCTTTCTTCGCCACTGTAACAAGAAAATTATCGTTTCTGCGTCAGTTAAGGTTATCCACGCGACTATGACCTATTCTTTCAAACATTAAAAAATAGCATCAGTCGTCTGTAACATTTGGCAGCACTAAAAATGCACTAAATATAATAGAAACTGAATTTTTGCTTTTGTATTTTGAATATGAACATAGTAGTTGTACCATTATCTCTAAGTGAGAGTTGTTGGTGAATGATTAGAGTCGTGGACTGCTAATTTTTTGACTCGGGTTCAAACCTCGCTTAAGTACAAAATATTTTAACTTTTTTAATATCACTTTTTATACACGGTAAGACACCTACATAACGAAAATTAAAGACATTCGCAGTATTTTTTATTTTATTTTAAACGGAAAGTACAGAAAACTAACTTGGAAATTAACGGAGAGGTTCAGTGAAATTTACGGAAAGTCCGTTTCTGAAAATCAACGTGTCCGTAGTTTTACGGAAAGTTTACGGACACTTCTGGATATATATTTACAAGCACTTTTCCGTAAAATGAAGGAAATTTTTTTAAACAGTGCAGACGCGCGCCGCGGTCCTTTGGTTGTATTGTTTTTGTCCGATATCTGAAGAATGCCCTGGCTTACTGACTTCGTTCTCTCAGCGCCACTCGGGGCGCGACGAACCTTCCAGATGTCACGGTGAACTCTGTAAATATTGTGGCAGGCCTCCGGGTCGCGAGTTGAGTGGGAGTGGATGGATGAATCAGAGGCTGAGTTCCGAATGATAGAATACGGCCAGTGACCAGCGGAAGGGAAATCTGCGACTGCGAGGGATCAAGTAGTGAAGGGTGCGGCTGGCAGGCTGGACTATTTGAACTAGATGCATGAGTGAAAGATAATATAAATGATGCCAACAGTTAGACTGAACACGTGTTGATAATGAGTATGAGTATATTTACTGTAACCAACAGAGATAATTAAGAAGGACGTTAATTATAGTGGAAATAGACATTAAATATTGCGTTTACTGGTAAAAAGAGTAAAAGTGGAGACAGATTATTAATACTGTAGATAATAGCAGAGTGAATAATTTAGAAATCAAATTTGGTTTCTTTTATCTTTTTTTTATTAAGACCTCCATCCCTCACGAACTCAGATACGCCCTGCCGGCGTCAATACCTCAGTACAAAACTGTTAAACTGTAAAACTCGAAAACTATGATTTTTGTAACAAATTACCTTACATAATGTAGAGCAGAAATCTCTGATAACTTAAATACTGACAGTTATATTTTTTCGTGGAATAGCGTAGCACGACAATGCACCGGAGCGAGGCATTTTGTTAATACAAAACTGCTCCTTCTTAAAAACCCGTATATTTTAAGTCATAACACTGCTCAGTAAATCATTTATGTGCTTGTTAAGACTTTCTTGTATCTCTACTGATGAAATATTGTATATTTACAACATTTTGTTTATGAAAACAAACAAACTGTTTATGCAGCTCAATATTTACAGTAAACCTGAAGTTTACACCACTTACTATTTAGTACTCAATATTAGTTTCGCATGTTCCTCGCTAAGATTTTGAGAGATTTAGTCTACGTTATTTGTAGTGTTACAAATATATTTGGCATACAAGTTACAAAGAATTTCTGTTTACTGAAATCATAATTTCATACAGACTGTTTATGTACGAGACTTCAATTATTTCACAGACTAAGTTTAGTCGAAGACTTGACTTTATATCTAATTTAGTTCGATGAAACAATTCGCGAGATTCTAATGACATGTTGTCTAGGCTCCACAGTCCGTGTATGCTCGGGCTCAGATCTTTGTTGATTGGTTGCTGACACAGAGAGTAGCCAATGTTACGCCACACCTGTCAGTATATGGCACTCGCTACTCGTTTCCTTGCAAGTCTGCTATTTGCTCAGATTAATCCAGGGCGTGTCTAATAACTGTTATACAATTACAAGTGGGACTCCAGTGTACACGTGTTTGACATCTATCTTGTCCTCAAATGAACTCGCGGAATTTCCCTACCCCTATTTATATTGGGAACCTGTCACAGGATGGAAGATGTCCTGTTATAAGGTGCTCACGGCAAAACGAGCACTTTTGAAAGCCCTGCTTAAGATATTCTTGTATCCACTTCGTGTATTCTTCCGCCTTATGTAAAATTAACACTGGCAAGGCCCTCATCACTTTATCCATGCGTCAGTCCAATGAAACTGTAGAATTATAAGAGAGGTAAATATTTTACAAACATGCTCATTTTTACACTTGGATGCATTAAAACAAAACAGAAGCGAACGAGATAATTTAAGTTATCACAAATGGTCACCGAACACTTTTTATTTGACGGTAAGATATGGAACTACTTTCGATGCATCATTACGAACTTTACTGTGCGAATCTCACTCAGTGCGCCCGTTTAAAATATATGCAGGCGGTATACAGTGACTGCGATGACGACTTCAGGGTGATCAATTATATATATATATATTTTTTGCAAATGAGTGTAAAAATATGTTTTTATTTTCTTGTTCAGGGTTACCTTCTTCGCCCATTGCTTGCCAGCTCTGAGCACGTGCTATCGTCATTGAGATTCAGAACGCAGATAGAAGGTGCGAATAATGCTCTTGGCTGTGATCCAGAAGTGTGATCCAAGACGTCTTGTTTCGAGTGTGTGTGGACAAGCATGGCTGGACCGACTGACTAGAATCCCCAAAGTCTTTTCTTTATAGTAGTTTTTTTTTTCGAGACAAGAATCTGCGAAGACATCTGCCAAAAAAAAAAATTCAGTTAACTACTACAGGATAACATTTGCAGATTTTAAATGCAGCTGTAATTCTAGTTAAATTTAGTTAAGAATATATGAAGATTAATAATTAATCAAGAGACAAAGTCTTATCCTACAGAATTTTTTTTCTGTCGTAACAAAAGCTAGCAACGTTCTTCTAAAACTTTCAGGAACGTTAAGGTTAATATAAATCATGTAAGATATAGGCTGTTCACGGTAAAATGAGCACCTTTGAAAGCTCTGTTTAAGATCTACTTGTATGCACGTTGTGTATTCTCCCGTCTTATGTAAAACTAGCATTGCCATGGGCCCCGCCACTTTATTCATGCGTGCGTCGGTCAAGATAAACTGTGAAATTATTAGAAAATTAAAGATTTTACAAATATGTTCATTTTTACACTTCGGCCCATTAAAAAAAAACAGAAAGCGAAATAAATAATTTAAGTTATCGCAGATGGTTACCTACCACGTTTTATTGGACTTTAAAATATGGAACTACTTTCCAGCCATTGGTACCAACTTTACTGGGTGCATGCCACTCATTGTGTCCGTTTGAATATATGCAGGTAGGAGCAATGACTTTTTATAAGGTTGATTTCAAAAGTGCTCACTTTATCGTGAATAGCCTTTAAATTACGGTTATGTGTATAGTCCATTCACGGTACCTTTGCACTTTCTGTATAAAAACACCGAATTTTAGTGAGGTTGGCCGCTGATGCTTTGGCTTGCACAGTCGATGAGAACCTACCAACAGATTTGCCGTATTTTCCAGAGCGAGCGAGAGAGAGAGAGAGAGAGAGAGAGAGAGCGAGCGAGCGAGAGAGAGGAAGAGAAACAAAATGAACGTTTGTGTGAAGTGAATAGAATTAAAAGGAAGACTGATAATTCCCGTGCTTAGTTGGGAAGTTTAATGTTTATGATTCCAAGTGGCCACACTAGGTAATGAGCACAATAGAATAGAAATATCTTTGCTTACAAACACGTATCCTAAAAAAATACAATAGGCATACATAAAATCGAGTCGCTATAATAAAAAATAGGCCAATCTTGAGACATAATTTTAAAATATCACATACTGTGGTTCTTATAAAGGGTTTCGTTGTTATAATAAAATTGAAATGTGCGTTATAAATTACTTCCACATAGTGATTTCATGTAAATTTTCCTACCAAGTGGAAAATACTGGCAAAAACTAATAAAGTCCGGAACAGTTTTATCCTGGAATTTTCCAGTACTTTCCACAGAGTGTGAAAAACTGTGCCAACCCTGTTAGAAAACACTCGCATTAACATAACGTTGGTCCAACGCTAGAGCTAAACGTTCGGCCAGCGTTGGGCGAGCCCTAAGTTTCTTCTGGTAGGGCTGTACGATTTTGCGATATATCGATCCCGAAACAATATTCATGAAATACTGTAACTGCGACATCGTCCAACAGTATAGGGCAATATACCGCGTATCGCGATATTGACGAAATACGATATTTGCGATATCAGTATGAACGACATTTACGATATATCGCCATCGATATTAAACACACTCTAGGAGCGAAATATTGCATCGATACGGATATTGTCAACATGTTTCGAAACGATATTGGAAATTGGGTATCGGAAAGCCCTAGCTATTAGAAGGGTGGCCCTATTACAATTAATACAATTCACAAATCTGCCATTAACACGTTGTGTGACATTTATCATTTCATTTACACTACCACGTTAAAATTCTGAACTTTGCAAACATTTTATAAATCTCTGTTAGTCTTCTCCAAAAAAATTGAAAAACGTATTTCCGTTTATCTTTTTCAACACAATAAAAATTAATCTTCCTTATTATTCAGTTATTAATTCTTCATCTTACAAAATCTTTTGCAGCAATTTTATTATATTTTTATATCATTAAAACGTTCATATTCATTCACACATATATTGTTGGATATGGTGAGAATTCTTCTAAAGAAAAAATTAGTTCTTTTTTTACATATGCCTTACTTATATTGTCTCCTGTCCTCCGATTGGCTGTCGTCTAACCATGACACATCTCTCCGCCAATCAGTAATGGCGAGACGGGAGACGACCGGGATAATTTTATTTAGTACTTCTGTTTAATAAATATTTAATGCCGGCTACCCTCTACGAAAGAGATGCAAAAATAAGAAACAAAAATTTAAGAATGTCTACTGTCTAGAAACATATGAATATTACTTTAACATTATCTCTTTGTCAATAAACTACTTACAAAAAACCAAAGATTATATTGTTTATTCATATAGTAAAACTTAATTTGGAATAATAATAAATGAGGTGACAACATAAGCAAGTACTCTGTCGTCTTCTTCTTCTTCTTCCGTTAGGGTCTTCTAGGGACCACGAGCCAATCTCAATGCTTTGTCCTTTGCTGTTCCTTCTTCTTCCTCCAGTACTCCTTCATCTTCTCACTGTGTATCTTCTTTCCTCTCCTCGGACATTTTCAAGCCTGTTTTCTTATCCATCCTGCCTTGGAATACTTCCATTTTTAACACTTGCGTAAATACATTCCGGTTTGACTACTGTGGTGTAGTGCTGTATTTTAAGATTATTGGATAATAATTTTTTGTTGTAGATATTCCTGGTTATGCCATATGCTTAGTCATAGGAAAAATTCGCGAGTTCAATGACCTGTAGGCTAGACTCCACAGTCATGTGTGTACTCAAGCCCAGATGTTTTGTTCATTGGCTGCTGCCCCATACAGTAGTCAAATGTCACTTCACACCCGGCAGTGTGGCACTCTCTACTCGTTTCCTTGCACGTCTGTTATTGGCCCAGAGTCGTCCAAGGCGTGTCTAATAAACTGCAATCCAATTGCAAAGTCAACTTCAGTGTACACGTGTTTGACGTATATCTTGTCCAGAAATGAACTCGCGAAAAAATCCTATCCCTACATATGCTATTTCCACCTTGCGTGTCCATTCTTCTACCGCGAAGTTTTCTTTAATTAAGTTATATATATATATATATATGAAAATGGCTATGACATACGGTAAGTATAACCCCGAAAATCTGCAGTGTCACAACCGTACCGGGAATCGAACCCGGATGCCCTTGTCCGGGGCAACAGTTATATGGTATCGAAGCAGATCACGTAGTTTGATGTAACGAGCCCATTTCCTCGTGTACGCTCAATAGCAACATGTTCTTAGCGCGCGTGTCTCTCGTGTTGGAGCCGAGGAGTTGGGAACGACCGCGGATCGCGAGGGACCAGTGCACACGCCTCGAGCCGCGGGCATTCTGTATTCCAGCGACACGCGCCCGCAGCGACAGCGGAGGTTCCGCGCGGTTCCTGCGGACTCTCGGAGAAGATAACTGTTAACGTCGAGTTCCTGTTCCCGACGAACGTATCGTGTGTCCCATGGCCCCGGCGATTCCTCTACGCGACGCCGTAAACGTTCCTCGCTTGCTATCCTAAAGTAGTATCCACCGGTGTTCGAGACGTGCCTGCATCACCTCCGCACGGAGGTGTAATGGACCATTGTCGCGTTTCTGTCAGGGGTCGCATACGAAACACTGACACCTGTGGCTTTTTGAAGCAGCGGGAGTTCGTTTCTGGCCGATATTACACGATACTTGCAGCCGTGCTTGGTTCTTGCGCAAGCTTCTGCAAGCCCTGGTGCACGAGCCGGTATACCAGCTGCTATATGAGCCGCCATGGAAGATTCGTATCACACGGCGCGTACTAGCTTTTTGACACGCTCGGAGGGCGCCCAGCGTGTGGTTCTTACTAAATAAAAATTCCATCCGTAGATTTGCTTATGAAAAAACTAGCTGACACATCTTAATACTGCTATATTATTGTTGCCTTTTACACATTTCTTTACGTGCTAAGTTATTATCCGCATGTAATAGTTAATAAGGGGAAAAAAATTGTGTTGGACGGAGTTTCAAACTCACGCCCAAATGTAAAAATATGTCACGGGCGCCGTGACTTTACCACTGTACTACCAGTTCTCACAACAGCAGGTCATTAAATACAGGTTATATGTGTATCCTTTTAAAATAATGTTTTCATAGTGTACGGAGTGTTTTAAGTATTAAGAACGGCTTTAAACAGTAATTAGAAGTTGTCATCGCCAATATTATTCATCTTTGTTGAATTTTAAATCTGTTTCAAAGAGTTTCTATCTCACGGATGTATGTATAATCAAGATGGAGGCTTCCATCTCACGGATGTATGTATAATCAAGATGGAGGCGTCCTTTTTCGGTCTCTGCATCAACTCGTTTCAAGTAGGCCTAGTAGCCACGCGGAGCGCCCTACTTTCTGAAACTGCCACGTGATTGGCCAGCTACGAAAGCCGGTGTGGAACCTGCCGCGAAAAATACGACGTGTCCTATTACCTCACCTGTTATGAAATCTGTCCGTAGAAGGCTGCAAATGCCATGACGGGTCCCGTGCTAGCCGGTATAACGGCCGCTATGGCGGATATTGCATAAGCTTTTACGGAATCTGGTCTCGTGAGATATGGCCCTTAAGGTTCCCGTCTACCTGGAAATTTTTACCGCGTTTGAGGATGAGAAGGCGCAAGGGTGATAAGGGCGACACTGCCACGTACATCAAGTGCGCCATCGCCACTAAGCTTTGGCTCTGAAACAGCGTGCAGTATTCTCGTGGTGCTGCGTGCACCTCTGGGACTTTCAGCGGCGACCCTACTATTTTATTTGTAGAAAGTTTCTTAAGGCTGTTTGCGATAAAATTAGCACTTTGGAAATTAACCTTACAAAAATGTCCCTGCCATTGCTTGCATATATTTTAACGGGCTCACTGAATCCAGTAAAAGTTGGTAACGGTGGAGGGAAAGTAGTTCCATATCTTAACGCCGAATAAAAAATGTTAGGTAACAATTTGTTATAACTTAAATTGTTTCTTTTTCTTTCCGGTATTTTTAATGCGTCTAGTTGTAAAAATGAGCAGATTTGTAAAAAAAATCTTTTTAAATAATTTCGCAGTTTCACTTGACCGACGCATGAATAAAGTGACGAGGTCAATGACAATGTTAATTTTACATAAGGCGGAAGACCACATAACGTGCATACAGGTAGATCTTAAGCAGGGCTTTCAAAAGTGCTCATTTTATCGTGAACAGCCATTAGGAAGTCCCAGTGCAGGACCGTGCGAATATTTCGAGATACTGCACTTTGAAAAAAAAAGCCGCTTTTAGCTATGATAGCGTGCTCTGAAGTGGTGTTTTTGTGACTATGGACGTTTTGAAAGCACTCGGCAGTTCTCATCTGTGAAGTGTGTATTCTCTTCATGGATCAACATATTGGACGCACAATTGATAGTTTCATAGGAAACGTGTATTTCAAAAACTCTAAAACGCATCTCAGGTGCCAGACAGGCTAAATAAACCCCTGCCACTCTTGTCAGATTTTAGCCTTCGGATATATAGGCTATTCACGGTAAAACGAGCACTTTTTAAAGTCCTTAAGATCTACTTGTATGCACGTCGTGTGTTCTTCCGCCTTGTGTAAGATTAACATTGCCAACGGCCTCATCACTTCTTTCATGCGTCGGTCAAGTGAGACTGTGGAATTATTAGAAAAGTAAATATTTAAGAAATCTGCTAATTTTTACATTTCGATGCATTAAAAAAAAATAAAGAAATCGAAATAAATAATTTAAGCTATAAGAAATGGTTTCCTAACACTTTTTATGTGACGTTAAGATACGGAACTACTTCCCATCCATCGTTACCAACTTTACTGGGCGCATGTCACTCAGGGCGCCAGTTAAAATATATGCAGATAGGGGTAGTGACATTTTTCTAAGGTTGATTTCTAAAGCGCTCACTTTATCGTGAACAGCTTTTATTTGACAATAAAATTTGAAGATTAAATACAACCATCAGAATTTTCCATTCATCGAACTGAATCAAATAATCTTGAATTCATATTTGAAAACGTATCACAATGGCAAATTTTACTACCAGAAGGTCACAGTCTATATTTTCATTTTGATATGATTTTTTTATGTGGCACACCGATGGTTTTGTTTCCGTGCAGTCCACGTCAGGACGAAATGTAACGCATGCCGCAATTTATTTCCACTTCTTTACAAATTTGAAATTTTACTTATCAGAGATGTTTCGTGCACAGTGGAATTTAATACGCCTCAGTTCTTAATATTATTGTGAATTAATCACTTCGAATAGCTCTCATGCTCGACGAGCTTCTGTGTAAATTAATTATCTTCAAAACCTCATTTCGTTTCCAACAGTTGCTGTGATATCGGAAAACGGCCATTTTGTCATGCGCGATTCTGATTGGCTGAGCCCGTCGAATATAAAGTGAATTTTTTTTTTAAAATGTTTAATGGGAACTAGAGACAGCCAACTTTTACAGACAAATACGGAGGTGATAATCTCATTACGGTGACATCAGAAATATCTCATTTTTCCTGACCAACTTTATTTGAAGCAGGTTGAAGGGCAACATTTGACACCCTGGCAGGAGTTCCAGAGACCGCATGAGGCAGAAGACCCTGCTATGGAACTGTAGTCTATTCGGAGTTTCTCACATTTTTTAAAATCAAACCCTTGAAAAATCACCCCATGTATGGCGTGTTTAGTTATTTCCTAAATATGCCATGCATCACAAGCGTTTTATACTTCTGTTAACATAAAACTATGTATCTTATTTTTTGTTAAATTGAAGTTTTGCCTATATTCTATTTTTAAACTATATTTCATTAATAATAAATATCGACAAAAACAATGAGAAAACATGAGCGTTGGTAGCGCTTTGTAAGAAATAGTTCTTATGCAAAATGTTAGTATAGGCTATTCATGGTAAAATAAGCACTTTTTCTTTTCATCAGATTTCTATCTTCCTGTCACTTCTTCATATGAACATTGTCATGTGACTAATAATCACAGTGTATGTGATTCACCACTTTCAAAAGTTAACGTCTACAGCTGCAATAAAATATATTAATTTGTAGTTAATGCTTGTCGAATGGGCCTTAGAAAGTGCTCGCTTTACCGTGAACGGTCTATACAACTGAGTGTGCACGAATTCGATGCGCTGCCCCTTTGGTGTAATTTTCTAGACTTGGTTAACACTTTGAAGACTATACCCGAGCTTCACTCACTGGAAATATCTCTATCCCTGAAGATAAGAATCACACGGATATAGTTTCATTGTTTTCCTAGTTTTTACCATTATTTCACAAGAACATTTCCTCTCACCAACAGGCAATGTTCTGAATACAATACTACATTTCTGTATAACTATGGAAATGAACACGATGAACTGTATATGATGTCGAGTATAAAATAAAATATTTATTGGAACACAGTGAACTCGGCACTCCATTGGCGGACCCTGGGCCAATAACAAACGTCACGTAGTACACAAAGGCTGTGCAGTGTAGTCTGGACCAATAGGACAGCGATCAGTGTGACGATAGAGACCAGCAGGAATTATATTCCTGCAGTGGTGGATATACGTGGCTAGCTTCTAGTGTGTCTCGAATATCTGCAAATGTGTCCGCACTTCGAAGTGTCAAGCTTAGGCGGAGGAATATCCTGGAAGTAGAACTTCAGCAGGGATTCAGTAAAGTGTGAGGTAGCCGTGAATGGATTATAAGCTGCAGGGGTTTCGAAGCTGCTCGGTTTATCCTCGAAACAGCTGGGTCGTGCTCACGCACATCCGAGCTGTTAAACTCGACTTTGCACGAGATTTGCATCACTCCCCCACCTGTGTCTGCGCGGGACGCTGTGCGCCAAGCTTCCATCTGGTCGAGCCCCGCCGCCGAAGTAAATGCTGTCTAACAACTCGGGAGTCGCCAGGCGGGTGACCAGCCCAACAACGTGTTTTATACACTGTAAAAAATGCTTGCAATTTTTTTTACTAAGAAATTTACTTGTAATTCTACAAGTGCTTGTAACAGCAAAAATATTTCTCTTGTAAAACTACTCGTTTGTAAAACTACAAGGGCCGTGTTTGTAATAGACCTCAAGAAATGGTTGTACTATACTGGCCCGTTTCAGCGAGCTTCAGCGAGATGGCGGACACTCAACAACGTTTGTGCAAAAAAAAATACGGGTGATATAAAGTGTAGTTGAGTGCAAAAAGAAATGTATTGCAAGTCTGAATAACGTAAAACACTTAAAACAACTTAAATAATAATAATAAGACAATTTCAGCTAAACGTGACCGTATTACTCATTACTAGAGACCTGCGAAATTCACGTTATTATTTGGTGTCAGGCTGAACTTCACAGTACTGTATATACCGCGGTCGGCGTCATTTCTCCATTGGCTGCTTCATAGATGTGAAGCCACGCCCTCTTTGACTAAACTGCCCGTGATTGGAGCGCACAACTGTGAAGTGTTAATTTATTGTCGCAGAGTTACCCAAGGCGTGTCAAATAAAGTATAGTCCAAATAAAAACTTATTTGCAAAGGTACACGTGTTTAAAGTTAAATGTGTCTCGAAATAATAATAACGCGAATTTTGAAAGGCCCACCGCTTATTACTTGTTAATGTTTCCTAGTTACACAGGACTCTTAAATCGGCTCTTAATAGCTCGTTGTTAAGAGCCATCCAAATCACTCAGCTCAACAACAGAACTCTTTAAAATGAAATGAACGTGTTCTTCCTAATCAAATAACTTCCCTAATATTTCGTAGGCACTTGAAGTTATATTTACTATATAAATAATTACGGGTCACGTAAATAAGCTAGGTGCTATGGTTAAAGCTGCGAGCTGGTAATACAAGTAGCGCCGCTTCCAGTTCCCGTCCTGGCAAAGTGTAGTTATTTTATTTTTCGTTGATTATATATTGAAATTTTTACTAAGTAGTTGTTTGTAATTCTACAAATGCTTGTAACAGTAGAAATAAAATTCTCTTGTAAGAAGAGAAGACATTCGTGCTACCCGCCAACTTAAGAGTTGAGGAGAAGAAGAAGAAGAAAATATATTGAAATAATTTCTCTAGATATTCTTTGTTATTAATTTATACACATTTGTTTTCTAGAAGAAAGCAATATTGCACACTTCTCAATAATGTAAGTTGTAATATAAGGCATCATTAGAGATGACGGAAAATCGCGAGGATTTTTTTGAGCCAACATATCTTCTATAACACTCTTAACTGGATTACGCTTTCATGATTGGATGAGCAAGGTTTTGAGCCAATTAATTTGTTTGCAGACCAATCACGAACGTTCTGCCTTATAGTATCAGAACCCTCATTGGCCCAGTGTACTGGGGTAGTAACTTCACACATGCATGACAGCCAATAAGGAAAGAAAACTGTCGGTCATGTGTACAGTACGTTGGATCCTAGCAAACAGTCAACTTTTCCCGCGAAAAACCATTATCTCTAGTTATCATTTGTAATATTACAAATACACGTTTTGCAGATTTTACAAAAAAAAAAAAAAAAAAAAAAACTATTTGTATTTTTACAAAAGAATTTTTTGGCAATGATTTTTCTTGTGAAAGAACAAAAATATTTTTAGAGTGTAAGAAGCGCTAGAAACAGAAGGCGCAGACACGAACAACATAATTCTCGGAGTGCGTGATAACTACCTGGCTGTAGGAATGAAGATCCAAGATGCTGCCTCGCCGGAAGGTGATATCGGGCAACACCATCTGAGATGTTTCCGTCCAGATAAAATTCTCACTCTCGCGTCCCGCCTGATAACATCCCGGAGGGAATAATGCCTTCCCGCCTTTCAAATTTCTCCCCTTCTCTACAATTTCCACAACCGCCACTGCTCTTAAGTAGCGCGCATTACGCTGCCTACAAAAATAAACACCGGTATTCTGCGCCTGACAAAAGCAAATTATGTAAAACATCTGTCGGCCTACAAAATGCGAAGACGTAAATGCTGTTACTATACTCCCCCCCCTCCCCCCGCAAACCTTTTTGATCTCATCCCTGAGGTTAACTCACAAAACAATTTGAATGTTTATCTGTGGTGGCTGAGCACTAGCATTCTATTGGCCAGTTATTATTATGTTTCATCCTTAAAAAGAAATGTTAATGCACCTCCTGCGGTTGTTGTGTGTTTAACGTTGTGGCTCTTGGAAAAAACTTGTTCTCTCTCTCTCTCTCTCTCTCTCTCTCTCTCTTTGTGGCTGGACCTCAACCGGACTGATTCTATTTTACAATTTTCTCCCTGGCTGCCTCCCCAATTTCAGTGAAAACGCATTGCGCAGGTGTTTCTCCTGTCAGGCCTCATTAGGGGGCCACGGTGGTATAGTGGTTAGACCACACCCCATCTCACCTCGGCGAACCTGGTTCGAACCCCGATGGGGGTCGCTCCCGGATTTTTCGCATGTCGGAATCGTGCCGGACGACGCCGCTGGTCGGCGGGGTTTTTCTCCGAGGTCTCCCGTTTCTCCCGGCCTTTTTCGTTCCGGCGCTGCTCCGTACTCATCTCGCTCTCCCTCGTTGGCTCTCAAAACCTCGAGGTTAACCATCTGAGGACGGCACAAATTGACTAGCACTGAGGACAAGTTTGAAGTGAGCTGCTTATATTCTACACAACGGCAATATAATTTTGGTTGGTCTCTGTATTTACACTTACCATTGTCCTACTGTACTCTGCAACGTTTATTATTGGCTGGCCGTTAACCAATGAAGTCACGCGCTGTCTGTGTACCAATTAATGTATCGCGATAGAAGTAACAAGTTTTACAATCCATCATGTTAGTTTGCAAAATTATTAAAAAGAACAGCTTTATTCTTAAAAACTGAAATGTTGACTAGTTGTCATTTTTTACTGAGACTCCGATTCAATCTAGCGAAATAGTAAAACTATAAAAGTGTGAGCTTTGTCTTCAAGAGCAAATAATTTTCCTATTAAACGTAGTCCCGAGTATATACGTGCATACGCCTCAAAGGGTTAAGAGCCGCCCAAATATCTTCACCCACTCACTCCCTTACTTACCTTCGTCTTATTGGCCCTGGCTACGCCGGACACGCCTTCTATACTCTGCAACGTTTATTATTGGCTGGTCGTCGGCCAATAGAGTCGCGTGTTGACTGCGTACCAATTAATGTGTCGCTACGGATGTTACATATTTTACAACCCATCGTGTTCACTTGAGAAGTTATTAAAAAGAACAGTTTTATTCTTACAAACTTAAATGTTGACTAGATGTAATTTTTTGCTCAGTTGATGAGAAATCCAGCGGAACAGTAAAATCATAAATGAGCTAAGAAATTTCCATGCAAACGCTCGAAGTGTTAATTGTAGTGACATGAAAAATTCACGTTATTTCTTTGCAGTAGACTAAACTACAAGACACTTTACGCTCATCTAACTTCTGCTAGGACAGACCAGCCAATAACACACGACGAGCGGTGGACTGACCAATCTCCTGTGAAGCGGTTTCACAGGTAAACGACTTCGTATAAAGCGAAGCAGCCAATGATCTGGCGAGTTGCTCTTAGATATGCATAAAACAATGATGTATAGTTTGCCACAAAATAGTAATATGAATTTTGCTGGTTTTCTGTTGTATGCCTTCTCTTTAAAAATATAATAAATACATATGATCACATATATGCTTAAGTCTGGTAAGTAAGGAGCACAAATGTGGAAAATATACTTCTTAAAGAATACCACTTGGCTGAAAAACACATGACCATAATATCGTAGAGACATGCAAACTTCGCGTTGTTATCTGTCATAAGGCTGAACTTCACAGTACTGTATATGCTTGAGCCGGCGTCGTTTCTCTGTTGGCTGCTGCTTAAATGTCAAGTCACTCCCTTCTTGACTGAACTGCACGTGATTGGAGCACACCGTTGTGAAGCGTTCAGTTATTGGCGCGGAGTTACCCAGGGCGTGTCAAATAAAGTTTGGTCCAATGACAGACACATTGGAAGGTACACATTTTTTAAAGTATAACTTGTCCTCAAATAATAACGTGAATTTTGCAAGTCTCTAATTATATGGGAATGATATTGACAAACTGATAACCACTGTACATTCAGTCCGTTGTTGTTATTGGTGGACGTGAATATGGCCACGCCCTTGAACACAGCGGTTCACCAACAACTAGGGCCACGCGAAAAGATTTACGCGAAGGCTAGACTCCGATATCCTATGACATACGTCTTCCTTTGGTTATTGGCCACGTGTCTTTGTCAAGGGACAGTGTCTTAACCTGGCTGGGCCAATCAGAATTAGGTAACTCCGACAATGAGTGTCCGTGATTCGCGGGGAGACACCTGCAAAATGTGACAGTCAAAACCATCCAATCACGAAAGCGGATCTGAGATCTGGTGTTTTGGAGTACAAGGAGTCCTGAAATCTTTTCGCGAAAAACAGGTCGTCCCACCAACAACCTTTTGTCGATACCCGTGAAAAGCTTGTTGTGTACGAATGAATAGGGGTAGTGAAATTTCGCGAAAACATTTCAAGACTAGTTATATTTCAAAACACTGTAGGTCCGTGTACCTATTTTGATTGGCTGAATTACTTCTGGACACGTGTTAACTGTCTGCACACGAATCACGTAGGAGTCGTGCTGATGTCGCCGAATACTGAGTGTCCCCGGTCCAATATGAAAACGCCTTCTCAAGCAGACAGAAACTAATAGCAATAGACAAAACTGCTGTTGGGTGCTTATGGTATTTAAGTCTACCGTGTACTCAATTTTTTTTCTCGCGAGAAATCACTAGCTCTACGAAGGAACAAACGACGTGATGAAAGCAATACGCAAGGCCAATGAAGTATTAAGCTCGTCACCAGAGACCAGGAAATTCCGCGAGTTCGTTTGAGAACAAGTTAAGCTTTATCCGCACGTACCATGAAGTTTCGCCCCTATTGGACCGCAGCTTGTAAGACCCGCCCCGGACCACTTTCGACCAATTACGAACCTGTAAAGGAAACCAGGTGTTACGAATTAGCTTTTAAGTCATTTCATTCCTGAAAGGGTCTATGGGCATAGCTAAATAATGAGTAATGATTAGGTAGAGCATAAGAGTACAAAATGGGGTTTATTAAACTTAGTGATTATAAAATAACTATTTACGTGATTATTGTAAGGCCTAAGGCTACGCACGATGTATGTGTAGTATGCAAATGAAGTTACTACAACGGCAAGAATATCTAAATATTTAATAGCCTCGGCCAAGATCTCGGATAATATATGAGCATGAGAATAAATTAGTTTATGCTAATTAGTAGTATAGTGAAACGGAACACACGTTCAGTCAAATCCCTAGCAATCAACTAAAATAATATTACAAGCAAAATCACCACTGCTGCTCTTTCTCAGTAATTATCATGAAGTGATATACGGACAAGAACACAAACAATAGAGATAAAAACTTTATAAACTCATAAAACACATTTTATGTTGTCCTTTAGTACAACTCCACCAATCATGAGAAACCAATCAGATTAATATGATATTAACAAAGCGACAAATCTTATTATTTCTGAAATATTTCAACAACACGCTTATTGCGCAAGTCTATAATCACTCATATGATGACACTAAATAATGAAACTACTCAAAATTAGATAGCCTTGATGACCATTAGTTAAATGACCAAACTCAAGAAGTAATTAGAGATTTGGCTATTATAACAAAAATATAATTTGCAGAATCAACAACTTAAAGAGACGACACCGTTCTTATATTCAATAAACATGCCTCTATCTAGTTTAATGTGCAATTATTATTATTATTAAAATAGTAATTCCAATAAAAGTGAGTTGTTGACTTATTTTCCTGATCGGGAAAGGTACTTACAGTAGCTGCGTTTGACCCCAAATCATCGAGTTCATGGCGAGGATGAAGCCAGTCTGTAGTTCACACGATCTCCATAGGAACAGTCACAGTTACAGTGGACCTTTGAAAAATAAGTACGAATAGTAGCGCTACCTATGAGCCGAAGAGGGAATTGCAGTAGACGACACAAGATGGCTAGTACTACCATGTCGCTCAGTAAAGACAACAGAGCAGATAGCTGGGATTGCCATACACTATTGCTGGGGCTACCATGCTACTCAGTTAAGGCAACAGAACAGATTGTTAACACTACCATATGTTATCGCTGGGTGCACAATCGTCTCTGTAGCGGCATCAGAGCAGCATTGTGAGGAATACCATACTGGATTGTAGTCAGAACCCTACTCATTTGTAATCACTGCATTCCATTCTGTAGAAAGCAATAACGTCACTGATTCGTGACGAGCTTTTACAATATGTTCTGTTGGCGTTATCATACAGGTGGTCTACCTTTAACAATATTCGTAGGGTAGCCGCAATCAAACATACTGTTGTCCGTATTTTAAGAGGCTTGAAGGGCAATAGCTCCAGAATTGTGGATCCTACAACAATAGTTTTCTTTCAGCGTGCATGCGGCATGTTTCGGAAATAACCATACACGTCAAACATGGAGTGATTTTTCAGAGGTTAGATTCAAAAAGTGTGGAGATAAAGTGAATTGACTATGATAACTGAATACCAGTGGAATCTAGCTGATCCAAGCGTAGCACTTTCAACAGATCTTCGGGCATATTCGTTGATTTGGATTTCTTATAACTATTTCGACTTTAGAGAGAGCAAGAACAATCAATTTGGTAGTGCCAAACAAACTTTCTTTTATTCCACAATCTAAAAAAATTCACAAATAGTTTTCTGTGCGATAAAGAAACCCATTTCTTTGAGGCCGTTTTGTTTACAGCAACACGATGTAGATAAGGTTGTATAAACGCAAGGTTGTTGCTGATAAATGGTTTCTTTATACGTTTTTGTTTTATGTCAATATTACCTTTCTTTATAGCAAAGCTGATTTTGTCCATAGTATAGAAATATTACTTGGTATCAAAAGTAACGCTTGAAAGGTTTTCTGTCGTACATTGAAGTTCTCGGTACATAACTGTTGTCCCGGCGTAAACGTTCATAAACCAATAAGTAGAGACTTGAAAAATTCGCGGATTCATTTCAGGACAATCTAGGATTCAGAACACGTGTGTTTCTATTACTTGGTGTTTGACACCTCCTGGAGAACGCTGGTCCAATAGTCGCCTTCCACTGTGACAGCAGACAACCAATGTGCAGTTGATGTCGGCATAATTGCATGTACATACGACTGTAGAGTCTAGCCTGCAGTTCATTGAACTCGCGAATTTTCCATGTCTCTACCAATAAGTATATCCTGCAGTTACGAAACTGCAGCTGAGCTAATTCATAGTCCTCCTGCAGACGTTTAATGTCATTCTGAAGTTCGGTGATTCTCCACTACACTAATCTCAGTCCTTGCCAAGATGCGGCGTATTCTGGCCCGTGTTTCTACCTCAAATAACAAGCCTATCAAAAGTAATCTGGATGCATAAAGACAAAGTTGTCGTGTGGTGCAAGGCATCAGGTGTCATCAAACTGATTGTTTATTATGTGGACAGTGGAAAATACAGCCCTAGAGCAGAATCGGTTTCTGTTGCGACTCATACATTACCAAACACAATACTGGACATATGTAAGGAAATAAATGACAGTTGGTCTTTTGGTGTGCAAGAACGCCTGCTGTACTTTCAAGTTGACCTCGTTGCAGCTGATTGTGTATATCACCAAACTTGCAGCGTAATTTTCCGAACAAGAAAAGATATCCCCTACCAATACAGGAAAGAAAGTGACCAAATTACGAAGACAAAATTTGGTCGACCGGAAAATGAAACACTGTCACAAGTGTTTGATAAAGTCTGCTCCTACATAGAGGAGAATGAAGATGGACAACATGCAGTCAGTAATTTAATTTTAATAATGAACGATTATTTGCAAAACTTATTGAACACTTTGGGGAGACAATTCTTATAAGTGAGAAACAAGGCCAAAATGATATTGTTATCGTAAGAGAATCTGTTAGTTCCATTATAAGGAACCACTATGTGTGTCAACAGAGTAAAGACAATGAAACTAAAAAGATTAGGCCAATAGAAACAGCCGCTAAGTTGATTAAAAGTGACATAAAGGACAAGGTAATCGGTCTGGGAAACAAAGAATTGTATCCTGCAGCAGCTGATTTGGACATCCAGAAATGTCTGGAATATCTTCCTTCCAGCCTAGTATTACTGTGTTCGAAAATATTTCCCGTGTGCGACGAATTGAAGATTGCTGCTGTCGGCCAATGCATAATGCAATCATGTACCAGTGCAGTTAGGTCTTTCGCTGTTAGTGTACTCAAATACGCGATCGCAATTTATCATATATGTACTGAATCACCTTGGTTTCAGTAGTTCATATAAATAATTCAGAAACTTTATTCGGAATGCATCAATTGCAACGGATGGAGACCTAATAGAAAGAAATAAAGGCGAAACAGTTATTTTTGCTGCTGACAATATAGATCATAATTTGCATACCCTGAAAGATAATCACACATTTCATGGTATGGGAATGACGGCAGCGACACCAAGTCGAAAAATGAAAAGATTAATTCTTCGAGGGAATGTCTCAAATGACGATGTAAAATATAGGTTAATATCTATCAATATTTCAGTGATAAAAACACTGGAGGCGATCTGAAATTCCAAATATTACCCTCGAGAGATGTAACACATGTCTCTACTGACCTTCTCTGGAAAACAGCATGTCACCTGAGACTGAGTACACCAGGACGGTCAGGAACTATGGAGGGTATTCACCCATCTAACTGTGGGGAATCCACAGTTGTCATACTTCCAGTAATCAACCTCCAGCCAAGTGACATGACATGCATTTTATCAACTATGAAGTACGTCTGTCATTTATCGAAAACACAAGATATCTATCCAGTTCATAAATCATATTAACCCCTTTTTTGGAATGGTTCCATAATTGTTAATGACATTAAGTACAAAACAGAGCTTGATGATTTGGTCACAATGCTGGGCTCTTTCCACACGAGGAATTTCCTTGAAGCAATAGGATATTTGATGGCTTGTTCTGGCCTTGAAGATGTGCTGCAAACTGTTTGCGGATCAAACACAGTAAATCACATATTAACAGGCAAAATTGTGTCCAGAGCTTTCCGTGGACATATGCTAGTTGACTCTGCCCTTAGCTCAATTATTTTGAGTGACATACTTAGTGAAGAGACGAACAAACATTTAGTTGAAAACATCCTCTTTCTGTATGATGACCTTGTGAGGCACAAGAAGACTATTTCGGATGTAGATAACTCAGAATCTCTACACAAACTAAACACCATCATAACAGAAAAGGCGAACGACTTGAGAAAAACCTCTGTGACCAGTGAAGTGTAGTTACAATATCAGTCCATGGTTGAACTATCATGTAAACTTGTTCAAGCAGATCGTTCAGATTGCTGGTTATCCCACCTGAATGCTATTCGTGAATGCTTACCTGTGTTTGCAGCTGCAGGCCACAGCAATTATTTGAAATCAGCTTACCTTTTCGATGAGCCAACTCCCGGAAAGTAAACCATATATTCCAAAAGCCTTATTCCAAAAGGGATGTCATGTTGTGCACAGATATGATAGACCTTGGCCAGGCCTGGAATGTGATCTCGTCATCGAACAAGTTTTGATGCGTTCCATTAAAACTAATGGAGGGTTGGCAAGAGGCAGTGAACTTTCTGAAAGTGCGAGAGCTCAATGTGTTCTGTCCATGCCGGCATGTTGTGAGTACAGTGTGGCTATGCAGACTTTAACACGAACTGCGTACACCACAAGCGAACAGCATAAAGAAATGCATAAATCAAGGCTTACACAGGAAAGAGAGGATGGTGCAAAATTTCTGGCATTCCTTCAACAAAACTCTCATTTCACGACTGATCCAACCCTCAGGAACATTGTAACAGGATGCACCTTTGATGCAGATTCTGTAAATGTTCAAAATATGTCGTTTATTGGGGAAAACATTCTCAAAAATCTTGTGGGAAAAGACGTGTTTACTCTATCCTGCAAGAGAAAAGATCGTGTGCAAACATTAGCATCATCTGCAAAGGTAAAAGTCAACATCAATGATGATATACCTTTCGACCAAGGACTGCTGTTCCAACGTTTGATTGTTGCCGCAAATAATGGAGGTGCTAGCCTGAAAGAAGTTTTGGACCACGAACTTTGTCCCTACCCACCTTCACTGTTCGAGACATCAAACATGTTGCGCAAAACTCAGAAATCTCCACTTGCTAATGCAGTTCATGAGTATGTACTTAAGTCATCTCCTAAGGAAGAGCTACATAAGAATGCAGCCACAGATTCAGAGAGGGACAACAACTATTATGTGTTGGATGGTGGATCATTTCTTCACAGATTACCATGGCAACAAGGGGTTACTGACGATTAAATAGCTTCATCTTATGCTGACTTCACATGTAAAACGTATGGAAGCGTATCAGTAGTATTTGATGGATATAGCGCTTCTATTCCTTTAATAAAAGACAACGAGCATCACAGGCGTGGTGTTAACAGAAAACAAGCACCAACTATTAATTTCATTGCAGAAATTGTTTTTATAGGGAAGAAGGACAAATTTATTCTTAATACTGGGAACAAAACTAAAATGATTGGACTCATAGGGCACCATATACATAAAAAGGGATGTAAAGTTATGTTTGCTGAAGGCGATGCTGATATTTCAGTAGTCAGAGAAACAGTTGAGATCTCTCAACATTGCGATATAGTTGTTGTCGGGGAGGATACTGACCTTTTGATCTTATTGCTGTACCACGCCACTGACAATGGTTTCACGTTGCATTTTCGAAGTGACATTACACAAAGAAAAAATGAACGAAAGACTTATAATATCATTTTTACTAAACAAGAACTTGGAGAACCAATCTGCAGGAATTTACTTTTCCTTCGTGCCTATACCGGCTGTGAGTCTACCTCTTACATATATGGTGTAGGTAGGACATCAGCATTCAAAAAGCTTCTCAACAGCGGAGGTCTTAAAGAGGTTGCCTAGACCCGCCATTTTACATCACTGGGACGCTACTCCCTCAGCGCGGGGGTAGATCGGTCCCTTGTGAGGGACCTTGGCCACCCAGTTGGTTGTCAGTTAGCTTGCGGAGGCGGGGAGAAGCTAACCCCCTCCTCCCTCCGCACCAATCAAACTTACTTTATGCTGCAAAGCTAGCATTCTTTTACAGGATTCCCAGGGTAACGCCTGGGAGCTGTTTCCATAGGTTGCCTAGATATCCTGTGAACCAAAAAAGAGCCCAACTGAAATTGAAGATGCAGGAAGAAAAGCCATGTTGATACTGTTTGGGGAGAGAAAAAATGAAACGCTACCGAACCTTCAAAGAAAGGGCGGCTTCATCCAAAACGTTTGTGAAACCAGAACTGCTCCCACTAACAGAATCGGCAGTGAAGTACCATTCTCTACGTAGTTATTATCAAGTCCAGCAGTGGAAATGTGAGGCGTATGCAGAGTATACCTGTATGTGGAGATGGTTTGCGCAAGACAATCAGTACTTTCCGAAGACAACCGACTTTTCACCAGCTCCAAGATCTTTACTTGCCTATCGTACGTTGTAAATGTACAACAATATGTGAAAACCTACGTCGTGGCTGTAAAAAAAAATATATATATATATATATTGGCCTGCCATGTACCGATGCTTGTGGGATTTGTCAAGAACGGGGATGCAAAAACACTTTACAACAAGAAGTTGGAAGTTCCTCAGAAGACTCGGATATTGACTGATTCTTTATTCTTATCCACATTACACCTAAAAAAAAAAAAAAAAAAAATACCATTCGAAAAGGTAATTCTATCTTATTTCTAAACTATAACAACAATCAATATGCACAATAAACTAGCACTATTTTTATATCAGTATAAATGCTTTTAGTTGAAAAAAATTACAAAAATTATCTACATGAATTGGTTATGTGATAAATTCGCTGTAATTTGTTTCATTGCACATTATTTTGTGTGTGTTTACTCTTTCAAACAGATTGTAAAAATATTACTTGTAATATAATAACCTATTCCATGTGGTCGGTAGCCATGTTGAATATTGACGTTTTCGAAACATTTCCCATGTCCTGATTTTGTCGGATATTGGATATGTTAAATAGTATATTTTTTCTAAGCTAAATGCAATTGGAATCACTTCTGTTGCAATTTCTTCAAGGTCAGGCATGTTTTCCCGCTATTTTCAGTGGACTACAGCGCATGAATAAAGTGATGAGGCCCATGGCAATGTTCATTTTACATGAGGTGAAGAACACACAACATGTATACATGTAGATCTTAAGCAGGGCTTTCAAATGTTTATCTCGTGAACAGCCTTTACTTACAAATTACGTTTGTTTGTAAGAGTACAATTTTTCTTTACAGTGTAACTGACATTACCACAGACGCGTCTGGTTAACTACTGTAACGACAATGCAAGGTTATCATAGTCATTACTGTGTAAACAAAACAGAAATTATGTTTGTTGCAAGGCTACTTTGCAGTGGTTCATATATAAAAAATTTTTTGTTTACGGCAACAAATTATGCGTCACAGAAAAGAAAGTATTTTTACAGTGTACGAAACATCAGCACACTGAGAGAAAATACCAAACAAAATATTTGTTCTTTGTATAGGGCCAAATATATATTTAGTTGCCCTAATAAATTATATTGTTGAGCAAACAAAATTTGAAAAGCAACAAAATTACTCCTGTTCGTCTAACAAGATATGTACTTGAATAAACAAAATCTCTGTGTCGGGCTATAAAAAAAATAGACTGTCAACTAAATATTTTGTTGAATCAACTGCATATATTTGTTTGGCCACTCATTTGACTGCCTTCGTTCGAAAATACAGCTCGAGAGTTTGTTTGTATTCTTTGTGACAATTAGGATAGTAACCATGTTTGTTAGTGCATCAATTGATGCTTAGCAATATTATAAACACATTAATAAATCAATGCAATAAGAAACTGACAAGTAAAGCTGTAAAACTTGAAATATTTTTTTTGCACACGTCCAATAATTGCAATGTATATAAATATTTCGAGTTTTACAGCTTTACTTGTCAGTTTCTTATTACATTAATTTATTAATGTGTTTATACGATTGTTAAGCATCAATACATGCACTGACAAACACGGTTACTATTCTAATTGTCACAAAAAAATACAAACAAGCTCTCGAGCTGTATTTTCGAACGAAGGCAGTCAAATGAGTGACCAAACAAATATATACAGTTGATTCAACAATAAAATTTAGTTGACAGTCTATTTTTTTTTTCTTTTTAGCCCAACACAGAGATTTTGTTTATTCAAATATATATCTTGTTAGACGAACAGGAGTAATTATGTTGCTTTTCAAATTTTGTTTGCTCGACAATATAATTGATTAGGGCAACTAAATATGTATTTGGCCCTTTACAAACAAATATTTTGTTCGGTATTTTCTGGGTGTGCTGATGTTTCGTACACTGTATATATATAATATATATATATAATATATATATATATATATATATGTGCTTTCCGGCGTTATTACGTTATTAGTTGTCATATTAGCTGAGATTATTCAGGCGCAGCGCTCGGACGCAGGTGATCTAGGTTCAAAATTCGCTAGAACTTGTAACATTCTTTTATATAGGCCCAAACTGTTTAATGTATGCGTAGGCAAACAAATATTTAGTTGCACCAACCAAATCCTATAGTTTGGACCAACCAAATAATTTGGTTTGCACCAAACAAACCTTGCTTGATTCAACAAAACCTTTTTCTCAGTAGTATAACTCGCACGTAAATTCTCGTGCGTCGGTATTTGCCGTGAGCTCGAGGAGTTCGTAAGAGTGTAAATAGCGTGGTTTGGTTTCCACCTCGAGCATGATTCGCGCCAGTCGGCCGTTAATAACACGATCGCGGACTCCTCCCCCCCCCCAACCCTGTCAAAACACCGTCGCGTGGTCCGCGGCTGTATTATGGCCGTTAACGGAAACACACGCGAGTAGCAAGCCAGACGGGGCCGTGCTGGCAGATTTGTCGACGGCGTGCGGTGCTTGTTTCGACGGAGGTCATCCTCGCTGCAAATGGCACGTGGATCACGTGGTACAGCTACACTCGCCCTATCTGTTAAGACATCCTACATTTCCTCGAACGCAGATACCCCTCGGCATTTCGAGTATTTATCCGTCAGCAGGCAATAGTTAGAGACCTGCAAAATCCACGTTGTCATTTGAGGACAGTTTAAACTTAAAACTATTTTACATTTGCAATGCGTTTTTCACTGGACCGTGCTTTTAAATTTTTTTTTTACGAAAATGCATAGTAAATATACGGGAGCACAATCCGGGAGGGGGGGGGGGGGGAAAGAAAAAAAAAAAAAAAACGGGGTTGATTGCGTATATACGAAATACGGAAAATCTCCGTATTTTCTATTAACTCCGGGTTTCGGGCACGAACGATGGCGAGTCTACACGAAGCTTTCTTCGCCACTGCAAACCAGGAAATGATCGTTTCTGCTCCAGCTAAGGTAATCCATGTCACTAAGACCTGTTCTTTCAATAATCAAAAAGTAGCGACAGGCATATGTAATATTTAGCAACACGTAACTCATGTGGCTAATATAGAGATTCACACGTTATACCTGATTCGCCATGTGAACATTGTAGGTAAGTGGTCGAGGTCGTGAACTTGCAACTTTTTGACTCGGGCTCAAATCTTGTTTAAGTATGAAGTATTTTAACTTTTTATAATATATTTCTATACATAGAACACCCACATAATAAATATTAAAATAAAACACACATTAAAAATTATTTAAACCAGACTTACAGAAAACTAACTAGGGAATCAACGGAGAGGTTCCGTTTTGAAAATCAATGTGTCCGTAATTTTACGGAAAGTTTACGTACACCTCTGGACAAATTTTTACCAGCACTTTTCCGTGAAATTAAGAAATTTTTCTAACAGTGTAGATCTATTCGCGATCTCTTCACATTTTTTGAATCGAACCTGTGAAAGCACAGCCCGATGTTCGCGATAAGATTTACGCGGAAGCCAGACTCCAATGTCGTACGGCAAACTGGACCAATCAGAAGTAAGTAACTCCGAAGCCGAGTGTCCGTGATTCGCGGGCAGACACCTGCAGTCCGTGACACTTAAAATCAACCAATTACGAAAGTGGATCTGAGTTCTAGTGTTTTGGAGTAGGGCATACACGGGTACTCCTGAAATATTTCGCGAGAAACATGAAGGCCCTACCCATGTATGACACGCTTATTTGTTTCTTAAATTTCATCAATCACAAGTGTTTTATATGTGTGTCAGCATTTAAAAAAAAAAAAACCCTTATTTTTTTGTTAGATTGCACATTTACTATTACCAGAGACCTGCAAAATTCGCGTTATTATTTAATGACAAAATAGACGTGGATACGTTATACATTTCTGTTCGTTTTATTACTGAGAGACAGTTAGCCTGACCAGGCGTATTTGAACCAATAAGAAGCAGTTAACGATAGAATGGTCCAATCGCGTCCAATCAAGTCGAAAGGGACACATGACACCTGACTTCTTCGGAAGCCAATGAACAAACGACACCGACCTGAATATATATATATAGGACGGTGAAGTTCATCGTGCAATCAAAAAATAACGCGAAATTTGCAGGTCTCTGACTATTACATTTCATCAATAAATTATAACGTCTCATTTATAATTATTATGAATAAAACAGAGAGAAAATAGCAGGGTTGGTATATGCTATTCACGGTAAGATGAGAACTTTTAAAAACCCTGCTTAAGATCTACTTTTATACACGTTGTGTATTCTTCCGCCTTATGTAAGATTAACATTGCCGTGAGCCTCAACACTTTCTTCATGCGTCGGTCAAGTGAAACCGTGAAATTAATTGAAAAGTAAGGATCTAACAAATATGCTCATTTTTACACTTAGATGAATGGGAAAATAAACAGAAAGCGAAAGAAAAAAATTTTAAGTTTTCAGAAATAGTTACTTAACACTTTTTATTCTACGTTAAGATACGGAACTAGCTCACTTCCCATCCATCAATACCAACTTTACTGGGCGCACGTCACTCAGGGCGCCCGTTGAAATACACATATACAGGTAGGGACAGTGACATTTTTCCAAGGTTGGTTTCGAAAGTGCTCGCTTTATCGTGAACGGCCTTTAACACATTGCAGACTATGCTCGTGTGTAGCTCGAGCAAAGATTATTTAAAAATTTCTTCGTTGTTCAGAACAAAACACTCATGGCTGTGAAGTCTTTGTTCGCCTTGTGTTTAACACGACCTCGCCAGAACACGACAGCGCAGCAACATTGATACTACTAACGACAAAATGCCTATTTTTTTATAGCATCTCAAAGGGACATGATTGATTGTAAATCCTTTCATACGATAAATTATATTTGATTGGGTCAAATTAGTTAGGTTCTCCATTGGTTGATGACCGGCCAATAATGAACGCTGTAAAGTACATGGTAGTGTCGGGTGTGGTATGGACCAATAGGACGATGGTGAGTTCTAACACAGACACCAACAGAACCGGTGTTCTTGCAGTCGTGGATATAGGCGACTCACTGCTAACTTGCCTTAAGTGCCAGTGAATGTGTGCAGACCTCAACGTGTTAATGCCTAGTAATAACAATTTTTTGTGAAGAATATTATTACACCGAGTGCGCGCGAATGCAATGTGTTGTCCTTTTAGTGTAATTTCCTAGACTACGTTAAGATCTCTTTGAATGAGGCGGAAGAATATCATGTAAGTAGAACTTTAGCGAAGCTTCAGAAAAGTGTGATGTAACCGTGAATGGACTATAGACTACACAGTATCATACACACCCGGCGCGAGTTACGACGCTGTGTCACCCCTTCTGCAGAAGCTCTTCGTTTTGGTGTCGTAAACACGGTTTCATAGATATTATTGAAAATGCTTGGTTATAGAAAATTTGCAATTTAATAGTTGTTTAACACGTCGAGGTCGGCACACGTTTGCTGGCACTTAAGACAAGTTAGAAGTGAGTCACCTGTATACACTACTGCAAGAACACCGGTTCTGTTGGTGTCTGTGTTAGAACTCGCCAACGTCCTATTGGTCCATACCACACGGGACACTTTACAGCGTTCATCATTGGCCGGTCACCAACCAATGGTGAGCCGAGCTGATATTGACCCAATCAAATGTCCTTTATCGAATAAAAGGATTTACAACCAATCATGATTCTTTGAGTGGCTATAAAAAGAGACATTCTGTCGTTTTCAGTATCATTGTCGCTGCGCTGTCGTGTTCTTGTGAGGTGGTGTTAAGCACTGGCTGAACAAAGACTGCACATCTACGCGAGTTTTGTTCTGAACAGCAACGAAATTTTCAGATTAGTTTTGCTCGAGCGTAGCTCGTCTAGTGAAAGAGTTAAACTATAAAACTGTGAGCTTTGTCTTCAAGAGCAAATAAATTTCCATACAAACGTAGCCCCGAGTATATACGTGCATACTCCTCAAAGGGTTAAACCGCTTGTAAAATGTAAATTTTCTGTGAAAGTTTATTGCCAGTAATTACTATGAATCCGAAATTATTTCGCGAGAACGAAGAATTTCTGCGAAATGGTGAAGCCGGGCATTAAGGTCCCTGACTAGTAAAAATTGTTAACCGAGGGGGGTGGAAAATAACCCGAACAAGCGTCGCGTGTGTTCCGCTTCGTCCGAATTGTAAGCCACGAGCTTCGCAGCGGAGTATGGCCAAGTGTTGCAAGGTAAGCTGTGTTTTGCTCTATGCTATACCTAAACGTTTGGTAGTTTACACGTCGGCCACTTAACCCTTTGAGGCGTACGCTCGTATATACTCGGGGCTACTTTTATATGGAGATGTATTTGCTCTTGGAGGCAAAGCTCACACTTTTGCAGTTTTACTATTTTGAAAGACTTTATCGGAATCTAAGTAAAAATGTACGAATAAAACTGTCCTGTTTAATAATTTTTGAAGAGAACACGATGGACTGTAAAACTTGTTACTTCTAACGTGCTACAGCAATTGGTACACAGTCAACGCGTGACTTCATTGGTCGACGGCCAGCCAATAATAAACGTTGCAAAGTACAGTAGGCGTGTCCGGTGTAGCCAGGACCAATAGGACAATGGTAAGTGCAAATACAGAGACAAACCAAAATAATATTACTGTAGTGTAGAAAATAGGAAGCTCACTTCAAACTTGTCCTCAGTGACAGTAAATGTGTGCCGTCCTCAGAGGGTTTAGACGTAGTAGGGCATTTCACGTCACAGCACTTGCGTAATGGATGCCTCGCTGCTCTCTCGCGAGTGGCCGCAGTACATTCAGTTTCTCCCGGCTACACCCTGGTTGCCGGCTCCTGCTGCGTGCGCCGGGTGTGTACAGAACTGGGCAAGCACCAGCTTACCTTGCAACACGTACACCACGTCCCACTCGAGCCTCGCAGATTACAGTACAGGCTAAATATAATCTTCACTCTAAATCTGAATCAGTGAGAATTTCACTGTTTCAATCAGCCAAATGTATCTGACTGATACATCAGTCACTTCAGTGAATTTAACTGATGAACCAGTGAAAGAATTCCATATTTTCTTCACTGATTGATTAAGTGACATTTCCCACTGATTCGTCAGTCATTTTTTCCACGGTTTTCTCAGTGTTCTTGTTGACTGATGTATCAGTGAAACTGCGTGTAAATATGGACGTCGAACATCGTTTAAAAAATGGCTGTTAAACAACGTGTATCGATAAACGAATAAAACTAATAGAAAATACTTCCTATACAGTGTTTCGTCTTTCAAAACGCCATTTTACGATGTTATATGAACACGCAGCCTTTCATTCCGTTTTTACGTCTTTCATTTCTATTCCATGTAATCGTCACAGCGCTCTGTTTGAAGGTTTAAACTGCATTTACTGTGGTGAAGAGAGTGCACTCATATATACTATTCGTTTTAACAATCCCAACGGTCATAATCGAACCAAACACGAGAAGTATGAGCATGCAACTTCAAACTACACAATTTTGCAGCGGAGGTGCAATACATATAGTTTCCTTATATGATTCCAACTTGGCGTGGTAGCTCAGATGGCTAGGTAACGGCCTAGAGTCGACGGGTGGGCGAATTCAATACCGCCAACCTGCGGAATTTTTCTACCTTTTTTAAATTACGGAAAATTGCACAATATAATTAGTAAACTATTGTAAATATGTTTGTTTCACGTAATTGTTTGACTACGTTCAATAAAAGCAATACTTAATTCGCCACTACAGTCGGCCGTTACTTATTCAATCAATGAAATTTTTTCACTGAAACAAAGTGGAACCATTTTCACTGATTAGAGCAGTTGAATTTCACTGCGAATCAGTTGTTTCCCACTGATTCGAATTTAGAGTGTTCATGCGCAGCATAGACAACTGTCTACAGTAGGCACGAAAGGGTTCAATGACGTCATAATCATGTGTACAGCAACTTATAGGCCGTTCACGGTAAAGTGAGCACTTTTTAAGGCCCTTCCAAATTTTTCTTTTAAGCTATTTTTTTATGTTTAAGCCACTTTTTAATATCAGTATTGTCAGTTAGCTAACTTTCAAAAGTTAATGTCTGATACTGCAATAAAACATGTTTATTAGTGGTTAATGCCTGTTGGGAGGGCCTTAAAAAATGCTCACTTTATCGCGAACAGCCTATACAAAAGACGTTGCCTTGGTGTAACCCTCGTCAGGCTAGGTTGGAGCCAAACCTGCGGCATGAGTCATAGTCTTATGAGCTCCGGGGCCGGCATCTGATTGGCTCGGAGCCCGCGAGTGTTTCAGGAAGCCGCTCCTTGACCTCGAGATGGTGCGCCGACAAACAAGTCACATGTGCTGCTTCGTGATGGCTCGTTGCGAACGCAGCCGACCTATGCACTTCCGTGGGAAATGCTCATATGCGTTAGTGTCTGTTCTGGATTAGTAACTCAAGGAAAGTAACTATAGGCTGGTCACGGTAAAATGAGCACGTTTGAAAGCCCTGCTGAAGATCTACTCGTACGCATGTTGTGTATTCTTCCGCCTTATGCAAGATTAACAATCCATGGGCATCATCTCTTTATTCATGCGTCGGTCAAGTAAAACTGTGAAATTATTAGAAAAGTATATATTTCAATAATATACTCATTTTTACACCTCGGTGGATAAAAAAAAACAGACAGCGAATTAAATCATTTTAGCTAACACAAATGTTTACCTAATACCTTTTATTCGACGTTAAGATATGGAACTACTTTCCCCTCTATCGTTACCAACTTTACTGGGCGCATACTACTCAGCGCGCCCGTTAAAATATACGCAGGTAGGAGCAGTGACTTTTTTCTAAGGTTGATTTCAAAAGTGCTCACTTTATCGTGAACAGCCTTTCGGTGCAGAGAACAGAAGGTAGCAAACAAGGGTATACCCCCCCCCCCAAATTCTTCCTCAAAATCGTTCGAGGAGGGGCAAGGGTTGAGTTGAGAGATTGGTCGGCTCTTAACAACGAGGCCCTGAGAGCCGAAGAGGGTGAAATGATGTGAGAACGGAGCAGTGCCGGAACGCAATTGAAGATCCCCGGGAAAACCCACCGACCAGCGGCATGGTCCGACACGATTCCCGCTTCCGAAAATTACGGGTTCGCCTTGGTGGGGGGGGGGGGGCGAGCAGTCTAACCCCTCAGCCACCATGGCTCCCAAAAGTGCGAAGAATCCGCGAATTAAATATATAGTCTATTCGCGGTTTATTCAATCTTTTTGGGTCAAACGTAAAAAAAAATCACTCCATTTATGATGTGTTTAGTTGTTTCCTAAATTAATGTCATACACAACAAAGGTATGTAATTTTCAGTGAAACTGAACTATTACTTATATTTTATTTATGAATTATAATATTCCATGTATAATTAATATGATTATAAACAGGGAGAAAATGTTATGTTGGTAATACCTAGAGCTAGAGAATTTTTGCGGAAAAATATGAGTACACGGTAGACTTCAATGCTGTGAGCACCCAGCATAAAATTGTCTACTGCCATTGGTTGCTGTCTGCTCGAGAAGGCGTTTTCATGTTTGAGCGGGCCAATCAGAATTCGGCAACATCGACACAGCGCCTACGTGATTTGCGTGCAGACAGTTAACACGTGTCTAGAAGTAATTCAACCAATCAAGGCAGGTGAAAGACCCTAAAGTGTTTTGGAATATAACTTTTCTTGAAATCTTTTCGCATAATTTCACTACCCCTAGTAATACCTAGTAAGAAATAGTTCTTATGAAAAACATTATTACACTGAGCGCGCACGAACGCGGTGCATTATTCCCTTGGAGTAATTTTCTAGTCTGGATTTAGATATGTTTGTGTAGGGCGGAGGAATACTCCTATGCAGGTCTTCAGAAAAGTTGGAAGTAAGTGTGGGTGGACTATATAATCCATTCGCGGTTACTCCACACTTTTCTGGAGCTCTGCTAAAGCTATACTTCCAGGATATTCCTCCGCCTCGCGCAAGCTAAGCGTTACGAAGTCTAGAAAATGACACCAAAAGGACAAGGCACCGGATTCGTGCGCACGCGGTTGTGTTTATATTTTGCGTGGGAATTATTTTTTTTTACTATGCGGTACCAACACACGTGTTTTCCCACTGTTTCCATTCATACGCATTACAAATTAAATATTACCGTTTATAGTTTAAATTGGGTAAAACTTCAATTCAACGAAAAATTGCGCACTTCTATGTTAAGAGAGGTATAAGAGGCTTGTGAAACATGGCATAGTTAGGAAATAACTGGGGGTAGTGAAATTTCACGAAAAGATTTCAAGACAAGTTATACTTAAAAACAATGCTGGGTCGTTTACATATATTGATTGGCTGAATTACTTTTTGACGCGTGTCAACTGTCTGCACACGAATCACGTAGGAGTCGTGTCGATGTTGCCGTATTGTGAGTGGCCCGGTTAAATGTGAAAACACCTTCTCAAGCAGACAGCTTCCAATGGCAATAGACAAACTGCCGTTGGGTGATTACAGTATTGAAGTCTACCTACCGTGTTGTCATATTTTTTCGTGAAAAATCACTAGCTCTAGAAATAACTGAACATTTCACACACTCGTGCTATTTTTCAAAGGTTTGATACAAAAAGTGTGAAGAAATCGCAAATAGACTACTGTTAGAGACCTGCGAGATCCGCGTTATTATTTTCCGCCAGGCTAAACTTCACAGTGCTATATATACTCGAGCCGGCGTCATTTCCTCATTGACTGCTGCGTATATGTGAAGTCACTCCATTTTTTAACTGAACTGCACGTGATTGGACTACACAATTGTGAAGTGTTAGTTTACTGCCGCTGAGTTTCCCAGGGCGTGCCAAATAATAAAATATAGTCCAATGACAACTTATTGCAACAGTACATGCGTCTGAAATCCAACATGTCCTCAAATAATAACGTGCATATCGCAGGGCTTCAACACTTTATAGACTACGCTCGAGTGTAGCTCGAGCAAAGCTAATTTGAAAATTTATTTGTTGTACAGAACAAAACTCTTTGTTCTGCTAGTGTTTTAACACGACCTTACAAGAACACCACAGCGCAGTAACTATGACATTGCTGACGATAGAATTTCTATTTCTATAGCAATTCAAAAGGACATGATTGATTGCAAATAATTTTGCACTATAAAGGACATTTCATCGTGTCAGTACCAGCTCGGTTCTCCATTGGTTGATGACCGGCCAATAATGAACGCTGTAAAGTACAGGGTAGTGTCCGGTGTGGTATGGACCAATAGGACGATGGTGAGTTCTAACACAGACACCAACAGAATCAGTGTTCTTGCAGTAGTGGATATAGGTGACTCACTTCTAATTTGTCTTAAGTGCCAGTAAATGTGTGCAGACCTCAATGTGCTAACTATAGTATAGAATTTTTATTTAAATAAGTAAATTCTAGAAAAATAATTTAAAGCTAGGGGGATGGTTGGCCTTGTGGAGGGAGGGGGGTAGTGGTGGAGGGAGGAGGGCTCTATGGCAGTGGAGGGGGGGGGGAGAGGGTTCGTCCGTGACGTGGGCAGGCAGCGCGGACAAAGCACCCGGATTCGCGTCGCGATCGCAGCGCGATCTGGTATGCAGGCGACGCGACGTAGCGTCTGGCGGCGGCGCGCTCATAGCTGTTAAAATCGTGGTTACACACTGCGCGTGCGCGGCGTCCGTGATAAACCTTCCCTCTTCACTCCTCTTCATCTACAACAACTAACCAATGGCTAATAACACCTACCCCCGGCAAGTTCCCCTCTTCATTTCGACAGTGTTTACGGCAGTTAATTTTTTGTACCCAAATGGGAGCCGATCTTGTAAAATCATCTTACAATTTTGTTACAAATTTTTTTTTGTTGCGTAGTCTAATTTTTCCAACACAAAAAAAATGTATACTTTTATCCAATTAATTAACGAAAAATTTATTTATTTAATAATTAGCTCAAATTATACAGTATTCTTTTGTGCAGAAAAAACTAGACTACATAATAAAAACAGTTTGTAACATAATGGTAAGAGGATTTTACAATATCGGCTCCCGTTTGGGTACACAAAATTAATTTCCCCAAATGCTGTAGAAATGAAGGATCGTGGCCTTAAGGTTGAAGTAAAGCGACTACCTATGGCGCACTGCATCCGACTACCACGTGATGAACTCATAAATAAGTAGTACAGACGCCATGAAAATTTGGCAGGAAAGTAAAATTTATGCTGTATATGAAAGAAGAATGTTTATATTTTGTAACATTATCAAGTATTCTACTAAAATGTACTTTTTAAATGTAAAAAAAAGAAATCGAATTGAGTCCTACTTTTTTAAAATTAAATTTAAGCTCATTTCCGTTTTGGATGCTTCGGAAAGGAGAATTTACAAGAAAATATTCTTCAAGAAAGGTGGTCATAATATTTACTGTGCATGTATAATACCATAATAATAATGTTGCATCATATCAATTTAATAATTATTGTAACTTTATTTGCGTGAGTTTCAGCCATAAATGGACGCACATAACATAGATTATAAAAATTAATTAATTTCCTATATTATTATTACAATTTTCTTACATGCAATCATAGTGAACATTATGACGATATTCCATGACGAAAATTTTCTTGCAAATTCTGCTTTCTGAAGCATCCAGAATGGAAATACGCATAAATTTGGTTAAAAAATTCAGTCCTGAATGCCAGTAAATGTGTGCGCACTACAAAGTGTTATCACATGAGGTCTCCACACATTTACTGGCACTTCAGACATATTAGAAGTGAGTCACCTATATACACTACTACAAGACCACCGGTTCTGTTGGTATCTGTGTTAGAACTCGCCATCGTCCTATTGGTCCATACCACACCGGACACTACCTTGTTCAGTTTTGGCGGATCATCTACCAATGGAGAGCCTGCTGATATTGACCCAATACAATTTCCTTTATCGTATAATTGAGTTACAATCAATCATGTCCCTCTGAGTCGCTATAAAGCAGACATTATATCGTTAGCAATATTATTGTTACTGCGCTGTCTTGTTCTTGTGAGGTCATGTTAAACACTAGCCGAACAAAGACTGCTCATCCATGAGAGTTTTGTTCTGAACAACAAAGTAATTTTCAAATCAGCTTTGCTCTAGCTACGCTCGGGTATAGTCTGCAAAGTGTTAACACGCATTCATGCAGGTTACATTAAATCGTTTTATCTCTGTAAATTACACTACACGTGATGAGTACAATTGCTTTCCAGGTCTTTGTTACATTTTTATATACTGTTTTGTTTATTTTATTTGCATGATGTGAAATTAGTACAGTTGTGATTTTCACGTGTAATAACAATTGTATGGAATTCCCGTTTACCCTACATATGTCGCCTACAAATTGAACAGTGCTTTTACGATGTGGTTCGGCATAGCTTCTCATATATTACGCCAGACCACTTCATTTTTGTTCTGCCATCTTCTGTGGGCCGCATTTGTATCGATACCTATTTCACAACGGTAAAAAAAATTGTTATTAAAACAACCGTTGGGTCGGTTCCGATTTCAAAACTTCCCCGAACACTGTAGATCAGGGGTTCCCAAACTTTAGTTTATCACGTCTCCCTTCTGCAAAAAAAACTACACCCCCTCCCTCTTCCCCGTGATACAAACTTCATTATTATAAGAGTAAAGCGAAAACCAATAAAAGTGTCAAAGGATTTATTTACTAATTAAAGTTTAATTATTATTAAAAACAATTAGTGGTGAACAAATATGAGCTTGTATATTTTTAACCCTTTAGGACGGCATCGAATCACTGGCACTGAAGACAAGATTGAAGTGAGCTGCCTATATTCTCCACTACAGCAACATCAGTCATATCTGCCTCTGCATTTCCACTTACCTTCGTCCTATTGGTCCTGGCTACGCCGGACACGCCTACTGCACTCTGCAACGTTTATTATTGGCTCGCCATCTGCCAATGAAGTCTCGTGTCGCCTGTATGCAAATTAATGTATAGCGACAGATGTAACGGGTTTTGCAATCCAACGTGTTCATTTGAAAACTCATTATTAGGGATAGGAAAATTTCGCGAGTTCATTTCAAGACAAGCTAGACATCCAACATATGTACATTGAAGCCAGCTTTGCAATTGGATTGCAGTTCATTAGACACGCCCTGGACGACTCTGAGCCAATAGCAGACTTGCAAGTAAACAAGTAGCGAGTGCCATACTGCCAGGTGTGAAGTAACACTGGCTACTCTCTGTGTCAGCAGACAACGAACAAACATCTGAGGCTCGAGTGTACACAGGACTGTGGAGTCTAGCCTGCAGGTCATTGAACTCGCGGAATTTTCCTATCCCTACTCATTGTAAAGGACAGTTTTATTCCTACGAACTGTAATGTTGACTAGTTGGTAAAGTCCAGAGAAACAGTGAAACAATAAAAGTTTTAGTTGTGTCTCCAATATCAAATAAATTTCCATTTAAGCTTACTGAGGAGTGAATACGAGCTTGCTCCTCAAAGTGTTAACAATGTTCCCAATTCTTGGTCGAATAGAAGAAATTGCACAATGTAACTCACTGGCAATATCGAATTTGCTTCTATACTTTGGCACCCGCGCCCATCTTAGCATGTCGCGTCACGCCTCCGTGGGGAGAAGGGAGGGGGGGGGGGGGGGAGGGGGGCACTTTGAAAATAAATTCTGTAGGTGTAGATGATTAGCATGTCACCTCTTCGTCTGTAGGGGCCACGGTGGCTGAGAGTTTAGCACGCTCGCCTCCCACCAAGGCGAACCGGGCTCAATCCCGGGCCGGGTCACCGGATTTTAGCAAATGGGAATCGTGCCAGCCGATGCCGTTGGTCGGCGGGTCTTCTCAGGTATCTCCCGTTTCCCCGCCCCCGCTCCACACCCACTGCAATCACCCCCATCGGCTCTCGAGACCTCGCTGTTAAGAGCCGCCCAAATCTCTTCACTCACCCACTCACTCACTCACTTCCTCGTCTGGCACCCGCAAACAGAAAGGGTTTAACGAACCATTTTAATGAGAGATAACCGTGTAGAATAATTTCCTATTCAAATCTCGGTGAAAGAGGACCGAAATATATCTATATATTTTTTCGTCCTTTTGTAACGGCCGAGTCCTGTAGAAGAACATAAATATTCCTTTCACTGCAGGCGATTCATCTCGGCGCTGAAGGACGGGTTTTGTGTAGTTTCGGACCTCGTGACGCTCTTGTAAGTTATCACTCCGCTGTTCAAGGACCTCCTCCTAGATGGCGGGTCCTGCGCGGCGTGTCCTGCGGACAAAGTCGTCAGGATCCTGGTTCGCGTCACGTTCGACGCTGTGAACCGCGAAACGAACACACGCGGTAATTTTATTCTATTTTTTTTTTTTTTTTGTATTTTAACAGGAAATTCTTTGTAAACTAGTTGGCAAGGATCATGTCTGTGACACTATAATCAACCCTTCGAGGAGGGCACATATGTAATGTCACTGAAGACGAGGTTTAAGTGAGCTGCCTATGTTCTCCACTACAGCAATATCAGTTGTGTTGGTCTCTGTTTTTACACTTACCAAAAACATATTGGTCCTGGCTGCACTTACTGTACTCCCCAACGTTGTAGCGTGTGAACTGGGGTATGAACAGATTTAACTTATTATTTAACTAAAAATTATTGTAATGGTGTTGTGATATTCAATCTGTCCTCCACACACTAACATACATGCGCCAAGCTAACTTAGAGTAGATGATTTCGAGATGATTTTTTCCAGAAAAAGTTACACCAGTGAGCATAAACCCACAACTTTGATGCTAATTACCAAATTCTTACCAGGATGATAGTAATACACCAACTCATTAGAAGGCTAGAATACCATACAGACATAGCAACTTAGTCAAACGTAATAGCTTAGCATGCACAGATTCTGGAGTAACTAACTATAAGGATGGCGTTCAGAAGGAGATTAAAATATTTAATTTTTAATAAAAACTGCTAGGATCTGGCCAATAATAGACATTGAATTGTTAAAAAAAAAATAGTTAAGCTCAATAGCAGTATTATTAATAATCTTCTGATGGCATGCATGTATCTTAAGTTGCCGTAACGGAAGCAAGACTCCCTGTGAGTTGGTACGAAACATAATTTAATTAGTTCTTAGCCCTTTTTAAAAACAAATAAATAAAATCTTCTTTTAAAAGGAATATCTATTAAATTAAGCTAACACCAAGCCAACTGGGAGCTGGGCTAGTAATCTCTGGTTTTGATTTGCAAAATAAAGTTTAAACGCAGGCGTCTTATGGCAGATAGAATGGCGTCTGCCTTAAGCTACTTTCCAAAACTAAAATCGGCGACCATCTTATTTAAATTTCTTACTGACTTTATACTTGTAGATCGGGATGTCTCACGTGACAAATCTGCGTCATGCAGATCGGGTACAGTCATGGGATGCGGTGATTCTCTTCCCTAATATTGTAGCCAACGGGCTATGGTGCAGTGAGACACAATCCAAAATGGTATCACTCGGAATGTCGCAGAAGGCTATCTATACTAAATTAAATCGAGCACTACTAACGCCTCAGACCCTCTTCTTCTCTTGCCGACACCCCGACAATCTTCTCTTGCCGACACCCCGACAATCTTCTCTTGCCGACACCCCGACAATCTTCTCTTGGTCTGGCACTCGCGGACTGCCCTGATATCTACATTTAGAAATCCTATCGGGGCCGTAACACTCGTTAGGTCCCACCTTACATTGCAGTTGAACTCCTTCTTCCCTTCTCTAGCAATAACGCAGCTTAAAAGTGACACTTTGTAACGACCAATCACAAGGCGGCTGCTTCCTCGTGCAATCAACAGATTGCGTTGCCCCTGGCAACGGGCCTCAGTCTCCAACAATTATGGCTGTAAACCAAATGACACATAACAATAGACAACTGCAACTCTTTATATATATATAATGACAACTAAGCACAATATTCTTAATGCAAAAAATAAAGAACAGTAATTATTTTGAGGCGAATAGAAATTAGCTTGTCATAACAACAAATGAGCAATAAAATACCACCAGTAATAAATTATCATGCGTTTGAATATTAATGTCTGGATTTGCATGTGATTATTTAACGTTTCATTTGCATGCTGATAGTGCAAAACACAGCCATTACAACGTTTATTACTGACTGGCCGTCAGCCAATGAAGTCATCCGTTGATTGCGTACCAATTAATGGGTTGCGACAGAGGTATCAAGTTTTATAGTACATCGTGTTCATTTGAGAAATGATTCAAACCAAACATTTTATTTTTACTACCGTAAATATTGACAGATTATAACCTTCTGAAGGCTGTTCACGATAAAGTGAGCAATTTTTAAATCAACCTTAGAAAATATGTCACTGCCCCTACCTGCATATATTTTAATGGGTGCACTGAGTGGCATGCGGCCAGTAAAGTTGGTAACGATGGAGAGGAAAGTAGTTACATATCTTAACGTCGAATAAAAACTGTTAGGCAACAATCTGTTATAAATTACATTATTTCTTTCGCTTCCTGATTTTTTAGATACATCTAATTGTAAAATTGAGCAGATATTTTAAGTATTTACTTTTCTAATAATTTCGCAGTTTCACTAGACCGACGCACGAATAAAGTGATGAGGCCCATGACAATGTCAATTTTACATAAGGCGTAAGAATACACAACGGGCATACAAGTAGATCTTAAGCAGGGCTTTACAAAGCGCTCAGTTTACGGTGAACATCCTATACTTTGATTCCAATGAAGTCCAGATAAACAGTAAAAATATAAAAGAGTTAGTTTTGTCTTCAATATCATAGAAATGTCCATATTAACGTAACCTCGTTTATATACGTGCGTACTCCGCAAAGGGTTACATTGCAGCAACTTCCACGGAACCTTACTGTGGAATGCGGGAAAATAATGGCGAACTTTAACCACCAAGTGTCGTGGATTTCAAGTTTATTATAAACCATGGCGCTACATAAACAATTTTGTAATGTCTAAAATTTTGTTAGCATTCTATAACCTAACTTAGAGCAGGGGTGCCCATAAGGGGAGTTAACCCTTTGAGGAGTATGCACGTGTATACTCGGGGCTACGTTTTTATGGAAATTGATTTGCTCTTGTAGACAAAGCGCACACTTTTATAGTTTTACTATTTCGCTAGACTTTATCGGAATCTAAGTAAAAAATGACAACTAGTCAACATTTCAGTCTGTAAGAATAAAACTGTCATTTTTAATAATTTTTCAAACGAACCTAATGGATTGTAAAACTCTTTACTTCCGTCGTCATACATTAATTGGTACACAGCCAACGCGTGACTTCATTGGTCGACGGCAAGCTAATAATAAACGCTGTAGAGTACAGTAGACGTGTCCGGTGTAGCCAGCACCAGTGGGGTAATGGTGAGTGGAAATGCAGAGACCAACGAAAATGATATTGCTGTAGTGGAGAATATAGGCAGCTCACTTCAAACTTGTCCTCGGTGCTAGTTAACTAGTGCGGTCCTCGAAGGGTTAAATGACGCAAACTGCGTCATTGCCTGCAAATGTGTCGAGATTTCAAAGTGTTTATTTGTTAAGGGTGTGGAGGAGAGGCAGTTTGTTTTCAAGACGTCCGTCTTATGTTGGAAACAGAGATACGAGCGAACAGGATATGGGAGAAACATAATTCGGTAGCTAGCTGCTCAGATGTGCAGTGGACTCTCCCGCAGATGTGTGCGAGCTATTGGTAGCACGCTGGGGGTGGCTGGGCTCGGAATGGCTCGGTCGGTCCACACACACACACACACACACACACTACCGTGGAAGGCCGGCCCGTTTGCTGGCCACAAACCAGTCAGGGTGGCTTGTCCACTCGTACTCACTAAGGCGCGTTGGCAGCTTGTACGTTCGTGTGTATAGGCTGTTCACGGTAAAGTGAGCACTTTTTAAGGCCCTCACAACAGGCATTAACCACTAATAAACATATCTTATTGAAGCCTCAGGCATTAAATTTCGAGGGTGGTGAAATATATACACTGTGTTTATTGATCACATTGCAATGTTTATATTAAAAAGGAGCAGGAAGATAGAAATTGGATGAAGAGAAAAAATTTAGAAGGGCCTTAAAAAGTGCTCACTTTAACGTGAACAGCCTATACCTGAGGTGTGCGTGCTTTTGTCACGGCCATGCGGAGATTTCGCTCTCCGTGGGATAGTACTCAAACTGAAATATGCAAAATGTGTGTGTGCATATATATATATGGCGTGTGGTGAACTGTTTCAAGGTAATCTCGTGGGTGTATGACCTCAGGAGAAAATATATTTGTTTGTTTACTATCTTATGTAGTTAGTTCGGACATAGTAAATGCAGTAACAGAAGAGGAACTAAATTATTATTATTATTTTTTTAAGAAACGTGTAAGGGAATCACATTCCTCTAAACATGGGATATAAATCATTCAAATTAAATATATATTATTTTTGCTACCAGAGCAGAAATCTCTGTCATTCTCAGGTACAAGAAACATACCTAAATTCAATCAACAAACTTATTTGATAATACGACATTAATAACCCTAAAATATGTAGAAATCAACGCATAGTAATTTAATTTACTATTTAATTAGAGAAATCATGAAAGAAGAACACAAATGGATCCAACAATAACCCCAGAAATTAATATTACAAAGTCGTATCAGTCGTATTAATCACTGTAATGAATTTTTTAAAATCAATGAAACCTAGCTTGAAAATGTACCCTCTGATGTCAGTACCAGGTAACACAATTACGTGAAGTTAAAGTTCTGTAGTTAATCATCTTTCAATACGGATTTCTTAAATTTGTCATTTAACATTAAATAATTAAGACGGCTAGTTCAAGGGAGAATAACAGTTCTATTTAGCGGGACCTCTGGGCACTCATGCCCGAACGTAAAAGTTATTGGAGATTCTCAAAATTCTACATCGATTATGATTTAGCATACTTTTTATAAAATTATTTCAGTTTTATTACTTAACACATTGAGGTCTGCACACATTTACTGGCACTTATGACAAATTAGAAGCGAGTCGCCTATATCCACTACTGCAAGAACACCGGTTCTGTTGGTGTCTGTGTTAGAACTCACCATCGTCCTATTGGTCCATACCACACTGGACACTACCTTGTACTTTACAGCGTTCATTATTGGCCGGTCGTCAACCAATGGAGAGCCGAGCTGATATTGGCCAAAGCAAATGTCCTTTATCGTATAAAATAATTTATAATCAATCATGTCCCTTTGAGTGGCTATAAAAAATATACCTTCTGTCGTCAGCAATATCATTGCTACTGCGCTGTCGTGTTCTCGTGAGGTCGCGTTAAACACTAGACGAACAAATACTGCACATCCATGCGAGTTTTGTTCTGAACAATAAGAAAATTTTAAAATTAGCTTTGCTCGAACTACATCCGAGCTTAGTCTACAAAGTGTTAATCAATCGATCGTGGCCCAGGAATATAATTCTTCTGATTCCCAAACAGTGACTGATATGTACGGATAGGAAAATCTCGCGAATTCATTTCAGCACAAGCTGGACTTCCAACACGTGTACACTAAAGTCAGCTTTACAATTGGATCTCAGTCCATTAGACACGCCCCGGACGACTCTGAGCCAATAGCAGACTCGCAAGGAAACACGTAGCGAGTGCCATACTGCCAGGTGTGAAGTAACACTGGCTACTGTATGGGGTAGCAGCCAATGAACAAACATCTGAGGCTCGAGTGTACACAGGACTGTGTAGTCTAGCCTACAGGTCATTGAACTCGCGAAATGTTCCTATCCCTACTGATATGTTATATGATTCGATCATATCCTTCGTCATAATTATACCGATAAAACTTACTTGGATGTAAGAAGTCGTTGAATTCTGCGGATGGTTTCGAAAAGAGTGGCTGTCGGCCAGGTGCGCCTCTACATTCATCCAAGTATAGGCCGTTCACGGTAAAGTGAATACTTTTAGAAGCTGTTTCTTTAGACATAATAACCAATATATACATCTCATTGCGGCCTCAGACTTTTGGTTTTAGGTATGGTGAATGTATTTACTGTGCTTATTACTCGCATGGCAGGATTTACACTGACAAGTGGTGGAAGGATATAAATTGGTTGAAAGAAAAAAATAACTATGGCTTCAAAAGTGCTCACCTTACCGCGAACGGCCTATAGTCCCACGAAGAAGATTTTTCCTCCTCAGTTCTCCAGAAACGTGTAGCAGGAAATTTTTATCGTGACGTTCCCCAGAGGCCTCAGACGAACCAACCCTTCTCTTACAACATTCCAAACAATCCCTCTCTTTTGTCTGTTAACAAACTTTTATTATACTCATTATCAGCTTGGAAATGCTTGTCGCCCATGCTCTGATAATTTGTTTTCATTGCACCAACTACTTTGGAAAATATCAAACAGTCATGTAAGTTAAAAATTATAAATGACGGCCATTGTTATGGTGCTTTTCTAAAATATGAAAACTAAACTTTCCTTATATTAAAATGTCCATTTAACCCACACTGGAAAGCATATTAATTTCATTAAAATTGTCAAGTATCACGTATATTTTATCCTAGATTTTGAAATAATATGCAAAATAGTATAAGACTCTATATATGGTTATAATAGTTTTTGGAGGAGCACAAAATATATACATAATCAAGTAAATATAATTTTTCGAGACAATTAAAACATTCAGAAATTCAGTACAATGAAAATAAACAATGTGACTAACTGTAGCTCACTTTACTACAGTAAACTGGTGCTTGCTCAGTACTGTACGTTCTCTGTACACGCAGCAGGAGCCAGTAACCACAGTGCAGCTTTAGGGGAAACTGAATGTATTCCGACCAATCACAAGCGAGCAGCAAGGGACACATTACACGTACGTGTCAGCCGCCGAGCTACATTTTAGTGGCGGAAGTGTAAACTAGCGAGCGACAGAGAACAGCACACAGCTAACGCCAGCTTACCTTGTAACAGTTCGCCACACACGTGTGTGTGTGTGTGTGTATGTGTATATATATATATACATACATACACACACACTCATTTCATTTTGCGTACAGTTGAGTCTTCACACCCCATCCGTCTTCCAGTTTTACAATTATTATCCCCTCCGATAAGGCCTAAAGCATACTGATAATTTAGTAATTCTCTTTTACTTTTTAGGAATTTTTAAAATTACTATCCTGCTTCATTTTATTTGTTTTACTTCTAAAAGTATTTCGTTAGCGGTTCTTATTTTTGAAAACAACTGTTAAACTGAAAAAAATTACATTAAAAATAATATAGGTCTGATTAAATTTATTAGTTCAGTACTAAGATTTTTCTTTTTTACGTGCTTTTTAATTCAAATTATACCTTTATAATATTCGTGCCAGTTTCATGTTATTAAAGTTTCATGTTATTAAAGAGGGGAGGTGGTGAATTTCCCCTCATGAGAGCATGATGAAGAGAGAGATAGAGAAAAGGGGGGGGGGGTGTAGTTCTTTGCGCCACAGTATCCGGGGTTGGTGGGTACCTCTTTTTACGGCACATTCCCCTCAGCAATTCGCGTCAGCGTGATGTCAGTGCTCGAAGCAATTGTGCTCCATACCCCGTGCATTTTATGCGTGAGATTTGCCGTAAGTAGAATGGTGCAGGAGGTACACTGATGCGCCCGCAGAGCGGAATGGGAACTACTTCCAAGCGCATATTGCGCGATGTAGAGGTAACGGGATTCGACCTCGGCGATTTCTGAAGCGGGTTGTGGTCGATGGCCGCGTATAGATGCACTAGCGGACCCAGCCCTTGACCTTTTTTTTTTTGTATTGTCACGGGGCTAGAACAGCTACCATGTTGAAAAATTTGGTTATCATACAAAGACTGAAAAAAAATATTGCATTTATATATGTAGGTATTAATGAAATGATGTGAAATTAACTTAACATTTAAGCGACTGCGGTCCCATTTAATATTTCTTATCCACTTGGCCACTGCGACCCCACTTAACATAGTTCTATCCACTGAGCCACTAAGGCCCCATTTGATATATATCTATCCACTTGGCCACTGCGGCCCCACTTGGAAATTAACTCAACATTGATGCGAGAAACTTAAAAGTAAACACAAATGATATTCCATTACCTTCAGATCTCTATGCAATAATATCTATGCATTAATACAAAACTTTCATACAGGAAGAAAGTAATTTAAAAATGAGTTTCTAAAGCAAAAGTTAATGATTGCGTAATCTGATCTTGCTGAAATGTGACCTTGACCTGTATTTGATCCTGAGGATTCGCTCTGCAAAATTTGAAGAACTTCTGTAGAGTTTCAAGGGACTTAGAGGCATTAAAGACGGACAGACATACAGAGACCGTCTGCTTAGTATATAGAACGCATTCACTCTGCGCTATAAAAGTAGCACGATATCTTAAAGTTTACATAAAATAATAACACAAAATTATTCGCAACAATTTTTTTTCCGCAGTGTTTTATTTATTTATTTATTTATTTGCGTTTTCAAACAGAATCCATAAACTGCAGTCCTAAAAAAATATTAGTTTTTTGCATTTGAAAGGCATCTTGATTAATTTATAATTAATGGACGTTATCCTGTAGTGCCATAATTCAGGCAACATTTTTGACATCTTAATAAATTAAATTAGTGGAAAAGGAGAGTACCCTACACTTTGTGAAAAATTATCGGCAAATTCACGTCAGCGTATATTGATAAAGCACGAATGGTACAGGCCTAAAGTCCCCACCCTCATTCACACACATCCATAGCAGCAACGCTCAGCATTTCTGTATTTCCAGCTTGAGATATGGTACATTTCCTACACCTAGAGACCTGAAAAATTCGCGAGTTCAATGACTCGCAGGCTAAACTCTACAGTCTTATGTACAAGTATGCCGATGACAACTGCACGCTGGTTGTTTGTTGTCACAGTGGAAGGCGACGATTGGGCTAACGTTCTACAGGAGGTGTCTCACACACACCGTGTGGTCCAATGGCTAAACTTATATAAACCCAAGTGTTTTGAATCCTAGCTTGTCCTAAAATGAATCCGTGAATTTTTCAGGTCTCTCTCCGTCTACACCATGCACTGGTTAACCCCTCCATTCCCACATTAATAAGTAGAGACCTTCAAAATTCGCGGTATTATTTGGTTGAACGATCAACTTCACCGTGCTATATACATTCTGGTCGGTGTCATTTGTTTATTGGCTTCCGGCAGAAGTCAGGTGCCATTTTCCCTTTCGACTTGGTTGGACGCGATTGGGCCATTCTATGGTTACTTGCGTCTTACTGGTTCAAATACGCCTGGTAATTGTCACCCAGTAATAAAACCAACAGAAAAGTATAACGTATCCAAGTCTATCCTGTCCTCAAATAATATCGCGAATTTTGCAGGTGTCTACGAATCAGTCAAGAGCGAATATTCAAGAGCATTACGCGCGATATGTTCTTCCAATGCTTACGCAAATGTTATATACGTTCTATATTGTGAATAGTTAAGAGCCTTGCGCAAGATATGTACTTACTACGCTTACGTAAATGAGGTATACGTTCTAAATTGCGCCAAACAATTATACAATATATATAAATTGATACAAACATATTAATTTGTAATAACGTTTATTACGGCTGTTCGACCACATCTTACACGTTGTACAAATAGTGTATCTATTATAATTATTTTTCTCTTTTTATTGCATTTATAAATAAAAGGTTGGTTTTAAAAGTTTTTTTAGATTTATTTTATTCTTCACTTTTTAGTCTCCAACCATGTGTTTGTATCACGAATAATATGGCTTTCCCTTTCTAAGAAAGATCTCCACGATGTATCGTGATCCACCAGTAGTTCGCTTTCATTCCGATACGGGACCTACTCTAGGAGCAAACTATAATAATAGTTTTCAGGACCATTTACCGCTACAAAATAGGCCACGCGCACAACAGCAATGACACTTCTAGTATCCATTTTACTGTCACTCTATTCTGTAAGACAAACTAGATACGACGTTTACTGCATGTAGTTGTAGAGTTCCTATGGCCACCTTCCGGCTCCATCATCAGATCAGCTCAGTGGTACCTCCCCATTGTACTGTCGTGGGAACTATACATGTAAGCGAAATTTCAGCTCTATTGGATAATAGGTAAGTGGTTTAAAATCGACTTGCAAGATATCACCCGAACGCACAAACAAATTATTTACGTAAAGGCTAGACTCCAATGTCCTATAACATAGGTGCAGTTTTTCTTGGGGTGTTATTGGTAGACACACGAATAATTCTCGGATCCATTTTGGGACAAGCTAGAATACAAAACACACGTGTTTAGGCCTATATAACTTTAGCCATTGGTCTACACGATGTTTTACACCTCCTGGAGAACGCTGGCCCTATTGCCGACTTCCACGGTGACAGCAGACAACTAATGCCCTGTTGATATCGTCATATCTGTACATAAAACTGCAAAGTCTAGCCTGCAGGTCATTTTCAGGTCTCTAGTTATTGGCCACGTCTCTTTATCGGGAGAAAGTTACTTAGCTAACTGGGCCAATCAAAATTAAGTAACTCCGACACTGAGTGTCCTTGTAAAAGCGTGACAGTTAAAACCGTCCAATCACGAAAGCGGATCGAAGATATAGTGTTTTGGAGTACAAAAAGTCCTGAAATTTTTTTTTTTTCTCGAAAAACCGGTGGCCCTACGTATGACCCGAGTGTGTAAGTATTTTGAAGTCTAATCTGCTGCCAAATGAATTTGCGAAATTCATGTACTTCTAGTTATTACTAGAGAACTGCAAAATTCGCGTTATTATTTGGAGACACGTTTAACTTTAAACACACGTACCTTTGCAATACGTTTGTCAATGGAACATACTTTATTTGGCACGCTCTGGGTGCCTCTGCGCCAATAAATTAACAGTTCACAGTCGGGTGCCCCAATCACGTGGCTTCACATCTATGAAGCAGCCAATGGGGAAATGACGCCGGCTCCGGTATATACAGTACTGTGAAGTTCAGCCTGATGCCAAATAATAACACGAATTTTTTCATGTCTTTAGTTATTACCAAACGTGGTACGAAATCAGGCCTTACAACGCAGTGATAGCTGATGTATAGAGACCTGCAAAATTCGCGTTATTATTTGAGGACAGTTAAAACTTAAAACACTTTTACCTTTGCAATACGTCTTTCATTGGACCACGCTTTATATGACACGCCTCGGATAACTCTGCGCCAATAAATGACAACTTGACGCTCGTGTGCCCCAATCACGCACAGTTCACCCAGAAAGGGAGTAACGTCACATCTGGGCACCAGCCAATGGAGGAACGACGCCAGCTCGAGTATATACAGTACTGTGCGGTTTAGCTTGATGCCAAATAATAACGCAAATTTTGCAGGTCTCTACTGATGTCTTAGCTGGTTATGCTCAGCTGCTATGGCAGAACTCGCACAAGCTATGGCACGGGATCTAGTACCTTGTAGTGTGGAAATTATCTGTAGCATGGAAGGGGTCCGCGGTGGTGTAGTGGTTAGACTACTCGCTTCCCACCCAGGCGAACCGGATTCCATTCCCGGCGGGGTCGCTCCCCCTGATTTTTGCACGTGGGAACCATGCCGGACTATACAACTAAAGGCTGTTCGCGATAAAGTGAGCACTTTAAAAATGAACTTTGGAAAAAACTCATTGCCTCTGCATGCATATATTTTAACACTTTGTAGACTACGCTCGAGTGTAGCTCGAGCAAAGCTAATTTGAAAATTTCTTAATCGTTCAGAACGAAACTCGCATGCATGTGCGCTCTGTTCAGCCAGTGTTTAACACGACCTCACAAGAACACGACAGCGCAGTAACAATGATATTGCTATCGATAGAATCGCCTTTTTTTGTAGCCACTCAAAAGGACATGATTGATTGGGTCAATATCAGCTCGGCTCTCCATTGGTTGATGACCGGCCAATAATGAAGGCTGTAAAGTACATGGTAGTTTCCGGTGTGGTATGGACCAATAGGACGATGGTGAGTTCTAACACAGACACCAACAGAACTGGTGTTCTTGCAGTAGTGGATATAAGTGACTCACTTCTAATTTGTCTTAGGCGCCAGTAAATGTGTGCAGACCTCATTGAGTGACATTCACCCAGTAAAGTTGTTAACCATGGATGGAAAGTAGTTCCATGTCTTAACGTCAAATAAAAAGTGCAAGGTAACAATTTGTGATAACTTAAAATGGTTTCTTACGCTGCCTGTTTTTTTTTTTTTTAAGACAAGCTAGATGTTAGTCACCTATATCTATACCACTGCAGGGACACCGTGTTCTATTGGTCCATATTGTCACTTGACGCCATTCTACTGGTTAGAAGGATACCAGTCTTTCCGTATTGGCCGGCTGCCAACCAATGGAGTGCCGAGTTTACCGTTTTCCAACCAAATGTTCTTTCGTATGTAACAGTATTTACAGTTTCATTTAATTGACGCACGAGTAAAGTGATGTGGACCATGGCAATGTTAATTTTACATAAGGCGGAAGAATACACAACGTGTATACAAGCAGATCTTAAGCAAGTGCTAATTTTTAACGTGAACAGCGTATAGTAGGCGAGCTTTCACGGGGATCTCCAGTTTCCCCCGCCACCGCTGCTTACCACTCGCCTCGCCCCCCCCCCCCCCCCTTTTCGTGGACCCTTCAAGGCCTCGATACTAAGAGCCTCCCAAATTTCTTCACTCTACACTCTATTGTAGAGGCGGAGATTCGGGTAAGGGGGTGTTTTCCGGGTTCATAACCCCCCCCCCCCAACCCATTTAAAATAAAGGGAAAATATGGTTAGTTCTTAATAAATAAAAAAAGGCAAATAAAACGTTATAATAAGACAGTGAAAATAAGTAAAATAAAAATTACATGTGTCTACATGTACTGTACTGTTGCTCTTCACTTAAAAAAAATGTGTTATAGGAAGATACATGCAAAATTCGCGTTATTATTTTAGGGCAGAATATACTTGTTTTACGTTATACATTTGTTGGTTTTATTACTGGGTGACAGCCTGGCAATTACCAGGCGTATTTCAACCAATAAGAAACAATTAACGATGGAATAGTCCAATCGCATCCAACCAAGTCGAAAGGGAAAATGGCACCTGACTTCTGCGGATGGCAATAAACAAATGACACCGACCCGAATGTATATAGGACGGTGAAGATCATCGTGCAGCCAAAAAAATAAAGCGAATTTTGCAGGTCTCTACTAATAATAGGTAAAGACCTTCAAATTCGCGTTATTGTTTAGCGGTAGACTAAACTTAAAGATATTAAGTTATATGATCATTGGCCTGTTGCCATTGGCAGACAACTTGTGTGGCTCGTCCCAAGGACACTTGTAGCCTATAGTAAAGACTAAAAGGTTGAGTAAAGATGTCATACAGGTAAATGACGCCCGTGTAGTTACCAGTAACCAATCAAATTCCGAATTGCATTGAGGTACGTACAGGACAGTAAGTCTAGCATGTTACAAAAAAATAACGTTTATTTTGCAGATCCCTAATAATAGGCGTGGCTATATCAACGAATAACTAACCCCTACCCCGCCCTAAAATACATTTCTCTCTGCCCACTGATATATTGTAATCTCATGTATGAGCAGAACAGGCGGGATTCATTACACCTTGAAAAAAAAAAAAAAAAAAAAAGATCTCTGACATTCACACTCGCTGTCGCCTTCCTAAGGCTGACACCACTCACTGCTAATGGAGTTACGAACAAGTCTACCATGTTCTTTCCGACCCTCGTAACTTGCGAAATATTTCCCAGAGCCTGATGGACGGCGGCGCCTGGCGAAACGAGTCCCGCAGGAGGCTGGCGTGTCTGTGCTGGGATCCCAAACCCCAAGGCTTGGGGGCAAGCTGTACCTCACAACTGGCGAGTTAAGCCCCAAGGTGAAACTTGCAGTCGATCTGGTCGATGACAGGTCGGAGCGAGCAACTCGACCCATTCACGACATCGTACGTGCAAGGGGTCAGTTACTGCGCACAGATGAGAGAGAGAGAGAGAGAGAGAGAGAGAGAGAGAGAGAGAGAGAGAGAGAGAGAGAGAGAGAGAGTGTGTGTGTGTGTGTGTGTGTGTGTGAGCAAGTAACGAAGATTTACGTCGGCGTATGTTAGGAAATGTATTTATTACCTACCTCCAACTTTCGAAATACTTTTAACAAACTGGAATTTACCCTTTGTAGAGTATGCACGTATACACTCGGGGCTACGTTGGCACGGAAATTTATTTGCTCTTGAGGACAAAGCTCACACTTTTATACTTTTGCTGTTTCGCCAGACTTGATCGGAATGTATATATAAAACACCTACTCGACATTTCAGTTTGTAAGAATAAAACTGTTCTTTTTTAACACTTTTTCCAATGGAACACGATGGATTGTAAAACTTGTTACTTCTATCGCGACACGTTATTTGGCACACAGCCAACGCGTGACTTCGTTGGTCGACGACCAGCCAGTAATAAATATTGCGGAGTACAGTAGGCGTGTCCGGTGTAGCCAGGACCAATAGGACAACGGTGAGTGGAAATACAGAGAGCAACCAAAAATATATTGCTATAGTGTAGAATACAGGCTGCTCACTTCAAACTTGTCCTCAGTGCTAGTAAATATGTGCCGTCCTCAGAGGGTTAACCTTCTCCGGACCTAACAATAAAGCAAATAAACGAAAACGTCGTAAGCGCACTTACTCATTTTATACAGGTTGTATTTAAATTCTACCGACAAACTTCGGGCGTAGGTTAATCACGAAAAAAGAAGCTGAAAACATATACACGACATATGGTCTAAAATTAATTCTCAGGGAGGTACACATTTTTGAAGTTGCAGTAGAAGAAAAACGTTCATTACAGCACCACTCTCTCTGGAATATTCTCCTCCCTTTAATAGCCGCAAGAATGTGTTATTGGGTATTGGGCAAGCCCCACCTCTGCCAGGCATTCGTAAATATTATTTTGAAAGTAAAACACGAATTACTCGAAAAAGGTGATGTTTAGGGTATTTACACTACGTGACATTTTTGTTAATTGTGACACGAGGAATAATAATCCATCCTTTAATTCCCGAATATGTTACCGTGACATGAATGTTAGTTCGAAATAGGGGTAGTAACAGTGATTACTTACCTGGAATAATTTGGTAACAGCGACCAGCGTTGTGGTGTTTGAAAATCTTTGTTCAGTTAACTATTATCCAGACGTGTTCCATCTCCAATATTTGCAATAAACAAGTGTTCCAGGTCCAACTTCAAAGATGTGTCTCACTCTTAGTATCTCATTTAGACCACTGGTCGTATATAACTTATATGTTTTCAACTCATTTGTTCGTGATAAACCTACAGCTGACGTTTGTCGGTCGAATTGAGATACATCCTGTTCAGTGGCGACGTGTGCTATAACTTCATGGGCAAGCTAATATGTGCAGGGGACAGCAGTGACGTTGGTCACCCCAATAAATTGGGTGAGGAAGGGGGGTGGGGTCCCCCCGGGAAAATTTGGATTTCAAGATGCAAAATGGTGCCATTCAAACATTTTTTTAGTACCTAAATATAAAATACACAGCTTGTAAAAATATTAATATTTTTTTTAACATAAAATTTGCCTGAGTGAAAAATATTACAAAGATACCTTCGTCAAACCCGGAACCTTGTTTACTCAAAATCAATATTATTTTAATACCCGTCGACAGTGAGGTATTTACATACGGAGCAATTTTGTTTGTACAGAAGTGTAGACCGGAAAAATGACTGTCCGTTTGTGTAAAGATGGAAAGCAGTCAGCTCTATTTTTACCAAATTCTTTAAGGGACAAAAACGAATTTATGTGAACTTCAGAACGCTCGTGTTTTTCAACAGCATTGCACAGATTATTAAAGTCACGATACCCAGTTGCAGGCCACGTGTTAACATCCCTTGAAAACAATAAACATGGCCAGCAAAACGGTTTGTTTAGGCTGTTACATCCAGCTAAGCACGAGTGTTTCTGATAAACATTTTTTTTTTTTTGGAAATGACGTACAAAATTACCTTTCTTGTGTGATGACACATCTTTCCTGAAAAGTGAAAGCACTGCTGGAAAAATGCTTCACTCGTAATCAACATTTCTGTTGCACTCATTCCATCTACTCGGTTCTCAGTCTCGCAAGGTAATTGTATAATTTTTATGTAGGGTATACATCGCGCACGAATATGTATAACATTCTCAGCACCAAAACTAAATCAAATAAAAACAATACGATTCGTGTTGTGCGCGCGAACTTGCCCACGCATCGGTCTAGTTACTGTAAACTACACGACGCCAACTGCCAGCTTCGGCTATCTCCGGTTCAGGTCGGGGAAGAAAGCACTACCATCGTAGCTTCTAACACAGGTTGGCGCAGCCATAAGCCCCCGCCCCTCCCCGGGGGGTCTTCCTACACTGCCGCCCCTCCGTCAGCCGGGAAACCATAGGGACCGCCTACCTGCTGAAAGCATTACTTACAGCGCTTCCATACATCTTGGTTATGCTAGCTAACGAGTTGTTTTCTTATACTGTACAGTATTGTTTCCTGAGTAGAATGTGTACCGCATGAGTGAAAAGTTACCGTAAAGTAGCCTAAATATAAGCCAGAACGTAATATTTATTTTAAATATAACATTGTCAGGAAACTGCCTGGGCAAGCACTGATCCTGTATATTTAACTGCCATAAATCGACTTCTATAAAAAGTATTAAACACACACGCGTGTCAAGATATTCGTGATACCACCTCATTACAGGGTTCCAGACGACATTCTACTGCAATATGTGTGGAAACAGCAATAGAGAAAATTCTGGAGCTAAGCCAAAACTGACGAGAAAACCATCCGACAACATGAACGAATGTTCTATGGAATCATGAATAGACGACATACGACGTTTCTTCCCAAATTTACTTATTGATTTAAGCTTAATAGATAATCAGGAATAATAATCTGGAAGAACTGCACTAAAGATTTGCACGAACCGGCATACTGTGCACTTAATTGGACATATGCAAATCTTACCACCCGGGAAAAAAATATTTGCAACACCATATACATAGAGAACTGAAAAATTCGCAGATTCATTTCGGGACAAGCTACAATTCAAAACACGCGTGTTTATAAAACTTCAGCCATTGGTCCACACGGTGTTTTGACACCTGAAGAAGGCTGGCCCTATCGACGCCTTCCACTGTGACAGCATACAACCAATGTGCAGTTGACGTCGGCATACTTGCACATAAGACTGTAGGTCATTGAACTCGTGAATTTTTCAGGTCTCTACTTATAGGCTACGCCGTGTATAAAAGTGGTGACAAGTGAAGAGATATGGATGGTTCTTAACATCGAGGTCTTCAGAGCCGATGAGGGTGATTTGAGATGAGTATGGAGCCACCACCGGAATGAAAGGGCGGGGAAAGCGGTAGATCCCCCGAGAAAACCCGCCGACCGGCGGCATCGTCCGGCACGACTCCCACTTGCGAAAACCCGGATTGAACCGGCCTTGGTGGGAGGCGAGCAGACTAACCGCTCAGCCACCGCGGCCCCTGCCGACAAACGAGTCACGAGACAACTGCAATTTTCTAGTTTCCAGGGCGCACCGAGTGCAATCGGTTGGAAGACTGCTTCAGTAATCTACCCGGGTCAGGGCCTGTCTACATATGGGCTATCCCAACCTGCGTCTTAGGACAAGGATCTGCTGATTGGTGCACGTGACCCTCTGACGTCATGGCGTTGTCCCAAGCTGAAGGATTCGGAAAAAAACTCTTGTCCGGTATCCCAAGCTGATAGAAAAAGAAGACCTAAAATATTTTCACGCGTACTCGTGACATGTTTACGTTATTAATGTAAACAATGGATGTGCAAGGTGTGCTTTGTCAAAACAAATATTATGAAATGGTAATAAATAATTAGGGATATGTCTGTTCGGTCTGGACAATTTAATTTGACGACTAAAACTTTTAAAACGTAAGTTGAAAAAATATAATTTGGATGCAAGTTGGCGAACTTATTTAAAACAAAACCGTTACGGCGTTTATGGTAAATAAATACTCAAATCAATAATTTCGTAAACCTTAAATAAACAATAATACGGCAAATTTAAACATTACTACGTAACAACAAATAATATGCCGATTTTAGTGCGATCTAGTGTCAGATTCTGGAAGCTCACTTCGGACAACGCGTTTGTAGACCACATTCCGGACCGCGTCGATGTGACGTCACTTGACGCCGAGTTTCGAACACGTCTGCGTCCACAGGATACTGCCGTATGTAGACACGGCTTTAAGCTTAATACACAATAGAAAACTTTAGCATTTGACTTTACGTCACCTTTCCTCTTACAATATTGCGAAGTCAGAGTTCAGACAATTGAACATCGGTTCTGCGAGCTTCGTAAAAATGTGTATCTTGTTATGTAAATAATTATGAAACTATCCAGGAATGCATTTTACGTACCTTTTTTAAATAGGCTTAAAATTTACATTAAAAGTTTATTTCAAAACAAAAATTTCATTTGTTTACTTTATTAAAATATGTCAATTCGTATATCTCCTCTTCACATTATATTTGTTTGCCATTTATTTAATTTAAGACGAGGTTTGCTTAATATACCGAGATTAAAATCGCCCTACTATAAAATAACGCACTTTCCAAATACCCTCTGTTAGATTCTCGGCAAAATGGCTGCTTGACTTTGACTTTAAATTTCAACTTTTCGAAATCGTAAAGTGCTTGACTTTACCTTTGACAGTTCCACTGTGTCAAGCTCCGTAAGAAACAACATGTCGGAAAGTAAACGCAAAGTCAAATGTTAAAAGTCTTCAACTGTGCACGGGCCTTTACGGGTCTTTTGGCAGCCGGCGTCGAAAATTTCGGGAAGCGATGAGGAAAGAAGGGCAAGAGTTGGCTCGAACACACCGCGCTCGCTATGACTCAGGACGCCCGTCGTGCTCCGAGCTAGAACGAGGCTCCTTGAATAATGCACGACAACGTTTCAACGCGAGGGCGACCGAATACCAACGCCGTGAGCGACCCCCCCACCCCCCTCGTACACGAGCGCCGCTGACGAGCGTCATTACACGGTGTGTCTTCCCTCCTTGACGCGCGCCGAGGGCACCCACAAATACTAAACGTTCTTCTGTTCTTTCTACGCCCCCCCCCCACCCTCCTCACATAAAAAACCCTCTCACTGGACGGCAAACACGAAGAGAAGTAAAGATCGGGCGGCCACGCCGCTGTACAGTGCGTGAATAGCGAAGCCGAAAACGTGACCTTCTATTCGTACAAAGTCCTGGGTCTTCCCTCGGGAGAGCAGCCAAGACACAGAGGCGGTTCCTTTGATGCCGATTGGCCGCGCGATGCTCCGCGAACGGGCCTCGGCGTCTGATTGGCCACTGCGTGCTGCGAATACATCCTCCCCCCCCCCCAGCCCACGGTTGGCACGACTCCCGACTGCGTTCAAACACGTTGCTGCTTGGTGACGCCATTTTGCTGGCGTGTGCGTCGTGGAATTGGCGGTATAATCTGTTTTTTTCACCTCTATTCTTACCTACTCTGTGGCCAAGACACGTAGGGCTGCTAGGAAAACTGCTGACTGGTTTCTTCGCACACAAAATCACTATTTTTCCAGAGTAACATGTAGTTCATCTGACAGTAAAACTCGTATGTCCAGAAAAAAAGACACTCATTGCCGTAAAAAATTTCTCACCCTGTCAAAACGACTTAAAGGGAATGGTGTACAAAAATGGTTTATTAATATAACATTTGTTATAATTTGTTTTACAGAGGATTTTTCGAAATTCTTGGTTCAAGGCATAAATAACAATTTTGAACACCTTATTAAATAGTCAAAAATTATCTGCATTCGTTATTCTCAGAGCTCTGATTGAAGACAAGAAAAAAAATCCTTTCTTGTCTCCCATCCGTACTCCGAGAATAATGAAGGCCGTGAAATCTAACAGTAACAAAGTGTTGAAAATTATTATTTATGTATTATTGAGCCAAAAATTTCTATAAACCCTTTGGAAAACGACATATAGAAAATCAGGTAAATATACTGCTTTCATGCATCATTATCCTTAAGTACGATGTGAAAGCGCATTTACTTGTTCATATGAAGGTGCTGCCATCCCTCTTGACGCATATATTAAGTCCTTAGATCTGCGCATGTGGTGTTACACGCACAACAGCTGCCAGGTGATTCATAAGCGATGTACACGCATAGAAAATGTACGAGACCTTCATACGAACAAGTGACGGAAATACAGAGAGGATGCCGCAGCAAATTGTGCATCGTTTCGACCACACAATTTCACCACCAAGTAGTGTTGGGAAGCAACGACCACAGGAAGGTACCCTCACACGTTGCACTACAGTTCTGAGCGATCCCAAAAGACCATCACTAGAAAGAGGCCATTGCATTTTCAGGCAGGAACTATCAGAGCCAATGGCTTCACTGCCCATCATCCAGCTACATGTGGGCGCTCCAATAGAGCACTGTATCTACTAGAAACATGCCTAGCACGACCTTTGTGTGTTCTGTCGTTGACACCTCATCATCGTTGCATTCATTTATCCCTATCAGTCAAAAATAAATAACAAACATATCTTTTGTTCGGAACTGTACTGATATCCGGACATCATTTTGTCGTACATCGGGACCAATAGGAATCTATGTGTGCTTTATGAGGCTACGAAACATAAGTCTCAGCAGCTAATGATGTCTACCACATGTAGGGAACCTTTCTCATTGGATGGTATGTTCTGCTGTGTACAGTGCAGGCCATTCACGCCCCTTCATATGCAATGTCCCAGACAGAGGACGCTATGACTGAAAGGGTTAACATTGGTGTCAACAACGACCAAAGTAGACAGTTATTAGCTGGCAAAGACGTTATTTTTTGGGCAGTGGTTAAACATTTGTGCCACAATTCAGAGTGTAGTTAAGCACAATTCCTGCCTCTTTTTACAGTGGTACACTTATCCTACTGGCCTGATGGTCTGGGGAGCCATCACATATGACTGTTGTTCGACACTGGTAGTGATATGAGTTGAGTGAAATGGAATGGAGAGGTTTGGTCAGTTTTTAAGGTTGAAGTAAAGCAACTGCCTATGGAGCACTGCACCTCTCTGTACTGCGTGAAGAACTCATAAAAAAGTAGTACACACACTATACAAAGTGTCAGAAAAGAGTGATTTTTCATGTATATGAAAGAATGTATATATTTTGCGATTTTTATAAAATATTTTACTAAAATATAATTCTAAAATTTAAAAAATTAATCGATCAATAGAGTCCACATTTCTAACAAAATTTAATCACATTTCCGTTTTGGATGCTCTGGAAAAGCAGAATTTACAAGAAAATTTTATTCAAGAAAGACCATCGTATGTGATCACATGTAATCAAGTCATAGTAACTATGTATTATATCAATTTTACAATTAACTTTATTTACATCAGTTTCATCCATAAATGGTTGTAACAAATGTAGGCACATATAATCAATTATAAAAATGATTTCGTACATTATTATTACAATTTTCTTACATACAATCATAGTAAACATTATGACAATATTCCATGACAAAAGATTTTCTTGCAAATTCTGCTTTCTGAAGCATCCAGAATGGAAACATGGTTAAATTTTGCTAAAAATACAAACTATAATAATCAATTATTTTTTTCACATTTAAAGAGCATAGTTTAGTAAAAAATTTTTATAATGTTGCAAAGTATATACATTCTTCTTTCATATGCAGCGGAAATCACACTTTTTTGACAATTTCCATGGTTTATGTACTACGTTTTAAGAGTTCTTCGCGTTGTATAGTCGAGTGCAGTGCTCCATAGCCAGTTTGCTTTACTTCAACCTTAACGACGACATTCTTGAGAACAAGTGAGTGGGAAGCAAGGATATAATGAAGCAGCGGAGTGCAAAGACTGGGGAAATGGTAGATCCTTTAAGAAAACCCACCGACCCATGGTTCTGTCCAGCACGATTCCCACATGTGAAAATCCGGGACTGACCCTACTGGGGAATCGAACCCAGTTTGTATTTGTGGGAGGCAGTACACTAACATGCTGTGCCGACTGTTGTACGTGGCAGTGATACGAGTGTCGCTGCTTACACAGCATCATGTTGAAGACATCTTGCGACCATGTGCTACTTTTCCTGGCCGAGTACCCGAGAGCTAGATTCTAACAATGTAACATTCACCTGCACATAGCTCCGGTATCCCGGAATTGTTCACATGCCACAGCACCTTTCGTGAGATGCCTGGTCACCTGAGCTGTTGTCCGCTCAACATTTAACCAACCAAATGGGAGACCATTTTCTTCCATGCCGAAGCATTTGCGATTTAATGCACAAGTCACAACCGCCGTGGGCAATCAGCCCAATGATAATGTACGGTGTGATTCCATGCCTCATCATATCAATGCGTGTGTCCATATATGATGCAGTCGAATAGGTGCACTTCTTTGGTCCCACAGGTGGGAGGAACAATGTCCCGATGCAATGACACGGTAATCATTTCAGTCTTCTGCCTGTACCGACACATTAAGAAAAATTTTTGTTTCAATCCAAGTTTTCTTTGTGATGAAATTTTTATGGCAATTTGTGTATACACTGGTTAGTTAGGCAAGTTATTTTGATTTCAGGTAGGGACTCACGTTTAGCACCAGTTTTAAGTTTTCAATAAAAAAAAAATTGGAAGAAGCGACTATACCTTGCCTAAAAACATAACACGTAAACTACAAACTTTTTGTCTCAGTCAAGATAATCTCATAAAATTTGAAATATCACCATTTTTCCACCGTCTTACTACTACCAAGTGATATACAATAAAAACTGGATTTAAAAAAATATGTTGAAACATTAAAAATGTTACATCGCTATAATGAGAAATTAAAACTAAGGACCTGCAAAAGTCGTTACATGGTAGTAAACTGAACTCCAGCTTGCTGTACCCTTCTGTAACTTATATCACTCTTACAGCTAATAATAGCCTCCATGGTGGAGAATCTTCTGTAAACACGATCGCACAAGCAAATTACTCATATATAGACCAGCTGCACATGGAAATCAATGGAGTGCACTCAGGTGAAGTCTTGGCATGTCAGATAATACTAATATGAATTTTCACTTCTCTAGTGGTAAATTGTGACACCTGCTATTAACTATTAATAATAGTGTTTGTAGTTAGCAGCAATGCGCTGAGTACTGATTCCTGGTATATTTTTACTGATTCAATATATTACTATTACAGATTCGCACGATGCAATGCTGCACCACAGACTATTACACAGATGAGCCTGCAATGGTTTTCAATCGCCTTCTGCAGTGTAGAGAACAATCACACACATCCATCACTTCAAAAAGTTTCTCTATCACATGTTGACCTACATTCACAGTCACACGCACATAGTTGTCCAAACAAACAAGATGCTAGCCAGTGGCGTAACTATTGGGGAGGGGGGGGGGGGGGAAACTGTATACATTGCCCCTCCCTACATTTAGTTAAGTGCACCAGAATGAGAGTAGAAGGGCACCCAAACTGATTTTGTTATCAAGATGCATTAATGTATGTGTATATTAACTCTCTTTCTCTCTCTCTCTCTCTCTCTCTCTCTGTGTGTGTGTGTGTGTATATATATATATATATATATATATATATATATATATATATATATATATATATATATATATATATATATATATATATATATATATATATATATATATACACCAGACCCAACACAGGAAATGTGTACTATGCACAGTTTAAAGGTGTCACCACATGGGGGTAATGGGGTATGGATGCAGGAATGTCTGGAGAGGAACAAAGACAAACACTGCTACTTGAAATCACAGTTTAATTAATATATTCCCGTACAAACTGTACATAATCATTTGAACGGGTACGTATCGTACATGTACAAGCTGTTGAACATCCTTCAAAGTGGTCTCCAAGGTTGTCCACGGTTCGTTGCCAAAGATGAGGCAGACGGGAAATACCAACGGCTGCCCATGAGCTCTGTCAATGTGCGCCACCTCTCATCGAAATGCTGTGACGATGTGTGCATATATATAAATTTAAGCCAAAACTAGCATATTTTGCATGTCATCGTGCACGAGTAGCACTTTTGTTTACTTGTTAAGGGGCTTGCCTGGTGCCCGAACTGCGTTGCAGTGTGTTCAAAATCCTGTTTTTTTTTTTTTTACGAAACTATTAAACGTACTATATTCTTCTACCTCCTACAAACAAAACTCCACTAACTCTAAAAAAAATTAGACCAAAAGGACAACACACAGCATTTGTGTGCACTCAGTGGAATAATATTTTGCACTGAACTGTTTCTTTCTAGGCATTGCCAAAATACCTATTTTCTCTGTTTTTAATTACATATACTATTATGAATGAAATATTATAATTTACTGATAAAATTTTAGTATTGACGCGTGACGCACTGCACAGATTTTATGCACACTTAACTTCGCCTCATCTGAACAACGTTCATTTTGCCTGGGCAAAGCAAACCAGGAGTACTTGAAGAGGCTGGAGACATGGCTACACGATACTCCTGCACAAGGTTGGATGATATTACACACATGTCAGTCCAGCTTGTACTGTTCCCCGAATATCCAAGCCAGATGGCACGTCAACACCCCCTGAAGTTAGATAGTACTGCCGGACTGAGGCACCGAGCCTGCCACCCCAGGCCACACAGTTCTACGGCATGCCAAGGGACAGCAGCCCGCATCCTACAAGTACCCTACGGACGAGATAAGGAATGAAGTCCGCCACATCAGCGATTCTGCCATGCAGCAGACAACTACTGCCAAACTCAGGGGGAGGAGCCTATCTCCTTCCTAACCCCTTGCCTACTCCTGTTCTGGAAGAAATCAGTATAAAAGGGCCTGTGTGGCCGAAAATCATCAGTCCGTTTTTCTTCCACCACTCTCTTCAGGGCCAGAAAAAGCCTACCAGTTGACAACCTTCCCCCCCTCCACCCCTTCAGAAGCCTCTTCTGCACCTGCGGCAGACCCCTTGCTTCCGGAAGACTGATCCATCAACAGCTCCTGAAGACACCGACTGCAACTTCCTTACCAGCCCTTGGTAACGCCTGCCTTACTGGACAGTAATGGCAATCCTCAACACTACCCTTCTGGAAGTCACCCTTCTGTTCCTTCAGAACAACATGTTGATAGGGCAGTGTAGTAACTCTCTAGCAGATAATATTGCCTTTTCCCCTACAGGTTAGAACCATGTCTCCTTCACCTGGCTAAATGCCGATTTAACTTCCGTGTCAATGCAAGTTAGTACAGCAGGTCGTACAGGACGACCATGTTTTATTCTCTTCAAATAAAACAAATAAAACACGTGTTTTCTAAGCAAATTTCTGTGTACTAATTTTCTGAGTGCCACAGTGTCGTCGTCCTTACATAGTCTTCAGCCTGTCAAAGTGAAGCAGGCAGATCAAGTGCTTTAAAGCTAAATATCCACACATTAAAAGGCCACCCGAGCTTTGCCCTTGGGTAGAGTTTAGTAAAGCCCCAATCCACCAGAAACTCCTCCACCAGGTGAATCAGCCAATCAGATTAATCCATACTCCACCACCGCTCTTTATAGGGTCCGGAAAGGAGCTGAAATTAGCTTTGACAAACTGACACCCAAATGTCCTGTCGCTCAGCTTCAGCCAACCCAACACTCTGTCCACTGCTCTCTGTGGGGCACAGGGCATAACTCCTGCCTGTGCGGCTGCGGCACCTGGCACTACACAGTACGGAAACGCATTGCCTGCTCCACTTTCACGAGGCGGTAGATTGCACCCTAATTTCCTATGTCGTACACCCGGAAGTGCGGTGCACAGAGAAAGTTAAGAAGCGCAGCTTACGCATGCGATGCCAACTTGCCTTTCAATCCCGATCCCCCACTTGCACTTTGAAATTCACCTACCCAGGGCAGAGCCCGCGCATCTGAGGTGCCTTACTCCTCAGCCACTTTTCCCTCCTCTGGTCAAAACTCCTGGAAAGCCTCACCCACTGGTCGAAGCAATACTCCGGGGAGGAGAACCCCTGGGCTTAGCTTGCCCATGGTTCGGGGGCCAGCAGTCAAGCCAGCACCACTCAGCCTTGGGCACATGTAACCTCAGCAGCACTGCATGTCCTGAAGAGAACGCCAGTAACCTGCAGCCTGCACATCGACTAGCAGCAGCCTTGGCGGATCATCAAGAACCCAGGTAATCCAGTTAATAAGGAGCAGCCCGTTCACAGGGTCGTGAGCCACGAGGCCTGTCTTATATACAGGTCAAGCATCCATGAAACATTAAGGCACCTCTTATGTTTCTCGTGATTCTGGCATCACAAACCAAAACTGTAAAATTGACCATTTCTCAAAAATAGCATAACCAAGATTTGCGTTGCATTTAGCCTCAAACGCCATGGGTCAAAGTTTGATGTGAATAGCCCCAGCGAATAGAATATATCTAGTCAGGCAAGCATCAGTAGAAGTTCAATTTAACCAAAAATGATACTTTCATGTTAACAGTAATACATTATATACATAATGCGAAACATTATACATTTAAGTAAGAAACAACTAAACACATTATGCATGGGACAATTTTTCAACGGTTTCATTAAAAAAGTGTGAAGATACTATGAATACAGTCTATAGTAATTTGTCGCGACCATTTCAGGATTTTTTTTAAATCTGCAGTTCTTACCTTCAGATCAACACAGATGATAATAGGCTCACACAGTGCAGAACCAACTATACTACGTAGCTAAAGAATATAGAGTATTTACCCAAACACAAGATAACATTTATTACAATTTTCACTTCCAAAATGTATTTTAGCAAACCAAATTCTTGAGGTCTATGTTTTTGCTTCAGTAGTAACAAGTGATTTTCATTGTTTTTCAACTAGATATGTGTTTCATTATACGTAGAGAATAAGCCACTTAAAACCTTAAAAATATAAACAGACTGTGCTTTATAAGTCAAAAAATTTAGGAATAATATCCAAAGGAAAGTGCCAATTCCTTAGGTTTAAATGCATTTGAGACTTGTATCGTATACTGGATATTATAAACTGCAGAGATCTTAAATATTTATTTAAATGCCACAATAAAAAAATACTGATACGTTACGTTTCAAAATAATTTGTCGAAAATGAATACTATGATTATTTCTGGTCAGTCATGAGTGGACGATGTAAAACAAGGTATGCATGGAGACGTGACAGAAAGCATAATATCAGCACCTGCCAGCAAAATCTGCTACAAAAAATCCAACATGCAAAAAACCCAAATCATTGTGGTGGGAAGGGCTGATGATGTGCTAAAAACATGGCCACCATATTTCTAAGTAATATTTATAGAACTGAAAACAGTTTTACTAGTAGTAAAAAAATATAACTTTATATTTTAAAAAATGAACTCGACAGACTACATTTTGTCTTGCTAAAAATTCAGGATGATAAAAACAAAACATTTAAACATCACAGCCAGAAAAAACCACTTTACCTATGAATACTGTATTATCAACCTGATTTACACACATTACAACACTGTACAAGGTATCCACCTCAAAAAATTCAAATACAATCAAAAACTTTTGGCTTTAAAAAACTATGATGCAACAGTTGACAGATAAACAAAACCAGATGAAAAACGAACACATAAGCTTGGTTCTCTAAGAACACACTACTGTAGCACTTGTTCACTTGTCCCACACGTCACCGTACTTGTTGGGTTGATCTTGTGGCCAATACGTAGGAGGGCTGGGCGCTATGTCGCTGGGCGGTGGAGATGACCGCGGCCTGGAGGAAGACGAACTGTCTTCACCACTCCTGATAGAACACGGAGGAAATAACATGATTTGCTCTGACGGAACAGAACCGAGCATTATCTACCTTGAACACACACTTTGAATCCTGCACTGAAAAAAACTTCTATGGTTGTACGAACGTGACATTTTTTCTTACGAAACAAAAATTAAAAAAATATGTTACAAACTTTTGTGAAACTCGAACGGAAATTAAACAAAGTCTTAATGAAAATTTAACGAATTCCACAAAATTTGAGCACATTATTCACAATGGCAAATTTGTTGCAAAACCAAACGAAAAAAAAAAAAAAAAAGTACGATATGGAGTGTATACCACATAGGTTATGGCCTACATTTAAATATCTATTTTATGTAGCTATTTAAGTCATAAAATTGTGAAAACAAGATTATTTACAGAAAAAGTTTCATTTGCAGGTGCACTAAACAAAATCCATTAAACAATCAAATATTCATCAAGATCGAGGATTTTAATTTCGTTACAACTTTCAGCAACCAAATTTCTTACCGGCACAAAAATAATGTTCCTCTGTTTAACCAGATAATAATACAAATAAAACTAGAACACATGTAAACAGAGATTTTATCACATAGGATTTTCTGCGTGTGGTCTAGGTTCAAATGCCCAATGTGAAGTGGACAATCCAAAGTGTTGTAATAACTAACTAGTATATGCAATCTTTACTAACATGGTTAGTATATAGGTCAATGTTAAAGTTATGATGGTGCTAGCGTGTAGTCCATTCTAAAGTAGTTAATTAAAAACTAATAAAAATTAACTATGAATGATTATAAAAAAAAAGTCGAGATGTCAATATTTTTGCTACCCAGTATGCCTATGTTTAAATGTAAACAAGTGACACTTATGAAAATGCATAAAACCACCCTGTACTATAGAAATATTGGTGCATTAATCAGAAACACTGACCCAAAGCAAGTTTGATCGCCATCTGTACAAACTAACATAGCACTTGGGAAAGTTAACAAAATAAGCTAACAGATTAACGTTAAAGTCAGAGAAAATGAACTGATTAAAATTTAGAAGTTAAAATCTGTGCAAATTAACTCATTGAAGTTAAGTTAAAAAACAAAACTAATAAAAGTTAAAAAAACCAAAAAAATGTTTACTATTAAAATTAGGCTTCAAAAAGGTTTTTCATCAATATTTATTTAATTATTTATGTTTCGTAAACATAAAATACATTTAAAAGTTCAATTGCCTGTTTTCCTTTTATTTTGGTGTATTCAAAAAATAATGCAATGCACTGTCACAGTGACCTGATAATTTTAGTTAAAATGATAATGAACAACCTACAAAATCCATTTTAAATAAAACTTCTGAAATAAACTCTTACAACACAACTTAGCACGAAAACAATACAGAAACTATAAAAACAATTGAATTGTGCATACAGCGCAAGGACAATAAAACGTGTTATTTGCATAGTGAGAGGCTGTATCAATAGATCGCGACATTGGTGTCTAGTTTACCACAAAGTCACACATGACTTAATGATGATCTGCGACTCAGAATATAGGTAACAGATGGCGTCACTGTATCAACTTCTGTGTAACTCGTCACTTGTAAAGTATGTTGCATGTTAATAGCATCTGCATATCTTTCGTTATCTTCGGGCTCCAGGCAATTACAAAGTTAATTAGCGTTAGTTTTAATCGTTGACAAGCGATGATATGTTCATCATGGTTAAGAGCGCTGATTTCCCTCCTGAGCCTTGCCTATAGACCTTCTGAGGGGTTTTTTTTACTCGAAATATTTGTCTCAGCCTGGTGGGTCATGGTTTGTTTGTTTGTGTGGGTGCTGCTTAGTGGAGAGGTTATTTCTGAGCGGAGGGGAATCAAACTCCAAGGTTATTCGAACCGTAAATGACTCCCACCCAGGGAATGCAATTTTACTCACCGAGAGGGCTGCCAATAAGGGAAAGGCCATTGTCCCAGGTCACTTGACCATGGTATGAACAGCGGATGGTTACTACGTTACAATGAGAAGGGGTTTTGAGATCCGCTCAGAGATGCTGACTCGACCCTACTCTCATAACTGGGTAAGCCCCAAGAGCTCAGTCTTGTCGGTCAACGATTGGGGATGAAATTTAAAGGAATGGTTACTATGCAACATTTGGGGGCGGTTTTAGGGGATAAGCTGATCTTGACCACCTTCCCTGATGCGGTACGGATTGTACATGTATAGTGCGGGCTCGTATCATTGTCTTTACCAGGGTCGGCACGGTTATGGGAGGTGAGGGATTAGCCGGCTGGTAGTAGCTCACGTATTCTAAAGCAGGCCATGGCTAACAGATTCGCAGGTAGGCATCAAGCTGTGTGATAGGCAAGATGGGATGCGGGGTGATCTCCAGAACTGTGGATGGGGGTGCATCCTGGCAAGTAGAGTTTACAGCAATTGGAATTTGCAGCTCTCTCTGTAGAGCTCATCTCTGTCTATGCCTATTCCTGCTAGGTATTCCATCCCCCTTTTCTATTCATTTGAATCTCAAAATCTTATAACAGAACCAATATTCTTCCCTTCCTGGTGACGTGTAGTCCTAGGGGAATGTCTTCTCCAGACACGCCCAAGGCACTGATGGAGGGATTTGCAGGAGAGAGTTGAGCGCTGCTGTGGGTAGGCAAGGGAGCACCGGATACCCAGGAGCTTCGATATGTCCTTGCAGACTAAGCGCCTTTCAGGCCCCGTCTCCTGTGGGGTTAGGCCCGCTCACACCTAATCCGCAAGGGGGATCTTAGGCAACATTAAACACTTTTAATTAGCAGTGATGTGAGAGGGTAATAAAATAAATAACAAAGTAAACTAATTAAGTTTGACGTAATGTTTATTTTTAAGTCTGGAAAACACTCGGGAATCCTGGTTCAACGTACACTCTAATTGAGAATGCAAATAGGCCGCCAGGCTACTAAAAAATATACAAAGGACAGGAATCCAAGTACTCACAGTCTAGTACTTGTCGATAGGCACACACACAAAGTAGGACGACAGTTTTTTCACGCGGTTGCACGATAGCGATGTTTTGCTGGCTAAGCCAGCTTCATCAGGCGGCGAGTTGTAGGACACCGCAGTATGGTGGAAGGGCGCTATTAGTAGTAAACCTAGCGGCAGAGTGGCAAACTAGGGTGGGGCGGGAAAACTGAAGAATTGCAAGTATAGCAAGGAGCTGTGCTTATCTTATATTGAGGCCAGGTAGTTGCCTGGATTTTGATATAAATTGTTGAGCTAATTCCCAGCGTCTGAGTTCTAAGCTATTGCTTGAAGGTGGTAGGGCTCTCACAACTCTGGTACTGCAGCAGGAATCAAAATATTTGTTGTGTGATGCTGCGTGTGCTGTAACTGGCTTGTCCTGTAGGTTATTGATGTTGCCAACTTTGTGTGTGTGCCTATCGACAAGTACTAGACTGTGAGTACTTGGATTCCTACATTCTGACAATAATAATTATATCATTCACATAGATACTTTATGCAGGCAACGGAGAGCTTGGACGAATCTTGTAATAAAATAATCTACTCTGAGAATTGACAGCGTTTGCTTCCCAAGGGGTGGTTTTCTAGACGGGATGTCGTGACGACCTGCTACCACAGAGTCAAGGAGAGATTTGCATGAAGGGGTACAGGGTTAGGACGTTGAGGTTACCTCTGCAGCATCTTGCAGGTGGAGTTGGTACAGGAGAAGCTTTCTCAAGCTGCAGGTGTAGGTAGAGCTTTGTGCATGCTAGACGAGGAGGAGGTCTTGTGTCAGACCAGGGAGAGTTCGTGGCCAACGAGGCGGCGAACTCTGGCAAGAGGCGTTTCTGATCCTCCTTATATAGTTCAAAAATCTGTGCTTCAGGGATCTTCCGGGGGTGCGGGGGATGATAACCTTTCTCCGCAGGGGCTGTTTACCGCAGGGTAGTGGCGCCGCCCATTCCTCATCACCCTGAGTTGAGACTGGTGACAGGTTTACTACCTCCGCTCGAGGCTCTGCTGGTGTGATGTCACGGGCCGCAAGGGTGCTGCGATCCTGTGGTGTCTCTCATAACTTTCTCCTCTGCTATCTGTGGCCCATGGCTCATTGGGTAAAACAATCTTGGTTCGAGGGGGTGGCGACCGCATGTTGGAAGTCCGGGCGGGCAGTACAATTTTATAATTAAACGTGTTAATTATAAGTGTGACAGAGGTTGTCCAGTGCGAGGAGTCAACTCTGCCGGCATGTGAATGTTAGTCTGCCACTGTTGTAACTTGCTTCTGAGCTCTTCCTTACTGGTTGATGGGGCGAAGTCATCCGTAGGGTGCACAGGCACGCTGCGCAGCAGTGTGGCGTGCTTCATCGTTAACCAAAAATTCTAACGATTAAACGTTAATCAGTTCAAAAATTAACTGATATGTTAAAATTTATCAATATTTTTAACGATTAACTTTACTAGGTAATTTTTTGATCGTCAATCCCAAGTATGCAAACTAACTGGAATGAGACATAAGAAATATGGAGAAGTAATGGAATATAAAGGCAGTGGAAATGCGGTCAGCATTGTTCACCATGTTTCCCACACATGAAAACTAATCTGCAATAATACTTTAATGTTTGCGAAGCACAATTTCGAATACTTCATACTTCAATTTAGGTTACTGCCTGACGGGTGCATTACATCAAGAAACTGCCCCTCATGGGAGCACACGCAGAGGTTATACACCTAAAACAGCTTGGTACGAATAACAAAAGGAGTTCTGGCACAGAGCTGGCCTGTTCGCTTTACCTCAAGTGAATGTCACAAATTCTAAATTTCATCTCGGGTAGCGTGCCCCGCAGGTATCCAGCCCTGCAGACTGATCTGGCAGTAACGGATGTAGTCACTAACTAGGTGCTGGGGCTACATCCGTTATGGTAGTTGGAGGGTTGTTACAAGGAAGTATTCAAGCCACTTCATTGCCTACGGCCGTGACGCATCTTAGCGGCATCTTTAAGACTCTCACATACATAGAGCTTTCTTCTGCTTTTGAGACTGAGAAACCAGGGAGTGATAAGGGTGACATTGCCACGTGCATGAAGTGCTCCATCGCCACTAAGCGCAGTGCTCTGAACTGGTGTGCAGTGTTCTCATATATCTGCATGTACCTATGGGACTTTCAGCGATGACCCTATCATTTTATTGGCAGAAAGTTTGTACAAAAGTTGAACGCAGAGTCCTCGAGTAGTTTTGTATGGGCCTGATACATATATTTTGAGATACAGCACTTTGATCAGCAAATTGGACACACATTTAATATTTTCGCTGAAAAAAAAAAAAAGAGTACTTCAAACAGTGTGCAACGCAGTTCAAGCGGCATGTAGACAGGAGCCTTAACCCCTGAATGGTGCTGAAGTCTCATGATGTAGGAAAACGGGGGGTGCTGGTATCTATTAGACTGTGGTCCAACAAACAGAGGGTTGAGGACATGAGAGAGAGTTCTAAATGGCAATTTCATTAGCACTACGAGTTCTGCCAATGTTGGTAGCACTGCTGGAGGTGGAGATGGTGACTGCGCTGTTCAGGATGGTACATTTATTATTAGTGTCTTTGGTGGGGGTTAAGCCTGAGTGGCACTTGATTAACCTGTTGACTTAGGTATGCTCAGTATTTAAACTTCCCTTCTATAGGTATGCTAAATATAATATGATGAGCTGCAGGCTTACGAAACCTTACAGGGTCGTGACAGTCCGATCTAATGCTCAAGAGTTGGGTTCTTGTCTTGACTGCAGTGTCGAGTAGCAAGTTATGCGTATGATGCAGAGCTTGAAATTCCAAACTTCCTCAAAATATACGATTGTCGATCCTAGGGTCAACGCTGCATGTATAACAAGTCTACAACTTCAAGCATATCTCCAAGGCTCAAATCTCACATAGAGTGAAACACTGTTCCCGGTTGAAATGTTTTTAACGGTTAACAATCTGCGCGTTAAAATAATTACCTGTATTGCTTCGATTTCTTCTGCTCATACTCTTCTCTGTTCTTACGCCGCATTTCATCGTAGGTAGTTGTCTGATTGTGCGTAATGGCAGACAAATCATCTTCTTCCAGCATGCTTGCTGTTAACAAAGAATTATTCAAATACATCTTAAACCAATAAAACAAATTATATGAACCGTAAGAGGTCTGACAGTTCAAAGTGGGTGCAGACTTCCTGGGTGGAAATAAGATACCAAGTTGATGGTAGTGAGAACAACTGTCAGTGTTTACTTAGATTTATTTTAACTTTGCTACATTTATATACTAATTATCAAGTCTTTTTATGGTGGTAATTTATTTTGAAGAGTAGTTAAATCAATATTCCTATGTTTTGCCATTCGAACAGAAAAGGTGCCGACAGTGTGGTACACGTTAGGTAGACAGCCTACACCTAGTGGTCTGTCTGAACGACGTAATGTGAAACCCTGCAATAGATGGCACCACAAAAATGTTCATACTTAAGGGGTTTAAAAATGCTGCTACTAAATATAAGATAGTTTAAATACACGAAATAAGAAATTGTGTCTACACAATTTTGGCTTCAGCTTTTTATTAATGGCGTGGTCTGGAACAGCACAACCTCCTCCTTACCAAGCATGTTTGGCTGGCGTGTATATTGAGAAGTCCGATCCCATCACGATGCACTAAGGGTAGTTTTCCCTACCTTGTTATCCATCTCACTTGTCTCTAAATGCTGATTCAGTTCAGTAACATGTACAGGCTCAATTTCCTATCCAACAACTTTACATTCTGACAAGCATAAATGTATAGAAAGTTAGTAATTTTTAATTTCTGCTTCAAAAAAAACTTAATTAGTACTTTCTGGTGGTTTACGTTAAAAAAAAAAAAGAGACGGAACCCCTACTTTCTGCACACATACACACACACACACATGAAATATGCATATTAAATTATTGAATTGCCATGTAATGATCTCTACGTGAATACACTAACATGTACATCCATAAAATACTGTCGCATTACTTGTGAGTGCAGTACTGCCCTAGGAAACAGAACAACTATCATGACTGTGCTGTTTCAAAACAAACATAATCTAACATCACCATGATGATAAATTCCAAAATACACAGGTCTTCTAAACGTACAATTATACTAATTTAAGATTACATTTGAACGTATAATTTGGCAACTGCCCACTAAAAACACGTACCATCATCAACGCATGAAGCAACTGTCCTCCAGACTTCATACAGTTTATGCATAATACTGGCCTGAAGTAGGTTAAATACCTATGATCTCCTCTTATGAGCCTGGTTAACAACAGAGCATCTTCAACGCTGCACTTTTCGCATAGTAGAAACAATGGAATTCAACTAATAAGCAATGTACATACTGCCCTTTTCATGACTTTATTTATGAATAATATATCATCACATTAGTGTGTTGTGAATTATTATTTAACCAGGACATCTGATGACTTCTCTACTTATGACAATGTTTAAAACCAAGAAACAGATACATGCAATTACAGTTCCAGAAGTGCATAATGGTTATCAAGTCAACGAAAAAACATTTTCAAAACATAAGATTATTGTCTGTGAATGTTGAAACTTTTGTGTGTCATCAAGAAAAATGCTACATACAGGCCTACCATGAATGACTCGTTGCAGTGAATGAACGTTACATATTGCTATTACTTATACTTGAACAGGATATGTCAGAATGTGTAGAGCTGTAACAATTTACTGTTGCTCTGATTTGAAACCTGAAGGAAAAAACAAAGATAATATTAAAGATTTTATGGGCTTGGGTTTATGTTGCATTTTTTTTTTAACGATTAAAATAATATAGCTCTGAGAAAACCTTCCCGAAATAAAATGATATTTTCTGGCATAAAAGTTTGGTTTCCATTTGTCAGAAATTTCTTTAGGTACACTTTTAATCTGTAATTCATTAACGTCAACAATAACTGGTGGTTAATCTCGAGAACACACTTTATTCCCCAATGTCAAATTAAATACACGTGCCATATGAGATTTCAGCAAACAGCCATTACCTAATAAGAGCCAAGCATGGTCCGCGAGTTACAATCAACAATCCAAATTTTCTGTGCGCAAACAAGAAACAAAACAATTTTGATAGGAAGGCATTTATGCTGGAAACACTTAAGGCACAGTTTGAATTGTAGCAATAATAATTTTAATGCCTTGTTTTACAATGTGGTGTTCTTCAAAGCAAACATTCTGGAGTTCATTTGGCAACAAACTTGCCATCAACGGTGAAGTAGATTTGAGACCAAGACTTCACTTCTGAGTGAAACAATTTTTTTTCAAAAGGGGCTATACACAATTTTACTGCTTTATGTATGGTGTATTGAAACTTGGGTTCAATCATAAAAGATGCAGAATATCATAAATGTAAGCCTTCACCAAATGAACTTGCAAGTTTTAAGATACAGTACCTTTAATTTTGAAAACCATCGAAACTGTTACAAAATTGCATGCTTCACAAAACAAAGTTCTGTTTTGTTGGCAGAGTTTCACAACCACAGGCAAAGTAGACATTTTAAAATTAACACAAACTCCTGTACTTTTTGAAATGTTACACAACTTACAGTCCAACGTTGGGCGGCCAGAATCATCTAGCCCTTGCTGGTACGGTCGATCCATGTCAATATCATGTTGCGGACCAATGTCTGAATATGTATCTATGTTCCCGAAAGGTGCTAGAGAAACACCAAAGCCGGGATCTAATGACAAGCTGAAACACATCGAATTGCACATAAAAAAATATCCACTTTGTCAAAAGTTTTGCTGCAGCATTTCAATCTCAATAAAACACTTTTGTTTTAAAATAAGTAAAGCACAATGATCATCATAGTTTCCCTTCTTACATTTCTTTGGAGCCTCCATATTTATTTCTACGTAGCATTTCTCCCAGTGGGCTGTTTGGCAGGTGCATGATCTTCTCCGCACATTTTGATTGGTAAGAAAATTTTCCTAAAAAGTAACCAACGACAACACCTAGCACAACTTTTGGTGTAGCACCAAATCGTGGACTGGGTTTTAAGTAACCTGCAAAAAAAAAAAGAAGTGTATTACGATTTATTCGTGCACTCCCATTGTAGCGGTCGTACTAATAATGCAGGGCGGCCACCTTTCTTCGTTACATATTTCACTGATTTCCAAACAAAAAATAAATGTTCATCCTGACATTTTGTATCACACTGGAGTGCACACATTTACGCCAAAATTATTTCTGCGTGTCCATACAAACAAAAAAAAAAAAAAAAATCACATGTTAATGCACCTGCACCAAGCTTCACACACAATTCAAAGAAAATCCAAGCATTCCGTACAAAGTAAAGAAAACTTTGTTTTTAAAACAGTTATAGTAATAAACACGCTGAATCTTTGGTCTTGTTTCATTGAATGCAATGAAACACTTGTTCGGTTACAAATTTATAATGAATGTCTGCATTATCCAGTAAATCTCCAACATTTACTGTAGGTGGGAGACGTCTGGGTACACGAGTCCCCTCCTACTCCCTATACTGTGGCTTGGCACGGACCGACCTGTAGTGGAGCGGCAAGACAGTATACGTGCGTACATAAAAACATCTGGTAGTGTGCCTTCAGTAACAGCAAATGCAAAAGTGGACACGAAGACCTATGTTTCTAGAAACAACAGCTAGCAGTGCTCTTGTGACAATGTGCGCTGGATAACGTCTTTACCTTCTGCATGTGCTGTTCGACAGTAAATGTATTTATACCACAACTGTCATACTAATATTATATTTTACATTAAATGTAAATAAAATAAGCCAACCCGGCTTTGAACCTGCAACGTCTTGAGCACAAACGTGTGACCTTAACTTCAACGCCAACAAATGTACTTATTACTGTAACAATAGAGTTTGTTTTGAATCTGTTTGTCTACACTCTACAATATTATTGCGAAATCTCGGGTATGGCAAGGGTGTTTATTTAAGTTAGGTTATAATTTAATCTGTAAGCCGTCCCCTGATAAGCTTTCCAGCATAAAACGGGGGGGGGGGGGGGGGGGGCGTTAATAAGCCCTATACAATACAATATTTGCAACATTACCATGTAGTTGTATATGAATAGTGGAAACGTGCGAATGGTAAACTACTGTCCCATACATCCATGGAACTGATCCTACATTCGCTCATGAAACACTGAAATGTGTAGGGACGTCCCCGACCTTGTATAGTAACGACGCTGGACAGTCCTATCTTTGCTCTTAATGAACATTGCGTTTGGAATAACTTGTACTGGCATAGATCATAGAAAAATGTTATTACGGACTGTTAAGTAAGTACAAACTATTTTATCGTAAAGGCTACAGAACTGTTTTACAGTGATTCCACCGTGCTGCCAAAACCAGAATTATGTGGATACGTATCTTTATGGGTGACATTACATTTACACGTGATTTGGGGGTTTAGAAAAAAAGACATTAACCGATGAAATCCTTACAGTCTTTGTATATTAATCTGTAATGATTTATTGTGGTTTCCAACGGCTTTTTTAATTTGAACACCTAGGCATATGTGGACCACACGTTCACATAACCTACCGTTACACACGGAAAGAATGCTTACATGCAGGTTAATTGGGTGGACGTTGTAAATAAATCAATATTAAGTTGTATAGTATGTTATAGCCACGCCATTATTTAATTTGTATTATTTTGTTTGGTCTTTTATAAACAATGTGTGTGTGAGGTTCTCTCACTGACCGTCGTATATCTGGCTGCTTTTGAGGTTGCCCATGTAGACAACAGTTTTCTGCCTTATCACAACATGTAATGACAGACTTTATAATTTTGCATTCTCCACTGTTGACAACTTTTCCGTACCTCTGCGAAGGTCCTCAGTCCTCCATTGCCTCACGTATAACAAAGCACACACGTAGCGCACACAAAGTTAACCAACTTTTTAAACTTTTCTGTGCACAGTGTTCTGTACGCAACCAATCAACAATCCGTGTAGGTACTATGCTAGCGGGGAAAAAAAAAAAAAAAAAAAAACACCTATTTCCACAAATAAATGTGAATGAACTCGACAAAAATAGTTTGTTATTGTTTTCAAAAGTGCAGTGGTTGTAATATGGATAGAACAAACAGCTTTGATTTTTACTTGATACCTGCAGTTCAAATCAAAGAACTACTATACGACAAATCATAAACATGTTCCAGAAATGAAGTCGCAAAATTTAATTCTTGGACTGCAGCTATCAACTGGTAGTCACCTCCATAGGCACGGAATTTTAGTGTCACTGCCAGTCACGCTTTTGGAGGAAAACAACCAACATTACTCTTATTTTTTAACGGCAGCGTATTAACCGCAAAAGCTCATTGAACTGGTTGGTCGTCATTCGAGTGTACTTGAAAAACTCTTCACTATCCGTGTTCTCAAACAAATAAGTTTTTAAAATCACCATATTTTGGCCTGTCTACATTTAATGGGCATACCCACCAACAACCTCTTGGGCTTTATTGCGAAACAAATATGTTGGGAAAAAAAAAAAAAAAAAAAAAAAAGTCAATGTTATCAACTTAAAGAACATAAATTTCTGACGGAAGTAAGCCACTTGAAAAGTTACTCTTAATATTTCCGGTTCATCTGTGCGAATGTAACAAGGTTGGGCAAGATGGTATGTGCTGTGCTATTGCAAATGTAGCCTAGGCCTTATGTTGGACCAGTGTGTACGTGACTGCAAATATTTGACATGCAAAATTTATACGACTTAACCATAAAATGATTTTATTACAAAATTAATTTTTTGAAAGTCACGTCTGTTTATCACAACATAACTTTGCCCTAGGTGTTAGAAACACAATTGTGTAACGTGGTTACGTTTCTGTGAAATGAATGTTTGCCACAATCCCAACAAAATGCTAAGCCCAGTCAGATGAATTTAAATAAATAATGAAATAAACCTAGCAAACAATAAGTACCAATGCATAGAAATATGAGCATAATGAAAGTTTAAGTTACAATAGGCCTATTTGAGTGCATGTTCACCAGTAGCTTTTAAGTTTGTCGCTGACATGTACAAAATATAAACAACATGAGCTGTATGCTTGAATTTACTGTGTCTGTTCATCAGAATGGTTGTTCCTTCTATTTGATTTCTATTCCAACATGGCTAAATTAATAATATGTTAATAATGTTAGATAATTATCGTAAGAACTATTGTCAACATAGACATTGATAAAAACTCATAAAGGTGCCTAAATATGGTTATAGGCCTAAATTGTAAACATTTGTACTTGAAATAAAACAGAATTATTTGAACAGCTGAAAACAGTAAACAAAGCATTTGACAGTTAAAACGTATTAGTCACATGTCAATGTTTATGTTTACACGTAGCCGAAGGATACGTAATCTATAAAAAAAAAAAGGTAGTACTTTAGCAGGACTTCAGAAAAGTGTGAAGTAACCGCGAAAGGCCTATAGACTATACTGTGTGTACGGTAGCCCCACAGTAAATATTATGCACATGTATTTGTTTAGCCCCCCCCCCCCCTCCCTCCCCAGAAAAGTAAAGACATGCAAATCTGTGCCAGTCTGCTTTCCCGAGAGCAAGTGAAGGGAATGCATATGGTTGCACCCACTTACCTGCTCAATATTAACCAAGTAAATACCAATTTAATCTGATACATGTAAATAGGGACTGCGATATCCATTCACTCTGCCCAAGTTCTGGGATGAAGTGTGGCACGGGTTTGCATGTTTTAAATTTCCTGGAGCTACTTGCTGTTTTTAATGTTTTCACGTTCTTCAGCAATTTTCACGATCTTGTTTTTTTTTTAAATGGTTTTTACCTCGCAATTTTCCTGATTTTTATAGCCATCCCTACTATGCCACAATTTAGTATGGAAGTCAGATAAACATGACTAAATGAAAAAGAATCAGAACTTCCATACTAAAACCCAAAAATCATTTTTAAAAATCCCCCTCCAAATTTCAAAAAAGTTACGAAACGGCTGCCTTCAGTGCTACCATACAATTTTATGCTCATTTGTTTACAACAAATGGAATCAATGGCATTCTTGAATATTAACAAATGTTTCAACATATAGTTCACGTGGTACTTCCCGCTATCTAAAAAAGTCATAAATAATTTATGATGCCAAATATTTTTAATGAATGTGCCACACATTCCTTCAAATTGTGTTTTGTCTCAATAGTGCATTCTAAAACAATTCTGTTAACTTATTTGAAAAATAATGTGGATTGTAGTTTTTATTCAATTTTTAATCAATTTTATTAATGTTTTTACCCCATAGTATTGGAAATCTGATGGAAAGGTCTGCGTGGTATGAATTTTGAAAATTTGGCCTTTGTAAAGTTTATCATGTTAAAACTGCATAGAAGCATCACATTATGTTTCATGGTTCTAGTAGTAAAAATTTGATAAGTTCATATGTATTACACCCAAATTTTTATGCAATCTCCCATATTCTTTTATGTTCTACATTGACAAACTGATGGGAACCAAAGCAAAAGATGGAAAACCCTTCAGCCAATTTCACTGATTTCTGTAAGTATAGCTGCATAATTCAGGGAGAGAGGCCTGCGAATCTTCTTCAATTTGACTGCATGAACATTTATATCTTGCAAAAGTTCAGGAGTGTGGATGTGTCAAAAATGTTAGATACCACCAATGTTTGACTTTATCTTTTCAAGTACTTATTAGATCACTAATGCTAATTGAAATAGCCATGGAAAAAAAAATTAGTTTCCATTGCAAAGGTCCACTAGGATACAAACTTATTGTAAGGAATAAAATAAGGTGATGCCCCGTAAAATTCATATTAAATGTGATTACTGTTCACGATAAAATGAGCACTTTTGAAATCAGCCTTAGAGAAAATGTCATTGCCCCTGCCTGCATATATTTTAACGGGCGCACTGAGTGACATGCGCCAAGTAAAGTTGGTAACAATGTATGGAAAGCAATTCCGTATCTTAACGTAGAATAAAACGTCTTAGGTGTCCATTTGAGAAAACTTAAATTATTTCTTTACCTTACTGTTTTCTTAAAGCATCAAAGTGTAAAAACTACCAGATTTCTAAAATCTTTACTTTTCTAATAAATTCACCGTTTTACTTGACCGACGCATGAATAAAGTGATGGGGCCCATAGCAACGTTAATTTTACATAGCGGAAGAATACGTAACGTGCATACAAGTAGATCTCAAGCAGGGCTTGAAAGTGCTCATTTTACAGTGATCAGCCTCTATCTATACAGACCATATGTTGGCATTATTTTCTTGTTTTTTTCTAAACATTGAGATTACATAGCACTCCTCAACGTACGCTACTTTCAAACTTGCAATCTATTACCACTAATGTGACAATAAAAGGCCTATATTTGTTAATAGAACAAAGCAAGGTCTATTACGAAGAAAAACATAGCGACTTACCTGCCTGAACACTTAGATATGCTCCTATTCCAAGTGCTGTCGCTAGAGGCATACAGCGTTGGTAAAAACTCTCCGCATTACATTGCTTTAGCACTCGTAGCTCGTCTTGCGTGAATCTGTAAGGCTTCAAAAAAAAAAATTAAATATGGACTGACACATGCCCAAGTCATGGCTGTGTATGAATTATCTCCAAGTATACATGTGTCCATACATGGCGCCGTTTGAGATAACATCCAATTTCTCAGGGTAGTAAACAGAGGTTTTACATGACGAATGCTTACTTGATGGGCATAAGTGCATATTTTCAGCAGTCGCTGTATTTGTTTTTTTTTTTTTTGTTTTTTTTTTTTTTTTTCGTTAATGTGACTGTTTATAGGTTACAGAGTACGCTAAATTAAAAACTTTATTATTGTATACGTACTATTATACACAATGTGTCTCAATAGCAAGTAAACAATTTTAGGTCCTACATTTTCCTTTTATCTCACACAAATAGCTTACAGACAATAATGCCTAGGCCTAAATTATTTTCCAAGGGAGTTAATGTCTATGATAGTCACTACAAATAACATAATTATAATTTTAATCTGAATTATCTGGTTGTTTCAAAACTCGGTACTTCATGTTGTGTGTAAAATAATTTTAGGCTGTGTCTGAATTCACCGCCTTGCACCCTTGTCCCCTTCCCCTTGCCCCTGTGCGAAAAGCCCTTGTTCCCTCCGTGAAGATGTGTGCACCTTCGAATTTGGACACCCTTGATCATTCATAGCTCAATTACTGACCGATCGATGCACAAGTTTTTCCAACAGTCTATGAATTTTACAGTTTCATCCAGCGACCCTTCGACAGGTTAAACAGCCAGGAAACATCAAACAGTTAAATAATATACAAGTACTTACAAATCTTCAGTTTCTTCTAACACCATTCGTCACCCATCTTTAAGGCGTGAAGATAAACAGAGAACGAACATAGATCATAAAAAAAAAAAAAAAAATCTAGGGCATGAGACACATGCCATTGGCTGAAAGAAATATCCTAAGCTGCATTCATGCCCTCTACCCATGAATTCTGACAGCGACTATTTGATGTCACGCCCTAGATGCACATTTAAGTTAAGGGCCCTTGGCTTGTGAATTCGACACAGCCTTAATTTATGTTTTGGATTGCATTAACCCCGTAGTCTATATACTTCTAAAGCACAGAATGAACTAAAGGATTACCAGTTACTGGGAAGCACTGTTCAATTTCATGGAGCGTGAAAGCATAAAATATTTAGCAGATTTTATTGACTATTACCCGACACCTGCCAGGCCTACACTGCAATGTGACCACAGAAGTGGTCGGAAATCTTTGGAATGCATACAACAAACTTATTACATATAGTAGTGAGGTGGGTTTGAATATTTGGGGCACGTCGTCTTAAGCTGGAGTCACAATACCCCGACGACTATAACACGACGAAATCTGAGTAGCAACCAATTAAAAGCAAGGTCACTGTGATGTCAATCCGACCAAATCGCAGCCCAGACAGCCCCGAAAAAGTAGATTCTATTTCTACTTTCTATTGCGTCGGACTCGTTGGGGCACGCAAAAAATGTAAATACAATATTAGAAAACAAAATTTTGTGCGTATTTCCCTACCCAAGTCAACAGTAAACTAACTTTCGCCAAAATAACGTTTCAGACTTTATCGCAACTATATTAAAAAGTAAATAGGGCCTATTGGTTATTATAAGAACAACTTGTTTTAGAATTTTCCAACAGCCAACTAACATACCTTTCTCGCAGATTTTGTTGGGGTATTGTGAACAATAAATAAAGTTTAATATGAAATTCAGTCAAGCTCTGACATAATATCCGTCTGTCGTGTCATGTTTGTCGGGATATTGTGACTCCAGCTTTACAAAAAGGACACACAAAACTCATCCAAATTACCTACTGCAGCTTTAAGAACAATATACTACAGTACTCTCTGATTCACTCCAAACTCTCCTATATGCTGCCTATCAAGGGGCACACTTTGAACATTGAACATAAGTATACTATGGCGTATACACTCGCAATTAGGCTACCCCCGGTGGCGAGCTCTCTCAACTCTCCTTCACCCAACCAACTCCTTTTCCACTTCCTTCCTGAATTTACCAACCCAGATACCAATTCCTCCCTCAACACATTCCACTCCCTCACAGACCTCACAAGCATGGACTGCCTACCCCGCTCCGTTCTCCTCCACACCCTGTGAAGCTTCTCAGTGTTGTTTCCTCTTCCTCTAAACACCCCCTTACTTAGCTTGCAGTGTAGACCTCCCCATCCTCCCTCTTCATTCACCATCCTGTACATCCTGACTAACCGTTCAACTTTCCTCCTGTCCTTCAATGAGCTCCACCCCATTTCTTTCATCATCACTGATGACCTATAGTTCCCTTCTTCCTCACCATCTTGCCCCTGCCTTCGCCACCTACCCTTCATCCATCTTGCTGCCTTTCTCTGCACCTTTCCCAGCTCTCGTACCTCCACATACGGGTCCCATACTGCTGCAGCATATTCTAACATTGGCCGTACCATTGTGCCATACGCCTTCTCCTTCACCTCACAGCTGATTCTATTCAGCACCCTTCCCAGCATACCCAGAGCCCTTCTTCCCTTTGCTACCATCCTCTCTACCTGTTTTTTCCACCTGAGGTCTCCCTGAAGTACAATCCCTAGATACTTATATTCTGCTGCTTCTTCTATCTCGTGTCCCTCCCATCTGTACATGTCCTTGCTTATCATCTTCTTCCTTGTGATCCTCACTACCTTAGTTTTTCTTACATCTATCTTCATTTTATTTTTCCTGGTCGACGACCATATCTTATCAATGTCCGCTTGCAAATTTCCGCCCCCCTCTCCCATCTCAGCATATACAACACAATCATCTGCAAACAATCTGATTTTTCCCCTAATCCCCAAACCCATGTCATTTACCATTATGGTAAATAACAAAGGACCCAGCACGCTTCCCTGTGGTACCCCTGACGTAACCTCCTCTTCCTCCGATATTGCCTCCCCCACTTTCACCCTCTGGCTTCACCCCCTGAGAAAGTCCCCTATCCATTCCACTACCCTCCTGTTTGGTATCAGCGCCTCCACTTTCCTCATCAATGTTCCATGGGGCACCTTATCAAATGCCTTCTCAAAATCTATGAAGTAGGCATCCACCTGCTTCCCCTCATCAACTACCTGCATCAGATCCTCTAATAACCCAGCCAGCTGAGTCTCACATGAGTATCCCTTCCTGAAACCATCCTGGGACTCCTCCAACCAATGCCTATTGTTCATTACCCTCACCACATACTGCACCACCAGCCAATATAAAGTTTGTTATATTTTACAGCTTATTTGTCGCCGTAAGTATTTATTGTACAGCCTCTTTTATAGGAGCATTGCCTCGCCTTGTAGAGGCGATCTCAAGTAAAAAAAGGCATTGTAACCTTTGAATTTTAAGTATAAATCAGATATCACTCGTACCAATAGCGGGGGAAAGTACACATTACGAGTAACTATGCACATGTATGAAATTTAACAGTATATACTTACTATTCGGACACAGACTACAACTAATTAAAGAACTAGTAGATTTTACACGTACCGATGGTAAAGGTTGAGATTGGGGCCGTGGAGAATCCCCACGAAAACCCATTGGAGGATTATCCATTTCTATAGTATTTCCTATTTTCAGACACGACTTATTATCTCTTACTCGATGTAACTTCCTCTATATGTGTTCTAAACCTATTTGTCATAATTCTGTTTCATTTCAGGGCAGCTTTCAAGTGCAAAGAGTCGTCCCCAAATATACGTTTTCAGATTACGAGGCTCAACTTCTTGACGGGAACACAAAAATAAACAGTTTTGCATCATGCAGGAGAGAAACAGGGCGCCAAAATGACAAAACCAAATATCTCTGAGTTTCATTACAACATTCAACCCCGCCATAGGCTAAACTCGATGAATTTGACTCTCTCTACATGCGGCGATTGGCAAAACTCGTATGTAACACAGTCCAACATAATTTGTAATAGTTTAATTTTCACTAGATAATACTAAATATTTAAGTATTAGTTTGTAGAAATTCTAAGGAACAAATATATATGTTGGCATCAATGTAATATTTATTTTGAGCACGGATTTGAGTACTGCAAATGGCTGCATGTAGGACAAATGAGGAACTTGTCCAAGAGGAAGATGAACACAGTGAAATTGTGGCTGACAAATATTCTGAAGAGGAGTATGTTAATAGAAATAGTGACAGTGATATATCTGACAGTTCGAACAAAAGCGACAGTGATTTAGCAAGCGGGAATGTGAGATGTTACACATTAGTTCGGCCATGCACCGAGTGATTCTCAACTTTCTGATGGTGATGTAGTAATACGCCAAACAGATGTTGAGTCAGCAAGTGCATATGAATATGAAGGTGACAATAAAGAATCCAGCAGTGATACAGGTGGAAGTGGTGATTATTTGCCTCGTTCTAGGAAGAAAAGAAAATTCAAAATGTTGCTGAACGTAGTGCATACAGGGCAGCAAATGTGGAAGAAATGTCTAACAATATAGTGACAGTTACACCACAATTTGTGATACGGCTTCACAAACAGCTAGTTTTGAGGTAAATGCAGGCGTTCAGTGTCAAGTAGACGATCTATCAGACGCGATTCAGACTGCTTCACATTTCATTACAGGCGAGTGGTTGCAAAACTTAGTAAATGACACTAACAAGTATGAAACAAAGCCGAAAACAGAACCCATCTCCCAAAATTCTAAAGGAGAAAGAAGTGACTATTGAAGAAATGAACAGTTTTTTAGGCCTATGGATTTTGACAGGACGTCTTGTAAAACCTGCATTGAAATTGTATTGGAGTACTGATGAATTGCTTTCGACTCCAATATTTGCCAAAACTATGAGCAGGAATAGATTTAGTGATATTCTTACGTACTTACATTTCAACAACAATGAATCTCAGCAAGGCGATGACAGACTGCACAAAGTAAGGAGACTAATTTATATGTTCATAGAATCTGCTCAAAATTCATACACACCAACACAGAAGCAATGATTCCATGGCGAGGTCGTCTCAAGTTCAAAAGTTACAATCCCGGAAAACTTGTGAAGTATGGGATCTTAGTGTGTGTGGTATCAGAAGCAAGTACGGGATATATATAGGCTGTTCACGGTAACGTGAGAATTTTTGAAACCTTAGTTACTTTTTTATTACAACCAATTTATATACTTCCACTACTTGTTAATGTAAACCCTGCCACGTGAGTAATAAACACAGTATATACATTCACCATACCCAAAACCAAAAGTCCGAGGCCACAATGAAAAGTATTTATTGGTTATTATGTTTAATGGAACAGCTTCAAAAAGTGCTCACTTTACTGTGAACGGCCTATACATAACATTATTGTGTATGCAGGCACTGGTGTCCCACTGAAAACAACAACAATTACACATATATGTAAACCCTGCCTGGATAAGGGTTATCACATATACATGGATAATTATTACAACAGTGTTGGTATATTATGAGAGCTTCTGCAGTACAAAATAAATATTTGTGGAACTATTCGGGAGATAGGGGTCTACCAAGATAGCTACAAGTTGCTGGGGAAAACATGAAGAGAGGCGAGAGGAAGTCCCGCCAATCTGGTGATGTTCTTCTGGTGTCGTGGAAAGATAAGAGAGTGGTAAATATGATTTCCACAATACACTCTGACGGCATGGTGGCAGCAAGGGTAGCACGAGATGGAACAGAAGTACTAAAGCCTGCGTGCATTGCGTAATATAATAAGCATATGTGTGGTGTGGACAGAAGTGATCAGTACTTGTCATACTATACTATCACCAGGAAAACAGCAGAGAGGGCAGAAACCCGTGTGCTGCCTTCAATGTCACTCTACACAAAGGAAGCTGCTTTATCAGATCCGCACTCTAAAAAAAAAATATTATTAGTATGTACTGTATTTATTGTTTATTCAAAAACTTGTATTACCTATTCAAAAGCTTGAAATAAATATTTATTTGATAAAACAAAACTGTTTTATTCAGATATGTATACACTGATAAAATTTGGGAAAAGGCTGTGTTGCAGTCTAGATATAATTATGTAAAACTTGTAGCATGTCAAATTCTGCACTACGAGGAATTACTTAAGGTATACTGAAATAATCCACAAAGTTGCATGTTATTCTTGTGACAAATAAAAAATGTATGATTTTAGACTAAATAACTGCAATGCTTGGTGAAATCTACAGAAATGACCGGGCCTGCAGTATGTGTCATACAGCCAGAGGCCAGTACTGAATGTATTTTATTGGACGAGATAGTATTACAAAAATTTATTATAGGCCATTCTCGGTAACTTTACTCTTTTCTGAAGCTCATAGGTTACTTGGTCTTTTTTAAGTATTTTTTGTGTTCAGTCCTGTTTTCCCATGTTAGACATCTGCATCGCAATGGCATACGTCAATAACTTTCCATCTAGTAAACATAAACCATGACAAGTGAGTAATTCGTTTGAACTCTCAAATGCTTTGTTTTCTGATTGGCCATGTCTACTACCACGTGGCATAGAAGCAGTACACTAAATGCCTGCTGCCACTGTATATATAGTTTGTGCACAGAAAATGAGCACTTTTGAAAGCCTTGCTTAAGATCTACATGTGTGCACATTGTGTATTCTTTCGCCTTATGTAAAATTAACATTGCCATGGGCCTCAACACTTTATTCATGTGTAGGTCATATGAAACTGCGGAATTATTATAAAAGTAAATATCTTACAAATGTGGTTAATTTGTACACTAAGATGATTAATAAAAAAAAGAAAGCAAAGAGAATAATTTAAAATCTTATAAATAGTTACATAACACTTTACATTCGACTCAGTGTGCCCATTAAAATATTGCAGGCAGGGATAGTGACTTTTTTTAATGTTGTTTTCAAAATTATCACTTAATCGTAAAAAACCTTAACTTATTTTTATTGTAATACTACTTCCACAACCCATAGCAGCAGACACTCCGATTACAAAAACAGATAGCGCTACAGATATTAAATAAACATAAATTAGATAGAAAGTTTAGGAAATAATTTGAGTTTATTTATTATTTCCCTAATTTTAAAATCTTTTATTATGTTTGCTTATTTTACAAGATACATGTTATTGTAATAAAAACTTAATAGTTATATTATAAAAGTATTTTAGGACAAAATACTAGTGAAATGCGCATTATAAATAAATTAGGAAAAAACAACTGCAGATGAGCTAACAGCTCCCAGGCGCTACCCTGGGAATCCTGTAAAAGAATGCTAGCTTTGCAGCATACAGTAAGTTTGTTGATACGGGGGGGGGGGGGGGGGGGGGGTTAGCTTCTCCTCGCCTCCGCAAGCTGACAACTAACTGGGTGGCCAAGGGACCGATCTACCCCCGCGCTGAGGGAGTAGCATCCCAGTGATGTAAAATGGCGGACTGCAGATGAGCTAAACTGTCTTGTGGTAAACATTACGCTATTGGCCGCTCTCTCACTGTAGTGAACTAGGTCGTTCCGAACATACGTGATGGGTGTAAATTAATTGCTAACAAAGAGTGCATTATTGTGTGTAGATGAAATTACTTCCTTTCTATGTAGAAGATAAATGAATAGTGAAAATATACTGTGTTATCCACGCCCATGTTGTGCAATACAACTCCAAATTACTTTTGGGGCTACCACAACGATATTATAATAGGTTGTGTTGCGAGAGACATCCAGGCGTAATGTTAATTTTTGCAAGTTAGGCTTGTAAAAACTCAGCAATAATAGTTCCGACACACTGGATTTATTCTTACCAGTATTAGAAACATTTTAACAGAATTTAATTACAAAATTAACTCAATTTTCATATGAAGCAAATAATGTCAAAAAGCTATATCCAAAGTATTTGGTGAATATAGTAGAAAAAAGCAGGTTTTCACGATTCTCTATCGTAGCTAAACTCGTATTAATGCCGCTATCAGATGTATTCAATATCGTATTTATAGTACGAGTGAGTGAGAGGGATTTACGACATTATAACAGCGAGGTCTTTAGTGCCGATGAGGATGAAGTAAGTTAAATGGACGACACAAATATCCATACCCTGATTGGGCTTCGAACCCGGCACCCCTCGCACGGCGGACCGGCGTGCAACCGACTATGCAATTGGGGTTGGCACGAGAAAGTAAGAAAGAACGAAAGATCGCTGCATGACCATATGTCTGCCAACTGTCTCGTGCTGTGTGTCCTGCAGTTCCAGACCGATTTGCGACTGATGTCACTATTGAACTAGGTAGGTCTGAGATCCCTACAGTTCGAGGCAGTTCTGAAAGAGCGAAAACAAAGATACCGATAGACAGAGGCAGATAGATAAGAAATATGCATGTCGCGATTTGGCCAGTCATGGAAGGTGGGATAGCCAGAGGGGGAAAAGCTGCAGGGAGTGACGAACGATGGATTATCTGAGTATTCGGAGTGGCGCACCTGGTGTAGTTACTGATACTGAGAGAATGACTGACCGATATCACAAGAGACTAGCTATTTTCTGTCGCGGTGAATTGTGCACTTAGTTCTTTTTCAAGTCCAGTTCAAAATTAACTGGTAGTTCGTGAACTACCCGTAATTAGTTCGCTGGGAACTGCCCACGACTTGAGGACCTATGAGTGCGATGGGACGATGGCAGCTTGGGTGCGGCGGCTATCTGCAACACGCCACGTCCCCAGGTGGTGGATAGGGGAACCCCAGGCTCTGGGGTAACTGGAAATAATCAAATACCAGCCTGGGAACCAGTGCGAGAGCACCATCGTCGTGGATGTCGGGAACCTGGGCAGCACAGTATGAGATGGTGAAGCGTGTCTGCTGGAGGTGGTTCATTGCTCAAGGATGAGGGGATCTCGAGGTGCTGAGAAATACGAAGTTTATCGATTCTCACTATTGGATTCTGTGGGCTGCCGACTGCAGGTGAGTGATGAATGAATTGAAATACATCGGATCTTGGAAGTACCCCGATGTAGCAGGATTTGGGGACTCACCAGAAAAAAACTGTAGATGAATTTACTATAGAAAATCTTCCACATTTTTTTAAAAGTTGAGAATTTATCTCAATTCGACTTGATTTATTTATGGTTGTTGCGATCCCATAAAAATATCGAAAGAATAATGGAGAGAATTGATGGGTGCCACGTTCCCTCACCCCTAAGAGTGTCCAGCAGAATTCTTGCAACGTATCTGCAGCAGGGCCATGCACCAGATCGTGGGTGCGCTATTGAATCAGCAAGGCAATGCAGTGCAATGTAAGTGTACACCAGTGCAGCGGAACTGGTGGTTGTCAAGAGCAACTGCAGTGGAGACTCTGTGAGGCGGAATGATACCAAAGTAAACCCCAACAATAACTGAACTAGAGAGCTCAGGGGTTACATATACTATTTCTTGTTACATGTATTAAATTATTTCTAATTTGTCGTGTTTCCTTGTTCCCTAGTGTTTTGTAGGGCATGTTTACATATGTACTCCTTTCATCATTCACCTAGTGCTATGACCATTTTCATTCACCTGTGTTTTTATGTTGCAGAGTGTTTTATGTAATTTTTCATGTAAGTTTTAATAAGCAGCAAGACATGAGTCGAGATTTATATGTTTGTTGCAGGAAGTAGTTCTGTTCTGGTGTGTGGGTCAGCCGAGGCCCGCCCATGCATCAAGCTTGAGAGTCATTCATCAAGTAACATCGTATGGGAGTGGTGTGTGTGTTGTAAGCTCTGACTTTTCCCGCATGCCGGGAGACATTCATAATTTTTGGTACGTATGGACATTTAACTGCAATAGACAGATGTGTTCCTGACGTCCACGTATCCCTTGTGCCAGTTTGTTCCATTGCAGATGCATGAACCACACAGCAACACTCGATCAATCGACGTTAGGTTGCGGTCTCGATCAGTGCAGGACGACAAGAACTGTGTTTACACTTTTCTTGCCGTACTGTAACTCGTGGCCGTGGGTGAAAGTATTTAAAATTCATCACAAGAGGTAACTCTCATGATGAATGGATATGTTGCCTAAATGAGTGTGTCCCGTGAATTCACGATCGTTAGACGCAACAGCCATTGGAGGGAACACTGGAATAAGCGGCACCACTTATTCCCACAGCTTTCCGATGTGCCCGATGTTGACGGGCCCCGTGGCAGAATCCGGGGTGCGACGTGACTCTACGTAGTGTCAAAGACAGGGAATCACATACCCCCAGGTAGTGTAAAATGGCGAGAGGCTTCCTAGCCGCATTAATTAAAAGGCGCCATTTTAAGTATTTTTAGCGATGATTGCTCCATAATTAACTAGGGAAACCGCCTGCTCCAGTAAAGATAGTAGATAACATACGATAGAAGACAGGGCTTAGCTCTGCCCCTAATTACGAAATTAGTGTGTCATCACATCCATACTCATTCCTGTAAATAACCATTACAACACATACCAATTTTAATATGTTAATTATAAGAGTGTAAATGAAATCATCTCTCTAGAATCAGCCACCTTAGGCATAATTTCATTAGTGTGGTGACATACTCATGATGTCACTTTCTCAGCCATATCTGGGGCTCCGACATTCACGGGTATGTCACCAATATGTATTAGAGTAGTAATAATTATGTACAATATCAGTTTAATTTATCATGTTAATTATTAAGTTGCATTTTTCCATGTTTTCAATTTTGTCACTGGATTCGCTGGATGTGTGGCGAAGCCGACGCCTTGTCGTTAGTCAGACTTCAGCACTCCAGACAACCGGCAGGGCATATGGTATACTCTGTGTACCCCCATCGGCAATTCAATCTAGGCTGCATTTTCTTTCATCGCAATAGTTAACGTAATTCCATGACATTTAAGTACTTTTAGTTAGTCGAGGCGCGAGACGTGTTTTTATGTAACTCTAACATAAGGCCTACGCATTAGTTTCCACAGTAGAGATCACCAGCATGGCCAGAGTGCCGGGTCTGCTTAATCAAGGGTACACAAAAATTTTATGTGCAGCAACATTTCATTATACCTTTGTGGTAATAAAACAGTTATACCATAATTAGACATATTTTATTGTATTAAGTCTCCAGAGTTCATCGGGTCTTGCGACCTTGTAGCAGCATCAACTTTAAAGAGTTTTTCAGTGTATGTTTTGTATTTATCGGTCCTGATTCCCTAAAGCAGAGTAAATTCAGTGATAGTATAGGCGTTCGAAGTGGCCGACAGCTTCGCCTCAAAGGAAATATTTTACATTCGACATAATTTAACTGACAATTAAATTAGCTCTCTTTCATATTGACCACGTATCCAGTGACGCTGTAGGCCATCTGCCATACGACCCCATTCAACATCGTTCCTCTACAGAACATGGCGCCAGGCACATCACAAGTTTCTGTTCCCCACCTGCTCCTAGGCGGGACACGAACACATCACCGCACCACTGGAGGTGCAACGCGTCAAGACTTTAATCAATCCAGGAGCATTTTTATTGTTTAACCGCCCGGTATACCACTCTCACTTCCCCCGGGAATAACATCGTCCCAGGACACTTTCAGTACCGAAATTCTTATATTGTAGTGAGACTTTTACAGCTTAACTGCAGTGGCCGGTAGTGCAAGCCACCTCATTCGAGTGTAAAGTGTTCCCCAGAGAGTGATGTTAACCGTCGAATAAATGCTGTTGTGAAATGAATGGTAGATAGTTTATTTTGACAGCCTTGTGCGCTTAAGAGTGGTGGCTGCCATGGCTTGGAAGGGGGTTGATTTGGGATTTACAAAGGCGGTGACCAAATTTTTGAAAGAGGTGTTTGGAATTATACCCGGTAGGCACCACACTTCGCCGTGTAGGTATCAATGATGCTGGCGCGGTAGAGATGAGTCATCGTTACCTCGGGGTGCTGCAAGCTGATCACCCGGCCAATCTTTCCCACGATGGTCTTGCTGTTCACCTAATGTGGAGGCCTTGTTGTTTGCTAAATGAGGGGCTCTTCGGGCAGTCCAATCACCATGTGGTATTTAAAATTATAGACACATTTAATGGGCGTAATTATACTCCCTAAGCGTGGGTAGTTGGGGCCAAACCACACGCCCATAAATACTAAACACAATACTTTGAAATACATTGCAGCACACATGAAAACAAATAGTTACCCTTTAAAATGCACGTGAACACCTGAAGAAGAAAATGATGGGTTTTAAGGGGCCCGTGTCCTGAAATGCCTTTCGACGACCGATTAAAAAGGACTCGTCAGTTCATGCTGTTTTATTCGGAGACTCTAATTTTCCCTCCAAAGAGAACAGCTTACATTACACAGTTGCATGCTTTCTGTAATAAAAGCACTAGACTGGTATGGAGTTAATGGTGCTGATAAATTTACGAACTCCCCAGGCGATGCAATTCCTGGGGAGGCGACGGGGAATGTCCCAGATGGCATAAAACAAAAGGTTCTGAGAAATTAAACTATTGCAGAGAAGTTAGTGGTGATGAAGAATTGAGGCCGTCTGTGCGGGAAAAGTGCGAGAGTGGTTTCACACGATCCTCCCCCTCTAGGTGTGTCTTGATGACTGACTTCCCGCCATGGAGCGAGGGCTAGCAGGTGCGGGCCCATGTGACACGTAGGTACCTTCTTCCACATGTGGAAGAACGTATTTACTGTTACCTGCTACAAATAATATTTAACACTCCAAATAAAAATAAATTATTATTCTGAGACTTACGTTGCAAATAGGGTGAAATAAAATTGACAAAACACTGGTGGTGGTGAAAATAAATATTTATGAAAAACAACAACACTGCAAAACAATAGCACTGGGGCATGAGGGTTTCAAGGCATCTTTTACTTTATTTACTGATCACGTGTCGATAAATATTCCTGAAAAAATTTTTATTACCCTTTTGATGCAATAATATGTGTATGTGTCTCACTCCGCCTGCTCTCTTGGGCTGGTAAATGCATGTGGTATTACCCTACTTTGAACTGAACTGCACTTGTCTTATCCTGCACTTGCTTGCACCACTCCTGCACTCACAGGATACTGACATTACTCGCCACGATCAATCGTTGGGTGCGCATGCGTGCTGCGCTGGAGAGCAGCCGGCATGACATACAGCCTAAGGTGGGGAATGACACACGTCAAGAGGACGGGCCCTAACAATACCCGTTCGCATAATGTCTTACTTCATTCAACATGTGCAAGTGGTTGGCCCTAACAATCCGCATACGCGAGTGTCAATGGTTACTAATTTTTCCCACCAAGATTAAGCATCATGGTATGTTGTCGACCCACCAGCTACCGTTATGAAAACAATTACAATACAATCTGGAATAATAATCATCGGCGCAGAGGTCAACAGCATCATCTGCGAGGATATTTAGTCTGGGTGGACGACCTGCAACCCCCAGATCAGCAGAGTCAACAATCACCTTGGCATTGCCTCGATGATGCCCGGCGCCTAGTCGGGTAAACTAAATCGTAGACCTCACCTTCCCCGCCCCAGAAACCATGTCCAGCCTCTTGTAAGGTATTTCCTAGCCATCAAATTGGCTTTCCCGAACACATAGCCCAGTCCTACACCTTTCCGGGCCTTCTGACCACATCACATTGGCTGGTCCACCTGTTGCCATTATCCCATCACGACAATTTTCCTACATAGGTGACAAGTGACGTCGTCAAATTGTCACCCCTCCATGTGGCCAAATCTCCTGCCAAAATATTTTGCCAAGATTTCTAAAATAATTTCCGCAAAGATTCCTGGTCATTGAATTTTCTTGCCTTGTTCCTGCCTGCAACGAGGACAGGACGACAGGATAGCATCAGAAAGGACAATGGCAGCATCGTGATGCATGTGGGCCACCATTCAGATGCTAGGAAGCATGTCAGATGCCTACAATTGGAAAATCGATGCCATTCCGCAACCCCGCGCAGGTACGTCGGTACACCCAACGAGGTACACCCATATATAACATGCACATGGCTTTATTTACAATCAAAGCATGGTTGGCAGGATGACCGACTGTGGTGTTAGGACTGTTTACACCCTATGATGGGCAGTTCCAAATCAGTAAATGAGAGCAGTGATATTTGCCAATGCAGTCGTAAGACGAGCTTTGTTGACAACCGTGGCGGTGACATTCGCATTGCAATGAAATACAGTGGCAGTGGAACAATGCAGAACAACCAGTACCCTGCAGTGCAAGTTAAAATTGAGGCCAGGGTACTATTGCACTCAAATGCGCGCAGAGTAGCCCTAGCTTTCATCAGGAGTGCCTTAATGAGAGATAACGTAGCACAGCCATGGGACTCACATCCATTTGTTTATAATGTAATACGGCAACAACACAGTTAAATCAGGGTGTAAACCGAATGCAAATCGCATCCACAGAAACGCCACGTAATTGTGTTTTGGACTGCTGGGACAGTGGTACAACGACCTGTCAGTAAGTGTCAATAGCGACCATTTACAAGTTATAGTGTCAGGTACAGTAATAATGTGTCGAGTGCATTGATGCAATCCAGATGAGGAGAGTGGCAACAGTGTAGGGGAGGGATGCCACACGAAGCAGAGATACTATGTGCTTCTGTCACATACATGGCTGATTTAACAAACCACCACCATCCGAACCTACCTCAACTCATGTACCATATCCATTCCTACCACTGACACCATTATACCCACCACTACCTCACATGTTTTCCACACCTATCTAATCATCAGTTCTGCCAACAATAATGGGAAATTTTCCAAACTTCCTGCCCATAACTCCATATGCACTTAACTGTGTGGGAACAGTGACACATAAGCCCATGACAGCGGAAAATGCAGCACGGAGTGAAACTGCCGAGTCTATCCCAACTCAACCTCAGCCAGGGCTGACCACAGCTAAAACATCATCGAAGTGCCAAACTTTGCCCACCTTCGTCAGGACAGCAACGAAAGACCCAACAGTGCTCCTGGATGATTACGTATCCTGCCTCACCAATTAAGGGGTCAGCTGGGATGAATGGGCTTGTTGTGTCGGAGCACAACTCCATGGAGACGAGCGCTCCTGGTGGCTGTGCTTAAACCATTGTGGATTTCAGTGGGAGGAGTTACGTCTATCATTTCAATGTAGTTTTAGACGGGTTTATACCTCTTTGCAAGCACAGGGCAGGCTGATGCTGGAAGGTTAACAATTGGGTGAGTAACTTACAGCCTTCATCACACATAAAACTCACATCATTAAACACTTTCATCCAAATCTGCCAAAACGCGAAGTTCTGAAGTCATAGCAGAAACAGCTAGGCCAGCATTTAGGGCAGCTTTTTTTGCCCTTATTAAACTGCATGCTAGAAGACGTAATGCATGCAGCTATTATTTTGGAAAGTATACAAGAACAGCAACGTCGTGACGCGAATGTAGTAAATGGTGACATGAGGAATGGGAAGAAACTGTAAACAAAAGCCATCATCCCACCACACCACAACTTTTCTTACAATAGTCCCGTACTTTTAGTGGGCATTCTTATGATAAAGTGTACTAGCAGGAGCTGCATCAGGAAAATTACATGCAGGAGCAGAAACAGAACGAAGCAATGAGTTCGAGCGGTCAGAAACCACTGAGCAGAGACCCAGCAGGTAATGCCAACAATGCCCAGGGGGGTGGAACACACAATACACACAGTGGTATCCATGCAGGTATTGTCCGAACCAACACTACCACTGGCACAAGTGCCCCAATAACCTGAATATGGACTGCATAAAAGGAGCTGCAGAACGGAAGCAACAGGGAAACTGCCCGCTAAGAATTTGGTTACAGGGATCAAAATTAATCCCAAAACAGACAATTATTCAACAAATTAGTATCTGTCATGCACCGTTCAAACATTTTTTTGTTTCTATTAATGGTCAGCTATGCCACGCCTTAAGACGGTAGGCAAGCTGCTGTGAAGGTGTTACTGAGGTTTTCAGGTGCGGCAAATAAATTGCCGGGGAAAATGTTTGCTAGGATTATACAATACCCGGGTGCCAGGCATTGTCCGGTGGCAATGCCGTGATGTGGTAGACCTGACTGTATCTCTGGGTCGTGTGTCGACGACCAAAGGTGGATATCCTTCCGGCATTGTAGTTCCTCAATAATTATTCCAATTAAAACATACCTGTTGCACAGTATGTTCTAGGCAATCCACACACCATTAATTAAGTAAACGAAGACAAAACACTATATGCATACATAAGACACTTGAAAGATACTTGCTGGTGAAAAGTAAATTTTATGGGGAGCGGCCCCCGCTCCCCAAAATGCCTGAAGGTGCCCCAAATGAAAAACTCATACTCACACATATTTTCCAATGGGTATATTTATGTTTCTCTGATGGATACAACTTGAAATACATTTGTTGGGCTTAACCTGCCGACAGGGCAGCACTGTACAAAAATTGGGTGAAGTTGGTAAAAGTTTACAGTTACCTTAAGCTTTCCCAGGCGATGTTAACCAGGGGAAGGCGAAAGGTAGAGAATCCCAGGCGGCTGGAGCAAAAAGGTCCCGATTAATTCAAATCTATTGAAAATTAAGTGATTAGGTAAAAAGTTGATCACTACCAGGTCATGCGGGAAATCACAGAGACGACGGACCGCGTGTCCTCACTCTCGAGATATGGGACTATGACTAAACTTTGTAGTGCGACGCGCCGACCGAGTTGGTGGGCAGGCGGACCACGGCACTACTTTCTTACACTGCTAAAACATGACACAAACCCTTGCAGTCACGTTGCGTGAACAAAACTTGCATTAAAAAAGTTTATGTACAAAACAACTAGCATATAACAACGCAGAGTCTGGTGAATTACGTGAGAATGGGATACATGTGAATAGAAAAAAGCAAGGAACACAGAAACATGTATAATAAGCCCCCAGGGCTTAAAGAGAGTTTCTTTTAGTGTTTGTTATGCCTGTCTTTACACCCGTTACATTTTCCTTGCATTAATTCCGTGTCTTACCTGGACAGCACACAAGTTCTACTTTTCCAGATTCATGCATACAAGCGCACCTGCCTGCATGGCCTCCCCACAATTTCCTGCATGGCACTACCCTTGCTACACTCACATCACTGTGGTTCGACCTATCGCACTGATGAGGTGTGTTTGGCTTCAGTCCGAACACGCCGCCGAACTGCACTGGTGCACGTTAATGCTTTGGTAGAGTACGGTGTCAGGTGCATTGCAACGAATTCTACGGCAGGCAACCGGACTGGAAGTCGCTGTCGGCTTCACTTAATTGATACTGCAGCTTCGCACAACTTTGTACGACTGCACCTTGTTCACAAGCATGCTGTTATGCTTACTAGTATAGTAATTCAATTGCCAACGAATGAGTGTTGCAGTACGGTACAGGCAGTAGTGACAATTCAAGTCTTTGACATAAAAACCTGTACTTCATTCATTGTTATGCCAAACATCCGCAAAGATGCTATTTTATGTATACCTTGGCTTACGGAGCAGAACACAATTTTTGAACTGGTGGCGAGACGAATTCATCTTGGCGTGAAAGAGAGATGCAAGGTGTTATAACTTGGACTACTGCCCGATGGGTAGCTTGCCCTAGGTAAAACAAGGGAAATTTGACAACCACCGGAGTATCTGACTGCATTTCAGGGTGTCCTTGACGAGCACCATGACGTGTTTGGGAAAACTAGCCTATTGAAAATAACCACCGTCGCCAAGCACACAATTCTGCTCACAGATTATAAGCCCATGCATACTAGTCCACTGGGTTATTTACCTCAATAGATGCGGATAATAAAGGTGTAGATTCAGGAGATGGTTAATGATAGGGTGATAGAGCCCACCGACAGCCTGTTCATTTGGGCCTTTACTTTGGCGCCAAAAAAAAGAGTACCTGACGATTTTGCGTAGAATTTCGCTAGTTGAACCATGTGATGTGCAGCACGCTACCACTATACATTAGCATGAAGGACACACTAAGTGCATTGGGGCAGACTAAAGTATATACATCCCTGGACCTTAAAAGTGGTTACTGGCAAGTACCGGTGAAGCTGGAGGATAGGCCGAAGACCACGTTTACGGCTCCGAACAGTCGGCGATTTCAGTTTTGTGCCATGTCGTTTGGACTGAAATGCACCCCTGCAACATTCCAGGCGATGATGGTACGAGTGCTCGATGGGATTATTTAAGAGTATACGCTAGCGTATCTTGATGACATTTTGTTTGGTCAGGCAGTTGGGAGGAGCACGCACATCATCTCGCTGTTGTCCTGGAGAGATTAACAATCAATGAGCTGACGTGCTCAGTGGAGAAGTGCCACGTTGGAAAAACCAGAATCGATTTTCTAGGTCACATGATCGGCCAAGAAGGTAACAGACCGAATCCAGCATGTCCAACACTCGCATGCTATGACTCACGCAATCATTTGTACCTCCAAACTGAAGCCAGCCAAGAAGGAATCGGTGCAGTAGTGTACCAGGTCGACGACAGCAGGGAGAAACATGTCATTGATTTTGCAAGCGTCAAGCTAGGGCAGATGGAGAGATGCTATGATGTGAACGAAAGGGAATGTCTAGCAGTTATCTGGGCAGTAAAAAATTACAGCATGTATCTTGAGTATCAACGGTTCACATTATGCACTGACAATTGCTGCTTAGTATAGTTGCATACTGTGAATGAGGCGAGAAGCAAGCTGACGATATGGGTATTACATTTGCAAGCCTACGACTTCGTAGTGGATCATGAACCCAGTAGAGAGAACAAGCTGGCTGATGCATTGTCGCACAGACGTAACAATGAAGTGATTGTTAGAGATGAAGCAGAGAAGGAGGAGATTTTGCCGCCAGATTCACGTGACCAGATAGCTGAGGTGTGTGTGTACACATGACCATTACTAACAATAATGAGCTCATTAGCGACGTGTACAGAGAGATCATTGCTGTGCAGGAGAATTGCACATTTATGCAGGGGAAGGTTAGGCAATTCAGCCAGCAGGGAGTTGAAAGATGGTGAGTTATAGCCGGCAGACTTGAGACATGTTCTGCTCAACAGTTGCAGCGTGGGTGTTACCCTTGTGTTGAACAGACAGTTCGAAATGTACGCGATCATTTCTACTGGCCGGGTCTGAACCGACAGGCGAGAGCGTTCTTGCAAAAGTACCATCAGTGCAATGTGTACAAACATGTTGCTCAGACGGCAGTCAAATAAAAAGACAGCGGTTACCAAGAAGACCATTCGAGATGGTGTGCATAGATGCAATGGGTTCTTACCCGTGGCTGAGGGGAGGGAAACACTTTCTTGTGGTCGCAATGGACAACTTCTCGAGATGGACTGAAGCATATCCCACAAGTGGGATATCCCGCATTGGGAATTTCCATGGAACTTGCTGACTGACAATGGCACACAATTCACTGGCCAGAAATGGAGAGAACCATGCACGAAGTGTGGAGATAGCCATGTTACAACCACTGTGTATCACCTGAGTGCAAACCCACTGAATGCTGGAACCAAGTAATTAAGGTGCAACTGCCGCTCTGTGAATGGTCAGCAAGTCACATGGGTGGAACGTATAATCACCATATTGTATATGTTACGGAAATAGATGAACGCTGCGACGGGGAGGTCGCCCGCCGAGCTATTGTAAGGCCATAATCTACATCTACCTGGCACGGCCCAATGTCCATAGAGGGAGGAAAGCAGTGAGTTAGTGAGCACAGATGCACAGAGGAGGCAGCGTAGGATATGCTTACATATGCAAGAGAACAGCAGGATCTATATGCAGCAAGTTGGCTGTGGTCACCACCAGACCGCCACCCGTACTGCATACGGGGCAAGAAGTTTATGTGTGGACGCCCTCTCAATCCACCACAAAAAGAGTTTTCTGTGCAGAACTAGCAGCACATTAGAGTGGGCAACCACCTAGATCTTTCACGCAGGAAAGGGGAAAGTACGGGTGCACCGGAACGACATCCGGATACTATCCCCGGCTGCCATCAAACACACAGTTGGTCCCAGTGTGCCCCCAACCCCAATAAGGCGAAGGTCGCGACAAACAGTTGCAGGTACTTAAGGAGCTGCGAGGTATGGCGACACTTCAGGTAGAGGAACCAGCAGCTGACCCTATAGTGTGCATCAACACCGAGAGCTCACTGTAGGTGAGGCAGGATGTGGAAGCCATCGATAACTCCGTAAGCAAGGGAGGGGACCTGAAGATGCATCAGCACCTCAAACAGGTTTAGATGAAGAGGAGGAGGGTTGCAGGAGTCACCTGACATTGTTATGCCCTGCAGGGAATCTTAAGCACTATCATTAGATAACATGAGGTGTGAGGCACGTAGCAGCATCGATGTGCTCACCGAAATGCAAGAGCAGCAGGGGCAGGGAGAAATACAAGAGCAGTAGGAGCATCATGAGCAAGTGCAGGAGGAGGAAGCAAGTGTAGGAGAGGTGTTCGCAGGGTCTGTTCAGCCAGGTCGCACCCGGAGACAGCGAAGCAGACAAGAGGTTAGCAGGAGCTAGCAAGGGGATAGCAAGGGCAGCGGGTCTGAGTACTCGTTTCGCCTTCAGCACTCACGTCGAATGACACACCAGCCAGCAAGGTGTCACTAGTACAAACAGCCGGAGTTGCCCACCAGGAAGGTGCAACAGCTGGCGAAGCATCGGATGGCAGGGCCACAGGAGTGCTAGTACCACCTGCAGTCACCCAGGTAGACCTGCAACTGCTGCTGCTGCAAGTAATATCTGTTGGCCTACAAACTGTCTCGGTTGGGTGGGGGTTGGAGCGTTTGATGTGTGCCTCATTCACTCACCCCTAAGACAGTTTGTCCGGCCGAGTTCTTCAATGTCACCACAGCAGGTCGTGTGTGCGATTAGGATTAGCAAGTCTGTGCAGTGCAGTTAAGGGCATGCTGGTGTGCGCACCTGGTGGTTGCCATGAGCAACTGCAGTGTAGACACCACGAGGCAAAATGATACCAAAATATATGCCAACAATAACTTAACTAAAGAGCTCAGGGGCTACAAATACTATTTCCTGTCACTTGTATTAAATAATTTATAATTTGTTGTGTTTTCTTGTTCCTTAGTGTTTTGTTGGGCAAGTTTACATATGTATTCCTTTCGTCCTTCACCCAGTGCTATGTCCATTATCATTCACTTGTGTTTTTATGTTGCAGAGTGTTTTATGTCATTTTATATAAGTTTTGAAAAGCAGCATGACGTGAGGCGAGTGTTGTATGTTTGTGGCAGGAATTAGTTCCGTTCTGGCGTGTCGGTCAGCCAAGCCCCCCATGTCAGGCGGGAGAGTAAGTCAGCAAGTAGAATCGTACGGGAGAGGTGCCTGTGTTGTAAGCACCAGTTTTTCCCATGTACCGGGCAGCATTCATCAATTTTGTTATGAACATTTAACTGCAATATACTTGAATCAATCCAGGAACATTTTTATCGTTTAGCTAGCCGGTGTACCATTTTCACTTCCTGCAGGAATAACATCGCCCCAGGAAGCTTTCAGTACCGTAAACCTTATACTGACGCGAGACTTTTAGAGCTTATCAGCATGGCCGGTAGTGTTAGCAACTTCATTCGCATGTAAAGTGTTCCCCAGAGAGGGATGTCAACCATCGAATAAATGCTGTAGTGAACTGAATGGTACATAGTTTATTTCAATCGCCTTGTGTGCTTAAAAGGATGACCCTTACAATACCAACTTGCATCTTTTAAACATATGCCGCGTACCTCCTCGCAGTAGTCCGTTTGCCCACTACACCAAATCAGAAAAGAATTTTATTTTGTGCAGTGTGTGCACTCTACGCTGCAGGCGGCACAGGTGCAGTACAACGGTAGTGCCACGCGAGGAGCAGTGCAAGTGCGATGAGAGCTGAATGCTCATGAATAGAAAAGGAGATCCCACATATCATGTTTTATGTTTCTAAAGGGCTTAAGGGGAAGGCAAATGTCACACAACGACATGTGTATACATTCACACCAATTAAATGCGATAACGCTCTAGTATATTCTATTAAAGTGTTTCGTTCATGTACCATAAATTTCATTCTCATGTGTAACCATCCTCACCTCATATCATTGTATCAGAATGTATGAATGTGCTTTTAATTTGCAAGGGTTAATTTTAGCAACATGTAGGCTCCTCCGAAGGCAAGTCAAACAGTGTTTTAATGCAAGCGTGTTGTTGTAAAGTAGTTTCATGCGGGGTGCTGGCCCACCAACTTGGTCAGCATGCCACGTCTTCCAAGTTAGTCATAGTTTGTCTTGCGAGGGGTGCAGTGCATTACGTCGGACTCTTGTTACGCACGCTTAGGCGGCCGTCAACTTTTTGGATACTCACTTACATCAGCAATACACTTTAAATTTACGGAACTGTTATTCAACATGCCGCTCGATACTCCGCCCCTCGTACCGCCCAGAGTTTGCATTGTCTGTATTGATTTTAATTGTACTACTTAATCATTGTTACCACGTGTATGTTTGCCTGTTTTACCCATGCTGATGGGTTTGGCTCAGCGAGCAAGTGTACGTTACCTCAACTGAAGTGTTTTAATTGTTACCTAATAAGTTACACAGTTATGCAAAATACCATTGGTATTTATTTCAGGTAGCTGCAAGGTGTTTAAGGTACCAATATCATCATAAGCATGCAGAGAGTGCAATAAGTGTTTTTAATGGTCACATGTAACAGCAACATAAGTAAAGTGTCGCATGGGCGTGTGGGTAGCCCTGATATCACACAGCGCTGCAAGCAAGAACATATAATAATTTTCAGAGGACTTCTTCCAATCCCTGGAGGGATTAGGGCATGGTTGGTTGGCCGAACAACCTTGAGGAGAACGAGTCAGCTCTACCGACATGACTGATATTATTCTGGACAATAATGTCTGGTGCCTCAGGCAACAAAAATCCAAGACTTCCATTCCCAACATTTTAAACTTACTGCTCCTCCAACCTAACCTCAGTCCTCATCTGACCACATGACACCACGTCAAAGTGGCGCCCAACATGAGGCAGGATCCATCATACCATCTTCGCATGCTTTGATCATGTCTAAGTGTCATCCAACTTAGTGGCTTATCTTTTCAGGAATGTCTGCAAAATTCTTTTCTGTAAAAATCTGATATTTCCAATTTTCTTCCAAATTTTCCCTCAGTAATACCTACAAATACTCGCAACAAGGGGATGAATGGTCATCCAGGCGACCAGAGAATTCCATGGCAGCATCCTGATGCCTTCAGGATTCCCAGGATACACCAGATTGGATGCACGTGGCCACTTGAGAAAAGCGCACCAGAATAGCTTAGCCTCACCATTATTTGAGCACAAGGGATAGTGGCAAGAAAGTGGCAAGAATACACTATCTTTGGACAGTGGTGTGCCATCAACAGTGAGACAAAGGACACAGGGAGAGTCGAGCACACCAACCCCCCTCCCCTTCTACTTGCATCGCGATGCACAACGAGGAGGGAGAAGGAGAAACTAAAAGGAGGAGAAACATCTGGCCACTCCTCCCTCCATGCCGTGTGGAACAGCTGACAGCCCCACCGACCATTGACCCCTGCATATGCCGCACAGGACAGCAGCACTCCCTCGATACTCCCACATCATGCATCTGCGCTTCCGTATCAGTGCTTCCACATCTGTGCTTCTGCATCTGCGCTTCCATGCTATGTTGTTTACAAACAACCATGGCTGGCAAAATACCTTGCAGGACATCGTCCCCAAGGTGTTCGTAATGTTTATGCCCTCTACCAACTGACGTGGTAGGTTGGTATGAAATGGACACAGGTTTCTGCAAATTCACCAATAATACCAGTCCAGCAGTCAAACATGTCGTGAGCAACCACAGAACCGCGCTTCAGGAACAAAGTGAGAAACAATTTTCGGACACTAAAACCTCAATAATTATTCAAAATTCTCAGGTAATGCACTGCGCAAAATTGTTATGTGTGGGTTCGGGAACAGCCCCGATGAGTTGCGGACAGTGTCAGGGACAAGTGTGCCAGGAATGCTTGAGCAACGCAGAAACAAGCACAGTGAAAGGCTTGCAGTATATTTGTGACTATTGCAGCAAACAGTTACGACTGCAAATGCTTGACAAAATTTACAATGACTTGTTAACGGGATCACAGCCCCCATTTAACGAATGCAAACCAACAGAAAGCCAAGAGGAAGGAAAGCAACCAGAACAGCAGGACAAGGCTAGCAACGAAGCAGTACCAGAAATTGTAACGAGTGAAGGTCAGACACTCAGGGAACGCAGCAAAAGGAATTTAACTGCAAGGCCAAGGATGTTGGAAGTACCACAATGTCACCTGCACCAGATGCACCCGTGTCAGCTGACAACAGTCCAGCACCGAAGGAACAGGATTCCCAACGAATGCCAAACTTTCTACAACTACCTCTACCACTCCAGCTGATAAATCCGTACTTACAGCATTTCTCTGCCTATCCTAGCCAACTAATTTTTGTGCTTATGGTTCTGCATCAGGGATAGGACAGGCTTTTTGGAATGGAATTTGGCTCGTCGTAACTTATTACCAGGGTGGGCGCCAGCACTATGCAGTGATAGAGCATGTTGTTCTTGATGCAGTCATCTCAGGGCCATGTCACCGACGACCCGTGCCATCCCTGATGCCCTGCATCTTGGAGTCCTGGATACTGGGTACAATATAATCCTGGATTGCCTGGTCTAGTGAGAGTTGTTCGCCACCCTCAATGCTTACTAACCAGATGGAAGCTGTTCTGGGGTCTCTTCCACACCCATACATGTAATACGAAGTCGTATACTTTTTAAGAGGTTACGGTATCCCCTGAGGGCTACAATAATAAAGCGGAGAATTGAGGCATTGTACACACTTTTATTCTACCACTTTCCCCGAAGGGCACTGAAGCTTACATTTCACGACTGTAGCTCGGTGAGCTCTCAAACAATAAAACTCAGCACGTAGCCTACACGACTTAAGATGCAAAATACGCCCGGCCATGTACAAGACAGACTGGGTTGTGTGGCGAAACTCGCTCCGGGTTGCTAAAAGTATGCTACGGTTCCATAATAAATGTATAAACTATTGGTACACTAAATGGTTGGTAGAAAATGCAGAAATGCCTGGAGCGGTGAGACACGTATCCACACCCACGGTTGACGAAGACGCTACTCCTGTTACTTGCGCGGGCTGGCCGCTGGTTGGCCGGCCAGTTCCCACGTGACGTCACATGGGATGAAAAAAATGTGAAATAATAAAAAGGTGATAATGTGGAAATGACTGGAATGTGTGATATCCCTTATGATTACATATATGTTTTAAAACAACATCTCTCTCTCTCTCTTAATAAAACCCATGGATCAAGAAAAATAATAAAGTACAAAAGTAAACATACTCTTTGCAGTAAGGCAACCATAACCACTTGACACTGGAACTTACAGTGCGGTTTTGGGTTATCTAAGAGTAGGCCTACATATATTGATGTGCCTACATATGTTTTGAAGGGATTTCAAAACGTTTGTACTACATTTCAGCATGTGAAATAACTTTCTTAATGAAAATAATAATAAAGTAGTCTTAACTGGCCACGTGTTTCTTAAGTCTCTTGGACTCCGCGTACCAGCCCTCGTGATCTACAATTATTTCTGGAACTACTGTTTGTGGAACTGGTGTTACTGGTTTTCAAAATCAAACGTAAAGAACAATTAAATACATAGGCCCACAGGCAATTAACCCTACATATAAAATACATGATAATCCTATATTAAAGATTATTGTTTACATACGGCAATAAAAATAGGTGTGTTCGACCCCTGTGTTGATATCTCAACTTGGTACTGTAATTAATGTGCGCCTTTAAATAATTACATAAACATGCTACGAAACATTACATAAAACCCTGATCACCAAACTTATATTACCCGTACCTTACGTTGCATGCCAATTGACATGAGATATTGGGTAAACGACAAACGTCTGTGCACGAGTGGGCGTGTACACGTTATAACACAATACACTCTTTATTAAATAAATCAAATGGCACAACACTTAAAAATAGCACATAAACAAGGGTAGTTATACATAAACACTGGAACTGACAATATAAACACTTGGGTAGCACTTTTCGCAATGCATCACTGTACACGACACTCGCGCGTGTACACGTCACGTGGTGTATGGCTGCTGCCTTCTGACGTACACAACACTGGTTTAAATGATCAAAAATATAATTAATTAATTAAAAAGGCCATGGAAAATAAAATACCCTACACAATATTATCACTGAAAACAAACATTAGTGCAAACAAACGCACACACAGAGGTGGAGGCTGCTACTGCACTGCTCCTCTCTCATGGCGGAGTGTGGCTTGATGCTGCACAGCAGACGATTTGGTGAATGGACTAGGAGATGCTGCGTCGTACATGTATAACTTTATCTGCAATCATTACCGCAAATATTCATTGCACCTTTTCTGACACCAACACCACTCACTTCATTTTCTATGCCCAGCTACAGAATCAACACATCTCCGAGTTGGCCCACGGACAAAGAGCAACAGAAAGAACAGAAGACCAACCAACAAGCAAGCATAGAAAGCTGCCCAAAATGCACTCCGACACATTTCCAAAACCTGCCAACGTTTACCGGCATCGCAAGTGAGGACCCAAGTACCTTCCTCAAAGAATGCGTGTCCCACTTAATACGTTATGGTGTGTGGGAGGACTAGTGGGCCAACTGCATTGGCAACAAACTACAGGAAGAAGCGAGCAAATGGTGGAGTGCCACGAGCCATTACAGAATGGAATGGGAGGAATTAGTGCACTCGTTTTAGTGCAGATACGGCAGTGTATTCTCGTCTCTGCAAGTGCAAAGTAAACTGCTCTGGCAGGAACAGCAGCCAGGAGAGCAACTACCCACCTTTATCACCTAGAAAGCCCACTTAATGAAGTGCTTTCAGACACATTTGGCAGAGAGGGAAGCATTGGAGATTATGGCGGAGATCGCATTACCTGTGTATCGTGCAGCACTACTGCCCTTCCCCAACAGTAGTATAGGAGAGGTATTAAAAGCAGCTATTATCCTGGAATGCAACACTGGCACAACGTGCCGCAAGAGTGCCACCACATGATGGCGACATGAGCCGCGAACAGAAGATGAGTAGGTGCAACAGGAACGGGTAGATCGCTACCCCGGACAATCTGGACAGCAACAGAGAACGAATGGTGCGAGTAACAGAAAAGTGAACAGTGCGCACTACGGTGATAAACCGATGGGAGAAAATGCAAAATGGAATGTCGGGCAAGTGCGAGTCAGGCTGGACAAGAGCAAACCTCCAGCAACACCCTGTCGGTACTGTAGGCTGACAGAGGTCTTCCATTGGCACAGCTGGTGCCACAACAACCCACATTTAAACAGCTACAGAGGGCCCACTTCCAAGTAGCAGGGAAACGATGTGTAAGGGGAAGGGGAATGATGCTCTTTCCTCCGTGGCAGCAACACCCAACACCAGAATGCCACAAGCACTATTACACCAGGTGAGTGGGAGCAACGCTCAATTTATCAGAGTTCTTGTGTATGTAAATGGACAGCCCTGCCACGCATTTATCGATACAGCTTCATCGCATAATTTTGTAAAACCCTGCTTTGTCAATTCTAAGGATGTAACACCCACGAATCACATAATCAAACTCGCTACTGGTTAGCTGAGTAGTGGTGCGTTGGAACACGCTACAGTTACTGTCAAAGTGAGGGACCTTAAAACAATAACAAGCATGTTAACAACCCCATAAATCAGAGAGGATACGATTTTAGGCGTACCTTGGCTCCAGGAGCAGAACACACTAGTAGAACCGGCTATCAGACACATACATTTTTGGTCGAAGAAGAGGTGCACAATGTATAAGATCGATAAAACTTTTGCAGATGACCTAGCCCCAGTTTCACTCTCAGAGTATGATCATGACATTCCGCCACAGCATCAGGCAGCATTTCAAAGAATACTGGATAAGTGTAATTAAGTCTTCGCGAAAATAGATGCACTCCGAAGAACGACTGTCGGTGAGCACGAAATAAAATTCAAGCAGGAAGGAGCAATTTATGCCGGCCATGGAGTTATATGCCACACCAAACTAAGATTATATGCGAGCAGGTGAGGGAAATGTTAGCAGACGGAGTAATCGGGCCCACACATAGCAAATTCAACTAGGTGATAACATTGGCACCAAAGAAAGACGGAAGCTGGCATTTTTGCATCGACTTTCACCCATCAACAAAGTGACCTGTAATGACTTACCGCCTTACATAAGTGTCAAAGATACCCTTGATTCGTTAGGGAAAACTACTGTGATGACGTCATTCGTTCTCCGTAGTGGCTACTGGCAGATCCCTGTAAAGCCAGAAGACCACAATAAGACTGTGTTCGCCATACCAGAAGGGCGTGGGTATTATTTTTGTGCAATGCCGTTTGGTTTAAAGGGAGCACCAGCAACGTTCCAATCAATGATGGCCCGTGTCCTGGACGGAATCATTGGCGATTTCACATAAACCTAATTTGACGATATAATGATATGGTCCAGTAGCTGGGAAGACCATGTCCATCATGTGTCAATGGTGCTAGAACGACTCGCAATAAATGGCCTAATCTGTTCGGTGAACAAGTCTCATGTAGGAGAAAGCAAGCTGGAGATCCTAGGGCATGTTGTAGACGAGGACGGAAATACGCCAAACCCCGAGCAATTACAGCTAATGGAGAATTATGCAAAACCACGTACGCGCAAACAACTCTGCCGATTTTTCGGACTAGTTGATTGGCTACACGAGTTTATTAAAGATTTATCAGGTGTGACCACGCTCCTCACGGACCTACGTTCACCTCAGAAACTGTTCATGTGGGGTAACGCGGAAGAAAAAATGTTCAATGAGATCAAAGTATGTTTGCGCCCCTTCCCTAAACTCGCGAGATACGATCCAGGCGAGCATTTGTATTTAAAGATGGACACCAGCCAGGAGGGACTGGGTGCCGTGCTGTACCAATATGCAGAAGATGGCACGAAGCACATCATGGACTTTACAAGACCGAAATTAGGCCAGGTAGAAATACGCTACGATGTTAACAAGAGAGAAATGTTAGTAGTCGAATGAGCCATCAAGAAGTATGGACCCTACCTGGAACACCAGCTGTTGGGTACACGACCTACATTTGTGCACGAGTGGGCATGTACATATCATAACACAATATACTCATTATTGAACAAATCAACACAACAATTTAAAATAGCACATAAACAAGGGTAGATATACATTAACACTGGCACTGACGATATAAACACTTCTGTAAGAAATCTCGCAATGCATTACTGTACAAGGTACTCGTGCGGGTAGTACCTTATGTACACGTCACATGGTGTATGGCTGCTGGCTTCTGACGTACACAACACTGGTTTAAATAATAAAAAATAGAATAAATGAATGAAAAATCGCTCTATCCACCGCATCTCCGTGGCCCCACTGATATATCGCTCTATCCACTGGACCTCCTCAGCCCCACTGAAAAAATGGCTATTCACTGCCCCTCCGTGGCCTCACTGAGTAAATCGTTCTATCCTCTCGAACTATGCAGCCCCACTGAAATATCGCTCTATCCACTGGACCTCCGCTGCTCCACTGATATAATCGGTCTATCCAACGCACCTCCATGGCCCCACTGAAAAAATCGCTCTATTTATTGAACCTCACCGCCACCACTGAAAAAATCACTCTCTTCACTGGACATCCATGGCTCTACTGATAAAATAGCTCTATTCACTGTACCTCCGTGGCCCCACTGAAATATCGCTCTATCCACTGCACCTCTGCTGCCCCACTGAGTAAATCACTCTATCCACTGGACCTTCGCTGCCCCACTGAACAAAAAAAAGTTATATTGTCACTAGATTAACATGGCCCAATTTAAAAGCGCTACATCAACTGCACTTCTACGGGCTCACTGAGTAAATTGCTCTATCCACTGCAAATCTGTGTCCCCACAGAAAAAATCACTTTATACTTTTTGCCTCCGCGACCCCACTAAAAAAAATCGCTCTATCCGCTGAACCTCCGCTGCCCAACTGAAAGAAACATGCTATCCACTGCACCTCCACAGCCCCACTGAAAAATTGCTATATCCACTGGACATTTCGTGGCCCTAATGTAAAAAGGCGGAAGCCAGACTGCCAAAGAAACTGGTGATGGTGCTCCCAGAGAACGAGGAGTAGACAAGTGTGCAGACCAAAGAGGTCTTGCAAAAGAACTTGAATCCAGCTAAGGAGGGACTGCGAATCAAAAACATGTACTCGCTGCGGAATGGTGGTGTAATGGCAGAGGCGGCAGACGAGCAAACACTGAGAAAAATACAGACAGCCAGCAAGATTCGAAGTCTCGGCCTAAAACTGGAAAAGCCATGCCATCGTGGACCGAAAATAATGGTCTATGACATGCCCAGGGAACTGGATAATGAAAGAGAACTGATGGAGACATTCCACCAGCAAAATTTTGGTGACTCTGGTGTAAGTCTGGACACCCTGAAAAGGGATATGGTACCTAGAATGGGAAAGGGGGACAGATCCTCCCGATGAGTCATATTGTTTTCGAATGCACAGCACAACTGAGGAAACAGGTTATCGACTCAGGAAAACTTTATATAGGTTTCGCCTGTTGTCGAGTAAAGGGTTTCATTGAGCCTTTACATTACTACAAATGCCAAAGGTACGGACATTTAGCAAGCAAGTGCAAATGGAAAGAGGTGTGCTCTAGCCGTGCGCAGGAAGGGAATAATCACAAGGACTGCAAAGAAAAAGGACAAGAACAGTGTGCTAATTGCAAAAGAAAAAACAAAGAACATCTACACATGGTTGACAAAAGGGACTGTCCAGCTTACACCAGATGTTATGAGATGGAAATAGCTCGTGTGGACTATGGCTGTTGAAACCATCAAATTTGGGCAGATTAGCATGCAGGGGTTGGCTGTGGTCACTTCTGAAATGGTAAAGCTGGCAGAGGAGACCATGCTGGATGTAGTCTTGTTCCAGGAACCCTATGTTCTGCATAACTAGGTTATGAACATCCCAGGAATGGTGTTGACTAGTAGTGAGACGCCCAGGGGAGGAATCTGAGTGAGGAAGAAAGCAACGCCTATGATCCTTGAGGACATATCCAACGAACATCATCTGGTGGTGTAGTTGATGATAGATGATCATCAAATCCACCTGGTATCTTCGTACTTTCAGTTCTCTAAGAGTACGGAGAGCCATCTGGAGAGTTGGGATAGGATCCTGGACAAGCTACATAATAAAGGAACAGTAATCGCCAGCGACGTGAATGCAAAACCAACACTGTGGTATTAACCAGTCACGGACGAGAAGGGTACTCTGGTAGAACAGTATATAACTGCACGAGCCGTGCGAGTCTTCAACCAAGCTGGACACCTACCGTCGTTATGAGTCTCCAGCAAGAGACACCGAGACTTTCATTGATGTGACACTGGCCACCAGCAAAGGCAGTCAACGAGTTGTGAACTGGGAAATGGTGGAAGAAAGCAGTGATGACCACAGACTGATCCTGTATGAGATCCTCTTAACACGAAGCATAATATAATCCAGCAGAAGTCCGACCTCTGTACTCACACCAAGGGGCAAATTTGAGACTTTTTGATAATATTCTGGTGGTCAAGATGGAAGAACTTATGGAAGATGAAGATCCAGATGCAAGGGTTCACAGAATAACAACAGCCATCCAGACAACGTGTGACTGCGCATTGAGGAAGGTAACCTCAAGGCCACCCTCCAACATGTGGTGGGACCACGAACTGGATCAGATGAGGAAGGAAGTTCGGCTGCAACGTCGAAGGCTGAAGTGAGAGAAGGATGAAGGGAGGCGGGAGCAATTATCTGTGGAGTAGAGAAGGAGCAGGAAGAAGTACTTCACTGAAGTTCGCCAGAGGAAATCAGAGTCCTGAAAGAAAATGATTGAAGTACATGGTAACAAGGACCCTTGGGGATTAGTGTACAAAGTAATGGCTTGAGAGATGAGGGAGATAACTCCCTTGTGAATAGTGGAAATGGCCTCAGGACACACGAGCGACATTGCTGAAACAGTTTCAGCAATGATGGAAGCACTGCTGCCAGGTGTCTCAATTGAGAAAGAACTGGATGAGCATGTGAATAAAAAAAGTTTAGTGAATATACTACCAGACACTGATGATGCCCAGGAGTTCACAGCAGAGGAGCTGGACAAAGTGGTCAAGGTATTCGAGAAGTTAGTTAACCAAAGGTTAACCAAACAGGAGGAATCAGCAACCGACAGTGCGGATTCAGATGGGGGAAAAGCACAGAGTTGGCGGTATTGGACATGGTATACCAGGTAAAGACCACTGACTGCTCTTATGCAATGGGAATCTTCCTGGACATTGCCGGAGCATTTGATAACGCCTGGTGGACTGAAATCTTATGGCAGCTAAAGTCGAAGAAATGTCCACGAAATATATACATCTTACTGGCAGACTACCTGAGGGAGCGATCGTGTGTCTACATCACAGATGACACACAGATAGAGAGTCGACTAACAAAGGGTTGCCCGCAGGGATCGGTGCTGGGACCGTTGCTGTGGAACCAAGCATTTGGCAGCTTACTAGAGCAACAATTACCAGATAAAGTCACCATCTACGGATATGCATATGTAATTAATAGTTTACTGTAAACTGCAGGTGGTTAAAACAAGTCAGCATATTGCACTGACACCTACTTGTTTGTTGGAAGTTCTTATCGTTTTTAAAATTTCATTACATGTACTCGTGTTACATATTTAACAAATATAAAACCATGTATTCTTCATGTTTATATGATAGACACACAAATACGCGTGGTATATTAATTTTAGTAAAGAACGCACAATGACCAAGATCAAGACACAGAACGTGCACCAAGATTTTTCTCTCTCATAGTCGCATAATTCTTCGAATAGACGGAGGAACGTGGGGCAATATCGCACGCAAATCACTCCACGTACTCTAAATCGAAACATTTCATTGTAATTGGAGGGAATCGCTGTGTTTATTGCCATAAAAGCTGTATGTAGTATGTAACATAGCACCGCTAATTCTACATATAAAATGGCGTTTATTGACTTTCTCGTACACCCCGAGAGCAAGTGGCCAATCAGAGCGTTGGTACACGGAACACAAAGAAACAGTTACTGTGTGTCTCTTCTGTAATCCATTGTTTATTCTGTGACAATACAATACAATTCTCTGTCCTCAGTATATATATATATATATATATATATATCCCGTCAGCTCACTCTGGCCTGAGGACCTCTGTTACGTTCATGCGCGCCACACGAGCCGAACGAATGAATAACGAAACTATCCGACATAATCGCACGAAATTTTCTGTATTTGCAGAGTAATTAATATATGAGGACGCAAATCGATCACATAGTTTTATTTTATCTGAAGTATTTTTCTCGCAATAAAATTACTTACTACGATGCTTTTTATACGCCTATCTCTTTTTGTATACATACAACATTTCCCCCTTCATTTTAGGCCAGTAAATGTATAAAATATTGGACTAAAATCCATAATAAGCTGTAATTTAGTCAGTTATGGACTAAATATAGAGCCATGAAGCATAGTGTTAATAACAACACAGTGTTTCTTCAAGCAGCGGTGGTAAAATTTTAGTAGATAAAATTAGTATGATCCTAAATTTTTTTACTCACTTAATTTTGTATTTAAACTTGAGCATAATTCCAGAAACGTTTAATATACAATTAAAATAAAACACATACAAAATATAACATTCTGAAACATGGCGCGAAACCTGATAAAACACCTAATTAATATGTTTGAAACAATTAGACCAACCGTATAGTAGGCATTGCCCGGATCACAGAGCATTGCCCGGATCACTTTGTTCTTCAGTCTTGGAAGAATTCAGACATTGTATTTCTGCTTTAGCCGCGAATTCACCAAGTTCCTACTTCCTACAATAAGAGACAAGAGTACAGTAAAAAATTCCGTATCTTTGCTAAATGAATGATATGTTATGCACAAACACACAAGACAAGCATACCCTAAGAAATAGTGCAATATTATTGTTTTGTGACGGAATTGTCTTACTTTTAGTTGAGCACGGAAGTAAACTGCTTATTGGCGTGTCTAAGACGCACTCATGCACAGCAAAAAGCTTCTGTATTTCTTACGGGTCCAGGCCGTTGTAGGGTTGTTTGGGGTTTTTCGGCGAGGGGGAAGGGGGGCTGAAAAGTATAAACTCGGAATGGTTGCCATTCCGGAAATTTTACATCCATACTTGCGCAGAAAAATCCGGAATGGTAACCAATCACATTTTATTAGCAAAGCACTGCGTACCTGAATCCCGAATAGTATCCATTGTAGGAATGTTTACAATTCCGTATTTTGTACCGACATTCACATCCCAAATATCCTGAAAAGTGCCCACAGTCGGAATATTTACAATTCCGGTATGTGCGATTTTCAGTTGTCATCCACAAAAGCCTGAAAACTGTCCACTACCTGAATGGTAACCAATCTGTCTTTTTCGCATCAGCGAAGCTTGGAGTTTCCCCATAAATGATTGTCCTGATTGGACAATCTCTAACCTACGTAGGCAAGATACGATGTTGTGATAAATCTGTGTTTCCACAGCTGTAATAAATATACTGTGACGTGTGTTTCGTTAATGATTGCGTCTGTGAAATGGCGTGCCTTTGTGCATCGTGGTCGATACGCTGGCCCTCTCTGTGCGTGATTTCAAATATTTGATTAGCATTATTTATACGTTTTAACTGTGAACTGTTTTATGGCGTAGTTAATTATTTACTTCCACGTATGTTTATTTATCACAACGTTGTACCTTTGCCCTTGGGGGTTTGAAACACAGTCGTGTAATGTAATTTGCCAAAATCCCAGAAAGAAAATACTAAGCCCAGCCTGATAAATTCCAATAAACCTAATAAACAGCAAGTAGCAATGCATAGAAATATGAGCGGAATATAAGTTATCGTAGGCTTATTTGTGTGCATGTTCACCGCTATCTTTTAAAGTTTGTATGACAAAAATGAGCAACACGAGTTGCGTGATTAATGTGCCTTTTTCACTGGTTGTTTATTCGTTTTAATATTTATTCCAACTGAGGCCGTTCTTTTAGAGAAATGACCCGACACATATCAATAACAAAAGGATAATTAGTACAGCTCTTTACCTCGCAGTTGTAACAGTGTTAAACACAGTCACGACAAAATACTAACGTGCATTACATGTATTGTGCTATGTCGTGGAAAACAAATATGTTAATGTAAAATAACCGTAAGAACTGTCGTCAATTCAGGCATTTTTAAAACGTCATAAAGCTGACCTAAATAATGTTAGAAGCCTAAACTGTGAATATTCGTACGAAATGGTTTTCGGAATATGACAAGAATTATTTGAAAAACTGTAAACAGTAAACAACACATTTGACAGATTTAAAAGTAGAAGTCACATTTCAATGTTTATTTTTAGTTGTAGCGAAAGTATACGAACATATGTATACACACAATGGAATGTAAACATTGATTTTGACAGATGCTACATGACAGTCACATGGCAATGTTTGTTTACATTTGGCGAGAGGATACGAAACGGTCCTGTAAGAAGATATTTAGCAGGACTCCGAGAAAGTTGCTTCCAATGGGGAATGGACTATAATTACTTCACATTTATTGGTCAATAACACCAATTGTATCCACCTTATTTTTTCCCCAGAATAATTTTTGCGGGTATTCCAAACAGTTCTGCTTCCAATTTCTTTCAAAATAATTTTAATTGAAGTGTTGGTAGCAGACGTATGACGTATCTGGATTGAACTGGTCTCTTCTCCTAAATTTAACGATCCATTCATTCTCCCTTGCATCCTTGGGAAATCTTAGATGTGAAATCGCACTCGCATGAATTATCGTCTGATCTAAACTGTTATTGCACACTACAACCGCATGTCCTCTACCAGGCACCGAAGAGTGTACGCGGACATGAGAACGCAACAAGCGGCCAGTAACTACAAGAAAACCAAACACTCTGCCTACAGCAAGCAGAGAGAGAGGGATGTCTTCCGTCCAAGCTGCCTGGGAGGGCTGCGACTGACTGCGAGCTATATCACCCCTCTATCATTCGCTCCACAGGCTGCTCGAGGCGGCCCCGGAGCGAGCACATACATACGTGGCCCTGAAGCGAGCGTCACTCAGTCCGGCCTGGCTGAGGACCTCTGTTATATTCATGCTCTCCTAATACTTCGCTGCCCGCAGTTTCCTATCTTGTAATGTATAACGGTTGCGGCGTGCGCTCGAGGAAAGTCTCGTGGCGGCCCCGGAGCGAGCACATGCATACACACCACACGTGGCCCTGAAGCGAGCGTCACTCAGTCCGGCCTGGCTTAGGACCTCTGTTATATTCATGCTCTCCTAATACTTCGCTGCCCGCAGTCTCCTATCTTGTAATGTATAACGGTTGCGGCGTGCGCTCGAGGAACGTCTCGTGGCGGCCCCGGAGTGAGTACATAATACACCACACGTGGCCCTGAAGCGAGCGTCGCTCAGTCCTGCCTGACTGACGGACCTACGTAATTTTTAAAGGTCTTCTCAGCAGTCGACATTAATTGAACTTGCCAGTTGTTGATGTTAGCTAGATTCCTGCCATTGATTTAATGTATTTTTTCGAAAATATTTCTTAGTTTTCTTGTGTTTGCTGTCTTTCCGTTATACATATACAATAAAATCTTATTTTATATCTATTACTTGTATTTGTGAGCTATCCCAATCTAGGTTTTCATTTTTCCTTAATTTATAAATATTTATCCAATTTTGTGCAGTTATTTCTATGGCCAATCCTTTAGCTATTGTGATTACTATGTCGAAAATAATGGTACTGTATTGGTTTGTGCAAATAGTTAAACATTTTCCTTTGACTTGCTCTAAGTGTTCTTACGAAATATACATTATTTTAATTTTTTTCCCCAGGCACTCGAAGCATATAGGATGATCGGTAAACATAGTGTTTTATAGAAAAATAACCAAGTTATTCTATTTAGTCCCCATTATAGTCATGATCACTTTTCAGGCGTGAAAAATACATTATTTGCTTCAGTTGTGACATGCACTGAGGTAAAACAGCCGTTTATTCCGCGAACTCCAGTCGCGCACATAAATTACGTCACCAGCCAGCAAAATGTGGGAACGTGGTTCGCCAATCAGCGCCTGGTGATTTACCTGCCAGCTGGTGTCCCAGCCAATAGGGCGCGTTTCGCCGCACGCGGTAGCCAATCAGACACGCGCCCCGATTCCAAACCATATATTGATTCTCGTGATATTATTTGTTGGAAGACTGTTTGAGTATACGAAAATATTGTGGATAACACTGCTGCTATTAGCATATACTCTACACATGTAATGTTCTCTCGTATAGGCTGTTCACGGTAAAATGAGCACCTTTGAAAGCCCTGCTCAAGATTTACTTTTATGCACTTTGTGTATGCTTCTGCCTTATGTAAAATTGACACTGTCGTGGGGCCCATCACTTTAGTAATTCGTCGGGCAAGTGAAACTGTGAAATTATTAGAAAAGTAAACATTTTATAAATCTGCCAATTTTTACACACTGAGACGTGTAGAGAGACACGCATAATTCGTGTTATTATTTGGGGACATATCAAACTTAAAACACACGTACGTATGTAGTGATTTTTTGATTAGCTCATACTTTATATGGCACGCCCTGGGCAATTCTGCGCCAATAAATGAACACTTCACAATTGCTTGGTCGAATCACCTGCAGTGGAGTCAGAAGGGGCGTGGCTACACATCCAGGCAGCAGCCAATGGAGAAACGACGCCAGCTCGAGTGTATAGTATACCGTGAAGTAGCCTGGAGTCAAATATTATCACGAAGATTACAGGTCCTGTTCATGTGCCTTAAATCATTTTATCTAAGGCATGCTTAGCGAGATTAATCTCAAAAAAAAAAAATTTACTCTGCTGCAAATAAAAAATTCCCCACATCGAACAAACGTTTCAAAATTGCGAAAACACCCCGTAGCGGGATTTTTAAATATTTAATTATTTGCAGCTCACTAATCGCCACCTAGGCGAACCGGGTCCAATCCCCGGCCGGGTAACTCGCGGATTTTCGCAAGTGGCTATCGACCCGAGGGGGTTTTTCTCGGGGATCTCCCGTTTCCCCCCCCCCCCAACCCTTGCATTCCGGCGCTGCTCCATTCTCGCCTCATCTCATCCTCATCGGCTTTCAAGACATCGTTGTTGAGAACCGCCCGAAATCTCTTAAACCAACTCAACTCGGGGTCTGAGTAACACAGAATCATATATTCTGCTGCAATGCTGAACGCAATACTTCCTTGAAACACTTTGAAGACAGCTATGATGCTCTTCAACTGTGAAAATACCAAATAATTACTGTCCAGAAACTCCAAATCTTCCAGTAATTTCATTCCCAGTAATCCCTTGTTTTACGGTTCTTTTGTGTCGAGTATGGATGTTTATGTATTGTGTAATATTTCTGTAAATTTTTATAAATTATAACGTATCACAGTGGCATTTGTGTTCTGTGTTGGCTGTGTGTAACTTTAAATGTTTAATCTATGTATTGTGCTTGATTTATGAAGCTTAGTTAAAGAATGCATGACAAATATGTGAAGTAACTTAGTGGATATTAATAGGTTAAAACTACAGAATACCCTGATTGCTCTATTTTGCATATGCTTCGCTTTGGTTACGTTGTCAGATATAAAGATTATTATTATTCGATTATTTTGTAGTGAGCTGAAACATCATTGGCAATGGTTCGATATTTCACTCGATTTATTAAATGTTTTGGCAGTTTTAGACATATAGAACAGTTAAGGTCAAACATATATGCAACATTTTTCCTTGATTTTAACCATGCCACCCTCAATATATACATATTTTGCAATGTGTTACGACTACTACAGAATAATATTTTTATCTGAAAAAGTAAACCTTGAATTTTTAGTCAATATTGTATGTTGGGGAAACTAATCGATTTTCTGATTTATTCACATTACTATAGGCTGTTCACGGTAAAGTGAGCACTTCTTAAGGCCCTCTCAACAGGCACTAACCACTAATATGTCTTACTGCAGCCTCAGGCATTAAATTTGGAGGACTGTGAAATGTATTATACTATGTTTATTGGTCACGTTGCAATGCTTGTATTAAAAAGCAGCAGGAACATGGAAATTATATGAAAGGAAAAATTTAGAATGGCCTTAAAAAGTGCTCAGTTTACCGTGAACGAGCTATAGGTGGTATACAGCGTGTTTGAGTGAACGTGTTACTAGGTTCTGAGGTAATAAGGTAGAAAAAATATAAACGACGTGTGGCCCTAAAATTATTATAAAGGGTGTTATCAACCCTTGAAAATAGGAACCTAACAGGCCTTTAGTTTAAATACAAGAAACTTTTAAATATGACAGCAAAACAATTTCGCACAATTTACCCGCGAACGGTTATAATTAGGGACCTGCAAATTTCGTGTTATTTTCTGCCACCGCGCTATAATCCACTGTCCTATACACATCCGAGTCGTCGTTTGTTTATTGGCTCCTGCGACAGTGAGGGACGATTTTTCCCCTTTGACTTGGTTGGACGTGATTGGGCAAGCCTCTCGTTAGTGGTTTCCTATTGGTGCAAAGTCGTCCAGGGTGTGTCCGGACAAACTACAGTCCGATGACCAACACAATATAAAAATCACAAGTGTTTGAAGTCTACCCTCACTTGAAATAACAACGCGAATTTTGCACGTCTCTAGTTATAATCTTCGTAAAGGTAATCGTAAATAACAATCAGAGTCGTAAAAAAAAAAACACTGGTCTCTGCTCTTACATCACTGTAAATGTTGCAGCCCTGAGTATTTGTCAAAATTATAAGACGGACTCCTAATCACCATATAGTATCATACAAAAATGTCGCCATTTTGTAACCTCTAACCCAGCCTACAAATAAGGGTTGCAGCCAAGTACCTTGAAGGTAGGCAACTAGACAGACTTGTGTGCTGAACGTGTTGCCATGTGGCAGATTTGTTCGAGTTTGTTTCTGTAATTGAATTCGGATTTTGCGATTGCCTACATGCCCTAGGGGGGGAAAAAAAATCTCTGATTCACGTGTTAGATGCATACAAAGCGCAGCATCTTATCTACGATAGTGGCGGGTGTAAAGGATATAACGGGATGACAATTACATCGCATGTTCAGGTAAAACTCGAACTAAGTGAATGTTTGCATATGTATTCGACGAAGAAAGCTGCGGCCAGTCTTCATTAAAGCTTATGTATATTTTTCATAGGCATAGCAGATCGGTAATTAGAAAGAAGCGCATATCTTTGGGAAATGGCAGAAAATTCTGATATTCGCATTTTTGGACTAACATATTATGCTGAAATATTATGTAGTATTACATATGTGAATGTTTGTATTCACACCCCCCTCCACCCCCACCACTATAACGAAGGGAAGTTGGTGAATCACTTTTCAACCGGTTGGGATAGAAAGCGAACAAATATTTTTGTCACTTTTTACTCGTTTAATATAGAATTATTTTTTATTTTCGTTAGTTTATTTTGGTTAAATGTATTAATTAATTTTATTTATTGCAGCATTTCTCGGTTTTTCATAATACTTTACGCTATCTGTTTACCAGCAATTTTACATCACTCATTTCTTTGGAAGTTTGTGTACCGATACAACATGTCTTGTATTGCTACAATTACTGTGTAAGGCACTTACTTGCTTGTTACTAATCTGTACAACTGAAGTATGTTTGCATGAGTAAGTTACATAATTTATAGGAAAAAAATTACGTAATGTAATATAGAAACTGTCCATTTTCATAAGCATTTCATTGTATGTCTTCACTGCAGTCGGCAGTTTATACACAAGGGCATACTTCCGCCGCTAGATGTCAGCAATTTTGTTCGAAAAAGCGAAAAGTGTTCGATATTTTTTTGAGTAAATACTTGTTGCTTTAAATTTTAGACGGCGAATAAAACCCTTGATAATCGCTTTAGGCCACAAGTCGTATATATATTTTTTCTACCTGATTTATCTTAAAAGGGGAATGCCTCTCAACCATTGTAACACACGAGAACATTCATTATATATTTGTCAGTAAAGTAATGCGTGGCAATCGCGACATTTGCTTATTTGACACCATGTCGAGGTTCACTCTACTCGGGTCAGGTTTGGAACAAAACGAGTTTTCTTACGGGAGAGTTTGGCATAAGGAAAATCCCCGCCGCTAGGTGCGCAGTGTTCCAAAAAAAGGCAATGTTTGATTAAACTTTCAAATAACGCAAATAATAAAAGAGAATAATAACGTAGTTATGTTATATTCGATTAACGGTTATTTAAAATATTTCGTTTTTTTAACGTAGAGATTAGAGAAAATCCGATACACATGCGACACTAGCGCTTACCTAGTGGCGAAAAATTTTAGTTGCCAAACTAAAGGCATTGAATTTCCCAACCTGAGCAGAATAAACGTTAACCATGTTGTAGTGTTAGCGAGCTGGCTTTTCACTACTTACGTGCTCTGGTAACTTCAATTGGTTGTTCTTTTCTCCATTCATACACGATTTCCTTCCCCAGTGAGTACTTCTGGTCGTGTTCGAATTGAAGATTCAGTATATTAATATTGTAGTATTTAGTAGCATTAAACTTTAACGCCGTCGATAGCGATTTGCTCACAGATGGCTGCGATTTCGTAATTAGTATTTTTGCAAGTTTCGTTTCATAATAAAATCTAAATACCGAAACAATAATACGTCATCATCATAGTCCACTAATTCCGGCCACGCGACCTTTCAGTAATACAAAAAATGGCAATTCGAAAACAGCCTGTGGTTTTTATAATGATAGGTTCGTTGTGTAAAACATTTCCTTTCGCGTTTATTTTGTTTTCTCTCATGAGTATCTCTATCTGTTCTTATTCTTTTACAGATTCATCACACTTTCGCTGTCCTCACTTCGTAAGAAGATTTCCACTAGAAGAGCTGCTGTGAGACATGGAGCTGGAGTTGTGTATTTAATTAATTACCTTCGTTGTTGTTGTTGGTTTATATTATTCAGTGTCTATTTGCGGGGCTACTCCCTGCTTGTTTGTATCTAATCCTCATGTAATAAACCAAATTAAAAATCGAATCAAATCAGCCAATCAATAAAATCCCGTCCACCGTTTAGAGAAAATTTGTTAATCCAACCTAGAAGTTCTTTTAGTACATTTACAAACCTTTGCAAAAATACAATAATATATCTTGTTAATATTTTATTGTAGCGTTTACAAGATCCGTGTTTGCAATACACCTGTAAAAATGTTTGTACTGGTCAGAAATCGCTATAAACAGCGAAGGCAAAATTATTAAAACTATTGCATTCCGTGATAAATTTTTCACTTAAAAAAAGTAAACGTGTTTACAAATGACGTCCTTTTAAATAGCAAATCTTTGAATTTTGGGCTGGTATTTTAAGTAATTGTTGTAACGTTCTTTGGCGTGCAAAACTCCACTGCTTTTGAACTTTTCTTTCCCTGGAAAGACAGACATTGTTTCTTTATATTGCCGTTAAAATACACTTAACATGGCCGCAGTGAAATGGTTGTGTGATGGGCCCTTAAAGGCGATGGTTTATAGTTAACGAGATTGTGGTTAGAATATAAGTACCAGGGGCTTTTTTTTTGTAAATATAATTTGTAAGTTGTTATTCTCCGTTTTAAGTTCCCTTATCTCGTTTTATCTATGTTGTCATCGAGAGCAAAAAAAAAAAAACTAATTTCCATGTATTAATAACGTAAATGTTATTAATACCGTAAGTTGTATTGATAACACAAGTTGTAACACAAGCGTATAATTTGTTATATTCCAATTTTCTTTCTCAAGGAAACTTTTGTACTTCAACACAACAATCTTTCGGCAGCGGGTAATGAAATATTTTTCGTATAGAAATGTGTGCGTATGGCATTTCGAGCGTAACGTTCTTCAATAGCTGATGGTTTTATTTTATTAAACTTGATTAAATTGTCAAATAAAAACCCCAATCTTAAAATCAGCCAGGCTACTAGTATCATAACACGAAACGAGCCTGGTTGCCAGTGACAAACTGAAGATTCCAGAATTATTCAAGATGACTGAGGGAAATGGTCATCATAGCTGTTTTGGTTTTTATCCGTGCAAACCCGGTGCGTTTTAAGCCACCAACCAAGAATTTGTCTTGAAATATTATAAATTTTACTTAATTGAAATCAACATTCCTTTACTTCAATTAAAATTACTTGCGGGATATTAATTTTGGTGTGCCGTTAATCATTTCAAAACATATCGTATTTTTTTAAATACGCCTAAGTTAAAAATTTTGCGTCCGAATTTATATTTTTACTTCATGTTTTCCCCCGAAATTGCATACACAAATTTCTAGTAACAGTGTGCCGTCGTATCCTCTCCCAACCACACGTCGAATGTTATTTTTGAATAGTATAATACAATTAATTTATTTGTATATTACAATCTTTATATAATTAGAGAACACACTTTTTCAAATGTTACGTGTAAACAATTTTAAAATGACTATAAACATAAGTCAATTTTTAAAAAAAATCTATAGTGTGGACTAGTGTATTTGTAAGAACATTTTCACAGTTCTGTACATAGCTCTCCCGTACTTAAAAATGTATGAACAAATTTTCAAGAATTTTACTATAATGACACGAACTTTAAATTCTCCTTGATCTCCGCTAAAAGTTTGCAAACGATTTGTTTCAGACGACGAAAAATTGTTAGTTTATACAATGTAATGCATTTAAAAACTGCGACGTCACCTAAAAAAAATTCCCGCCACGCTACCTCCCCCACTGTTATAAGCGCCTGATACTATTTTACTTTTGCTCGCGTTCTGAGCGATAACTAGGGATTTTTTTTCTCCCGCTTGAATGGCGGGAAACGCCGAGTTTAGGCACCTCTCTTATCTTCATAACTGCCTGGTAGAACATCACATTTTCTTGTCTTTACCAGCCTCAACCAACCTCTTCAGCTGTTATGAGCGCCTGATACTTTTCCCGGCGTTATGACGATTTTTGTATAGGCCGTTCACGGTAAAGTGAGCACATTCCAATTTTTTTTTTAAAGCCATTTTTTTAAATATTAACATTGTCACTTGACTATAATAATTACGGTGCATACTTTCACCACTCTCAAAAGTCAATGTCTGAGGTTGCAATAAAACAAATTTATTAGTGGTTGGGAGGGCCTTAATTAAAGTGCTCACTTTATCATGAACAGCCTTATACCTCTCATATCCTCCTGAGAGCCTGATACATTTTCACATTTCCTCCTCGCCTGTATATTTTTAAACCTCAAATGTAATTTTAAAAAATTTCTCCACATCATGGGGATTCCTATGGAATTGTCATATTTTTTACCTGTAGAAAAATTTTCACAACACTACCCTAAAATCGTTAGCCTAAAGAAAATTTTAAATTTTAATGTTCTGCAATTGTTTGTAAGTTCAATAAATATTTTTACAGGGCAGGGTGAAATATTTTACATGTCATGTCACGCTGGGTCTTTCTTTGTAACACCACAAAGAGAATTAGAGTGAATTTTAGAACATGTTACTGTGGAATGTGTAAAACCAATTAATGTTGGATTTTAGCAAGTCAGACCTGCATACTTTGTGGTTTTTGTAAATATATAGATAGATACACAAGTATGAAGGTTTAACGAAGCAATGTACTGTATATGTACAATATTCTCCTTCGCGTTACCACTGCTCTCAAAAGCAAAATAAAGAGTGTTTTCCATCATATGTGGGTACCTTCGCGTATCCTGTGCTCTCAACAGCAATAAGCCAGTGTGGTCCGTCATATGTGTGTGCCTCCACTTGTCCAATGCTCTCAACAGCTATAGACAGTGTCGTCCACCATATGTGGGTACCTTCGCGTATCCTGTGCTCTCAACAGCAATAAGCCAGCGTGGTCCGTCATATATTGCCGCCATCACTATCTTTACTGTTCACCTTGTCCTCCGAGTCTGTAGAGGCGTCCTTGGCACTTTCCACACTACCTTGTGTGCTTGATACTGTAGATTCTGATTGATCATCAGTTTCCTCTTGGACTAGTACAGTGCTTGTCTGTGATGGGTATATTTAAGAAGTTTGAGTCTCAGGCTTTGAAGTCTAGGGGACCCTATTTATCTTAGAGCGTACACTAGAAATGCTGCCAAAATCCTGCGACACATATTTGGGAATGTAGGCCTTCCCAGACGCCAGGAAAAGTAAGTAAACTATGAAGCTGTTAAGGGTTGCTCCATACACCCACTGACAGAATGCTCAGGTATGAGTATAGGGTGGCAAAATAAAGACCGGGGCACTGAACACTCGCTCAGTTGTGATGAGATATTTCACTACGCAACAAATGTCCGGTGGCTTACAGAACAGCTCGGGCTTATAAACCCTGCCGATGGCTCATACTGTGTAACATGGCACACGATCCAAGCGAATATTTAAGGCGGGGCGTCATTTGGCTGGCGTTATTAAGCATGTCCAAGATATAGAAGTGGTGTGCAGTCTTTCTCTCATAGACTCGTCTCACAGGACTTTCGGAGACGGCTCTGTTATTTAAAGCGTAATAATAAATAGTATAGGCTGTTCACAATAAACAGAGCACTTACGAGCCCTGCTCAATATATCTACTTGAATGCTCACTTTGCATTGTCCACCATATGTACTATTTATTAACAGTGTCATGGGCCCAATCACTTTATTCATGTGTCTGTCAAGAACTATTAGAATAGTGAATTTTTTTTTAAGTATTACATTTACATATGTACAGTAAAACACAAACAGAGAGCAAAATAAAATACTTCAGTATTCACAAATGTTTACCTCAGTTTTTAATTCAACTTTAATAAATGGAACTATTTGTCCTTCGTTATCAACAACTTTACTGCTGCATGTTCTTTAGTGTACATGTTAAAATATATGCAGATAGTGGCAGTGACATTTTTCAAACGATGATTTCAAAAGTGCATCATTGACCATAAATATTATATACGAGTGTATGTTGCATGGTGCATGCTGTTTGTTAAGTAGCATGTACCAAAAGTTTCATGCCTAAAAATTGTTTGTGAGATACTCCTATTAGCCCTTTCTCACTTTTAAAAAATGTGCATTAACAAGGATTCACAACTTCTAAATAGCATACGTACATACAAATAAATGTTGAACACTGGATTTATACATGCATCTGTTCACATTTACACTCAGCATACATACGTACATATAGCTGAGCTCTCAACCAATCAGAAAGTTCAGAACGTCCAATCTAATAATTAATTAATTTTTTTTAAACTAAAACTGTTGAAGTAAAGTTATCAATACGAGTAATCCTGTTTCCTTGCGCTAATGTTTTAAAATTGTACGGACCATGTTTTGCACAAAGCCTGCAAAAAAAAAAAAAAACATAACATAGTAATTTTGCTTTGTAAAGACATTTTTTTTGTTTGAATCTATGCCAACAGAAAATGTATGCACATGCTGCGTATGTAGGTTGCAAAGAGATTGTGTATCCACTTTAGAGTAGGGAATATAAAATGGAAAATTGCATTTGGGTGTAAAAAATTTCTTAAATGCTGTACGTAAGTAGACTTACCTCAAAAAATTTTGGACGGTTTTTAAATGACAACTGTATGACTGAACCACATGCAGTTTGGGAGCGACAGCAGAAAGCTTCCTAATCTTTGGCTAAACAGTCAAAAAAGTTTGAAAATTTAACTAACAATTGTAACTACAATGACAGGTAAACAAAGAAAATTGAAGACCCTGGAGCTGCTGTACAGCATGCCAACCCTCAAACATGCTCAATACCAGAGTGAATTTCAATATGGCGTACACCATGTCTGATAGGCGCACTATAATTTTCAAAACACATTAACATCTTTTATTGCAAGGAAACAAAAAAGCAGAAACTATTTTAATGTTGTAACAGTTCATTTACAATACTGTTGATGCTGTTCAGAATTATCTATTTGTGTATTTTTGTGCGAGAATTCAGCAACACAAAATTTACGAGATCAAGTAGTACCCCTCGAAAATGTGCACATTGAACACGAATAAATTCAATAAAGAGCAATTATTACAAGGCCATAATTAACTACGAAATGTCTGACGTTAGAGGTTTTTGATGACGCGACTTGGAAATTTTTCGTACTAGCACTTGCGACTCCTCCATCGTTGGATTTCCTTAGTTGCGCACAGTCTTTATTCATGAACAGGAACCCACGGGGGCAGAGCACTACGATGTCTCGCATCTTGATGACGACACTGTGCTCCGATGTTGCCTCCACGTGCCCCCGGTGTCATCAGGTTGTCCACCATCCGAGGATGCGCAAGCCAAACTCAGCGGTTGCCCCTGCAATAGCCCCTTTAGCAGGAGCAGATGTGTAATTTTTGTTTGGAGGAAGTAATTTCCTCACTGTGCACGTGAAGATGCAGACTTTTGATTTGTGGTATGGAAGAGGGACGCCATCTCATCATCATTCAAGAAACAGTATTAGGTTAATCAAACAAAATCAGCAAAAGTTACAAGGAGCCACTAGGCTACTAATAATATGCAAGAGAACTGAAGTACAAGTATTTAAGAGTTCAGTACTTGTCAACAGGCACACACGAAGGATGGCACATTTTCCACGCACACCGTGTGAAAAATGTGTCCTCCTTTGTACGTGTGCCTGTTGACAAGTACTAGACTGTGAGCACGTGTGCTTCTGTACTCATGTAGACAAGTACTGGACTGTGAGCACGTGTGCTTCTGTACTCATGTAGACAAGTACTGGACTGTGAGCACGTGTGCTTCTGTACTCATGTAGACAAGTACTGGACTGTGAGCACGTGTGCTTCTGTACTCATGTAGACAAGTACTGGACTGTGAGCACGTGTGCTTCTGTACTCATGTAGACAAGTACTGGACTGTGAGCACGTGTGCTTCTGTACTCATGTAGACAAGTACTGGACTGTGAGCACGTGTGCTTCTGTACTCATGTAGACAAGTACTGGACTGTGAGCACGTGTGCTTCTGTACTCATGTAGACAAGTACTGGACTGTGAGCACGTGTGCTTCTGTACTCATGTAGACAAGTACTAGACTGTGAACACGTGTGCTTCTGTACTCATGTAGACAAGTACTAGACTGTGAGCACGTGTGCTTCTGTACTCATGTATCATAAATAAAATCAGAGCACTTAATTTATAAATATGATTTCCAAATAGTAGTTAATGTCAAATAGATTATCGTGTGCATTGTGACAAAGTTTACACAAAACAAATCTCTCTTTATTTTCATCATTCTTTAATTTGGAATAATCTTTTTTCTCCCTTTACTGCTTGCATTTTGCCTTGTTTGGGTTGATGATGGAGTGACGGGGGGGGGGGGGGATGACGTGATTCAACAGTGCCTGTGGATATCTTTCTCAAAGTTCTTCAATTTGTGGTGCCCTATATTAAATATTGGCCAATATTATTATATCGGAACCAGTCTCATCCAATTTTCTTTTTAGCCGTTACTGAGACCCACATTTTCTAATCTTCTATGGGAAATAAGTGACAGGTGCTGTAAAAGATAATCATCTACAGTCTGTATCATGGATCGCTGGGGTCACTCTGCAGCTCCACCTTGTCGTTTCAAAATTTAATATTTTTTAAAAGCAATATGAAATCTGACATTCATTACATGGCAACTGGCGGAGCTTCAATTTTACTCTCAGTAAAATAAAGATGTGATGAATATAAAAATTAACATATTAAATATTCTTAATTTTCTGAGTATAAACAAAGGTAACCTTGTAGACTTAATATTTTTTACTTGATAAGTTTATAACCTAAATTGTTCTACTTGCCCTGGCCTAAGATTAGAAATATATTACTATAGAATTTTTTGAGTGCTACTTTTATTCTCCGACTTTGACGAAAATTTACGTGAAATTAATTGACCAATTGTTTTGTGTGTTTACTTCAAGCATCAAATAGTACATACTGTGACACTGACTTTAACACAGATTTCCATCAGCCTTCGAAAAAACTTTTAGTGCTAGTAGAAGTCTTTCAATTCATTACTCATACGTCCATTGTAGCGGTATTGGATATCTGTTGTATCGGCAAGGAAGTATCTGTTGTAAGAATCTGTATCGGCTGAGCACTAGTCTTTAGATTGTTTCATTCGTTCACACTCACCTGCCATTGCTGAACATGTGATCCCTCCCACTTTAAATACCTTTTCCCAGCGAATTTAAATTCTAGTGCGGTAATTAACCATGAATATTTGTAGTTGAACTTTGAAACCACATGGCTGCCAGAAAGGGTGCAAAAAAGAAAAGCAAGATGTAATAGCTCGCAGAAATGCCGAAATCAGATAAATGACACCTCATATCGTACAACAAACCCAAAATCAAAATTTTAATCCAACTTTCGTAATTTTAAAATTGGTCAATAATGATTGTGAATATGATTATGTCATTAGAACTCATAGAAATTATATTAATTTATATCAAAGAATGAAAGGTGTTTTTGTAACTATTCTAAAATTGCCAGATATATATATATATATGTATGTATATATGTGTGTGTGTGTATGTGTATATATATATATATATATATATATATATATATATATATATATATATATATATATATATATATATATATATATATATATATATATATATATATATATATATATATATATATATAAATGATGGTAATAATCTTCAGCAATCAGCAAAAGGTTGATTTTTATTTTAATACTATTATATTTTCTAGAATTAATATTCATATTTACAAAACATCTGTTTTATTAATCCAAGAGTTATGTGAATTATCGAAACCTAACCATTTAATTTAAATATTATTACCTTTAGTTTTTAAACATTTTTTCAAACCAAATATTCATTAGCATAGTTCATTTTCATAATTTTGTATTCATAAAATCTGACTTTTATTTCTTCTCCATTGATGTCTCTTAGTTTGCAAGTTGGCACGTCATAATTTAAAAACCTTAAAAATAGTTAGTAATTCTGTTATCCAATTAGCAGTCTATGCTCCCTCCCTCCACGTCATACTCCCAACCTCAGAGACAATGCTGTTACATCAAGAGTGGACGCTAAGAGTGCTCTCTTGGCGAATTAGGTCACTGCCACGAAATGCCCCTGAGTACTTCACAAAACTGTGCATTTTTGTACGTAGTTAAAAAAAGTAAGCAAACGGATGGTAGGCATGAGAAACACAAACGAGAAAGCAAAACAAACATTCTTATTTGAAAATACAATAGTATATATTATCAACAATTCTCAGATTATGTACAAAGGTTTTTTTTTTTTTTTTTAAAAAGCACTTGTTTCTTTACAAAGTACAGTACAAAATTCTTTTCATAATATGTAGTGGTTTCCAACACGTTCGTTAAAACGCTGATGCACAACACAAATAATATAATCACTCATTATGGATTCACAGAACCTTTTTCCAAAGGAGCAATGAGCATTCGAGATATGTGGTGAGGTTACACGTTCATGAGCTTGCCGAACCTGCAAATGTTTACACTAAAATGTTGAATCAACTACTGTACTTCAAATAAAGGTTACTGTTTCACACACAATGGAAAGAAAAAAGAAAGAAAGAAAAAAAATGTATATGTCCTGAACTTCAACTACTACACTTAATAGTTTACAGAATTGTGTACTGCATGAAATGTAACAAATATAACAGTAAAATACAATAAAAACCAAACTAAAAACTATTTACAATTTTACAATGAATAGAAAATGTATTTCATCATACAAATACTAAAACTTTACAATGTAGGCTGTCGTCCCATTTTCCAATATGAACCACAAATCAGTAGGAAGAACTTTATAGTACCACCTTCACAAATCTAAAACATGAGAATTACAGTGAGACTTTAATATAATTTAGAATTATTTACTGGAAGCTACGCCTGGCAACATAATAATTATTGATTCACTCGGTAAAATAACAGCTGGCTCTCAACAAGTGTCTTATTGGTTTTGTGTGCGTGAAATACATTCCAGCGACTTAAAAATTTGTGAATTTGCAGAACGTTCAAGAAGAGCTGTTGTTGGGAAGTGTCTGAAGCGTTGGCCAGAATTTACTGTGAATTTTAACTACCCACATTGTGTATCAAAATACAACTCAGTTACACAATTAAAACAAAATATAATGCCACCAACTACTAGTATGTATAATATATCTGATGATCAGAAATACTTTGTGAATAGTAAAAAAAAAAGTATAGCACGCAAAAAAATCACCTAAACAATTCAAAAACTTTTTGAGCTACCGAACACAATATTCTGACAGCTGGCCATGAATATTCCATGAGACAAAGTGATAATACTCCAAAAATCACACTTGTGATCAGCAATTGAGACATGTTTCCAAGTGCCAAAAAAATAAAACAAAGATACAAATTTCTGTCATATTTTACCCAGTCTGCAGATAATAATAATTTAAAAAAATGTTGAAACCAATAACACACATACACAGTCTTACTCATCACAACTAAAACAAATATGTTTTAGGAGAATTAATAGCTGCCATGTGAGACAATTGCAAAACTAATTATATTTGGAAAATATTTTGTAGATTTAAATACAGATACATTATGAACATTTGCTTGTAATTAAATGACACATGCAAAACAGTGCTTTCTTAGAGTACTAGTAGAACTCAATTATCTGCTTAAAGGCACTGATATTAATTCAATTTCATTAATGACATGTATTTCATAACAAATTATTACACGAAATGCACAACTTAAAAACCACATTACTTCAAATACAGACTAAAACCTCCGTTCGGCCTGGGATGATAACCTGGCTTTCCAGGACCAAGGAAATCAGTAACAAGTTTGGTAGAAAACACATACAGAAATACTAAAATTTTTTACTTTATATTGCATTTGGAATCATGTACACCTCAGTCAGCTTTAGTTAAATTACTTATGGTTTATTCTAAGGAAGTAATAAGACTGTTAAAGAAATGGCTCCTATGGTAGATTAAAAAAATGCTTTCAATCCATAGGTCTAATACTGTTGCTGAAAACTTAACAAGATGAAAAACTATCATGTTTTTTGTGATACGCTGTAATTTTGTAACTCTTTGGTTATACCGAGTGTAATTATCAGATGGTTTTTGACGGACTTTATCTGCATTTCTATCCAACAGATATACCGAGTCACTTGAACTTGCTACTTGGTAGTTTCTTACAATTGTCCTGTAACAAATTTGCCAATTTTCTTACTAGCCGGCCTGTGTTAAACTAGATTCAGAATTTCCTGTTTCGTAATGTTTGCAATCTTATGATATCCCCAACACTCCCTCAGTAATATATACTTTTGTAGTGAACAATTGATGTTCCCTTGTAATGTTTGTGATGGACTGCAAACTGCAGACACACATACGTGGTATCTGTCGGACAGCAACTTGTACGATGCCAATTTACAAATGGAATTCTTGTGTATACACACTACGCTTCAACAAAACGGCTTACGAGATCTGCAATAATTTTTTCCTAGTGTCCCACAGAAGATATTAAACCATCCAAAGTACGACAATATTTGTGAACTTGGCAATAACATCCCCGAGATACAAGTACAACCACGTTAGAGTAAACAAAACGTGGTTACAAAAGAAAACCATTCCGAATTTTAAGAAAAATTAATAGGAAGAAAGAGGGAGGGAGGGAGGGAGGGAGAGAGAGAGAGAGAGAAAGTGTGTGTGTGTCTATATATATATATATATATATATATATATATATATAATATATATATATATATATATATATATATATATATATATATATATATATATATATGTATGTATGTATATATGTATATATGTATATATATATATTATATATATATATATATATATATATATATATATATATATATATATATATATATATATATATATAATATATATTATATAATATATATATGTATATATGTATGTATATATATATATATGTATAATATATATATATATATATATATATATATATATATAATATATATATATATATATATATATATATATATATATATATATATAAACACGAAACTTTGCCAGAAAACTAAAAAAATTAACAGAGATGGACGAAAAGAAAAACTGGGCTCTCTTTAACTGGTATGTTTTGTATTTTCAATAAGCTAATGTTCATTTATTACATTGTGTCGATAAGTGAGGGGCCCTAAACAGTTGAATAATGTTATTCACACATTCTTAAGAATAATTGTAGTAATGCTTAAAGAACAGTAAGTTTCTCAGTGTGAGAAATGGAACACACAAATCTATTGCAAATGAAAGAGATTAATGTATGAAAGCACAAAATAAAATTCAGTATTTTGGCAGTTATCCGAGCTTTCATTAGAAGGTGCAGCAAGACTATTTTTAATCCGAAATAATATTATGGTAAAATTTTTAAACCACAAATGATATCTTATTATTGTCTGTAGTCTGTTTTATTACATAATCTAAAAAAAAGTAAGTTTTTCATTCATCTTGTCAAGCTGGAAAATCAAATAATCAAACCAGGCCTTTGAAAATTGAGGAACATGTGACATTACACGACACAACACTGAATTATACTAAAAGCACCACAGTGTTATTATTACCCTGATCAAAACAATATTAAAGAGTAAATATTTCATATCAGTCATTTGAAAGTATTGACATTTACATACTTGATGCCTTTGACATGATTTGCAGAAGAGGCCCCCATTTAACAATTTCACAAGTCAAAGAAGTTTATTCACATATGCACGAGCATCTGCAGGTATTCTACTCAAGCTAAAATTCTGTTTATTTTTTTTTAAGGCAACATTGTTCAGAACCATCTCAAATCACAATCTCCTCCCTAATGTATATATTGTTTATTACAAAGTAATGTTATTAAGGTACAACAAAATCCCATGAACACTCAGAATCACTTAGGCGGTGACTGTAGTGAGGTTCGCAAATTAGTGTTTCTTGAACCAGTGGCTAAATGAAAGTTTCTCTCAGGAACGCAACCACATACATACAACCATATACTACAATTACCAGTCCTCATTACAATTTTGCCTGCGCAGAATAGTGGCGTGGCGGCCCTAGGATTTCTGACGCTCTAGGCAAAAATTTTTATTTGAGAGGTGCTCTCTTGTTAAAACAGCAATGGAGATCAACTGAGTGTCACCCACGATGTAAGTTGACATCTTTGTATAGATCTGTACTTGCAGCTCATCTACACATGCTTGCAATAGATACACTCAGTGGCAGTCTACACAGCGAGTATACTGCCGTTTCTGCTTAGTGAATGATAGATATCTCTATTTGCAGCCAATCTACACATTAATATGTAACAATATATAATAACGTATTATCTTAAAACTGAGACATCATATGTAGCATTTAACTTTGACTTAAAATTCCGAAGTACATACTGATAAGATTACATCTTTTAATTTATATTGACCAAAATGTGAATAAATATGTGAGGCCCCAGTAAGAGAAAAGGCCCTTGGAGTGGTCTTTTTCGCATTAATGTAGGGCCGCCAATCGCCCTGGATATTCAACAGACAAGATACAGAAACTTGCTGATAGCCAATCGTGAGACCAACTCAGCATCTCAGAACACACAAGATTCACAAACTCCCGTACCTTTCCCAGTCATTGAAACAATTTGCTATGCTTCCAAAAAAAAATTTCTGATGCTCTGCAGAATACGTTCATACAAATATTGTGGTAGGATAAACTGAAGAATCAGCGCACTAACTGTTCACATTTGGTCCATGTAATGTTCACGTCCTTATTTAGTGCTCAACACGAAATTACCTAATTTGACTGAAGAAATATATTGACTCGCACTTAAAAACTAATTAATGCATTATCATATTAGATTTTTTTACATGTTTGGATATAAAACACAAGGGCTAATTAGGGGAGGTGACCAAGTATGGTCTCGCTCTGGCAGCATCATCATTTTATTACAGTCGATTGAGCGTGAAGCAGCAGTCAATTATCCTGCCACATCGCACTGCTTTTCCCAAAGCTCAAATTGCATAAACTATTGTACATTCCTTTAATGTTTGAGTTTTGCAATTTCTCGATTATTTTTTCTTTTTATTTTAATAGCACCAATACAATGAAACCTTGCAAAAATATTAACGCCAAGTTCCTGGGCAAGAAATATGGTCCACTATCACAGGTGATGGTGCTTGTGTTCAGAAAGTAAACATTTTTTTTTTAAAAACTGTCCATTTCAATTAACACTGAATTATTAGATTCCATCACATCTCAGAAACAGATTTAAGATGTACACAATGTTTAGCATTTCAATTATTTGTAGGCAACTATTTACATAACAGGGTCTCACTCCTAATTACATATGCCTGAATTCACGCAAAATTAAACGACATGCATTTTTTTTAGTGAACCACTTCACTCTGATAATAAATTACATTAAAAAACAAACAACTTGAAAGCTCTTCCTTTGTGTACTAAAAAAATAAATGTTTTGAACTGCCTCCTATATGTATGAAAATATTTGTCAGGTTATAAAATCCTCTCGCAGACTCTTAGGAGACCAACGTCAGCATTTTACACAGAGACTCACAGTCATTTTGCTTATGGCACTTTTCAACGTTAGGACACGTGTCACACGGAGGTCTGCGTCACGCCGGCCTGGAACCATCGCCTCCTCTGGTTCAGCTTCTTGAGCTCCGTGCTCTCGCACTCGGAATCGTCTATCTCGCACAAGTTGGTGGAGAGATCGCTGTTGCTGGTGGCGCCGCCGAGCAGCGACGTCCTCTCCCCGAGGACGGTGATGACGGAGCCGTCGTCATCCTGCCAGTGCCGGCTGTTGGGGAAGCCGTACGGCGAGACGTCTCCGTCTTCGTCATCGCTGTTGTGTACGCCATTGAGCAGCTCTGCCTCCGTCTCGCTGTTGACATACCGAGGGAGATAGGTGTTGGGATGTCGCAGGTAGCTGTCGGCAGTGTTGAAGCGATACTCCTCCCCTCCGCTGTCAACCGCATTGCACGACCGCAGGTAAGGGCTGTCAGGGTAGTGACCGTCAGAGAACTCCGTACCGCACTCGGAATCTCCTATGTATTCACACTCCTGGTCCTCATTCAGCGTTTCGATGTCCCTCAATGGATCCACAGGTCCTAAAACATTTAAAAAACATCACTGTTGTCAATGTGTAATGACGGTTGACATAGCGATACAAGATAAACAAAAGGTTTTAATAATTATGTTATAGACAAAAAATACATAATCAGACATGATCATTTGTTGTTTCTTACAGTTTAAAAACACACACATACAAACACATTTTAATACACAGATGAGAAATTGCAATGTTTTGCATGGTGAAAGAATTTTTTCAGGAGACGAACGTTAGTACACTCCCTGCCTAAGAAAGCTAATCTTACCAGCCAAACATTATGATACCTTTGTTTGTTTAAATTAATTTTACAGCTATTTGTATGTACTTCTATCTGCAACTGCTGCGATGATTAGCCATGTCACAGGGTGTTTTTCTGCACTAGTCTGATGACTTTTGTATAAGTTGGCAACACCTGTGTTATATCTCAGGTGTTGTTCTTTGTAATTAACATATAATAATAACGGGTCAGCCGCGTTACATTTATTTGCTTGTTTATCTCTGTTTAATTCTTATGCATATGTACTTATGTGTTTTATTACTTCCAGTATTTGTAAATTAATTTTAGTAGTTTTTACTAACTAAATTGTGGTTGCGGGAGTGGCCGCCTGATTGTGCTGTAGTCTTGTTTTAGCTAGCATGAGTTTGTCGTGTGGGAAATTGGTACCCAGTTGTGGTATGGAGTAATAGTTGCCGGGGCCATCAATGGCCAGCGAGTTCTTCCCTAACCGTCGTATGAGGCACTTGTTACCGGGATGTGGTGTGAGCGAGTCTTCGCTTGGCTGATAATACAAGTTTTGTTTTCTTACGTTTCTTACACTGTGTGTTCATAGCGACAATCTAGCTAAGATTAACCATAGCAATTTCAGGTCGGGACTCTCTGGTTAGATGACTAAGTAATTAAAAATAAATGTTTTATATAAATTTCTTATCAAAACAGTATTTAGTAAATGCTTTGTCAGTATATCTCTTATTATTTAATCAAAGGTCAGTACAACTTCGTACCTCGCAAAACCCATTCACCCTGCAGTGCAAGGACGTGTCTGCAGGTAACTTTTTCCTCGAGTCCTTCTCACGACTCATCCTGACACTACCTTACTAAGTATTCCTAGCCAAGTGTAAGTTTCTGTACGTTGCGTCGTTGTACACGATCCACATGTACAAAATCCAAGATGAGACTGCTTACACATTCAGTGCATCACACCCCGCATTCCCCCGTATAGCCACAGGTTGCCTCAACCGGCCAGTTCAGTATTGTATTCTAGCTTCCCGGCCAAGACTCGTGCCGTCAACAAGGAGTTAGGGTGCATTCACCACGTGACTTCCTTACGGAAATAAAACGTGGGTTGACCTTCACTTAGAGTTCATTCCTGTAGACATAGCACCTTACCGTAGTTACCCTCAGGTATGAAAACTGTAGGTGGTCCCGGGATACATATTCAAATGAGCCAACATACTGAACTTTTACCCACAAGCACTCGCTTAGGCTGCTCTTCTCGTCAACCCCTGGGTTGAAGGAAAGGAAGAGTCACACAGGTACACTGTCCTGAAACAGCTTGTTTACTTGGTGCCCATCACACGTTTCCTGAGTTGTGAAGACTCAAACAGGATCACACACACCTGTGTGCAACCTTGGACAGGTGAGGCCTGACTTCCATTGTGAACTGCAGTCTCTGCCAGACGTTGGAATAAGGTGTCCGCCAGTCTCCGGCCTCACGTGGTGCCACACGTACGTTGCGCACAAGACGCCTACCATCTTGGTACAGTAGCAGAAGAGTAAGTTAACTTTCCTGATGTCCTATTCCAAGCAGAGGGGACTGACGGAGAAGATACAACAGATTTTCTTGGCTTCTGGTCATCTGCAAGAGTTTAAGCCTAACCTGGTGTCATACATAGCGAGCCTAGAACCATGAGCTCGAGCCCAGGCTCTCAGGCACCTCCAAGACCCAGTAGAACTCGACACCCCCAGAGATCTGTTCAAAGCAACAGTGAACCACGGCCCGGCGGAATACCCTTGGTGGGTTGTAGAACACCTGAATCAGCCTGATAGACAGCCCACACCAGTCATCGCCTACTTGGTTCGTGCGTCATACTGCTTCCTACACCCCATCCATCACCGCAATTCAGACCAACCTTCGCCGTCACACCTTCACCTGCTGCTTCCCATACAGATGCCACTCCTGCAAAACGTCGCCCAGGTGTCGCCCAGAAACCAGTGGCATCCAAACATAAAATTGTTCTACCCCACAGCTGACTTTGTGCCCTGCCGCAAAGCGACCCGGCCAGTTCTATATAATGAAAAGGCTCCAGCGTCCCGTCAGGACTGAAACCCCCAGTAGTATAGGAGCGTCCGGCTTAGCTCCTAGCCAAAAAGGTGGACAACGCCTACTGCCTCAGCCAAGTGAGTATTTATTCCCGGTACGTCACGCGTGAAACTGAAGTATACTAATGTATCAGTCCACAACTACAGTGTTCAAAACTGAACTCTCACAAACTGCCACAAAAGATGTCAGTGAGTACTATAAGAACTGTCGAGAATAACACTGTTATAAAATTTTTCCAGGAAGTTGGTAAAATGAGGTGTTAAATGCAGGAAAACTTTACAAGCAGAACTCGATATCACTCGTACCGACATGTAGGAAACAAAAAAAAACTAATTGTACTGCTAATACGTTATCTCTATAAAAGTAAATAGTTATTTAAATTATTTTTGTAGCATCATGTTTACATAAATAACGAGAAAAATATAACGCACTACCACTATAAAGAATAAAAATATAACGTTTAGTAAACAAATATTATTATTAATTTTTTACTTTTATTAAAAGTCTGTCCAAATCATATTTTGCAAAAATTCCATCAATGATCTTAATTCCATGAGACCATTAGTATCATAAACTAATGCACAGTATTAAAGTGAACATTTACAATTACGTGCAATCTGGAGGCCTGTCCAATAATTTTTGTTCATCATGATCTTGGACATGCTCAGAATCACCTTCACTCCAATCATTGTACATTCTTACGATACTATTCAAAGTATAAAAAACTCGTTTTCTGAGTATCTTTGTACGCCACTGCTTAATTATTAAGTATCAAATTTTGCCATTGAAAAAAAATGGCATCTGAGTTGTAAACTGAATAAATATTGATGTAATATACAAGAAATTAAAAACATGAACACTGTTGTAGGCAGGAAATAAAAGTATTCAGCATTATGGAAAAATGGTGGGACCATAAAACAATAGTGTTATATTCAGAAAAGTTTTATACGCAGGAATGTAAAAACAGGGTTCCAGTATAAGTCATCACAGTAAATTTATTCTTGTATCATCTTATTCAATGAATTTTACTTCTATAAAGAAGACTAACTTTCTAAACTGACAACATCCAATACAAGAACTCTCGAAAAGATGAACATCTATGGCTGTCTGATCAATGTGAGTAAATACAGTATACATTTAGAAGGTATGTACATTTCTTTTTTGCAAATAATTGTTACTCTCTCTAAAGCTTCATCTTTTCCTCTTGCATTTGGATGACAATTTTAACATAACTCAACTGATGGCCAGTGGTCAAAACCCGCAGAACTGTACTTGGGCAAAACAGATCTCTCAAAATTGAAAGATATTCGGAGCAAAAGCATGGGCAGTTAAACTTCCTCAGAGAGACAAGCTAGATACCAGAGCCTCCCCAACAAGGATGGTGGGATATGCACTGAATGGGTACAGGATGTGGGATGCTGTGAAAGGAAACGTACAAGTGTTGAGAGATGTGATGTTTGATGAAAGGGATGTCTCGTTTAAAGAAAAATACACTACAGATGCATCAAGAGTTAAATGGGATGAGGAAAGATCCAAATAAATGGAAGAAAGAAGGGAGCAAACAGCCATCAGTGAGGAATATGACGAAAAGTTCCGTGGATTTGACCAATCGTCACGACCAAAGAGAAAATTGAAGAAACCAAAACATTTGGATAACTTTGAATTATACGTGGCCTATTGCCTGATGAGTGAGTGTGACCCACAGACTAAGAACGAAGCAATCAGTGAAAGTGAAGAATGGAGGGATGGCATCCAGAAAGAACTGGATGCACACAAGAAGTTCCAAACCTGGATTTCTTCAGTGGATCCACCAGACGACGTGAAACAAGTAGAGATAAGATGGGTATTCCAGAGCAAACCAGATGGTACCAAGAAGGCCAGGTTAGTGACAAAAGGTTTTCAAAGAGATACTAATGACTTGGTATATGCACCCGTAGCCACCAAAACGCCTACAATTAGACCTGCATTGTCAAATATGATTCAAAAAGATTGGAGTATAAGACAAATGGATGTGGCCACTGCATTTCTAAATGGAGTACTAGAGGGTGAAGTGTACATAGTGAAACCTGGAGAAGTGTGAAGAGGGGGGGGGGGGGGGGGGGGGGGGGAGGGGGGGGGGAGAGGAATTTAAAAAATTTACAACGTGCACTGTATGGACGTCAAGAGGCTCCACGCTGCTGGAACCAGAGGTTTAATCTATTTGCAGTAGAAAACAATCTGAGGAGATCCAGCTTTGATGTTTCTCATTATATTGGAGACTGTGTATGGTTGGTGTTATGGGTGGATGACATCCTGCTGTTGGGGCAGAAATCTAAGGTGGAGGAACTGGGCAGAACTGCTGAAAGGGGAATTTAATGCCAAAGACATGAGGAACATACAATGCTGTGTTGGAACAGAAATAAAACTGGTGGACAACAAAATTGAACAGTCAGCATCACCTCATTGGAAAAATGTTAAAGAGGTTTAACTTACAAGAGTGTACAGCATGTCTTACCCCAATGGGAGATAGGATAGAAGTAAATGATGCTTACCCCAATGGGAGATAGGATAGAAGTAAATGATGCTTACCCCAATGGGAGATAGGATAGAAGTAAATGATGCTTACCCCAATGGGAGATAGGATAGAAGTAAATGATGCTGACGTTGTGATCAATGTCCCATACAGAGAACTGGTAGGCAGTTTGACCTATCTCTCCCATATAAGTAGGCCAGACATCACGTTCGCGACGTCATACTTGAGCCGTTTTCTGGATTGTCCAACGCGCTCCTTGTGGAATGCAGCCGAAAGAGTCCTCCGTTACGTGAAAGGCATTACTGACAAAAAATCTGGTGTATGAAGAGTGTGCTCGAGTCGTTGCGTACGCAGACGCTGACTGGGGAGGCAACAAGACCGACCGCAAGAGCGTGAGTGGAATGGCATCGTTCCACTGTGGCAACTTCGTATCTTGGAGTTCAAAAAAGCAGCAGGCTGTGGTTCTGAGCTCGGCGGAGAAGGAGTACACATCCTGCAGTCTGGCAGCATCGTAACTCCTCTACCTGAAAGGGCTTTTGTGTGCATTTGTGGGAGATGAGCTGAAGGTGAAGTGTTGTTTGCTTGTAGATAATCAAGGAGCTATCCTCATGATGAGAAACTACGAGAACACTAGATGCTCAAAACACATTGATATAAAATTTCCAATTTTTAAAGGATGTCGTTGCAAAGAATCTTACGAGCATTCAGTATGTGGAGTCAGATAAAAACATTGGAGATATGTTTACCAAACCCTTGAGGTCTACTAAATATTGTGAGGTTAAGAACACGCTCTGTGTAGTTCGAGTTCTTTACTGCAGGGAACTGGGTCTGTTGTGCAATTTCACGTCTGACTACGTTATCTTGTATGTTTTGTAAAATAGACCTGGTGTATTCTATGCTAAGTTAATAGTAAAATTGTATTGTATACGCTTGAAATTGAGAGGGTGTGTTAAGATGTAAATATTGTGCTACTAGGTTAGGTTGTCAGCACTGTATATCGGGTTGCTGTGTTGTTATGGTCGCGAGTGTGCGGGGTGTGTAATGTGCAAATGGTGGAGGTATCGCCGTATTGGACAGGGATGAAAATAAAAGTATTAAGATATGTTTCACACTTGGAAGTAAACAATGAAAAAATTATAGAAAATGAATTAAAAAAAACTATAGGGTTGTGTGAATGTGACTTTTTCCCCATGAAACTAAAACATACGATTTGTTATGAACTTTCAGAGAAACTGAAATGAAAATGAAAAATAATGTAATTGGAGCTCAGCCCTAATGAAAGATTAACGAATTTTATAACGTTTTAGCAAGTTATTCATTACAACAAATTTGTTGCAAAATCAAACTAAAAAAAAAAAGTAGGATATGTAGTATTTGCCACATAGGGTCTTGCCTAAATTTAAAATTTCATTTTTTGTAGTTATTACAGTTATTAAATAATGAAAACAAACAAGATGATTTACAGGTGAAAATTTTCTTTGCGGGTGCACTAAATGAACATCCAATAAACACCAGAAAATATATTGAAATATGGAATTTTAGTTTTGTTACGATTTTGGGTAACCAAAATTCTTACTGAAACGAAAATGAAAGTTGTAATTTGTAACTTTAATTTTCGTTTCAGTATACCGGTTATTTGCACAAGCCTAAAAAACTAATAAGTTCCACGACTATGAATACACCCGGAATCTGCCCGAGAAGATATACATTACTGAACAGCGATACCTGGAGGATGAGAGGCTGCGCGAGCATTTGATTCATTGCTCTCGTTGCTGTGGAAGCTGGAAGAGTCTGGAACTTCGCTGCCAGGAACCTCGGTGATGTTTGGCAAAGGGTTCTGACTACGGTTCACCCAGTCAGAGCAATCCCAGTGGTAACCTGCAACACATGTGCTTGTCCAGAGTCTCGCCACACAACGCACCATGATGTACAAACAGTGACAGTCACCTCGGAGTATCTACGAGAAAAACCCAACGTAGCAGGGGAGGAGCAGGTCACGAGGTTGGTGGTTGGTGGATGATGACAGCTGATGATGACGACAAAGGTGAAATATAATGCAAGCATAAGTACTTGCAGACACACAGATACAAAGCTGTTCACTGTAAAATTTGCACTTTTGAAAGCCCTGCTTAAGATCTACTTATATGAACGTTGCATATTCTTCCGTCATATGTAAAATTAACATTGTCATATGAGCTTCATCGCTTTAGTCATGTGTTAATCGAGTGAAACTGTGAAATTATTAGGAAAGTAATTTTACAAATCTGCTCATTTTTACACTTTGCTGGATTAGAGAAAAAAAATAACATCAAAACAAATAATTAAAGATATCACAAATAGTTACATAATACTTTTTAATGGACATTTAGACATGGATCTACTTTCCATCCCTCGTTACCAACTTTACTGGGTGAATGTCAGTCAGTGTGCTAGTTAAATTATATGCAGGTAGGAGCAGTGACTTTTTTTCTACGGTTCATTGCAAAAGTGCTCACTTTATCGTGAATAGTCTTTATAAATTTATGCAGTGTTTAAAAAGTTCCGAAGCAAAAAAAAATTGTTCACATTCAAGTTTACACACAAAATATCTTAAAATACGCGCAACTTTGGCAAAACACTTTCTTTGTAAAAAAAATATTTAAAAATACTTAAATTTTAATAAGACAGTGACAAAAAAATTCTCAGAACTCAGATTTTGTTAAATTAAGATATTTGACTAAAGATAATTTTCTACTAGTGCAAGCTTTTGCAATGACTTCCTCTTCATGAAAATACGTAAACTATTATTATTATATAATTAACACAACATATTTTTTCAATTATTTAACAGAACTAGAGTTGAACACATATTATATCTTTTCTGAACAGCATCAGCAGCGTGCATGTTCAAATCTCAGGAACTTTACGTTCAAAGTAAACTTATATAAAGGAGAATAACCCATTTTTTTCTCTCCAGTGACTACAGTTTTGGCGATCCATTACAGAGAAGACATTTGATGAAAACGTAAAATGTTGTGACAGGTTTCTTCAACGACTGTTAAATATTTAGTCAAATTTGACCATGTAGGTTCCGATATCTTACTGGTGCTGACTTGAGAAGAATAACTTTGAGAGTGAACAGATAAACACGTCACAAACGAGATAGTAGTCAATTGGTTTGCATGTAGTACATTTAAAATGTACACAAATAGTACTATGATTGCTCTTTTTAGCTAATAAAGGACAGGCTATCATTCAACTATTATTTAAGAATCAGTGATGAATCAAACAGTTCTACTAGATATTTTATTTTGATACTTTCACAATGATTTTAGGTGTGTGTCACACCTCTTTCACAATATCACTTTAAAATAAAAAACACTTTGTGCCATTTGATGAGGAGAATGACAATACAAGAGAGCAGGTAGGGGTAAATTAATAAGAGTATGTGATTTTGTGTGTTTGTTGAGTCTAAAAATCTTAATTTACCCGCAATTTAAAGGGCATAGAAAATTTTGCAAAAAACTTGTGGGAAGAGCAGCTGGCAATATACTTTGTATTAATCTATGACTTTAACTCAGCCCGTGGGAAGCTATGACACCCACACTGGGATTTCTAAGTCTCAAAGTTGAGTACTACATGCTGTTGCCAGTAACTACACACATCAATCATGCGCCCCTGCCTAGGCATTTGAGCTAAGCTGGCGGGCTCCTAAGTGAGAGTCAGATACCATCCACAACCACGGAGCGACCTCGCTTCCAACCCCACCAAAAGAGCGCAGCAAGGGATGATTGCCGCCCATACAAGGAGGAGCCGGCCGGCCGAAGATGCCGTAACGACCCGAAGGAAACCAAAGGACGGGTCAGTTCAGTACGTAGGGACGGACCAGCCCTGAGAATGCCAGCTGTTTCTTTTTTTTATTAATCTTTCCCTTGTAGGCGTATGGGGCTTAGGCCTGAGACACATTTAACTCCTGTCCCTACCACGGGTTTACACCTAACACTTAGTTTTAGAGAAGGTTTGAAAATAAAATTGAGAACACCAATACATATATGTTGAGTTGTCGTCGCACTGGCTTCCTCTGCTTTGGCAACCCAGCAGCTCGCTGTACCACTGCCATGCTAGAGCTCTCTGCCTCGACCAGATCTTCTATCAGCTTCAGCTCCTGAGACACACACTCCACTTGGGAGTGTTTTCCCCAGTACCACAAAGACTACACGCGGCGACAGTAGCATTTGAGTCATTGTAACAAATGCTTTATTAGTTGCTATATATTTTCTCTTCGCTTTAACAGGTCCCCTTCACCAGTTATTAACGTAACTTCCATTGGTTGGTTGGTAACTATGAAAGCCTACTAGTTAGTACGGGTCACTGTGTTTATTCTCCCGAGAATAAATATGTTCAAGTCTACGCACTGTGTTATGATTCCAAGAGTGATTTCTAGCTCTCAAGCCTCTTGTAAACGCTCTCCCCCAAGGGAGCGGCAGGTGACCGCTTTTTGCCGAACTATTTCTGACAACAGAGTAGGACTGCAGGCTCTCTTAACTGGGTAGTACGTACGTCGCAAAACACCACACAATTCACAGACCACCCTTTCTGTGGACCCAGTGTGCAAAGGCACTTGGCGCACATGTATGGTTGAGCCCCCTACCAGGTACACTCCATGAGGAAGCAACTGGACCACCCGAGTCAGCTAACCCACTCCATCCACTGCGCGAGATTTGCCATTTGGAGTGCCAAGCCTGACACGGTGTGATAGTCTCTGAGTGGCTCACGATGATGCTATAGCACCACCCCAAGTCAGCTAACTAACCCCCTCCATCCAACGCCTGACATCCATCGGTTGGAGCGCTAGGACTGACACAGCGTGACATTATTGCATCTGGGTACCCTAGCTAGGGAGTTTCTGTTATCTGCCCCTTGCTCTCTGTGACGACCCTTGGCACCAAATCCCATGCCATTTACCCGACAAGGAGGGACTAAACGGGCAGTCGTCGTCTGCCTCCGGCTCAGAATGCCCATGGGCCTGGGTCTCGCCAGCATCATCCACCAAGCACCACCGCCTGCTGCAGACACCCAGATCCAACAGCCCCAGAACCAGCCAGATCCAGCCGCCCCCGGACAGGGCCCAGAGAGTCACCTACCGCAGCCAGCCAATGATCAGCTACAGCACCTGTCTACAGGTGGTATGCCAGCATCCACTGCCAACCCCGCTGCTTTAGACGCCTATGTAGCTTGCCACTGCCCAGCTAGGCTGACTCTACTACACTGGTTCCCTAAGAGCCAGGGCGACTCCACAGCAATCAGCCTGTGAGGCCACCCAGGGTTCTCCACCAGAACCCGCTCAAAACACTCCTCTGTAGACTAGGTGGGCATGTCAAGCATCCGGGCTGTCACGCGTCAAAGTTTTTGTAGAATTGTGGCCTACTGAAAGGATGGACATAATTTTTGCATTTTAGTAGTATGAATGTTACATCAAGAAAATGTGGCCAACCAAAACACGACTGAAATCATTTAATATGCAAAATTCGAACCTAAAATTACCATTTCCTTTCAAATCATCATAATAAAGTAGCGCTTGTAATATCATTCATAAGCATAACAGCAAGGTTACATACAGTCATATTATAAATTATTGTGTGAATTGATAATATTTATTGTATTTAAATTTTCTGCAATTTTTCATGGTAATAAAAATTTTGCAAAAAGCTCTTTGTAGAAATGTGGCCACGGCAAATATGGACAATTTTTTTTTGTTTGAGTGCAATATTATGAATGGTGGTGAAGACACATTGGAATTCGTTTAACATGTAAAATCCTATCCTTTCACTTCACTAGTCCTGCCCTAGGAAGCACTCTAAAATGCAAATGTGAAGAATTTCATGACTGCAAGTTTAAGTATTTATGTCAGTCAAGTGTCAGCACAAAAAAATAGAAAATATGTATTACGTAGTTGAATTATTCAAGAAACTTCATTTTTAGCGTAAAATATTTTCCCAATGTCAGATATTAACACACACTGCTGACTGTATATACTAGCTTTGTGATACTATGACATTTTGTGTCAATTTCTATATTACAGCACAACTGCTATGAACCTAACTCACAGAAAAACACACGCATATGTTTACGGTATAATTGAGTCTTTTTAAGTATCATTTGTGATTTACAAAATATTGCCTGGGTCACAACTTTTGCAATGATTTAAAATAAATGTTTCTAATAAAAGTGAGCACTATCATATGTTGTTTATGTAACTCCAAGAATTTTTATTTGTAAAGTAATATTATATCAGGGTAACATCTAAATGGGAACAAAAGTGATTTCAGCATCGAACGGAGTATTGTGAGCAGACTTTTGTTGATCAATCACAGTGCCGTAAAAAATAGGGTGGTTGATAACCATAGCTGATCACAGCACCAAAATAATTCATCAACTTGAGCGAAACCAGATGTGAGTGCAGACTTGAACACATGCACCTACAGAAGTGATGAGCGTACCTCCAACCATGCGAGGATCCTCGTCAATGGAGCTGACAGATGTTGTGGAAGGTGCTCCCCCTCCGCCAGAGCCAACCTGCAGCCCTCTAATTGTTCGGCCTGCAGTTACAATCCCTCTCGTTAGGTCAGGAGCCATGCTGAGCTTCAGGTCTGCAACAACACAGCTCAGCATCAAACACAATGTCAGCAAGTAAAAAAGAAAATATATATATATATATTTAGCACACTGGAGTAGTCAGAGAATGGGGGATTTGGGGGTAGCAACCCCAACTCTATTCACCTCTAAAATTGTTATAAATTAATACTAAAGTTATATTAATAAGCGTCGTCTTCCTGTGGCGCAGTTGGTTAGTGCGCCATCAATCCGGGGTGCGGGAAGCTCTGGGTTCGAATCCCGAGTAAGGTATGATTGTTAATTTAAGTTATATTATAAGTTAGCCTATAAGCCGTTCCCTGCTAAGATTTCAAGCATAAAACTGGGGGACATTAAAAAATCCTTTACAATTACAATTACAACTATATTAATAAGCATTTAATTGTGATGAAAACTATGTAATTGTTATGTATGTATTTTGTTATACTGTGAAGTAATTTTTATTCTAATATTTGTTCTAATTAACACATGGATCAACACTGCTAATCCCGGTATAAACTTCCTCCTATCCCTTTAGTTAGCGTAACCATCCTGGTTCGATCCAGAGACTTGGCAGGTCAAGGATTTTTAAAGTAGGTGATTTTCTTCAGGGAACTCCCATTTCTTCACTTCACCCATTCTCCAGACCAACCAGAAAATTCAGGCAAGTCCTACAGATACGGAAGCTGGTTCCACTTAATGTCACCTTCCCTGCATATCATCCATTGTGTGTGTGTATGTTTCACTTTACATTTTACTCAGAGGAATAACAATAAATATACCAATTTTTCTTGATCAATATCTTAATACAGTGGAAATTGTTTATAACGACCCTCAGCGGACCTCTCATGTATGGGCATTATTACAGATAGTGGTAATAAATGTTACGTTGTAGCATTGCAATATGTCATAATTTATATAATCGGGAATTATTCTTATTTGTTATATTTTTGTGTTAAGGATAGTAATTCATTTAATATTTAGGAGATCATGGCAACAATAATTTGTTTGTATTTTGTACAAGCTCGTTTTTCAAAATTTATTATTTTATTAGAGATATTGCATCAGTAATAACATCATCACAGGATGACAGTGCAACTATTTCAAGGGTTTAGTAAGCGAGACACGTCCGTAAGCGAGACACGTCCGCATGTTGCACCATTTGACGAAACTCAAGTGTGCTGAGGTCACAGTTGGCCAACGTAACAGTCCACACGCACATGTAATACTTTGATTCTGAGAGCCACGTCACAATTCACAGGCTATTTTTAGACATTACTGCGCTTTGCAAAGCCACTATTGGACCACGTTTACTTGGCGCAATATTTCAGGCAGCATAAATAGGGTTAGCGCAACTTTATCATCATCACAAGTATCACAGTTTCACAGTTTCTTCGTCGTCGTAGTGCATTCAACAGTTGCCAGCCGAGTAGCTTTCTGCAAGTGACCATTCAACTCGCACCGACAAACGCCAGCGACTTAACCTTCTGTTTTCCTTTCAGACATTTTTCTATTCTAAAATATATATTTTCCGTCGGTGCGAGGAGTCGTTAGGGTGCCGGGAGAAAAAAGTATTGATTCTCTCCCGTCTTCGTAATTATCAAGTCTCGAAGTGAGAAGTTTTGGTTTGTGAAAGTGGCCATCGTGTCTCTTGAGTTTTTTTCTTTTGACTACTGCTACTGTCAATTGTTTGAAGAGATAGCAATAAACTTTCTAGTAAATTGTATAGGCATAATCATCTTTTATTTTTACGGTCTTAATCAACGAACTTTATGACCTTTTATTGTCAGAGCCTCAAACATTAAATCAGCTAGTCAAACTAGTGTTTGCTATGGACTCCCACGATTATTCGTACAGCAACGACTACAAGTGTTGACTGACGTAGTAGCAAAACATTACATTGTCGACCAATGTGGTGGCACACTACGACGTTTTTAAACTTGTAAAAATTACACGTGTTATACACTCAGACATAAGGTGAGAGTGTGCACCCCAATAAATTTTAAGACAAACGTACAATTATTTTATCAGAAGTACTGTAATGATATGTCATTCCAAACAATGTTGCTGTAACCAATTTCCTCTGTACATGTGACATCAGCACAGCCAACTAACATCATAATTTTTCCTGTTCCAGACTAGCAGTCAGGTTAGCAGTTGAGAAAATGCCAAGTTGACAAAATGAAAGCTGTCCCTGTGACAAGACTGTTTCCTGGGACCATGAAACAGCCAACTGGCATCAACACCGCCACTGAAACAATAACCCGACCTTGTCCGAATCCCTTTCATAACAACACAGTTGCTTGTACTTAAAACCATATTATGCCAATTTAACTACGTGCATCTAGACCAGGACTTCCACCAGCTCTGAAGCTAAAATCCTGTTTCCTGTATGTAAAAATTCTGTGAAATTCTGGAATCATTGGGTCAAATCTTGTAAAATCCTTGGAATTGAAAAAAATTGAAGATTGCAGAAAAAAAGTGGATATGAAAGACGTTTACATAATTAATGTAGTTGTTTTGGTTTGGAATGTACAAACCATTTGAATTATTTTCTCCATTCACACTTATACTTTCATTTATACTACTGTATCTGCGATAATTTTTGTTTCCTCCCCATTGTGATATCAATGCCAAACGCAAAACACAGTAACCAAATTCGGATTGCATGCGTAGAAACGGCAATTCACAGCAAAAGTTTTTTTCAATAATGGCCTTGACCTTTGTATGTGATCGTACAGCCAGGAACAGAAATATGTAGATAACTGTATACATGCACCAGTGAATAATTAAGCAAAATATTTTGGACATATGCTATTGAAGCAATGGCGTATGTCCACAATATTTTGCTTAATTATTCACCTCCGTTGTTAGAATCTTTCAAAACAAATGCATCAGTAAACTGAAACACATAGCTCACTGTGGGCGCTAGTATTGCAGGTACACAGCCACTTTGACCAAAGTGTTAAAAAAAATCCAAAAGTTTGTGTTTGGATTTTTCTGGCGTGTTAAAAATCCATAAAAATGGATAAAATCCATTAAAACGATAGGCCTGATGTAGAATAATAAACAACTCGGTCGGGACACGACTGGTTTGTTGAAACGCAAGGTGAGTATTAAATTATAAATATATGTCATGAAAATATTTTAGACCTAATTAGGCAACATACTAAATAGCTAAGAACCATCTTGAGTTCAGGTCAGACTATCATGTATGCACATGATAGATAGTCTCATTGTAGCCAGTGAAAATCAACAGCAACTTGATGATAATAATTTCCAAACTCTATAGACAAAATGCAGACTTGGTTTTCTAGTAATGAACTTTGTCTTAAATACTCAAAAATCTCCTATCCTACATTTTTCATTTAAAGCTGCATGCAATCCAAAAATGAAAAACGGAAGTCTACACAGGCAATAAGATTCTAGACTACGTACTGTTATGTTCTTGCAATCGGGCCTTGCTGGCCTGATCACATTCTCAAACATAGAGCTGGTAATTGGAGCACGAGCCGTGAGCAGCGGAACCGCAGCACTAGGAATCCCCTACAACGGCTGGAATGCGTGGCCGTTTGTAAATCAACACACGCCCGATATGCCAGAAAGAGCGGTGGATGGCATTTTTGTCCCTGAGACACCGGTCCATGAAGACATAAGGCGATGAGGTGTGCCGACCATTGTAATACGTCTACAGAGATTAGCCTTCGGAGCTCTGATTAAGGTGAAGACGTTCCATTTAAATAGCTTCAATATATAATAATTTCCTGTGACTTATAAACGTACAAGAATAATAATTATAATAACATTTTAACCTTTTAATATTTCTTGAAATAAGCTAATACAAAGATATACGAACCTACCTAATTCATCTTATCTCTGAGCGCATCCCCTACATAAGTTAATACGTAATTTTAAAAAACCTAAAATTACAACAGTACAAACAGTAAAATAAATTGGTTTGAACTTAGATGAAAATTTAAACTGGAATAATCATACAACAGTACTTTGTTGCCAACTCAGCTCTCTCTGCTTCGCAATTGAACTATTAAAGCAGAACCTTTCTCATGAAACTGTAATGGCCATGTACTATGTCAACAGATATTCATGTTGAAACAAGGTGTTATTTTTTGGGGAAATACTTCTAATTGGTTAAAGATCAAACTTAAAAAATAATTGCTACAATTATATTCACCTTGAATCAGACTGATTCATGCAGACCTATATTACAGAGTAAAAAATTGCAAACTTTACCTGGTATCTATCTTTACTCAACTATTTTAATCGCCATAAAAAATATTCAATATGAAAAAAATTCTGAGGTTCATGACCACTTTACCAGATCTGACAATAAACCACATTCCTTTGCACTCAACGAAGAAATATAAAATGAATCCATATGACATGGTGCTGAAGTCATTAAATGCCAAACCTTTAACATTTTCTAAGTTTCTTGAATCAAAATCACAAAATATGTATGTATTTGAAAGACATCTCAAAGAATGTATCATACTGCTCCATATTCATTAAAAAACATTTTCATGTAGTCTATATAAATATTCTGTTTTATATGTTGTATAAATCGCCAGTTCTGTACGTCAAATCTATTTAACGGCATTGACCTTCGTCTACTCTGCTTTCAGCATTCACTGTTTTGATTATAATACTTATTCATGTATATGTAAATATATATTCTATTTGTATGTTTTTCCCTAGTTGCAGTTCTGTATGTAAGTAATAATTAATTGCGTTTTAAATTAGCATTATATAATTGTGATTTGTGATACATTTTGGTCAGATTTTGTTAAAAGTTGTATTTCTTTACATACATACATATGTAATAATTATTGCATTTTGTTATATATTATTGACAGGATTAATGTGCAGCAAGTACTGACTATAATTAGGGCACAAGTGCAATGAAATGAAATTATAACTGACATCCAATAGCATGTCCAATAATGCCATGTCTATGCATTGTCACATTACATATTTACCTTCCCAGAATTCTTGTAAGAGGGATAATGATCTATTACCCGATTGCAGTATAATTTATTTCAAATATTACAAACGTTGATAGGATTTTTTTTAAAGGTGTCACACTGGTCAATATTACACATCTGGACAAAGAAATATCATAAAAAAAATAAATTATGAATATGCTAATTTGATACATTTTACCATCAACACAGCATTTATTAGAATGCTTTAACTATAGAATTCATGACAATGAAGAAATTCAGAATGTACCTGTATTAATTATGAATTTATGATAAATGAATTGAACCCACGTGTTCGTGAACGAGAGCCCAGTGTGTTACCACAACACTACCTTGCGTAGTACAACTGTGTGATCCTACTGTACAGGATACTTTGGGGAAACATTCCTCATATATGGAGAATGAAGAAATGTTACACGAACATAGGTCTGCAAACGCTTAGTTTCTTTACTACAGCCCGTAATACGTAAGTAACATACACTATATGGCCCGCGGGCTGGATCATGTTACTGTGGAAAGCCATTGCAGCATTCGCTTGCATGACACACGACACCTCACGCTACGACACTACACCTAGAACACTAGGAACTGCACAGGAATTAGTTACACATGTGTGGAAGCTTATCATTGGCACTAAAGGAAATGTTGATGAATCCCTGGAAAGTTCCTGAGTTATGGAGGGTTTCGGAGGGTGCTCACATCTTCCACTAGGTTTGCATACACAAGTGCCCACAAATAAAAATCTAGTGGATTCAAATCAGGGCTCCTCGGAGACTGGTATGGGGCTGCCAATTACAGCTGCAATGGCATTCCACAGTAACATGATCCAGCCCACGGGCCATAACACTGTACGTTATATATTACGGGATGTAGTAAAGAAACAAAGCTTTTGCGGACCTATGTTCATACAACATTTTTCCATCCTGCAGATGTGAGGAATGTTTCCCCGAAGTATTGTCATGCAATTTTGCAATTACCTATATTATATTATTTTATTTATTTTGCATTTTGAGTCCCCATAAACAATGACTAGGACTTGGTAGACAAACACTGGAGGAATCAGCCACAACCCATTTTAAAGTGCACTATGAGCATTTGCCTGGAGTGTCGAAAAACCAAAACCAAGCTGGCAGAACCAGGCATTGAACCCGGGACCTTCCGAATGCGAGTACAATGTTTTACCATTGCAGCACCTCGCTCAGTATAACCAAATATTATAAAATTCAAGCAAACAATGTAAATGCTAATTTCCAATAAAACATTAGCATCACAAAACCCTAAATACACAAAAAAAAAATCCAAAATACTTTAACCAGCATACACACAAAACCAACCAAGCAACATTTAACGAAGGCGTTAACAGAAGCACATGTCTACAGCATTACCCATGACAAACACAGCATTCAAAAGAGAGAGAGAGAGTTAGAGAAAAAAAAATCAGCGAGCGAGTGGGGAGCGTAACTCACCGTTCTTGATCTTGTTGGTGTCTGCGTAGGTGGCCATCTGGTTGTGGTCGGCGAGGTCAGGCCAGCCGATCTTGTGCATGCTGTCAGCACTGCTGGTGGCAGGGAGCGGGGGATTTCGGTTCAGGTTGCGGAGATAGTCGGGGGGCACGTTCTCGAGCTCGTCGCCGGCCGAGCCGTAGCTCCGCAGGGTGTCCAGGTTGTTGAGGAGGCATGGGGCGGGCTCGTTGGAGCTGGGGGTGTAGGAGGCGGGGCGGGGCGGGCACTGGGAGGGGACCTGCGAACAGAGCGCGCGCACACTCGAGATGCCAGCACACAACATGGAGGGAGCCAACACCAGCTAGAAACCACAGCCCCACTGTGTAACACCGTATTAGTCTACCACACTTCTTAATAAAAGCATCTGGTGGACGGGAAGAAGGAAAAATGCTAGAGAGAGAGAGAGAGAGGAATAGATGGAGACACTACATTATGCTGACCTGGCCGAAGGATGAACACAGCAGTAGATGATGATTTGATGGACGAATAATGTCCAGTGGTTTTGATACACCCTAACCCTCGTATTGCTGTGATGTGTTTAAAGAAAGATTTGATACCTCTCTGCTAACTTTTGGAATAGTTGCACATATTATGTACTTTCATTTTAAATGAATCTTACAATTTGTTGACCACTGTCATTGGAACTACACACCAATCAGCTGAATAGGGACCTACACATTATCGCTTTATTCTATCATAATAGGTACAACGTTGCAACATCTTTTGGAGGTTTTCACAAAGAGAAGCCTAAAATTATTCACATGGAAAATATACACATTTCAATGTTCGCATAAATAACTGTGCTTCAAATATCTATAAAGATTAGACATTAATGATTGCAAAAAAAAAAAATGTGTGATTAAAATACGTATTCTATACCATATTCTCAAAACTGTAGAGATCTTCAATGTTGTGCGGACTCTGGCTGTCCCCATGAACTGATGTTAGGAAGTTTCTTTAAATTCGTCTCAGGTAGCAGCATCATGAGTTGAGGTTTATCATGGAACAAATTTCAATCACTATATTTGAAGTCTGGAATGGTTTTAAAACACCATTATGTGAAGATGATAGGTTTTTCACATTCCTGTTTGGGGCACGCTCTACACTCTACTTGTGCGTACTCATGAAGATGAGACTGAATACACGAGTCAACTGTGGCAGCTCTGCTGATGCCACCTTAATGGCTGCCTTCATCTCATCCATGCACTCAAAGAGAATGAGAGCATTGGAGACTACCTGCTCATTTAAACTGGCTGTTCATTGATGCCACTCCTGGGCGGTCTGGTTGGCCAGGACAGTGTCTTGCAGCAAGACCATCTCCACTGACCACTCTGAAGCGACAAGATGCCAGGCAAAGGCTAGAACACGAGCGGTGCTACAAGTAGTGCATTCTGGCCAACACCAATGACCAAGAAGCAGAGAGCTCACTGTGAATGCACCCAAACATACTTTCTCGTCAGCAGACAGTAATAACTATTAAGAAGGGTTAATTGGAAAGCTCTCATAATCCACAGTTATTCATTCATTGCTACTGGATTACTTATAATTATCATATACCCTGTTAACAGCAACAACATTCAACAAAAAGCTTCTGCCCATCCTGCATAACATTTGCTGTTGTAGCCTATCCGCAGACACATCATCTTTCACCCTCCTTCTGATATTGCTTCTTCAGTGTCCTGTCTCCATGAGTTATGGCTCCTCTCATTCTCTTTTTGCTTACACTTGGTTGAGAGGAGCGTGTGATGTTGGACCTATCATGCCCCTCTGCACTGTATCCTGGTACCAAGCGCTCAAGGGAACTCGAGGTTGTCCTTCGTCCTTGTGGCGTTGTGGCATGTGCTCGGGTTGCATATACCCCTGCGTGATCTGATCCCAGGACACTGCTAGGCGCGGAGTTTGACTGGGGCAGTACATCTGTCAAATGATAACGCAGGTGTCCTAAGGTCAGCTCAGCGAGGACAGAAACCTCGCGTGGAGCGAAAGGGCAAAAGCTGGCTTGATCCAGACAATCTGTATGTGTAGGGACTGTGAAAGCACGGCTTACTGATGCTTTTGGCTTGAGGAGTTTTCAGCAAGACGTGCCATCTATCTTGCACCATCGTCATAACAAAACCTCACAAGAAGAGTTGTTGCTGTTGAATGTCTTTCGACAATGCTGTCCTTGGCATTTGTTAGAACATGACCAAATCATTTTAACAACTATCATGTTTTCTTTGTTTTTATTAGTCACCTGCCAACATTCTTTTCAGAGTTAAAACATATTTTACAACACTGTATCAAATTCAGTGGGTATTTTCTGAAATATATAAGGCATGTTTGTATCCATAGGTTAGATAAAAGCTATTCTTCTCTACTTTTCTTAATTTAAATCTTGATCATTTCTATTCAAGGTATTCAAGAAACACGGGGATGGAACAGGTGAGTTCTTTTTTTTTTTAAATATATATAACACATTCCATTCCTTGCATTCAATATTTACCCAACTGATGAAAAAACATATTATTTTCCCATTTGTATGTGTCCAAAAGTGCATTCTGAGTTACACATTTAAAATTACACTTTACTCTGGCATATAATGATATGCAGTATATGGATATTGGCACCCTCCATTCTCACGAAAAAAAAATAAAACTAAATTACATCTAAGCACCCATGCTGCAAAAGTTTCATTAATTATAATTTTCAAAAAAGAAGAAGAAACATGCTTGTGGCCAAAAAATTTACATACAAGCACAAAGTTCATGCTGTAACACTTCTCAAACTACAAATTAAAAAAAAAAATTCACACAAAGGCATTAATAACAAACTATTAAGAAACATGTTTTAATAGTGAAGTAACACTATGAACACATTTTCAGACCACAAATGTTTTTTTTCTAGCACACCTAACTACATTTACCACTATTTTCATACGTTACATTAATTACATGAAACATACAAAACACAGTTGCATCAAACCACTAGAATGCTTTAACACAAACAAATATTTAAAGGCTTGTAATAAAACTGAATATGAATAAACCTACTTGAAAAAATGAGCCAGACATTGATCCAGATTTGTAATTTCAGTGAGCCACAGTCCATAGCACCCATTGTGCTGAATAGGTAGTTAGGATGTTTGCTGTGAAGCAAAGAGGTGTGTGTGTCTCAGTGGTGTTTATTCCACAGACGCAAGTTAAGCAACGCTTACCCTGTACGTATTGGGAATGTTTGACCCGTTATAGTTTTTGCCTTAACTTTAAATTTAAACACATTTAAATCTGAGTTTCCCCGTTTCCGATTCGAGGAACAGAGTTTTCGTAACTCCCATACTGTACACGCATATTGCTGCTATCTAGTATTTATTTCCACAAACGGGAGCGACTAGCGATGAATCCAACTCGCAAGCGAGTTATCCTGTCGCATTCCTTCGACAGGGTAAGCAGTCGTTCTGTTTGCGTCCTCCAGTCCTTTTTCCTTGGAAAGTGGATGAATGTATTTGGGAAAATGGGAGTTTACTTATAAATTGTAATATGCTCTCTAAATAATATTCAGTTTAATTATTATTACATTCATTTTGTTTCTGTTTTTACAACTAATGTTAGGTATTATAAAACGGTAAATACATCTGGAGGGTAAAAAATGTTGTATGTTGCGTTTGTTAGTATAAATTGAAAATGGGACCACAGCCCAGCACTAGCATATGTTACATAAAACACTCAAATATGTGGGGCTATTATACTGCTTATCCTGTAAAATAACTTACTACACGCCACTGGTGTGTCTATGTACTTTAAATATTGTTTATCTTAAATTATAGGCCCCACAGACTTCGAAAAAATATGCAGATGGGATAACTGTTAACTCAGCGACCATTGAAAATCCATTATAATTTTTATATGGCGGAATATGTCGCCAGGCTACTGATTATATTATAAAAAGGAGACAGAATGCACAAGTGCTCAAAGGGCAGTACTCGTGGATAGACACGCACACGCACAAAAGTAGGATGAACACATTTTCAACGCGGATACGTGGTCTAGGCCAGTTTCATCAGGTAGCACAGCCCTGCAATGTAAAACTCTAAACTTTAAATTGGCATTATTTTCAGCTAGCTAACAGTGAAATACAAGCCTTATGGACAATATTTTAAAAACAAAAATTACAGAAGCTGCAAAACGAATTTTGCGTTTGACCTTGCATTCAAACTCTCATTAAAAAATAAAAACATAATACTGTACAGATTGTGCTTACACTGAGTTTGGACTTGTAGCAAAATTTCTACTGCAAGAGAGTAGATGATGTCCTTGGTAAATTAATCAATAGCCACAACATTATTGAAAAACATCACATGGATTTAGTTTTTTTTAATATTAAGTTTGAGGATAATAACTACAATAGGAAGAACTTTTCTTCATCTCTTACAACAATACCAAAACTCTACCCCATTTGACAAAAAAAAAATGAAGCACTCTTGACTGCTATATGTTTCACCGTTCCTCTCCCTACAGCTGAAATAAACAATTAACTTTCATTTATCTGGCCCATTTAACAAACACAGGACAAATAGACAGACACAAGAACTTTAACTATGTTGTGGTCAACACACACACACCTTTTCCAAGTATTATGAAGTCATGAAAATGAAAGGCTATGTTCATAGTCCAGACTGCATGCTAAAAGACTGCACACCAGTTTGTGATAATTAATGTGTGCAAGAATTATGAAGGAAGATTTTTTATTAAAAAAAATACAGGTAGAAAAATCATAATTTCATTACTAAAAAAAAAAAAAATGTTTTAATTTGCTATGGACTGTAGCTCCTAAAAGTAATATGTTGGAAAAAAAAAAACTAGTCACTTAATTAAATATATTTTATAGGTTACACATAACTACAATGTTAATGACTAATCAAGTTTATACAGATGACACATTTTATGTCAAGAACTGTAGAAACACATTCTATTTGAACATCACATCACTAGTAAAAACACATCACAAAATAATGAAGTTCAAACATGCTGTTCTAGTAAAGAAAATACAAAAGTGTAAACATTTATTGTATATAAAAAAATGCAAATAGCTTACCTGTGTAACTTCAAGGTTGCTCAGCTTGGAACCACGCTTGAAATCATTGTCGTTTGGACGGGATGAGTTGAGCACAATGTCCTTCCTCATGTCGTTGTTGATGTGGTTCGCCTGACCTCTGGATCTCTTCACACGAAAGCGCCTGTACAAAATGAACAACAGAACCACCAGGAAGATGATAATCAAGGCCACAGAGATCCCAACAACTTCTTCCCACGTAATACTGTAAATGCTGGACGACATGGGCGTTGAGTATAGCGGCTCGCCACAGTGTACGCCCGTTACGTTGGGTGGGCATGCGCAGTGGTAGTTGCCTGGTTCGTTTATGCAAGTGGCTCCATTAAGGCACGGCCCCGACACCCCACTTTCACACTCGTTTATGTCGATGGTGCAGAGGTCACCCGTGAAGCCATGGCACTTGCAGATGGCAGCAGAGTCCCCTTCCTCGCATACGCCCTTGTTGCGGCACGGATTAGGACTGCAGTAGCGGCCATACTCGCAACGCTTCCCGATGAGTCTCTGGGAACACTCACAGGTGTAATCTCCCCTGACGGGGCCAGGCCAACACCGTCCCCCATACAGACACGGTGAGGAGTAACATGGGTCCATGTCCACATCACAGGTGGGGCCGGTGAACCTCGCATGGCACTCGCATCTGAACGTGTCCCCACCAAGGTCCCTGCACGTCCCGCCGTTAAGGCACGGCTGGGAGCCGCATACTCCGGGCGGCACCAGCACGACTGACGGGTCGCAGCTGAACTCGACGTTGGCGAAGCGTTTCAGGACCGCGACACTGCCCGCACCGCTCATGTGTAAAGGCACAGACACCCTGGCGATGCGAACGTCATCCATACAGCCTACAAAGCCGCGCTGCACATCTTCAAAACCTAGGATGGCCGGGTGCTGCCGAACCTCTGCACCCAAGTACAGCGAGTCCGACTGCAGATTCAAGATGTCGCTGATTCCCGGAGCTGATCCGTGGGCAATGTGCTTGCCATCGACAGTCACCCTTGCGCTGTTACTTTCCCGCTCGATGCAAACTTCGTGCCACGCACCGTCACTAACGTACACGCTGCCAACTCGCACCATCCCTTCACCTGAGCCAAGGTCAAAGCGGTACTGAACCACACCGTTAACAATCTGGAACATAACAGATCACACATACGGTGAGTAAATGAGCTGGATAATATCACAGAATACCAATCATACAAAGTCAACTGATTGTACAATTATACTCCTACAACATGAGCAGTATCAGCATAAACACATTAATTTTCCTTTTATTACACAAATAACATGACTGGGAATATGGTTGAAGCACTAAATCACTTACAATTAACTTTTTACAATACATGGTTTTGTGCTCAGTTTGTAAAGGACATACATATCAGTTTGACAATTTAAATGTGAATAGATTGACGAAAGGAATGTGTCTTCAATTAAATTTTTTTTTTATTCACAATTTCCAATTCCTTTTTACAAGGTCAAAATAAAGGAAACACTGCCCAAAATTTTTCTCCACGATATATATCTTAGGTACTTGTAGTGTTTTCATTGTCAGCTTAAAGCTCTAATAGTGCTAAAACACTAATTATTAAATACATTATTTGTTTTTAAATGAATGAATACAGACACTACTCAAAAATACTGTGAAAATTTTTAAATTGCAACTATATGGTAGTGCTCTGCAGTCCGTCTGGAGGCCTGGACAGACGGCATCCTTACCAAGTAGTAAACAGACAAAATTCAATAACGCACCTCCAGTATGTTATAGTCCACTTTCCCAGATGCATACATGAGGTTGCCAGTCGGTTGCACAGTTCTAATTCGCAAGGACAAGCTAAGCTGGTCCTCCAGGGTCTTCTTGATGACCGTTTTCTCAATGCGGTACTGGGCGTAGCTCTTCCCGCTAAATGAGACCGGGTTTCGGGGAATGTAGCAGGATTCGTCGTGACACCTGGAGATGTCAATGTCGCAAGCGGTGCCGGCAAAACCTTCCGGACACTGACACGTGTACCCCTTCACAGATACATCTGGCACGCAAACCTTGAAAGATGGGCAGGGCTCGCGAGCGCATTCGTTCACGATTGTTTCACATCTGTCACCTATAATATCAAACAAAATATCACAAAAACTAAATTATGATTATTACAAATGCAAATAACAAACTATCACTGATATTTTGCAGACATTTCACTCGTAGGTTTCAAATGCACAGCACTTATTCATGTCGCTTATAAATGATTACACCATAGAAAGTAGACAGAACATACAAGTACTCTCGAGGAGGTACTCGTAGATAGACGCATACAAACAAAATCCAGACAAACATATTTTCCAAGCGGATGCGCAGTCGTGCAATGTTTTGCTGGCTATACCATCTTCATCAAGTGGCGAGCGGTGGCACAATGCAGTCCGGTGAGCTGAGAACCTAGCGGCCAGGAGGCAAACCATGGTGAGGCGGGGAAAATTAAAACGTAGTGGACAGGTTATCTTATGTTTAAGTCAGGTGTCTGTCTCTGCCTGTATCTGGTGATGTATTGGTGGACCAGTTCCCAACATCTCAGTTCTGCGCTATTATTATTAGTAGAAGCTGGTAAGGCCCTCAACATTCTGGTTGTGAAACAGGAGTCAAAGTTCTAGTTGTGAGATACCGCAACTGGCTTGTTTAGTGTATTCTCTATGGCCATTCATTCTCTCTCTGAGAGTGTCGGTGGTGAGGCCAATGTACTCTGCATTGCAGTGAACACTCTATAGCTGGTAGATAAGACTTCTGCTCACCACCTGATGAAGCTGGTACAGCCAGCGAAACATTGCGCGACCGCACATCCGTGTGGAAAATGTGTCTGTCTGACTTTTGTTTGTGGATGTCTATCTATGAGTATAGCCCTGTTGGTCCTTGTGCATTCTGCCTACTTTTTATAATATAATCAGTAGTCTAGCAACCTATTCCCACCATTTCTCATTATTTATAAATGTGTGAATAATGCAGAAGTTCTGTGAAATATTTCTTATTATGCAGCTTATCGCAGGCTTGTATGAGAAAGACGTATGCTTAAGGCAATACTAGATTGCAACACCATGATCTAAACTCTATTATTTAACAATATGTACTTGCAACCAAAAAATATGAATAGTGGTATATCACAATTATCTTCTGTCCAAAGTAAACCTATTCAGAATTTACTTGAAACTGTTAAGTAAAACAGTAACAACTATTAGAAAACACCTAGCTTCGCTTGTGAGTTATATCTCAGAACTGACGCATGACGCATTCCGCATCTTTGATGCGCAATCTACAAATTGACTTCGCCCCATCTTGGGCGCATTGCTCAACCCTATTGGCAAGTTATTAACCACAACAATACTAAAGAGGTGGGACACGAGCCTACAGGACACCCCTTGGCACAATGTCCGACGGACAGACACATGATCCTAGCTTGTACTGTTCGTCCGAAAACTCCAAGAAGCCGTCACATAAACACTCTCTCTGCAAGATTGTACTGTCTGCCGAGCCGCCACTTCCTCCAACCAGGCCAAGCTAGTTCCAGAGTGCGGCGAGGGAGGGCAGCACCCAGTCTACTTCCAGCAGCACCTGAAGATAAGCGAAGATAGTGCCGCATCAGCAGCTTTAAATTTTCAAAACCTGCGGCTGAGACTATCACCCCCCGCACACCTCACCTCCCGAGCACCTATACGAGATAAGTATAAAAGGTCTGGCATGACCAGACCTTCGTATAGGGCCGGAGGTAGCCATCGTGGTGCACAACCACTGGTACGCCCGCAGATTCCACTGCTCCCAAGGGCTGGAATCTCACCAGTAGAAGACATCGCCGGCCAGAAGCCAACACCGCTGCAGCCATCACAGATCCTACTGCTTCTGGGAGAATGTACCCTTTAGAGCAGGGGTTCCCAAACTTTAGTTTATCCCACCTCCATTCGGCAAAAAAAAATAACTACCCCCCACCCCTTCCTGAGCGTGACACAACTTCATTATTATAAGGGTAAAACAAAAACGAAAAATGTCTCAAAGGTAATATTTAATCATTAAATTATAATGCTTATTGAACACAAATGGTGGTGAACAAATCAATCAATGAGACAGATGAGCTCGCATATTTTTAACAAGATTCCCAATTCTTGGTAGAATAGAAGAAATTGCACAACATAAATCACTGGCAATATCGAGTATGCATGTTGTCACGCCCACCCACTTTGAAAATCAATGCTCTAGAGCAGACCTGTCCAACTTGAAATGACTCGTGGGCCACAACTCAAATTCTAGAAAAGTCGCAGGCCATACCTTAGTTTTGGCAAATTTCTTATTTTGTACAAAGATAACAAGGTATTAAACTAGGCTAGGCCGCTAGGCTACAGTTAAAAAAACATATTTTTATTGAATATTATTATTAAAAACAATGTTTAGTTGTTTAATTATCGAGAAATCAAAGTGGGTAAATATTTATGCACCAAATAAAATAAGTAATACGTTAAGCAAAATTTAAGTTCGTAAGGCCACCGCGGGCAGTACAAAAACTGCCAGTTGGACAGCCCTGCTCTAGAGGCTCCTGAAGACGTCACTCCGTCTTCCTTACCACGCCCTGGTGTTAAATCCAGAAGAACCCCGTGGCAACAGGTCACGTCAAACACGTCCCTTCAGAACCACCCACCCTGCCCTCCGGACGATGACTGAAACATTGACGCTACCCTTCCAGTAGCCGTCCTCCCCAGTTTGTTTCTCTATAACAACCACCACGTAGTCTGAAAATAGTTGCTGAAACTCATATTCTTTAACACCAATTAATGCCTCCCCCAATTAGATTACGTAACTCCCAGGTCGCCTTCACCTATGTTGGTTAGGATTTATTTCCGTATTGATGTTTGTAGTGTAGGAAGTAGCACAGTGCCACCGTGTTTTATTACTAGAAACCTGTAAAATTCACGTTATTTTTTGGCTGCACGATGAAATTCACTGTCCTATGTACATTCAGGTCTATGTCATTTGTTTATCGGTTTCCAGAGAAGTCAGGTGCCATTTTCTCTTCTGACTTGGTTGGAGGTGATTGGGCCATTCTATCGTTAATTGTTTCTTATTGGTTCAAATACGCCTGGTAATTGTCAGGCAGTCACCATTAACAAAACCAACAGAAATGTATAATGTATCCAAGTTTATTCTACCTCAAGAATTTTGCAGGTATTTATTACTCACGTAATAAAATACGTAAAACTTAACTATTCTCTAATTACTGAATTTATTTGTTTAAAAGTCTCAGATTTCCTACATAGTTCAGACCTTAAAAGTGAAGCAGTTGATGTAAGAAGGCAACAAGCCAGATATCCCCATATTAAGAGGCCACCGGAACTCTGCCAAACTGGTAGAATTCGGTGGAACACAAAGCACTAGAAACTCCTCCGCCAGGCGAATCAGTGATACGAGATGTTCCATACTCCGCCACCGCACTCCTGCAGGGATGGAAAGGGGCTAGAACCACTGCTGACAAACTGACCTGCGGATACCACACCTGGGTATTCTGGTCGGGAAGTAACTTGAGCTATCCGATGTTCTGTCCACTGCTCTCCTGCAGGGCCAGGGCCGGAAGAAAGGAACACAGAGTGCCATCTCTCGTTACAAGACTGAGTATCCAGAAGCACACGATGGGGAATCACAAGCACTGGCCTCTACTTTCATGCAGTCTCAGTTGTACCCTTGACTTCCCATACCTTACACCCGGCAAGGAGGTAGACGGAGAAGGTTGAAACGGGCAGCTGCTACCCTCGAAACTAGACCCCTTTGTGACCCTCAGTCAGAAGTTGCACTTTGCACTTCCATCAAAGAGCTCCACTCCTCATCTCTGCAGACACAGTTATTTCAACTTTTAATTAAGCATGAAGACCCTCCTCATCCCATTCTAGAGCATCCCATTGGCATCACCAACACCTGGTTGTGTGGTTCCAGTCCCCCACAGAACCTGAGAACGTCACAGTCCGAGTCATCAAGGCAACCACCAGCTCACCCCACGACAGGATAATAAGAGTCTTCAGCCAGCAACAACAGCACTACTCCCTAAGGAGAACCACCAACTTCCAAATAAATGTGTACCCAAGGGTCAGCCGACTCGTAGGGCCGTGACAGAGGCTTTATATTTTGTGCCCTTGAAACAAGCCACACGACCTGTACTCTGCACTGGTCATCTGCTAATCCACCATTAAGGCGCTCCATTTCGTGATTCTGGCATCACATAATAAAACAAACTTTGAAAGTGTCTCAGACTTCTACATTCTCTTTTAAACGTTGTGTGATTAAGGTCACAATAACTTTTAACCCCAAAGGTCTTAGATCATTATTTGATGCATCCAGCTCCTCCAAGTAATTTTTTTGATCAATTATTCATCCCCCACGGGCACACGTCATAACATAAACCTGCCACTTAAAATACGTAAGTTCAGTTGGTGGCAAGTTTGTAGTCCCAATTTGTGTTTTGGCTGCAACTTACAAAAGACACATTTGTGATACTGAGCTTAGCAAATTAAAAAATATACTGAACATCCACCATCATTTTACGTGCATGTGCACACACACAAAGACACAAAATATAACACTAAGAACAAAAGAGAGTAACTCTGAAGGGAATAAAAGGAAAGCCATATGTTTTGCTGATGATATGAATGACAGGAGTTAAGAAAATACAGTAAAATGTCTTGTTAAACTTTTCAAGAGTCAAGGACAAATTATTGCAAAAAGCTAGGTAATGGTAAAAGAAGAAAAGTTACGTTGTAGGTAGATGATGTAAATGGCACCAACAAATTGAGGAGAGGAGGAGGGAGGAGGGAGGAGAAGGAGGGAGGAGGGAGGAGGAAGGACGACGAGGAGGGATTCTACTTTCAAATGGTATGAGGCTGTAGAAAATTGACATCTTCAGAGACAAGACTAGACAACAGTTATAAAGGAGTGCTTTCCATACAGACGTGATAGATATGCGACAAAAATGTAAACCTACTAAGAGCACAGGATCCACTGCATTGTCACAGTGACTATGTAAAAGAATAAATGCTGGACAGAAAAAATATTTAAAATCTGGGTTTTACATTGCATGAGAGGAAGAAAGAAAAATTGGAATATTCTGTTTATAGTTTGTAACATTGTGGTTTTCCAGATGTTATTATATTATTACTACCCGTTGGTTTTAGATTGTTAGGTTATGGTGATGATTAATTAAGATCATTTTCAAATTAAGATTTAGTATATGATTCAAGCAAAGTGCAAAGTAATTTTGCTTATGTCACGAGTTTATTGATGTAGAGGTAACTTATAGGTAACGTGCTATTGTTATTATTATTTTTTTTTTCTTAGAGGGTATCGAGTATTGCACTGTTTAATTTTCAGATAAAGATTTTGAGGTTACTGTTCATTTGGTCCTGAGACGTTAGTGAGTATTGGAATTTGTAAATTACGAGAAATTTAAGAAAAATGTCCTGACTCGCTCTCATCTCGCCATTGATAATTGGATGAGTAGTATGGCATGGTCAGACGACAGCCAATCAGAATGCAAGTAACAACAGAAATGCGATGCAAAAGGCTTTTTCCTTTACCAAAAATTCTGCAACCACCGCCAAGAACGGACGCGTGAGTGTAAGAATGAGAAGTTTAAATGATATAGCAAGTAAAAGCAGCTCATCTATAATTGTTGCAAGAAGTTTTAAATTTCATCCTCGATAACGTAAAATGAGTGATCTTTGTCTAATTTGTTGGAGAGGAAGAACAAGTCAATAATAACGGAGAACAGAGTTTTGGCTTTCTAATTCTACTGCAATGTTACAAGTTGACTACAAACTACTGCTAGGGGGTTACACAAAAGATCACAAGTACAACCTCATCATATGAGCATGACATCTTAAACATGCACAGTTATGGAGGACCCAACGTGAGTAGACGGAAAGACTCACGAAGGTACACTTCTAAGAGAATGACGTTCATTAGTACATATTCACTGTAAGCATAAATATAGATCTGCATATCATAAGGAAGTTATAACGAAACTAGTTCTTCAAGAAACATGTTGGAACTAGAGTAGACACAGACCAAACTTTAAAAAATGCTGTTGAAATGAGATTAAGGAGACATTGAAAAGAAGACAAAGTTGGCAACAGTTTTTATACTAACTAACCTAACCTGAGATCTGAGGTAGTCCATATTTTTGGTGCCATACTGTACTGCAGCTTTAGATACAAAGGAAGATGGCCACTTCCTAAGAAAATATATTTGGGGGGAAAAATATTTAAACCTGAATTCAAGACTACTCCTGTGAAGTGTTGGAAAAAATTATTTAGGTTTAAAGTATTTTTGCATGAATTTATGACAAGCCCTTCACGAAGAAATGCTATTATATGAATAAAATGATATATTTTATTTACTTTTAAAGAAAAGTTAATCACGATGAAATGGTGTGTCTAACCTGGCTGTATGGTAGCAGCATCTTTCTTACATGATAAAACTTTTATGGGTGTTATATATTCTTGACTTAAGCCATTCTGCTTTCCAGCAGAGCACTTCCTCTTTATGGCCAGGGTGACATCAGATAAGCGGATCCTTGTCAAAGTTGATAGGTACAGTCTCAGCACTACAAAAATATGTACAACCATAGGACATACTGTATTTAAGCATGAAAAGCCTTTGTCATAATCCTCTGTCTCACGGCTCGGCTCGCTCGCCATTTTTGGAGTACTAACCGCTACCTGAGTGAAAATTATGAATAGAAGCCCGTAGGAGTTTTGTGCATGCAACAAACACAAAAACTGAACTAGAAGTGTCGCACATTCATAGTATTAGTGCCTAGGTTTTGAATTGAAGATGACCCCTTATTTTTTCTATACCTTTTCCGTCAAAAAACCTTGTCTTCCTTTCGGGTAAATACGGTAAGTTTTACAGTGATATGGACAAACATCTGTGGTATTTATCTAGTTTTTGATGTCACTGTAGTTTCATGAAACAGAATTCCATATGTACTAAATATAGTGGAAAAAAAATTTGTAACTAACCTGCATAACCTTCCTTACAGAGGCAGGCAACTTTGTAGTGATGCCGAGGTGAAACAAAGCTCATCCAGTCAGTTGCTATAGAGGTCATGGTTCCCGTGTCGAGAGTAACATGATCCTCGCACATGCCATATGAGCAGTAGTCATCAGTGCATTGGTCCTGAAGCACTTCCTCTACTATCAGTCCCGTCGTCAGCTCTATCTCCTCCACGTTCCGTGACAGGGCGTGCCGCAAAGTGTCCGGGGAGTGATATGCTGTGTTGGCGGGCCCTGGTTGTTGTTTCCTCACCGCAAACAACACGTCCAGGTCACTGGTGCTCCGGACACGCCGGCTCTTTTGGCGTGGCTTCTGCGCTTCGTCCCCACCTGACGGCTGGATGCTGATTATCACCACGTCTTTGGCACGGACGCTCAACGCACCCCTCACGGCACGGACGAACCCCTTCCGGTGGTTCAGCACAAACTCCAGGGGGCTGACGTCTCGGAACTTCACGACCACTGCGTTCTGGATCATTTCCTCGGAGACCAGGTCGACAAACACCCGGGTGCTGGCAAACGACGTGAACTTCCCATCCGTGACAGACACGTTGATGTGGTACTCGCCCACATCCAGCCGCGGCAAGGCCGCCAGCGTACCGTCGAGACGGTCCAGCTCGAAAAGATCGCTCGCAACATTCTGCACACTTCCCCCAAGGGCACTGTTGACAAGGCTGTAAGACAGCATGTCGTACTGATCCTGGTCGGTGGCGTGTATCTTGCCAATAACTCCTCCTGGAAACTCGTCCATGTATGAGTTGATGTAGATCTCTAATGGCGTGATCACAGGAGGGTACAGAGACTCTTCAATTATCTGCAAACCAAACAAGAGAGGTAGATAGAGCTTAACTCATAGTTAGCAAAGTCAATAGTTAGAGAGCAATTTACTCAGAGATGCAGAAGTGGAGAAGGAATGAGCCATGGCCTATGGTAAGAATTAAGAAACCATTCCAGCACTCGCCAAAGTGATTTCAGTAAATTTTGGTAAATCAAAATCAGGATGGCCGGACTCTGAATCAAATCTAGCTCCTATGGTTTTACTGGCAATGTGATACACAAGCATAAATCACAGTCGTTATAAACTGAGGCTATATTTCCTCATGTGCATTTTATACATAGAGTACACACTTATTTTCACAATCCCTGATTTTCTGCTTTCCTGTATTTTTCCTATTTTCCTTAGTCAAAGGTGATGCTCATAACAAGGCTTAAATCTCCCACTTTTTACCCTTAAATGCATAAGGCATTTTGCAACATTTTTCCTAGTCCTTTAAGAAAAAAAAATAGTTTCACTGTCCTCCCGTTAAAATAAAAAAATAAAAAATCACAAAAATTAGAAATGAAAAATAAACTGCCTCAGTCATTAAGCATGTACGTATTAAATGCATTTTACAGATTTTCTTTGTAATAGTGTATTTTATCAAAATATTACTGCAGACAATGTTAAAAAAATATACTTAACTGCAAGGCCCTGCAATATTTAAACAAACCATAAAATCAGTACTCCCGAAGAAAGCTGACGAGATATGCAAGAGACAGGTTCCTTGTATAAGTTTTCAATTTTTTTTTTAATTCTTAGTGTAGCTGCAAGTAACTAAGGCATATTCTCAAATATCTGTATAGATTGTCAACAAGATGAACACATATAATTTCATTTCTATCAAGAAATACAATTAAAAATGCTACAATTTAACAGTAAACCACTACCAGTGGTTCTGTAAAAATCACTTTGTTTTCTTTTGGTTGGTTAATTTAAATAAGTACACTAATCTTGGTATTTGTGTACTACTGTACTGGATCCCAAATGAGGCCTTTAAATAAGTACACTAATCTTGGTATTTGTGTACTACTGTACTGGATCCCAAATGAGGCCTTTAAATAAGTACACTAATCTTGGTATTTGTGTACTACTGTACTGGATCCCAAATGAGGCCTGTAAATAAGTACACTAATCTTGGTATTTGTGTACTACTGTACTGGATCCCAAATGAGGCCTTTAAATAAGTACTCTAATCTTGGTATTTGTGTACTACTGTACTGGATCCCAAATGAGGCCTTTAAATACGTTTGTGGAGTAGTAAAGATATTGTTTGTGCATCAGTACATAAGACTGACTTGAAGTACAGACAGAGCAGCCTTTATTAAGAAATCAGCGATCATCCTACTTTTGTGTGTGCGTGTTCATCCGCAGACGAGTAATTGTGTCAATGTTTATTTTACTTTGACGACTGCAATGGAGTTTGCTATGGTTACCTTGACGATGACAAAGGTGTCGGAAGAGAGGGGCGGCGTGCCGTTGTCGAAGACCCGGATGTGGAGGAGATAGTTGTCCTTCGTTTTGTGACTAAGCTTGGCAGCAGTCCGCAGCACCCCGTCCTGCTCCAGCCTGAACGCTTGCTGCACGTTGCCCGAATTGATGTCGAAGGTGTACGGAGCGGCATTGGGCGCAACGTCCGCGTCCGTCACCAGGAGCTTCATTACTATGTGGCCCACTGGCTTGTCTTCCTGCAAGAACAACACACAATGGTACAGTAGAATCTCCAGGGATCATTTTACGAGGGACCAAAAAAAAACAATGAAGCGCGCAGGCAGGTAATGCATGCGGGCTTGTCCACAGCAAGCACAGACCTTATTATTAATGTAAAAGCTAAAGTCAGTTTACAGTGAAAGCCCTATTTAACACAGTTCAAAATAATGCAGCTTAGGGCGACAGACAATGTTGTAAGAATTTTTTTATACACAAAAACTTGAGCTGCTATTTTTCTACGTTCCTTCATTCTGTTCCCTCTACCGTCTCCTTCACACCGGCCAGACTCTAGATGAAAAAAATTCCATCCCCTCCCTGCCACCCCACGCAATTCCCATCTGTCAAGTTCCAGATGCTTCTGTCACAGCAGGGTGGCTGGCATCTTAGCCTCCCCTCTGTTTGTATTATGTAAGTGTGTTTCAGACAAAAGAAAAACCCCTTTGCTGCCTGAAATGGCAAAAACTGAGACACTTTGCAGTCTAGAATCATCTAAGAAGACGGCAGCATCAGAGAAACACTGGCCAAACTTCATGTTTACATGCAAAATGATCATGACCTTTGTTAGGTTGGAATCCAGAATCCAAAATAATATAAAGATGCGTGACAGGTTCGAATTTTTTATGAGAAGGTAATATTTTGCTAGATTCTTTACTGCAATGATATTATAATTGTAACTAAATACCATAAATTGGGGCAAAATTCATTACATTATCACAAGTTAAGGCAAGTTACATAGTTGGGTGAACGTGATCAGCAGGGAAGGAGATTGATAACATGACAGTTTTCTTTACATGTTTAGGTAACGTACCGTAATCAGACATTTTCATGTGATCAATCTCACCTCTGCTAATCACTTTCACCCCACTTACAGTATTAAGGTTTAATAATTTGCTTTTTTTTTAAATAATATTTTAGCAGGAAGAATTATTTGTTAGTAACAATAAAGTGTAATTAAAGTTATATTATGTAATACAGCTCTTAGAATTACAATTATTCATGAGGTAATAGTTAGTTATTCACAATTGATTTAGGAACTAAATCAAACACATGAGTAAACATTCGCAGAAAGCTGATAAAATTGTAATCCGCCTACGATTAACCTTCTGGCATTACTAGACAAAAATAAAAAAGAATCCCTGTGTGTAGACATAAAATAATGTTTACAATTTCCCTTTACGTTCCCGAAAGATAGCACAACTTGATGGTGAGTTTTATGGTGTATTCCAATTATTGCACACGGCTGTACTCAGTGCGCACCGGCTGAGTGCAGCCTTGTTCCAATTACGGAAACTGCAGTGAGTGCAATCAATTTTTCACATTCTAATTGCGAACTGCACCGGAAAAGTGCGCACTGAGTGCAGATTTTGCTGCACCATCTCTGGAGCCGGTGCAGAAGTTTCAGTGCAATATAGTGGCAACCTGTGATTAAATAAACAACAAGAAAATTGCCGCTATGTCGTAAATTCGACAATATCTAACAGTTCAGCAGATGAAGAATACATAATAGTTAATATGGAACAAATATGTTGTTGGTATATTGGCAATATCGTTTGTCATTACAGCGATGATGAGGTTAATTTCACCCAGTGACTCGTGCATACATTTGCCAAAAATTTAAGAAAAGATCAATTTGAGGAAATTTATTTAAGGAATTTCGTAAATTTAAATTAAACTCCTTTTACTAACATCTAAGTTCAAGCATTCTCTCCTGAAAATCATATGTTGTCGCAAATGTTTTGTACTTTTATTGCAGTGGAACCCTGTTTAACATTTCTCAAGACCCCAAGAAATGTCAGTCTTATATAAGGGAAAACTTTACACAAGGGTAATTTTGTGATGTACAACATGTTCGTAGAGCAAGAGAAGGCAGCTTATAAAGCAGGAAACCGTTATATAAGAAAGGACGTTATATCTAGGCTCCACTGTAATATACACTCGTTTCTCGCAATCACGTGACACATGCAATTTTTCAGTTTTCAGTGCGCACTCAGTGCAGTCAATTGGAAAACCCTGTTAGTTACCTGAACGATGGCAGTGTAGTTTGGCTGAGAGAAGATGGGAGGATTGTCATTGGCGTCCGATATTTCGATGTTCACCATCACGAAGCTGGACAGCACAGGGATGCCCTTGTCTCTGGCGTGGACCTCCAGAACGTAGCTCGATATCTGAAACGTTGAAAGCAAATGTCAAGAACGAGCACCATGTTACACCTGCAGGGACACAGCAGGGTAGAATGCACTTGCCAGATGCTTGATCTGGTATGAGAGCGACCTTACAATGAAGCTCTATAATATATATTTGTGGTTTCTACACAATTTGTGAATCAAACCTTTGAAAAATCACTCCTGTTTGGTTGCTTCCTAGAAATGTTATGTATTACAAACTTTATATAATTGTGTTAACACAAAAGTACCTTATTTTTAGTTAAATTTAACTTTTGCTTAGTTATTTAAGCTGTTTTTTTGCATGAAACGGAGGAATAGCCTGGAAGTAGAACTTTAACAGAGCTTCAGAAGAAGAGTTGGACGTAACCATGAATGGACCTACAACGAGCAGAGTTCATTAAAAATCACTACACACACTTCCAAAACTGCCAGAAAAGTACAATTTATGGTGCACGTGAAAGAATAATGCATATAAAGTGATGTGCCAAAAGTCATGGGACATGGGTCTAGTATCGTGTAGGTCCTCCGCTGGCATGGCAAAGTGTAGCAACTCGTCATGGCATCAATTCCACACACAGAAAAAAACACCCGTGAAGAGATGTTGACCCATTCCGCCTGGCTAGCTACCCACAGCTCCCTGCTATTTGTAGGTGCACGTTGTTAGGTGTGAACACAAAGGGGTTCACATTAGGAGAGCGAGAGGGCTTCGCAATTTATGTTATTCGCAGTGGCTCATTTTTATACGCACAAATGTATAGTTTTATGAAAACTGACAATGTATGCAAGACTGGAAACTAGTGTTGTGGTTGTGGGAATATTCGGTATAATGATACAAAAATTAAAAATTACAGCATTCGTTTTCATTTCCGTAAGAAATTAGGTTATTGAAAATCGTAACGAAACAAAAATTCTCAATTTTGATGCATTTTCAGGCGTTTAATGACTATTCATTTAGTACACCAGTAAAATGAAAATTTTTATCTGTAAATAATCTTGTTTGTTTTCATTATTTTATAACTGAAATAACAGCATAAAATGGAAATTTAAATGGAAAAACCCCCTGTGGTAAATACTCCATATCCTACATATTTTTGGTTTGATTTTTCAACAAATTTGTTATAATGCTATAATGTTATGGAATTCATTAAGCTTTCATTAAGGCTGAGCATTAATGACATTATTTTTCATTTTCGTTTCAGTTTCACAAAAGTTCATAACATATAGATAATTTTCGTTTCGCGAGAAAAAAGCCACATTCACACAACACTACTAGAAACAACGTGCAAATATTAATGTCTCATCGAAAACAAGGTCATTAGAGACTGAGCAAGCTGCTTAAAGGAGCACGAACAGCGAAGGAACTGGCTGTGGTTTGTAGCGAGGAATCATCCCAGTATGGCCGGACCTAGAATAAAATCCATGTCCTCCCAAATGTGAGACCGAAGGTTTACCACTGTGCCATCTCATTTGGTGGCACTGAGAAAAATACTTTGATCAATATTTTAAAATAGTAATGGGTAACTATGTAATAAAATCAAATGACTGAGAAACTTACCATTTCTCGATCCAGGACTCCAGCCACAGATATGTACCCAGTCTTTTCGTCTATGGAAAACTGCTTGTGCCTGTCCCCCCTTTCGATCGAATATCCAAGTTTCCCATTTTCCCCACTGTCAAGGTCATTTGCCAGAACCTGGAACAAAGTAATATTTCATCTAAGCAAATATTTGATGTACTACAAAATAAAACATTTGCAAGAGTTAAAAAAAGACACTTGTATCTTTGCTAGTCACTGAATGGCAAAAAACTATATGCTTAAAGGTATTCACAAGTCCAAACATGGAAAGCGTTATTTTATACATTATTTGTTATTTTCACTCAGTTATTACAGTTACTGTGTCAGAAAACCATAAAATATCCTCAAATTCTAGAAAAACCTTTGGCTCTAGAAAAGCCTTAAAGAAGCACTATATTGACACAATCTTAATGAACATCAGTCTGTTTTATCTGTAATTCACATAACACAAAGATAATTAAAAACACAGCACATGTTAAAATACATACAGAAGGACAAACTAAAATTATGTTCTACAACTCGCTGCCTGATGAAGCTGACATAGCCAGCGATACGTGGTGATCGTGTGACCACGTGGAAATGTGTCATTGTTTGTGTTTGTGTGTACCTATTGACAAGTACTACACTGTGAGTACTTCAATTCCCCTCATTTAATATATTTTAGAACAATACACATGTATGCCATCTAATAAGATTTCATACTGCTCTATTACCAAAATATTTTCACTGATAAACTGTGGTATTCTCATATGCCTTGCTATTATTATTAGGTCCAATTTGAAATTAATCACAATGAATGCAAAATAATTAATAATTATTATTGCAAATCATATCAATAGCTACAAAAAAGGATTACTAACAAAACTGCAACTATTATAGTATAAGTGTGTGTGTGTGTGTGTGTGTCTCTATATATATATATATATATATATATATATATATATATATATATATATATATATATATATATATATATATAATATATATATATATATATATATATATATATATATATATATATATATATACTGTATTACATATTGGCATGAACATTCCCAGACATTTTACACTCGAGTCAAATGTAATGAATCCAAATCTTACCTGCAGTATTTTGTCGCCGATCTGCGCGTCCTCCCTGATGCGAGCTGTGTAGGACAACTGGCTGAACATGGGGGCATTGTCGTTGCTGTCTAGGACAGTGATGTTAACCGCGGCGTGGTTGCTGAGGGGGGGGATACCACCGTCGATGGCCTGGAGGGTCAGGTAGTAGTCCTTGGCCCTCTCGTAGTCCAGCGGCTCAGCTATGCTGATCACACCTGCGCAAACCAGGTTCTCTCTTCTCAATTTTCAACTTATTTGCAACCATAAAGCATATAACAGTGGAATAAGATTTGTCACGACCGCAGTTACATACAATAAGTACAATAATAACAATGTACAAAGATATGGATTTGTTAATTACGTGGTATAACATTCACATCTACATCACACTCCATTAATTCATTAATATTATAACAAAGCTTTGTTCTTCAATTACTTGGAAACTATTCCAGCAAAAATATTACACTTCTTATTTTTAATAGAATTTGGTAGTTTGCTGTATAATTTCAACTGACAGTATTAATAGTTCTCAACTGTTTCAGTTAGCCGAGTAAAAGGAGTACAAATATCTAAAAGCAAATCTAGTATTATTATTATTATTAATTTCAGAGCGTGTGGAGTGTAAATGTGAATGTTATTTTACGTAAAATATATTAGTATAAATGTACAGACAAGGTACATTTACCTGTTCACTAAGCCTACTACCAACAGCAGCCTTCCACCCTATTGCAGTGTCCTACAACTTACGGCCTGATTAAGCTGGCCTAGCCAGCGAAATGTCACAATTGCTTAACCACATGGAAAACGTGTCATCCGTGTGTGTGTGCACGCGAGCCTGTCGACCTGTGCCAAACTGTGAGTACTTGAATTCCTGTCCTTTTAATATATATATATATATATATATTTTTTTTAACCTACAGTTAGCCTAATTATCTTACCTGAGGTGACCTGACAGCCCACATTTTTAGGAATAGACATGATTATAGAAATAGTCATTTTGATTGTAGTACAGTGTTTTCAGCAACCTATAACTTGATGGGAAGACCTATGTGGGCACAATAGCTAAAGTGATGCCTTCTGAACTCAAGTTTGGAATTTGACGTTAAGATATGGAACTACTTTCCATCCAACGTTACCAACTTTACTGAACAAATGTCACTCAGTGTGCCTATTAAAATATATGCATGCAGGGGCAGTGACTTTTTCTAAGGTTAATTTCTAAAGTGCTCACTTTATCGTGAACAGCCTTTACTAGACAGTGAGAACTTGAATTCTTGACCTTGTATATATTTTAGGTAGCCTTGCGGGCTACTTGTACCCTTAACTCACATAATATTTAAAAAATACCTACATCAGGCAGTGCTATAGGGTAAACGTACCAGTTTTAGCATCAACTTGGAATTTCTTGTGCTCGTTCCCACCCACGATGGAATAGTAGACCTCTGCATTCACACCGGTGTCCTTGGATGTGGCCAGCACCCGCACAACTTCCGACCCCGCGCTCACGATCTCCGCCACCTTGGCGTAGTAGTACTTGGACGTGAACTCCGGCGGGTTGTCGTTGATGTCAAGCACGATCACGTTCAGGGGTACCACCTTCGACAGCTGGGGCGTCCCCTGGTCCAGCGCCTGCACGCTGAGGTTGTACGCTGCTCGCGTCTCCCTGTCCAAGGACTTGGCGAGGGTCACGATCCCGCTGTCGGAGGTGATGTTGAAGTGTCCGTCGGCCGAGTCCACAAACGCATACCTGATCTTACGGTTGATGCCTGCAAGTAAAAATTGATTTTACTGTTTGTGAATCACAGCTCATAAAATACACAGTAAACAATACTATATGGTGAAAATAGGCATCTAGGTTACTAATTTCATTATAAAAAGGAGACAGAATACACAAGTACTCACATGGAGGGGGTAGGAGGGGGGTACTCGTGGATAGACACACACACATAAAAGTCGGACAAAAACATTTTCCATGCGAAACATCATGAACATGCATTCACATGGAGAATGTGTTCGTCCGACTTTTGTATGTGTGTGTATCCACAAGTAGCACCCTGTGAGAACTTGTGTATTGTTTACCTTTTATAATACATAGTAAGTAATGTAAAGAGATATGAACCGCTGACTTAGTAATGACATAAGAAATACTGCCTTAAGATACTACTATAGTTATCATGGCGACATTAATGAACACAAAAAAAAAAAAAATGGAATATGGTTTCAACTGCAATGAGCTTGTTTCAAATATAAACAAGACTATAGCTAAAACAAAAGTGTTGTACAACCAGTTTAATACATATTTTCCTAACTACAAATCGACCATAAAACAATTATTTAAAAATACATCACAAAATATTGACATCTTATTGATATACACAATGATATTACTCAAGTAAGAACTATTCATCGGCACGGTCCTCATTTTAATGCAGAAAAAAAAATTATGAAGTGCCAATTTCTAACAGTTATCCAAATAAAGAGAATAATCTAAAAAATAATATGGTAATAATACATATTAATCTGTTGTATTATGGTAGTATTAAGAACTTAAAATGTACATATAATGAATAGAGGTAGAATTCATCTTATTACCTCTAGCAATATCCAGGTCACAGTACACAATGTGAAAAATTGTGAAAGAACTGGTCTCAATGGCTTTCCTGTCTAAGTAAACCCTTTCATAAGAACATTTCATTATAACTCTAGTCAAGGAGTGTGTATGTGTATATGTATACACACACATAAGGGTCCTTCAATATATCTCACTATCTCTCTTTACATGTGTCTAGATATCTCTCTCTATATGTATCTAACTCAGTGGAAAACAAAAGTCTCTAACTCAGGAGGGAGCACATCTTTAAGCATCCCTCATAAGACATTTTTGCTTATAAATTTAATTTCGGTGTAATTAAGAGCTAAATTAAATTACATGCTACACAAAAAACAGATAAGAAAAGCAAAGGCAAATATGTATAAAAGAATCGGAAGTACTTTATAAAAATTCATTAGAAATTTTATGCAATATATCAACACATCTCGGTGATTAAAAACAGTTTGGGTACACATTTACTCTCATTCTGGTGCCCTTTACAAAATTTAAGGAGGGGGCATTGTACACACTGCCCCCTCCCTTGTTACCTCACTTGTCTATCTCTATCTCTCTCTACTTTTCTCTCTATATTTGTGTCCCCATCCATCTACAGTAGACTGTCAATGCTACGAACTTTCATAGTCCCCAAGAAATATGTTGCTATTTCTAACGAGTTTTTCATTTTTAATTAAATTTTTTTATTGTTTCCTCAAAAAAAAAAATTATTTCTAAATGGTACCTATTTCAGGGGATAGGCTATTCACAATAAAATGAACACTTGTAAAAGCCCTATCCACGATCTACTTGTATGAACGTTGGGTATTCTTCTGCCTTATGTAAAATTAACATTGCTATGGGGCCTCATCACTTTATTCATACGTCGGTCAAGTGAAACTATGAAATTATTAGAAAAACAAATATTTCACAAATCTCATAATTTTTACACTTTGATGCATTAACAAAAACAGGAAGCGAAAGAAAAAAAATTAAATGATCAGAAATGGTTTCCTAACACTTTTTATTCAGCGTTAAGATCCATCGTGACCAACTTTACTGGGTGCATAACACT